>JAQJVK010000001.1:127952009-129152009 GCA_035578135.1 Flexamia atlantica | reverse complement strand
TAAATATTAATAAAATTAGTACTTACCTTGTAAATGGTTGGACCAAAATAGTCATATTATGTATTTTTTTGTACAGGTAATTTATTTTTTTGTTTCAAATTTAATAGGGAATACTGAAAGTTGATTGTTTTCAAGATCTTTAGGAAAAACCTAAAAATGGTTCCTACAGACCCCCCTCCCTCCCCCCGCTCAAGGGCTACGGGCGGGGACTTTTGATATGTTAACCTCGTAACTAGTCTAAACAAGCTGCAAAGTCAAAAATTTTGTTCCAAAACATTCTCTCCATACATTTTTGTTGCCTGGACTATTAACCCAAATCAGTCCATTCATTAATATTTCCTAAAAATTACACATGGCATAGTATGATTTTATTAAAATAAGTCATCCTTTCAGCGGGCGAAGCTGCGGGTACATCTGATAGTTTATTTATAAGAGAGTTTTTCATGTTGGCCACATATCAAAGAACGAAGTTGTATCTCAAGCGCAAAACCGGTAATATAAATGTCGTTAAGTCAGATAGGAGTCGAGTAGGCACATTTGGAACAATCACTTTCCTCTATCTCTCTAAATACATTCCCTTACTCGCTCAGCTTTACACTACAATATTGTTATGATAATTCGTTAGTCAATCACACCTTACCTCAATGCGTTATATTTGCTTCATCCTCATATTTACGCTCTCACATTAAACCTTCATCAATGTACTTAGGATGCCTCTGCAAA
This sequence comes from Flexamia atlantica, assembly GCA_035578135.1. Classification (NCBI taxonomy): domain Eukaryota; kingdom Metazoa; phylum Arthropoda; class Insecta; order Hemiptera; family Cicadellidae; genus Flexamia; species Flexamia atlantica. The sequence goes on along the minus strand of JAQJVK010000001.1, from coordinate 129,151,286 downwards.
ATAATCACAGTTGCTACAGTGATGGCGAAAAGTCCCTACCCATTAACAATAGTGATTTGTTTTGCGTCGGGTTTAAATGGAAGGAAAATAATAAGTGGAAAAGTGAATTTTTAAAACAAGTTTGCAACTGTCTTGAAAACTGTATTTTTTTAATATCATACTCTACAAAAATAATAACATTAAATTTCAATTTGTTCAAAACTTGATGTGGATTGATTTTGCAATATTTCAGGGCATAATGATATATTTTTAGGCTCCGTATTTCCAAAATAATTTAGAAAAAAGTAAAAATAAAAAATTTTTACTCTTACTAACGTTTTACATTTTTCAGTGATATCATGAAATAAACTACATATTTTCCGTAAGGATTTTACATTTTGATGTGGTCAACATCACTAGAAACTAGTAAAAACGTTTATTACTCTTACATTGAACCATCCTTCATAAAGTATTTTGTTATGACAATTCACAAAGATTCTGAAAAAACATTTATATTAACAATTATTTGATCCGTTAAAACCCGGCCATAATAAATTTCCAAAAACAGTAGTTTTTTTACATCACTGGGTTTATATAACTACTACAATCACACTACTGGGTTACTACTTGAATAAATCACCCAACGCTCAGATGTATTAGAGAAGCACAAATTTTAAGTGATCACAGTACGAGTAAAAGTTGTAAAGTTTGTCTTTCCTTAGCATAACTTGTTTTGAAAAGAGTCACACTGTCACCTGTTATATTTCTGTGTTAATTTGAGCATTTATTACTATTTTGAGACAGTAAATATGAAAACGTCAAAGAAGGAGTTTGATCTGCTATTAACGCAGATTTGTAAAACATTATGAATTATATTTTTTATTCATAAACTGTGTGTTTTTATTCATACTTTTTATACATTTTTTTCACTTGGTGCCACAAACAGTGCGTTTAGAATAATGGGATGTTGCATTGAGATGTTTTTCATCCATTATAATTTAAGGATTGCAAGGATTTGTGCTCATTTTCATCTTCGTTTTGAAAATTAATGAAGATATTGACCGGATCACTTTGTGGAATGAGAATACGGATTAAGACTTAATCACGAAAAGAAAAACCTATTATTGTTTGCCATTCACGTCTACAAAACTTAATTGATTTTAACAATACACTTTCAATAACTGTAAACGGAAATGCTCTTCCATACTATGACAAAGTTAAAAATCTTGGTCTATCTATGAACTCAACTCTTATACTTGGAGCGATGCAGTATTAGCTATTCGAAAGAAGGTCTTTGCCTGAATCCACTCACTACAGAAGTTACAACGTTTTTTGCCACTACATACTTACCTACATCTCGTTAAACCACTTGTACTACACCACTTTACCTAGTGCAACTCTGTGATCAATGACATGACTGTGGCCCATTCTAATATGCTCCAACGTGCTCAGAATTATTGTCTAAGATATGTTTATGATCGAGGCGCGTGGAGCGTATCAGGCCTTACTACCATGAGCCAAAATTGTTGAAATTACATGATGAAAGATCAATCAAAATTCTCTCATTTGCCTATTCAATATTAAAAACCGGTTTGCCAAAATATTTTCAAAATTATTTTAAATTTGCAGCTCAATGTAGTCAAAGGAATTCACATTACGCTTCCTTCCCTTTAGGTATGCCCCAGCACAGAACAGCAGTCTATGACTGTGCATTTGTTGTGACAGCTTGCCGCCTCGAGAATGATCTTCCTGATTCCTGGAGTCAATTGAGGGCCGTCGTCGGTTTGTGGTGGCACTGAAAATGCTATTCTTTCAGCGAATGTCCTTGGTGTGTCATAGGTAGTTTTCGCCTTAGGGGCGGTGGTTTTCGTCCCTGGCAGATGAATGATTGAGTGAATGAGTGTAGTTCAAATTTATTTTCTTTTTTATCTTTTATGTAAATGTATTATTTTAAGTTTGTTTGTACATAGTGTACTTAAATCTATATATATAAAGGAGAAGGAGTTTTCTATCGGACAGCAAATCTGCAAAACTATAAGACCTATACTGTTGAAATTCGGTATTTATACTCCTCTTGGGCCATTGATGCACACTAAGAAGCGGTTTTACAAAATTCCCTTATGGTTATGCCCTACAGCACTCCAAAGTTTTAATGAAAACTATAGGGAAGTTTTTGAGGTTGTCATGGCAACCTTAAAGAGTATGAAAAATTAAATCCTAAATCGAAGGAAAACTTTGCTACTTTTTTCTACGGGTGAAACAGTGTTGATCCGCTAGTAGTAGCATACATCTCAAACTATGTTACAGGTTAAGTGTTGGAAAGGGCCGTGTGGCCCTAACTTTGCCTGATAAAATAAGGAATTTTTCATTTTATTTTATTTCAAAGTGGAAAAATAGGATCTTGTTATGACATACTGGTTTATTTGTTTCATTCTAGACCTTAATTTAAAATAGTCCTCTATGCATGAGTATAAGAAATTTTAATAAACTTCTTAAGGCTATATCAATAAATCCACTGATCAAAAGATTTTACTCAAATGATTTTTCGTTTGAGTTACACGAGTTATCCAGCACGATTCTCATCCGTCACTCTCTCGGGATCCTGATCTCCTCCACCTGAATGAGTCAACCATGACTTGAAAATGTCAAAACTTCAAAAAATAAAACTGAAAAAAACGTAGCTCTTGCTAGGGAGTTGTTGTTCACTCCGTATCAAGCAGGTCCAATCGTCTTTGAAACAAATCAACAAAAGGGTTTTCATCAATAAATTCGATTTTAGGATACGGGAGCTCCCTCGTTCTAAAAATTTAAATTCAAAGTGTGAGTAAATACTTAAACAAATTAATATTTTATTTTTATCACGAGCGATTAAATAACTTCTCCCTTAAAAATGCACTGATTACACTATCTATAGGGAATACATTGTTACTTTTAAAAATGCGTTACGATGTTAAATGCGATGTCGATGTTGTAAAAACACCGGCAACAATTAAATATGTCAAAAATACTAATACTTTATTATAAAAGACACGAGGAAATGTCTTCTCTTTTTCTTTGTACATACACTTGTATTCATAAGCTGGAAAATAATTTCCAATTATTTTATTGATTACGAAATAACTGAAATTGCTTTATGTTAAGAAAGTGTTATTAATCTACCAAGAAAACATCACCTATTCAGTATAATGTAGCTTTTAGTATGACAAATTAATTGACGGTAAGAAATGTTAACTTACCAACTGAAATACACGCTTAATAGAGATGATTAAAACCTGATAAAACTCTGGAGGGTTTCAGTATGTTATGGATACAGGAGTATAATAACGCTTAGCATTTGTAGGTTAAGCTTATATTATAGATAATCCCCACGCTCAGTGGGGCATCCATGCTCCAGTATTGTACATATTTCAAATGGATGTTGCAGCGTCAGCGCCCCCCTCTGTTAAGGGTGGGGCAAAAACATCCTCTCTCATCCAGTATGCGAACGTCCGTCCTGTAAATAACAACCCAAACGACCTCTCACGGATATGTGTGGATGGCATTACAGAGCGATTTAAAATATGTTATGTTGAAATACTTTGTTTTTGTATCGTTGTAAGCAGTATTTTAACACCACTGGCTAATTTCCGCTTTTTGAAAGTTTTGAATTTTGTCAATATCTGTAGCATGAGTAAGAGCTTTTCATACAGTAGGTTGGTGTTTACATTTTCACATGAAGATTGTCAAAAATACCCCCCGTACCCGTCGTAGCAGATCTGCATACTCAGCTAATTCCAGATGATAAAATAATTCATTTAGACGGAGCCACGGATAAGCAAAATCTACTTAAACCCCCAAATACGTATACAACAATTTTCTTAATGAGAATAACATGAGAATTAATATGCAGGTTTGCTGCCATCGAAATGTAAAATTTTGAGATGTTTTGTAATAATCCAGTAGATGTCAACTATATGAAACTACACTATATACAAAGATTTATTATTCAGATATGTTAAGAAATAAGCGAGATATACAATTTGAATTATTTCCCATAAGGTTAAAATTGGGACAACGTACTGTGTTTACCACTAGCGATATCTGGGTAAATAGTGGACAGAGACCAATAATTCAACATACTAAATTATTGTTTATTTTTTCAATCAGAGTTCAATGGTCTAAGCCATAATTTTGGAATTCCCTTGTTTATATGAAAAAACCAAAAACCCACTTTTTGAAGGGTGTATCCCCCCTCATCCCCCCGTCTGATGGTCAGTTCGGGCTGGGTTTCCGTAATCGTCCGAATAATTGCTACTTTACATGTCTGTGCCGATTTCATTTAGATCGGACCATTTTTATGCAAGTCATCGTGCTTATACTTATACTTACTTACTTACTTGTAATACTTGTAGTCTCCATCGTTGACCGGCATCTGCCAGATAGATTGCGTCCAATTACTACTAACGATAAAAACAATATTTACAAAACACACTCACTACACTTTGGCACTTTTTGGCGGACGTGACTCTTCAAGAGGAAAAGAGTGGCACCTCATTAAATCCTCGAGCCCATACAGTGGCCTATCGACAAGGCATTTACGCAGCACCCGCTTGAAAGATTTTAAGTCCAGATCCCGCACTCTTGAAGGGAGGTTGTTGTGCATTTTAATCGCAGAACGCGGGTAACTTTTCAAAGAGCGGCTAAGACGTCAACGAGGAAGATCGAGATCTTGAGCTCGTCTTGTTCTGTAGGTATGTTGATCCTCTCTCCTACTGAAAAGGCCTAAGTTCTCCTTCAGCAGAATGAGCACATTGAGCAAGTACTGGTTGTATATGGTAAGGACCCCAATATCTATAAAAATGGGGCGACAATAATCCTTACTCCCAGAAGATTTTATTACTCTCATGGCCTTTTTCTTAAGTAAGAGGATGCTATGAGCAGCTGGTGAATGACCCCATAATACGATACCATACATTACATGGCTATGAAACAGCGCATCATAAACATTAATCAGGAAGGGCTGAGTTACCACAGTCTTCAGCTTTCTCAGGAGATACAGCACACACGATAGTTTAGCACATACCTTGTCAATGTGGTTGTTCCAATTAAGTTTCTGGTCAACCCAGAAACCGAGAAGTTTCACGGACGCCTCCTCCTCGCCTCTTAAGCTCAGTGAACAGATTAGGGTCTGTGTCTTTATCTTCATTGATTTTCAGGTGATTTGAAACAAACCAGTCCTTGACTCGGTTGAGCAGGTCGTCGGCATCCAGTCGCAGGTCCTCGATGTCCTTACCCTGAGTGAACAGAGTGGTGTCGTCTGCGAACAGTAATGTACGATTGCTGGGGAAATTCGCTAATAGTAAATTATTAATAAATTAGGAATTTTTATCCCATATACTAGTGTATACTAATTAAAGTATGTTGAGAAATAAGCAATATGTAATTTTAGTTATTTTCCATAAGGTTAACATTGGGACAACGTACTGTGTTTACCACTTTCAATATCTCGGTAACCAATGGACATAGAGCAGTGATTCAAGATACTATTTTTTTTACCTGAATTCTATGGTCACAACAAAAGTTTAGTTATTTTAAGTTTTCTATGTCAAAAACTCAAAAAAATACATCTTTGGGGGTATATCCCCGTTTACCCTTCCTTCCGGTGGTCTGATCGTGATGGTTTGCGAACTAGTCCGAGTGATTACCAAATAGATAAAATTAATGACGAGGATAATGTCAAAATCCTCTAAGGTTGTTTTAACTATGAAAAACCCTTGAAGTGTGTAAGTACAACACATAGTCCACATTTAAGTTGAATTTTTTGTCATCTTCTTAATTTTTATCATACCAACAAAAATCTGGCTAAATTAAAATGTTGCATGAGTTTGTCAATAGATTAGACTCTACGTCAATCTTAACACACTTAAAGACCATTGGTTGTACTAGAAAACCCGTTGATTCAAATGGTTACTTGATTGGTATTTAAACTTTAAAGGTTGGGCTACTTCCGCCCATATCTCATTTTGGGATATCCCAATGATTACCAATGAGGAAATGTCCTAATTATTTGGACTTCGGAACTAAAAGTTTAGAATAAAAAAGAGTTTAAAGTAGTTTTTCTTAATAACTTACAAAATTTATCGTTCAGTTACACTCATCGACCAACAAGGTCGTCTAACTAAACGTAATTTTACTAAACGCCAGTGTGAGAGTGAGTGTGAAGAGTAGTAAGGATACAGCCCATTAATCATCCTTCACCTCCAGACGTCGACGGTCGATGTGCTATACATTAGTGCCGATCTGTCATACTCAACTTTGGTATTCATACAACATCCCCAAAACCGTAAGTATTACTGGCTTTATTTTAAATTTGTCACATAAGTTCAATACTTAACATAATATTTAAATTAAATAAAAAATATCATATTTTTTACAGTTCAGTTTACTTGGCGATTAGTGAATTACAGTAAAGATTTGGAGCTGCTGTACACAAGTATCCAAACTAGTAAGTAAATGAGGCACATTATGAACAAGAGTGATAGAAATAAATGCTAATTATATAAAACTTTAAGTGAATAAATATTTAAAATAAATCTTAATATTCTCAAAATCTAAATCGCTTTAAAAAGATATGAATGAATGTGTTTTTAAATAATAATAATAATTTTTTTGGGTAGGAGGTGGAATGCGTTTACGCACACTGAGGGGCTCGTTGTCCCCTCAGTAGTGTCGGACTCCCACGAGCTCGATGTCCCGTGAACTACCGACTAAACCACCTCCCTCGGCACCGAGGACACTAGCCTGGAACTGTTTCACATATTACTTCGGGCTAGGCCTTTGATATTACGCCGCTAGGGCAACCTCCGTGGGGAAATGCTGAGGATTAAGGCCGATCGAGGTCGACCTTTTTCGCCCGAAGAATGGCCTGGACGTAGTGCTTGACACAGTTCCAGTTGCCCTCTCCCTGGAGCATAGCTCCAACGATGTTGTTTGGGCTGACGATCACGCCGATCTCAGATGAAAGCGAGGCTCGGCGGACGTGCCAACGGTCGCACTGAAAGAAGGTGTGCTCGGACGTATCTGGGATGCCGGGGCAATACAGACAGTCCGGGCTGGCGACTTTGCCCATCCGGTGCAGATAGGCTCGGAAGTACCCGTGTCCAGAAAGAAACTGGGTCACGTAGTAATCGACCTCGCCGTGCTGCTGCTCCACCCATGGTCGGACGGAAGGTATGAGCTGGAAGGTCCAACGTCCCCTCGGCTCGGCTTCCCAGTCGCGCTGCCAGGAGTCGAAGCTGCGATCGCGCTCTTCCCTGGCAGCTGTTTCCCGGCCCACTTCAGGCCTCCTCCGGTAAATCGCCTGCCTCTCCCTCGCGAGGAAGAGGACGGGGATGACTCCGGCGACCACCATCACAGCAGGCTCGGAGACTGTGCGGTAGGCCGAAGCGACCCGCAGAGCTCCTCGGCGCTGGACTCGGGCAAGCCGGTCACGGAAGACTCGCTTCTCGAGTGCGTGAGCCCATACCTCCGCCCCGTACAGCAAGACTGACTGGACGGCAGTCATGAGCAGACGGCGCTTGCAGGAACGAGGACTGCCGACATTGGGCATAAGCCTACCAAGGGCAGCGACACCCTTAGCGGCTTTGTCGGTGGCGCGCTGGATCTGCTCGCCGAAAGACAGTCTGCTGTCGACCATGACTCCCAGGTACTTTGCAGCAGGCTTAGTCTCGAGTGTGACGTCACCTATCTGCACCGGGAACACGGTGTTTATCCTCTTTTTGGTGAGGACGACGATCTCCGTCTTACTGATAGCCAGGGACAAGCCGTGACCTCGCATCCACCCGTTGACCTTGGCCATTACAACGCTGAGCCTCAGTTTTGCCTGCTCGACGTTCCTCGCAGCGATCAAGGCAGCGACGTCGTCAGCATAGCCAACGAGGCGGGTCTCATCGGGCATGTCTAGCCTCAGCAAGCTGTCGTAGGACACGTTCCAGAGATCTGGTCCGAGAATGGACCCCTGCGCAGCCCCGGAAGTGATGGGAATGCGCCGCTGACCTTCGGTCGTGTCGTACAACAGAACGCGGTCTGACAAATACGCTTCTATCATACGCAGGAGGTAGGAGGGAACTTGGAACGTATGCTCAAGCGCCCACAGCATATCGCTCCACCTGGCGGAGTTAAAAGCGTTCTTCACGTCGAGCGTGACGAGAAGGACCACGCGGCGCGACCAATGGTTGTGGTCCTCCGCCCTCCGCACTGCCTCAACTACCTCCTGAATAGCGTCGATGGTAGAGCGACCGGATCTGAAGCCATACTGCTGCGGGGACAAGTCCCCCGCAGAGACGATGGCCTCGGTCAGCCTGACGCGCAGGAGCTTCTCAAGCACTTTCCCGGCCGTGTCGAGCATACACAGGGGTCGGAAAGAAGAAGGGGTCCCCGGTGTGCTCTTCGCCTTCGGGATAAGAACAAGGCGGGCAACCTTCCACGAAGAAAAGAAAACGCCTTCCGCCAGACACGCGTTGAACATATCGAGCAGAAGCCTTGGATTCACCTCCGCAGCGAGCTTGAGCACCTCCGCCGGAATGCCATCGGGACCGGGCGCTCTTCTGGGTCGTAGGGATCGGACGGCAGCGGTGAGTTCCTCTTCCCGGAAAACTGGGAAGGCGCCTACCTCTCCGAATTCCCTGACTGGCCGAACTGGGTGGCTGGGAAACAGTGTGTCGACGACGGCGGCCATGGCTTGTGGTTCCATGACCGCAGGTGGTGAGCGAGCCCCTAGCTTCTGGGTTACAAGTTTGTAGCCCGTTCCCCAGGGGTCGTTGTCGATATCCTGACACAGCTGTTTCCAGCACCTGACTTTACTCCGGTTGATGGCACCGCGGAGCTCTCGGCGGGCCGCTCTGTGCTCAGCCGATCTGGCATTTGCATCAGGGCGGTTCCTGGCTCGCTGCGCAGCTCGTCGGAGACCAAAGCATCTCCTCCGGAGTTCCGCGATTTCAGGCGTCCACCAGTAAACCGGCTTCTTCCTGTGGCGGTGGGAAACTCCGAGCATCGACTGCTCACACGCGGTCGCGATGAGACGCATCGTCGATGCTGCCAGATCTTTGGCACCTATGAAATTCACAATGCTCTGGTCTTTAATTACTTCTTTAAAAGTGTCTTTGCTCAGACGACTGGTGTTCCAGCGTCGAGCCAGAGGAGCAGGTTCAGCGCGCAAGCGCGCGCCCTCGGGAAGGACCTTGAAGGATCCCCTGGTGGTCGCTAGAGGAATACTCCTCGCAGACACGCCAGTCGGAGATCCGCTGGACAATCCCTTCAGAGGCAAGGGATATGTCAGGAGCAAGGGATCGTCTCTCTGCACCCCGGACGGCGAAAGGTGGAAATGCCGCCCGTGTTAAGGATACAGAGGCCCGACCTGGCAGCCGACTCGAGGACGTAACGACCTCGAGTATCGGTCCGCGGGGAACCCCATTCCACGGCTTTGGCGTTAAAATCGCCACCGACTATGACCCCGCCAGAGTTTTCATGATCTCATCCTCAATGGAATCGACCATGTGGCGGTAGTCTCCGATCGGTTGGTTTGGCGTGAGGTAACAGGAGAAGATGGTGAAACCCCTACTCCTCACCCAAACGAAGCCGTTGCCCGATTCGGAATCGAGAACAGGCACCTTCCCGAGGTCCAAGATCCAAATCGCCGCAGTGCCGGAGGGATCCAAGAACCACTGCGCGGAGCGTTGGTTCTGGTACTGCTCACTGAGAAGCAGTAGGTCAGCAACCTGCTCCGTAGCGAATTGGAACAGCAAGTCGTTTGCTGTCCTGCTCCTCTGCATGTTAAGTTGCAGAACACTGATCATTTCTGTTGTTTCTGGCGAAGCTCCTGGATGGCCCGCCTGTACTGCCCGCAACGACCAGACCCAGCGGAATGCTTGACCTGGTCGCCCTTCAAGCCGGCTTCTGTACACAGGACACAGGACAACGCTGCATTGCACGCGCTGGCCCTGTGGTCCTGGCCGCCGCACTTGAAGCAGAGCTTGCTTCTATCGGGTCCAGAGCAGCGATTAGCGACGTGACCGAACCCCAGACATTTAAAACATCTGGAGGCCACGAGCTTCTCGCGTACCCGACAGCTCACGTACCAGATCTTCAGGTGGCCCTTCTCCAGGAGCTTCGTAGCTGCCCTGGCTCCCAGCGTAAGGATCGCCACCTTCTGGCCTCGAGCATTCGCCTTCGAGACGAAAGTCTTTACCTCGACGTTTTCGCCGATGGCGGATTTGACAGCAGCAGTCACCTCCGCCTCGGTCGTTAGCTCGTCGAGGTCTCTCACCTCCAGCGTCGACTTGGGCTCGAGAACGCTGACAGTCGCGTTCGCCCCCAAGATATTCTTCAGGTCTTCGCTGAAGGCGGACTTGCTCTCGGAGGCGTCCCCGAGTTCGACCAGAAGATCGCCGGCTCGGGTCTTCCTCATGGCCTTGATAACAGCGCCCTTCTCGTCGGGCTTCGCTTTTCTGCGAATCTCGCCCAGCACGTCGGCGTAGGATTTCCCCTCCGACGGCTTGATGAGAAGAGCGTCTGGCCGCGTCCTGCGTGGCCTCTTCTTCGGCGCCTTCTTGTTGTCCTGAGGGCCGGGCTGGCTTCCAGGCTGCTGGGGTGAGACTTTCTTCTTCTTCCCCTTCCTCTTCACGACGTCGGTCCAATTCTCGAGGTCCGATGTCTCCCCTGGACCGTCACCTCTGGGTTTCTTCTCAGCCTCCGGTTGGGCGGGGCTGGAAGCAGCCCGTTTCCCCCCGGCCGGCTGAGCCTTAACGCGCAGTGATGGAGTCGTCTGCGTCGAAGCAGTCACCGACTCGCACGACTGCCAAGACTTCCTCAGCTGAAGGATGTGGTTAAGGCTAGTCTCCAATTGGACTATGCCTTCCTGCACATCCCTGCTGATGTTCTTCTGTCTGCCAGTCGCGGCCTTCATAACAGCGAGGGTGGCGAAGCACTTTTGAAGGTGCTCCTCCTCCTGCTGTCTGGCAAGTGAAATTACCGCCTGGAAGGGGGACAGGTCTGTGTTCACCGAGTCCACGTCGCTGACGGGTGCTTGCTCGGTGAGCACCGGTGTTCTTGTCACCGAGGCAGTTGGCGTCGCACGGCCTTGTGGCGACCTCGCGACACGAGGCTTCCGGCCAAAGGGGTCTTCACTCTCGACATCCCCGCTTTGAGAGGGTAGCCGAGGAAATTGCTCCCTCTGGGTCGATTTTGGGGTTAGGGTACCCCGGGAAGATTCTTGCACCTTTTGAATCGTTTTATCTTGTGAACTGGCCATGGTGTCTGGATTAGCCCCCAAGACTGGGCGTTTGTAACCCCCCAAAACAGTGCCCCAATGTGATTGTCAAACCGCCCCATCACCAGAGCAACTATATTCATGTTCGACCGCCTCCAAAACACCGGCGGTCCTAGACGAGCAGTGGCCTCGGCAGAGCCCGCCCGTGACCGCAGCAGGGCCCTATCCGGTCGCCAACCGGCACCACCACGGCCAAGGGGATTTTCGCCGGCTGATAGGGCAGCCAGGTCAGCTGGCTGGGCTGACCCGGGCCCCTGTACTATCCGGCAGCCTGGGAGGTGCAGAACCCAGTTTTTAAGCTGTACCCTCTGCTCGTCCTAGACCTCCAGCGCAGTGGAGGCTGAAGAACACAGAGTCACCCCGGCAAGTAGGACGGAATGATTTAGAAAAAACAATCGGGCTATTGAAATGATTCGGAGAGAGGAGTTGTGAAAGGGAGACGCGAAAAAGGACCAGTGCGCCCCCCTCCCCTTTTAGTCGGCTCTTACGACAAGCAGGGGATACTGTTGGACATTCTATCCCGGCCCAACACGGGAAAATAATAATAATAATAATAATAATAATAATAATAATAATAATAATAATAGTTGTTTTTATAAAAGAATAATCATATCTTCGGTCGCACCAAAAATGACTTTTATTTTTTATTATATAATTTTGTAGACTACGTTCAAATCATGTTCAGTGATTAACTTTCAAAACGTGCTTATATTATTGTTAAATTTTTTATTAGTTGACCACTATTCAAGCCCAGAAAATATTTTTAAGTCATAAATAAAGATTGTTTTGTTGTTTCTGCTTCCTAAAAATCTAAAATGATTAAATACAAAGTATTTTCTTACAGAGATCAATAAAAACTGTTTATTTAAAATCAAAGGCAGGAAGTTTACAACCACTAATATTGTCCTATGATTGTTTCTTTTATAAAACCAACGCATTTTATTTTACCTTCCTTTATAATCAATTGCGGGAGGAATCTATAAATTAAACACAAAATTTCCAAGTGCCTTCACCGTAGTGATACTCTTGTTAAGGCGCGGAGATTCAGGTTGCCAGCTTTACTGTGAAGGAGCCAAGAATTCATTATTATTATAATAATATAATGAGTGGATAAAATCATTATAAATAAAGTTCCCACGTGGAAAATTAAAGCTTCTATACAAACATATAATAACAACTTACAGAAGTTTATGTATTACAATTATCTTTTTTTATCGACAGCATGATGGTTTAACATATTAAACATCAACTTTATCAAACGATTCTTTTTTTAACTTCTATAGAATTTGTTGATCAAGGCATTTAACGTTGTTTCAATTATATAGTCTAAATTCATTTTCCTACTCCTGGATATCGTACCAATTATTAAGTCAAATTGTTACCTTACCGATATCCTGTTTTTTGTGTGTGGGCGAGTAGTTCCGAAGCGACGGCTTCATCATCGGGTCCTTACCCTCTGTAAGATTCTTCATGGATTTAAAATAGAGACACTTAACACAATGAGACATAAAATTACGAATATGAAATTAAACCGTTTATATTTCTCTGCCCAGCCACACGACTATATTTCTCTAGTCGTCCACACACAAAAAACAGGATATCGATAAGGTAACAATTTTATTTAGTGTATAGTCTAAAGTACAGATGTTTTTATTTTCCTTTAAAACAGAAAAACTTTCTTTTCTTCTTCCTTTGTACTCATACGTAGCCGTGTCTTACAGCTGCAATCGTATGGAATTCCTGTACTTTAGTTGTATTACGTTTGTAAGTCCTGTTTAAATTCTACGAATATAAAAATTGTGCTGGTAAAATATACAACTTTCAGTATTTTTTTCAAGTTATAACGACAAAATATTGTTACGAGTAAACACGTATATATTTTATCCTGGAATGAGAACGTACTGTGTGTGTGTGTGTATATATAATATACTGACTGAAAAGATTACCAAAGGCAAACTGCTTTCCTTTTCTTTGACCTTTAACAGAGATATCGAAGGAATTTTCTGCTGGGAATCCGAAAATATTCAATATAAGAGATAATCTAAAAGAAACATGTCACAGATGTTGCTGATAGTAAATGGAGAAATAACTCTCTGATTATATCTTGCTGGACTGAATTACGTGCTAATCCAGGACACAAATTTCGAAAAGCACATCGTGCAAGTTCCAACGAGATTCTCTCATACCTTGGGTGACATACATACTTTTCACAAAAATCTTATGCAATGCACTTTCTCAACTGACTTAATCACTTAACAACCGAACTTTATGTAAACGTGCACCTATGTTTGCCAGGTTTAATGTTAGCTTTGCTACCACATAGTATACGTACCTCTGCGTACTTAGCGAATTTTCATATGATTTTTTTTGTATATGTAGCATTCAACATATGCAATGGAAAGTATTGTTTGAATATAGTTTGTAAATAATATTCTAAAAACGTATATTTAATCAATCACGAGCTTTATACATGAGGCAAATTAACAAGGGGGTCATATTGGTTGTCATTACTAGTAATTATACACTTTTTGTTACTGTTTTATATAATTCTTAGCCTTTTAATTTTAATCAATGTAAACAGTATCATTATTATTAAGTTGTATTGTTAAACTGCAAAATGCATGTTACTTGTGTGTTTTCTTTTGCGAAATAAAGACATTTTTGATTTGATTTGATTTGATCTAGTTATAGTATATAAATACCAGCAAACATATAATCAATGAATTAAAAACACCCAAAACAAACTTATAATATAATCTCATTTACTAATTAAATTCAGTCATATGGTTGGTTTTTTAATTAAAACATCCCTGTTGCACTTGCATCTCCAGCCAATTTCAATAAAACATAATTATCATTCCTTAGCATTGTAAACATACCATACATTATGCTAGATTATCAGGTTGTTTGGATCAAGACACCCCCCTCCCGAATGCACATACTTTCTTAAAAAGTTTTAAAATTATTTATATTTTTAATATAGCTATAAAATCATATATTTTTGTAAAATCATGGTCAATGATCTGCAACTATTCTAAATAAAGATGAATAAAATATTCACCTGAAAATTTCAATATAATCATATGATTAGAGTTTTATTTTAAACATTCCCTACATTAGGGTAAATGTATTTACCAGGGTATTTGAAAAAAAATTCAATTTTGACACAAGTACTGTAAAATGCATATTTAGAGTAATTATTATGCAATTTTTCGGGATTTTTCCCCGAAAACAGGGTAATTATACATTCTTCAGGGTAAAATAAAAAATAATAATAGACAATGTACTGTGTTTAGCACATTCCATATCTATGCAATGAATTGGCATAAATAATTAAAAATGCTACATTGTTTAATTTTTTAAGCTGAATCCAATGTTGACAATTAAACTTACATAAAATTATTAAATGCCCCCGTTGTAGCAGACCTGCATACTCAGTGAATTTCAAATACATAAAAACTATTTCAATTCAACAGAGCGAGATATGAGATTTGTTTTTTAAGCTTCATAAGAATGACATGGGGAGGGAATATGCAGGTTTGCTGCAACAGGTATGATAAATCTGGGTGGTTTTAATTCAATATTTAGTAGATCTGAACTAGATGAAACCTTATACTAAGTTTCATCAAGATATGTTCCGAAATAAGGAAGGTTTTTTAGTATTTCCCATAAGGACAAATTTGGGTTGAGTATGCAGGTTTACTGCCACAAAAATTGAATATCGGGGGTTTTAGACTAATATACATTAGATCTCATCTAGATGAAGCCATAAACCAAGTTTTGTCAAGACATGTTAAGAAATAAGCGAGATATCGAATTTTACTTATTTCCCATAAGGTTAACATTGGGACAACGTACTGTGTTTACCACTTTCAATATCTCAGTAACCAATGGGCATAGAACAGTGATTCAAGATATTAAATTGTTTGTTTTTTTGAGCTGAATTCAATGGTGTAAACTAAAATAGACCACTCTATGTTTTTTATGTAAAACAACACCATTTTTGGAGGTTTATCCCCTTTACCCACCCTTACAGTGAGGCGATCGTGCTGGTTTACGAACTCGCCCGAGTGATTACCACTGTACATGTCTCTACCAAATTTCATTAAGATTGGACCATTTTTACGGCCGCTATTGTGCTCACAGGCACACACACATATATATATTCGAATTAACTGTGTTGTTTGCATCTGGGAGCCCCAAAAAGAAAAGTTATCATGGTCTCGGGCTTAGGTTTTACCGTAAGACCTACGGTAATAGCTCCCTCCCTATAGGGGAAATTCGCTAAAAGGAATTAAATCCTAAAAATAAATTTTAATTTGTAAAATAAAACCTTAGACTTAACCAATCCTGCCGGTTTTCGAGCTTGAAGTAATCAAGTTGCTCTATACATAGGTGCCAAATTTTATCGCGATCGGACCTTTAGTATTCATAATGCTAGTAATAAAAAGTAATTTATAGTTAGAAGACAATGCATTAACATTGCGTATACAGATTATAGCAATACACAATAGAATAACATGTATACGAATTTTGTATATAAAGAACTTATTTATGTGTTATTCCCATAGTATTATATTCATTAAAAATTTCTAAAACTAAATTTATTAATTATTAATAATTTAATATATGCTCGCGAAGTCCAATAGAGAGCATACAAATTAGAGAGCGTTTCAGATGAAGCTAAGCCTCGAGCAAGTTTATCTTCACGCCAAAGTGCACCTAGGGAAATAATGAGAGTCGTTTATTACAGGAACGCTGGAGAGCGGTATTAAGAGTGGTTTAGTTAAACGACCTGGTGGCCTTTAATTGCTGTTTTATAATGTGAACATCGTTTTAATTTCCACGGGTTAATCTTTCTGAATTCATAAGACAGAGATTGATTCGTTTTGTTATGATTTCAAACAGACGTTATAAGTTTTTAAAGTTGAATTAATCATAGTGTAACAACAGTTAAAAACTATAGTAGCAAATTAATTTAATGAAATACAGTATAGTAGGAGCCATATAAGAATGTCACAGGTGGAAATAATAGATTTCTACTGTAAGTTTTACCATGCCTATTGATGTGTTCATTTTATTTTTCCGTATATAATCAAGCGAAAAACACAGCTGATAAATGTAGACTGTTTATTAGTTTCCTCTTTTTCTCTGTCATGTAGAAAAAAATTGCTAGTTTAATACTATATTCGATTCGAATATAAGGTAGCAGTGATTCTTGTAAATCAATAGTATAATAAAAACTGGTTTAACATAAAGTCTGATTTTAAAAATGAAAGTAGATAGTTGTTTATAAGGAATTACCATATATATATTTTTTTTTTCTACCAGTAGTTTTCATTTTACAGCCATGTTTTTCGTATATCTTCGTAAAAATTTTATTTCCACCTCGTTTATCTTTATAATTTTATTTTATATGCCTCCGAAAAGTATTATTTTAATTTTAAAATATATATATATATATATATATATATATATATATATATATATATTATATTATACTAGCAGTTGCCCGTGTTTTCGCTCACGATAAAAATTACAGCTGATCACCTATCTGCTCTTTGAACTGTGAAATTCTAGTATTTACAGCTGATTTCAATTCAGTATTTTAATGTTTACATTCTTAAAAAATGTAAACATTGAAGCTAAGGACGTTCACGGGACGTAGCCTGAGGGGATTTTTAGTAGGTGAATAGGCCTATGTCCTTTTCTGATATAGTGGCTCTATTCCTGCAAAATTTCAGCTCAGTTGGCCCACTAATTTTCACGTGGTTGAAAGACAGATATTCACACAAACATCCATACTTTCACATCTATAATATTAGTAGGATATTATATTTTATTTTATTAATTTATAACATAATGAAAGATACAGTTTTATAATTTTTTTTAAATGTCATAATTTAATGTTTATTTCTATTTTATTTTATACAATTTTTCACCTGAAGACGCGAAAAGTGAAATATAGTTTGTTTTTATGTATTATTCTCAGTGTTTCATTGATATATATATATACATATTTTTCGTAACGTTTAAAGCAAGTGCATTCATAATTTTACTTTTGCTGATTTATAAAATAAAAAACCAAAGGAACTGTCCAATTGGATGTTGAAAATTTGTTCTGCCTAAAATTGTCTTTCGTTGGTTAAGCTGAGCTGTCTTTCGTTGGGTAAATCCAGAACACTTTTGTATTACAGTCAATTTGTAGACGTATATGCTAATCGTACCAAGGAATTTTTTGGGTTTTTTACAGATTGTGCTCTTAACTCTCTTTTCAATATTAAGAAATCCTGGGATTAATGTTTTAACTACTGTATGCCATCCTAAATGCGATGGGATATAGCTTCCTAATGCCCTAAAAAAAAGTTATTTTTGGCAAAATTTTCAACCTGATTGTTAAATGAATTGAGTAAATTATTTTAAGGAAAAATGTAACCCTAAGATTGTTTGATTTTAGTAAAAGATACAGATAAATGAATCCTAATCATTAGTATTGCTCATTAATTTAATGTTGAATACCGGTTATTTTGAGACGATTGGACGTCTCATAGCCGGATGACCACCCTCCGATTGAGTCGTGGAAGTGGCACTCGAAGTTTATCTTAGTTATCGAGAGGCCACAAGACAAATCGATGTGGCTCGCGGAGCGGCCAATAAAATATATTGTCTATCATGACAAATGGCTCCTCTGCAATCTGCCATTAGCTCTTGGAGACCGCCCTTTGTTAGAGTTAGCCTCATCGTTAAGGATTGTCGTCACGTTTACAAAACTTCTAGAATGTTCTAAAAACGTCCAAACGTAAATGAAGTATGAACCCCTATGTAAGCTAAGCATGGTTGCAATATAAATAGCGAGGATGAATAGGAATAATAGGAATGTAATAGGAAGTGTAGTCTCATAATAGTTTTATAAAATCTTTTTGTAACAATTTTTTACTAGATATTTTCAAAAAATAAATACTCAAATAGTATTCAAATTAGAATATAGAAGAATTACTATTTGTTATGGAAGTTCATGCTGTGACGGTTCAGTAAGTTGGAGAGAAAAACCATCCTTGAAAAATCGGCTGAGAAAGTAAAACTGTCATTATCAGGCTGTACCAAATATAATTTTAGCAATTTGTCTTCATTATCGAGGGTGATGAATGATCCGTGAAAGAATCCATATCCGCGAACAGAGGAAATGTTATGAGGTATGAAAATGCTCTAATATCGAAGTATGTTTTGTATTTGGTCGATAACTGATGTTACTACTATTATTTTAACATTTTTAGTATACTTACTTCTGTTACTTCATTATAATCTCATTATATTTATCAATTTTTTAATTTCCCTATACAATTTTATTGATTGGTAATTTGTTGGTAATGAAGAATAGCCCTCAGAGGGAACATAAATTTTGTATATGATCTCATGTTTGACACAAAAGTCGGAAAAATGAAATACACTTAGACCTTCACCTTCCAACATTTCTTAGCGTGGCTTTTAATAATGTTATTATATCAGTTTCCAAAGAACTTGAATTAATTTGCCTCTACTGCAGTAATACTATTTTGATAGACGTAACATTAAATTTAAAGGGAATCTTGATTTTCAGTAATAACATTTTGGCACCGCTTCGTTCAAATAAGCCTTCGTAATATAACTCTCCAGTGTTTTTGCAATAAACGACCTCATTATTTCTCCAGGTGTGCCTCCAAGAAGGGATTATCTTGCCTGGATCTTGGCTTAATCTAGGCCTTTCTATCGTCTATTAACTACAGTCTTTAAACAGTTATTAAAAACTTACCTATAGTTGATTAACGTCTTTCCTTATTCATATACGTAATTGTTATTTATGAGCGTATAAATGGAAAAATTGTATAATCTGTATAACTAATATAAAAGGGAAAACTGTGCAACCATTAGTAGAATGTTGACATAAAATTTTCATAGAATATCATTTCATTCATTTTTTTCATTCTTTTAGAGGCAGGACCTCATAATAATAATACCATACGTAATACCATATAGTGGGCTAGGTATACCATATTTTTATTGACTAACTGGGCTGAGATTTTTTTATTGAAGGTATAATTCAAGCCAACTGATCTTTTTTTTACTCTTCGTTGATGTTTGTTTTAGCAGAATGAACATTTCATGTAATATTATTGACACTTTTTATATAACACACGAGCTTATTACATATAGGCTGACTAATATATGTATGTATATGTATGTATATGTATGTTCTCAGGTTTCCCGTTACTTTATACGTTTGCTTTTCAGTAGTAAGAGTAGGCTACGGTGACAATTCGTCAATACATTAACTCCCCTCACTGGCGCCGCTCCCAGACACATTACATCACCTTCAGCTCCGCGGCGCGTGGCGCTTGGGCCAACAGTGGAGAGTGATAACGTCGCACGTAAACAACACACTTCATGTATGTTTTTCCAAAAGGTGGTGATGCCGTAATTTCATCGCAAAAATCATCTCAGAAGATAATCAACGAAAATTTAACTAAAATACGTATAAAAACAGCAGTACAAAATTAGTAACAAATATTACTATATCTTATTCTATGTTAGTCGAATCAGGAAATAAAACTGGAAATGTACTCTTAAACTATAACAAAGTTAACATCGAGATTTTTTATCGATACGTTTACTCCCTTATGAATTCAACATATTAAGTTCAACCTCCTAGCAATCAACTATAATTTCTAACTTGTTGTGTTTTTTGTTTTTATTTGGGGGGCTGAGGAGGTGCAGTGCATTTACGCACACTGCTCCAGGCTCGTAGTCCTCTTGGAAGTGCCTGGCTCCCGTGGGTGCAATGTCCCTCGAACCACTGACTAACCACCTCCTTCAACATTGAGGGCACTAGCCTACAACGTTTTAGCACAGTGGATGCACCACTCTAAGGCACTTAAAAATAAATACGTTTAAATTGTTCAAAAATCACAGACAAACTCCGTGCAAAAAAAACAGACTTTTTAATTTGTTTAGTTTCCTTCTACATATTGGGCTTCATAAGGTTCAAAAAACATGCAAAACAAAATTATTTAAGATACTTCTATTTTATTCAAGGAACCGATATAAAATACCCCCGTTGCAGCAGACCTGCATACTCAGCGAATTTCAAATGCTAAGGAACATATTTCAATCCACCATAGCGAGATATGACATGTTTCTGAAAGCTCCTTAAGAACAACATGGGGAATGAGTATGCAGGTTTGCTGCAACAGGTATGTTAAACTGGTGGTTTTAATTCAGTGTTATTCTAATTCAGTGTCTGCTTATTCTAACTCAGACAGTCTGAGTTAGAATAAGGAATATACCAAGTTTTACAAGATACGTTAAGAAATAAGGAGGATATTGATTTTTCCCCATAAGGATAAAAGGGGGAATGAGTATACAGGTTAGGTGCCACAGAAATGGAAATATTTGGAATTTTAGACTAACATACATTACATCTCATCTACAGAAGCCAGAAACCAAGTTTTATTAAGACATGTCGAGAAATAAGTGAGATATAGAATTTGACCTATTTCCCATGAGGTTTACATTGGGACAACCAACGACCAACCACATAGTACAGATAGACGGAGCACACGAACCACGAATTGAAGCCTAAATTTGCTTCTAGTCCTTATGCATGAAAAAAACAAAGTACGTAAGAAATTACAAATGTGGCATCAAATTAAAGATCTGAATCTGAGAATTACTATAATACCAAATATAAATGGTTTACAGGTAGTTTAGTAATCGTAACCACTGGTAATCTAGGAGCTTGTCCTGACATTTTTTTAGAGAAGCTGCCGCCACGGAATGCATATGTAACGTTCCTATGATGTGTAAACTGCTTCTAAACCATTTATAATTGGTATTATAATATTTGTGAGATTCAGACCTTTAATTTGATACCACATTTATTTGTATTTTTAGTCGACTATATTTTTGTAAACAGCAGTTTAGGATTGATTTTGTTTTTACGCAGGTGCCGTACGGATAAACTCTCCCACGGCAGCTACTTTTTTTTCAAAAAATATGTTTAAACAACTCTTTAGCAACAATTCCCTCAGTTTTTTATTTTACCTGACCAAAAAATAAAAAAAGTAGCAGCCGACTACTTTTTTGTGTCATGTCTAAAAGTTGAATAAAAACTTGTGACTTTTTATCCTTAAAAAATTACTTTGGTAATATGATTGATACTATTACTGTTAAAAACCAAAAGACTCTTCACATTAAAATATCAACCATAAGCTTCAATGCTAAATGGTATAAACTACGAGTTATTTGAAACATGGGCACTTCGAGCATTACGACGTTTTAGGCGTCGTTTTATGTTTCTAGACCTAGACAATATGGCGGCCCAGGCTTTTTTTGCTGCAATGCAAGTAAGATAGCAATGCTCTGTTTAATTTGACTATGTGGTCGCTGCGGACAACGTACTGTGTTTACCACTTTCAATATGTCGTTAACCAATGGTTACAGAGCAATGGCTCAAGGTACTAAATCGTTAGTTTTTTCGAGCTGAATTCAATGGTGCAAACAAAAATTGTATTATTGAAATTTCTCCATTAAGAAAAACAAAACAAAAATAACATTTTTGGGGGTTTATTCCTCCTTCCGGTGGTCCGATCGGGCTGGTTTATGAACACTTGTCCGAGTGACTACCCCTTAACATGTCTGTACCAAATTTCATTACGGTCGAACCAAATTTACGGCCGCCATCGTGCTAAGAGACAGACACAGACAGACGTACACACACAAACGCAAACACACACACACACACACACACACACACACACACACACATATATATAACTTTAATGAAATAAAACTACGCATACCACCTTCTAAAAGAAAACCCCCAATTTACAAAGATTGAAGATAATCTAGAAGTATTATCATTAACTTTAAATCAGGAGTCATTAAATCCTAATTTTAAGTTAATGGTATTATACTATGTAAACGATAAAGAAAAACTAAACAAAATATATGATTTATTAATATACCGGGTGTCCCATAATAGCCCCCCCCCTAACTTTTTCCTATATTTTTTCAAATATCAGTTCCACACCACCCCCAAACATCATTGGGTAGCTAATACTTCATTTTTAGGGGGTACCCAATTTTGGCCGCCATCTTGGATCCGCCATATTGGATCAAAAATCATTTTTTCAAATGTAAAAGTGGTGTTGTGACCCATCATTTCGAATGAGATTTTTTCACTGATTACAATGCCGCAATCCGTTTTTTAATATCTCAATTGGTTCTCAAGATATGGGTGCTTTTAACTAATTTATTTTCAACCAATTTAAACATTACAAATTGATAAAACAGGCTTATAACCACAAAATAATGCTAGATAGTGACGAATAACCACCATCAGTCATTGTTGAGCGATTTACACTTAACTTTTACCAATGTAAATTTTTCGGCCGCCATCTTGGATTCGCCATTTTGAAATGAGGTAAGTTATTTCAAATATGAAGTTGGTATTGTGACCCATCATTTCAAGCTAGTTTTTTACGCCGAATTCAGTGCCGCAACCCGTTTTTAGCTGTTAAAGTTAGGGGGGGACTATTATGGGATACCCGGTATATAAATCATAAGAAATATCAATTAAACTTCTGAATTCCACACACATATAAACCGAAATTAATATATATTCGAAAATATATATAAAATTTAAACTTAAATGAAAACTCCATATATTTCACTTAAAACTATTAGACCACACATATTATGTTTTATCTATTTTATACTAAAAAGTTTTATGGAATAACTTGTCGAAACGAGTTGTTTAATAAAACATGATTAAAAAGAAAGGATACTTTGTTATAATAAAAAATTGCAACTAAAATTATATGTGTGAATGGTGTTTTTTGCCTCTTGGGCCCCAAAACGAACAGTCTCGGGCTTAGTTCTTACTATGAGACGTACTGTAATAGCTTATTCCTTTAATGAAATTCGCTAAAATTAAATTGCCTCAGTTGGATTATTGTGTCTCAGTTTTTCATTCGTGATTTTTATAAGGTCTTTTTCTATTTATGAAATATTTGTTGGAGAAATAATAGTTCCACACTTGTAAAACTAATGGGAGATAAAGACTCATAAGATTATAATTGATAAAATTGGTATAAATTTGTAAAAAAATAATTGGTTATAGTTACAATCCTATTATTTAATTTTATTACGATTGGCTGGTGTAACCTATAAGCTACCCAAGTTTTTTTAAACGTCAACCTACTATTTTTTTTGAACTACCTCGTTTTACACTTTAAATGTTTTTGAAGAACCTGGTTTAATACTATATACATGCTATTTGACCAACGCCTAAATCCGCAATGAAATCTCATAGAATACATTGGTAGAATTACATTAGTGCAATGGTAGTTGATTAACTTACAAAGGTCTCACAACGCCTATATTTATAATGTCCTTAGCTATAAGTGTCGTTAATAACTTAAGATATCGATTAAGTATACAGCAAGTGAAGTTTTTAAAATTTCGTTTGGGTAGAATACGATACATCTACCAACTCCTGATGGGAAAACCCCGATAGGATTTTATTCAAAGTTTATTGGAAAAGCAAACTGTTTCACTCTTGTAAAAGTAAAATTTAAAATGCGCAGTAAAATGACTTTACTGTTTGTAAGCAAATTATAAAAGTAGTTTGTGAAATAAATTATGATTGTTTGATTTGCAATTATTGTATAAAATGCTCTCACACTTGTGTTGCGATATATATATATATATATATATATATATATATATATATCATTCTGGATATCCCTTATAGTGTCATTCTGGATTTTTCATTTTTTCTATGTAAAGTATCTAAGTTGTTAATCAACGATTTTGAAAAACAATAAAATGGTATTTTTTGCGTTCTAAGAATAGTTTTCATGTTGTAACTACGTAAACACTGGACCATCGTTTTGTGCAAGCTGTCGGCGACGAGAGATTATGTAATGTGTCTGGGGAGGGCGCCAGCAGTGGGTCCTTATATTGCTGTGTTGACGAAATGTTACGCATTCTAGTAAATATTCAATCAAACTTGTTTATAAAGTAAAAACAGAAAGGATACCAACAAATGGAATTTTATTTGAAGATATCAGAACAATCAATAGCATCGAGGTAATCACTGTCAACGGTAATCTGATTTAATAAACTTTTTTCCTGCTTAGCTTCAATTTTCAGAACGTCAATTCACTTCGAGTGGAATTCTCTACTATTGCTGTGTTGAGAAGCTGTTCAAATGTTCTTGGTCTGAGATTCGCAAAAACTGCATGCCACAATCATATCAAAATAAATTATATTTTTCCGTAAGATCACAAGATTTGCTGAACAATTAACGTAATGAAATACATGATTGGTTAAATTTGAAACAGTGTTGCGTGTTATAGGATGATTTAGTTTTTAAATTTAAAATACGTTTAGGCTTAACAGTATTTTACATCATTCTACACAGAAACGTCACTTTTCTGTGCTACTCATGGCTAGAAAGTACACCAAAAACTACAATCCACCGTGGATCCGCCAATCCGTCTGTGGATTGGTGTTTGCCAATCACTGCACGTTAAATTTACCGTACAGTGCACAGTAAATTACCGTGCACTAGAAAACGTAAATAGGAAGTCTACAATCCAAACAATCAGCTGATTGCAGTAAAACCACGGTTAATGCATGTTTATTGGTTACTTCAGAGGAATGAAGTGGCAGCAGCAAATGTTTGTTTGTTCATTATAGGCGAGGTTTGAAGAATTGAGAAACGAAATAGTTTATGCAAGGAATACGTTAAGATTAAAAATTATGTTTTCCTCCACCTAATATCTAAAGTCGTCATTTAGTCCGTGGAATAGAATACTAAAGTACTAATTTATACTCCATGGTACCTATTTACTTTTTCTACCACGGGACTAAAAGTATCTACTTTTCTCCCATGGGACCA
This sequence comes from Flexamia atlantica, assembly GCA_035578135.1. NCBI lineage: Eukaryota > Metazoa > Arthropoda > Insecta > Hemiptera > Cicadellidae > Flexamia > Flexamia atlantica. The sequence continues at coordinate 129,126,060 of JAQJVK010000001.1, read as the reverse complement.
AAATTAATATCACAAGACATACATGGGAAGAAATCCGGCAACGCCGCGATGGACAGTGAGAAAACGTGGCAACACTGTCGACTTTCATTTGCTTACTCTAAATTACATTCAAGAACTTTAGTGTTACAACTTAAGAAAACAAAACCGTATGCATTTAATAGCAAGGTATACATTTTTTATGAAATAAGTATGCAACACAGAATATAAAAACACATGATTAAGAGTTTTTCATTGCCAATATGACGGTAAGTTTTGCCATACTCGCATGAAAATCCGCGGCACGCGCGGGAACTATCATGCTCGTACGGTAAAACGGTACTTTCCGGGCTAGTAACGTACATCATACATCATTACATCATACTACAAAGAATCACCTGTTTTCTGTGCCTTACCCACATCTGGAAAGTTACTCTTTGCTGATAACTGCACGATAATTTTTTCCGTGCAGTGCACAGTAAATTAACCATGCATTAGGGAACGTAAACAACGGAAGTAAACATTAAAACAAACCGTTCGGTATCGCGCGGCCGGCCGGTAGCATGTCCAAATAATTAATTGTGCGCAATTCGTGTATTTTTGTAAAAATGTATTTTTCAAAGTTTTTAATGTGTGACTTTTTGTGTTAATGCGTCAAAACGTGTGAACACCACGACGATCTTCACATCACTGAATTAAATGGAGCCTAGCATGTCTATTGATTTGATAATGACCTAATGGGGCCGAAACTATAGTCATCCCTGATTATAATTAGAATCGACGACAGTATCTGGGGTAAGTAACCGCAACTATTTTAGTTACTTAACATCGATTCTGGAGGCAAAATAATGAATAAACAAAACAATCAGCTGATTGCAGCAAACCGACGTTTTATGCATGTTCATAGGTTACTTCACAGGCATGTAGTGGCAGCACTGATAGCAGTAGCAAAGTCAGTTTGTTTATTATAGGTGGTTTGAAGAATTCAGGAACGTAATGGTTTGTGCAAAGAATACTTTAAGATTAAAAAATAGGTTTTATTGAGTAGTAAAATATAAAGTATCGTACGTCACGCGCCTGGTACGTTTTGCCGTACTTCCGGTCTGGTAACGTAATATACTAATAAATTTAGTTTTACTGAAATCCTAGAAATATATGTATTTTCATTAACTAATTTTTAAAATATTTCGTTCACTGAATGAGTAAAATGAACTCCTCTCCTAAAAAGATAGTACAAAGAGAAGAACCCACAATAAAATTAAGAGTTTTGAAAAAAAATATCACTGTTACTAGTTGATTGGTTCTCTGTAGTGATATATTTTTTTCAAAGAGGGGCTTCTCTCTACAAGCTCGTAAATGAAGTAGGGTGATAAACAGTTCGTAATAATTTTGTATGCATTAAACAATTCACTATTATTACTCATACTTTAAAAAGCCCAATAGTTTTATGGAGTTTGCAACAATTGATACCTGTAAAATCTCCAACGTGACATTATTCATTTAAAGGAGAAACCCCAAGTGCCAATCCATCTGCCGGCAGACACGGTGCAATGTACCGTAACATGTTGTCTGATGGAGCTTGACACTCTCAGCACGTAACACTCGATGACAGGAACACCTTTAGTGTGCCAACATCAATCATTAAAGATAAAACCCCAATCGGCATTCTATCTGCCGGCGGACACGATGTAATGTGTCCTGGCATGTTGTCTGATGGAGCTTGACCCTCTTAGCACGTAACATTTGATAACAGGAACACCTTTACTTTGTCAATAATGTACATTTAAAGATGACACACCAAGCGGCATCCCATCAGCCGGCAGACACGGAGTAATGTGCCGTGACATGTTTTCTGATGGAGCTTGACACTCTCAGCACGTAACATTTGATAACAGGAACACCTTCACTTCGTCAATACTATTCATTCAAAGATAACACCCTGAGCGGCATTCCATCTGCCGGCAGACACGGTGCAATGTGCCGTGACATGTTGTCTGATGGAGCTTGACACTCTCAGCACGTAACATTTGATAACAGGAACACCTTCACTTCGTCAATACTATTCATTCAAAGATAACACCCTGAGCGGCATTCCATCTGCCGGCAGACATGGTGTAATGTGCCGTGACACGTTGTCTGATGGAGCTTGACACTCTCAGCACGTAACATTTGATAACAAGAACACCTTCACTTCGTCAATACTATTCATTCAAAGATAACACCCTGAGCGGCATTCCATCTGCCGGCAGACACGGTGTAATGTGCCGTCGCGTGTTTTATAATGGAATATGACATCCTCAGTATGTAATACTTGATATTGTACTTTTAAAAACTTCCTGTGTCAATACTTGATTTTATTTTGTGAAAATTATATATTTATTTTTTCACTAGTTTTAGATGTAAAAGGCAAAGGGAACTTCGAGTAAAACTAGTGGCTAACCAAAATATATTGGCATTTGAAACATATTTGGATAAAAATCGTGCTGATACAAACTATTATAGGGCTGAAAATATCAGTAGAAGGACAAATGCACTTTAACATGTAATTTATGTTAAATAATTTATGTTCTTAAAAATGTTTTTGCATTGAAAAAGAATATATGTTCAAAAGGTTTACAAGGTATGGCCTAACTGTAACAGCAGCTAAAAACGGGGTGACATATGACCTTGTGATTTCCTCCTTCCAATCTAAAGTTTGGAATTCATCTTCCAGCATACTAATATCTTAAAATGTAACGAACCAGTTTGCGAATCCCATGATAAATATGGATAATATACTACGTACACTTCATTCGCTGCGTTTATTAAATGACAACCCCTTAAGGTTAGTTCTTTATGGTATTTATTTTGTAGAGACTAATGTAATTTGCAAGGAAATTTAATATTCGATCTTCGTTATAGAAAATTGTTTGTGTTAATAATTTTGGATGTTCGTATTAAACCCCGGTTGTACACATGAATGTAAATACTACAGTTATCGAGTTCCTATGAAGAAGTTACTGGTCTGGTTTTTTTTAAATTTGTTTATTTCTTAACAATTAAAAAAAGGCAAAGCAAGTTTTACTGTTGGAGCAGGTGCAGTGAAAATGTTTCAAAATGTTTAAACATGACATTGATGTATGCTCAGTAAATCCGCTTGATTAAACTCTATGATGCTAAAGCTAAAGCTAATAAGTAGTCCATTAATTAACACTTCTTATAATTTTGACTTAAATTAGTCGTGAAGAAAGAGGTTCATCGCGTCCCCTTAAGAGTTGGCGATATAATTCTTGAAGTCTATCATATAATGAATGTTTTGTAACTCCAATAAAAATATAGATTAATATTTTGTACAGTTCTGTGTTGTAAAACTAGGAGGGAAAAGAATTTTCGGTTGTTATTTTATTTAATCTTATTTCATCTCAGGGCTCAATTTTATGTCTCAGGGTGAGTTATTTGTCGTAGCCCAAACCACACATAGGCTATCTGATGATGTCCTTACTTGTGAGTTTAGAATTAAAGTGCATAGTTGTGTATTTAATTCGGTCACAGCATCAATTAAGATGCAACATCGATCCGAAAGCCTTTTTCTTTAGAAAAACGCAGCATCTATTGAGATGCAACAGCGTAAGCCTTTATCAAATTTGTGTATGTAAAATTTCAGTGCCACTAATTGTATGTTTTCGGTTGCAGCATCAGTTAAGATACAACAGCGATACCGAAGTGTACTGTCAGATTACCGTGCCAACGGCCAGTTGGGGCTACACAATCTTCGTATGTAAGTGGTAATAGCCTGCTCACCAACTCGACCAACCTTTGAAACTTTAAAATATAAAATTAGAAGAAAATGGGGTATAATAGGACTGAATTTATTGTCTAGTAGATTACAATAGATTTACAACAAATAAATAAAATTATTACTTCACTTAATTGGCTAAATGCCCTATTACTGACAAATGATAACTAAGTACACGGGGGACTCTGCCTCTACCGTTCCTACAAATAAATAACAAAATCTAGGAACCTTCTGTTTCTATTGCTGGAGATGCAAGAGCGAGCACGGGTGACCACAGCATCAGTCAACCCATGGGACGAATCTAAAAAGTCCCATGAAACCATGGTTTTTATTCCTTTATGTGTCAAATGTGTGTACAGTGTTTTTGTAATAGATTTAATGTTAGTGACATTTTATAATCAACGAAACCCTACGGGTGGATTCAATGTTTGAAGTTTGGTCGACCTAAATCGCAACTGATGATGAGCTTACGAGCTTGAAGTCGATAATGGGTTTTCAACATTAGGATTTCTAAGGTAAGACCTTATAATATTAAGATTATTTAACATTGCAAATCGACAATTAATAAATAATTTGAAAGTATTGTGTATTATTCAGTTCCCATTCCTATCGATTTAATTTAACGACAAGTCCCTATTATCACGCAGAGGCCTATGCAACCCTCCTAACCGATCGACGTATGACATAACCTACAAATTTCGCTGAGATGTTAGGTGATGCTTCATGAATGACATCGTCCATCTCTGTCATGGCTCAAGTTAGTTGACTATCGCCGAATTATGGCGAATGCGAGCGTGCAACCAGCTTGGTGCATAAGTCATGACTCATTCTACGTCGCTCTCATGCAGCAAACAATACGCCGACGTAATGTTTGGTTTGGGCACGTTTGTCCTGATTGATTAGGCGATAGTCATCTTGAGCAATCAGAGAAAGTATAACTGACACCAAATCTTAAGGCCCAGTGCGGTGGATGCGCGGCAGCAAAGGTGGCTAGTGCGCATGCGCGGCAACGCGTCACCAGAGCGCAGCACTGCCATTCTGCTCTCGGCTGTCAACAATAGCGTGTCACTATGTCGTCCTAAAAACATTGAACGACGGAACATTGACTCTTATTTAAGATTAAAGTAAAATACAAAATAAGATTTAAAAATAATATTTCATTAGTATTTATTAAAGCGTCTTGTTACTCTGAAAAACGATTGACAGCTAGACAGTAACTACATGCGAGCTGCCGAACTAGTAAACCGTCGACTGCCGCTCCCACTCCTACTCCCTTCTCCACACAGCCCCATGCGCGGACTGGGCCTTAAGATTTGGCACCAGTTATTAAAAAATGCAGTCACTTATACCTACAATAGACTATGTAGTTACAGTAGACGAATATTTTACAGTATTTAACAAAAAATTTAAAAATATCTTAATTTCCCTGAAAAGATTTATTCATTATTTACAGACTCTAAACATATCAATCACAAAAAGTTCTTAGAAAATTCAGACTTTAATTTATAAAGATAGGTGTACTACAACTGATTTCAAAAAGCAAATGGTAGCTCTGATTTAGTTACAGTTGCTAAATTAAATTTTTTTTATTTTATGGATAAAGATTTTTTTAAGTACCAACGAATTATACACTATGACAGTCAATCAAAGTAAATTTTATAAAAAATGAAATTTGGTACTCCATGTTCAACAGCTTAAAAAATAGAACAGCAGCAGCTGCAGCTGTTTTCGCATAAGCGTAATTCAAGAGTACGTATCAGTCTGTGACTTTAAAACTTCAAAAGTGTAATTAGTATGTGTTACGTTTCGTTAAATTGTTATTTTTTATTAGACTTTTTTTATTGTGTGGTACAAAAAAATGGAACCGCTCAAATGGAATCTACTTCGGAAGAAGAAAGGCCAGGTAAGGCTGCCGATTCGGTTTCAGAGAAAAAAGCCCCTGTTTGAGAACGTTTTACAATTATTTCCTCTACGGAAACATCAGCGTCTCCAACCACTGAACTCGCACAGTGTACGTACTGCCCAAACTAGATTAAAACCAATTTTGGAAACACGACAGCCATGAGACGGCATTTATAAAATAAACATTTTACACAATTTCTTCTCTTTAAGAAATCCCAATCTGGATTTGACATTAAAAAATCGGCAAAGCGGCTCTGTTTTACCAAACCCCTCCTACTACAACGAAATCAGTACCAGAGTCTAAACAAACAGAACTAACGGAGCTAACAAAATGGGACAAAAATAACCCAAGGGCTAAGGCATTAACATCAGATTTTGGGAAATGGATTGCCTCCAGCTTACATCCATAAAACCTTGTAGAACAACATGGTTTCAAAAATGTAATGAAACTAGTACAGCCTATGTACAGTATCCCGTCCTCAAAGACTTTTAGCTAAAATGTGATACCAACCTTGTTTAAAGATGTGAAGAATGTCATAGGTCAGAACACTGAGAAACAGAAATCTGTTTTGGTATCTGTGTCTCTTAATGTTGACATGTGGACATCCCAATCGAAAACTGCTTTCATGGCTCTGACAACCCACTATATGGTTGTTAATTATGTTATAAATAACTATTGTTTAGGCTGCAACTCCTTCATAGTTGAGCATTCTGGAGATAGTAAGGCTTTAAAAGTTAAAGAATGTCTATCAGACGGGACTTGACAACCTAGCCAAAGCAATCTATTGCATTAGGGCCTACTGACAATGCAAAAATGTTAAAGCAGCTATGTTTATATGCAAACAGCTCAAACCGCTTAGTTGTTTTGCTCACTCCTTGAAGCTAGCCTTAGGGTATGCAAAGAAAGAGTCTCAGGGTATGTCTGACCTTATCTCTAAGGCCAATAAAATTGTAGGCCACCATAGACATAGTGTTACAGCTACAGAGCGGCTACATAACATTAAAAAATAAATGGGAAAAGGAGTTCTAAATCTCATTCAATATGTTGAAACAAGATGGAACTCCGAATTCCTGATGTTGTCTAGGCTCTTAACCAATAAAGATCCAGTTTCCAGGGACCTTGCCAACACCGGGAAAATATACATCTTAACTGCGTCTGAGTGGCGAATGGTAGAAGCTTAAGTGAGCATTTTGGAGCCTCTGTAAGAAGCCAATGTTGAAATGTGCTCATCGATAATGCCGTCAGTGTCAATAGTCATACCGATACTTTACTGCATTCAAGAAAAATTAAGAGCTGTTATCAGTGTCAGTGAAGGTACTGAAAAAATGTTCGCAATTCAGTTGCTACAAAGTCTAAAATCAAGATAGCCCAACAGCTTGAAAATAGAGCCATACATAAGTGGAATGTTGGTTGATCCAAGATTTAAGGATGTGGCCTTGGATCCTCATGAAATGATACTTGGACTAAATGAATTTAAAAAGAAAATAATGACAGCAAAGGGACAACTTCCCCCTAAAGAACCACAAGTCAAGATAAGTAGGCACCTATTAATTAATTTAATGCCGGTAACTTTTTCATTAAAAAATAACTAGTTGTGAAGATTAATTCATTTCAAACAATATTTCAGCCTACAACCCACCAGGCTAAAATATTAATTATTTTATTTCATTTTAAAATATATGGGGTTGTCAAATATTTTTTAAATTAAATAAGTATATTAAATGGTAGCACTGATTTGTACCCGCTAAACAAATAGCGTTGTCTAAAAACCCCAGCTATTAACTTTTATTAGGCTGAATCAAAGAGAAGCTAATTTTTATTTGAAGGCTACAATTTTTAAGTATTTGTCTGACTCTGGTTAAATCCTTAATTGCATTAGCTTCTAGTAGGCCCCACATGAAAATTAGGATTTTCAGCTCAGTAATTTATATTTAAAAATATATACTAAGCCTAGGGCTGCTAATATTATTTTTATTTCTAAGCCTAATTTAACAATATATTTTTTGAAAAGGATGGGGCTTTTATAATGATATAAAGCTTTCATATAACAAGGGTGCATGATTTTATTCAGATTTTTTTTTATTTGTTGTTTGCTTTCAGAAAATGTTGAAGACTAGTCCAAATCGCTATGGTCAGTATTCAGGAAGGCTGCTGCTAAGAAGACAAGTGAACCAAAAGAAGGATCATCAGAGCTGGAGAGAAACGTAGATGATGAGCTGAAAATATGCTTCATTGAAACAACAATCCCGCCTTCTGAAGATCCATGTGCTTGGTGGAGACAAAATGAAGGTAGATTTCCTCTTTTGAAAATAGTAGTCCAAAAATACCTCGGTACTCCTTCAACTGAAATAGCAAGTGAAAGAACATTCTCCAGTGCAGGAAATGTTATCACTTCATTAAGACAAAGATTGATATCTGAACACGCTGAAGAGTTAGTGTTCTTACATCAAAACTCAAAAGCTATGTATGAGCACTATAAGTAAATTGACTCTTGGCAGCGCGACTGGGAAGCCGAACCGAGGGAACGTTGGACCAAAATAGTTGGTAATAATTAATTGTTTTTAGAGTTTCGTGATTAATTAGTTAAGTTTGTCAAAGATATACGACTTTTTAAATAAACGTTAAAAAATATGTTAATTTTTGTTATAATTGTCAAGGCTAAACAATATACGTGGACGTATAGTTCCCGATGCTTACGGGAAGAAAAAAAATCCCGTCCCGTCCCAAAATGAAAATCGAATTCCGCCCATTCCTAAGGTATTTGCAAATAAATTATAAAGTAAACTTTGTATTGTTATTTACAACGACGTTAATTGGGTAACCTAACCTCTAAGTAAACAACTTTACATTATCCTCAACTATTTCACATTTTCAATAACTCCAAATGAATATAAAATGGATTAATTCTATCTAATAATTTGAAATCTTAACTTAGACATACGTAATAATCAATCCATGGTTCAAAATTCTATGGTGTAGTGTTTAAATCCAGGTTACCTGGGCTAGGCCTGGATCTGAAACGCAGCAAAAAGTTTTGTGGTATTATTATTTCCTAGATAAACTCCTTTATGTATCTGCCTCGTTTTTCTTATGGTATTTATACCTTCGGAAGGGACTTTTACTGACTATCTCATAGTTTATAATGCAGATATACAAATCAAATCATCTTTAATCCACCAATTAAATTTAATTCATTATACCACGAATTGTCTTAGCTAAGATACAAAAGCAAAGCCAGGCTACTTGAGTCTTTTAATCCTCTAATGCTTCCAACGTTAGTTAGTCGACGAGTAATCCCTTTACATATTCGATCAGTTTACTGAGTGCTAAGTCTGTTTAATCGGCAATAGCTGCACTTCCCTTTCCTCTACTATAGACTAAATATAACGATTTATGGAAAGTCGTAGAGTTTTAAACAACATACAAACAGATTTTGTTTAACATTTATTTTTTAATCTTGTTTACATTACTGTTATTTAAACATCATGTATAGCCACTGAATGTATTTTTATTTATTAAAATTTTGTTTGGACTTACTTAACATACTCCATACTCCATTGCCTAAAAGTTTAACTTGAACATTTAACTTAGAAGCTTGATGGTATGGAAACGGGCTTTTCTAATTAAGGATTGGCAGTCAGTTACTAGTCTATATCATTCTCGTTACAGATTTCTTTTCGTTGATTTTTTTTAACAAGCAATGTAAATAGCTGGTCAGTTATTTGGTTAAAATAGGTACAAATACCGAGTGCAGGACCCAAGGAACGGGGGTTTACCTGAGTCGTTATCACTCGGGGTTGTAAAACTGTCAAAGTCTGAGGATAGGAGTGTAGGAACGGGGGGGCCTTCAGAGAGAATGAGGGGGTGGTGAAGGGGCGGTAGGTGGAGGGAAGGACAAGGGAGTGTAAGAGAATGTATTTTTGCATTTCTTAGAAAGAACCATTTGCCAACACTCGGCCAGGAATCTGCTCGAAAACCTAACAGGATTTATACGCTGTCATTGGTACACTGCAAATCTTGGAACAAAAACCAATTTTTTTTCTATGCCCCTTATTTTCCAAAGGGAAAGAAGGGGCAATCTTAATTTATAGTGTTACGTTCGGATACTAAGGCCTATAAACTAAAATAAATTATGGACTTCTATACAAAATAAACGTATTGCAGAAGAATAATTGGAAATGATTTGATTAAGGGTCAGTTCTAGATGTACAATATCAAAGTTATTATTTTCATAAATATGAAGACGAATACAAAATTACTAAATGGCAGCACTGGCGTAGGAATACTCAGTGTTCTTAATCAACATCTAATTTAAAAGTAAAAATGTCGATAGTCCAGTCAAAAAGCTTAAAAAATGGCCCAACCTGAAAAATTCCGTTAATTTTGAAACTTTGCAGACTTATTTAGAAGTACCTAAGGATGAAAATACCAAAAGTCCTGGAAAATATAAGGCGAGCTCTAGTGGCAATTGACGGAAACAGGGTACTTTTTTTGGTTTTTCTCAAAAGTCTTGAGAACCGTTGGTTGGAGGTAAAAACTTTAAATGTACATAATAAAGCTTATTAAATTTTCTACAAAAATGGTTCTGTACACTTTCTTTGTAATCCTAACGGTCACCGATTTTTAATGCGAATATGGGTTCGCGATTTCCCCCCAAAAAAGGGAAAAAATTAGTTTTTTTAGTTTTTAACATGTTAAAATAAAAATAATCCAACTTTGATGGGCACCATTAAATTAAGCTCAAAAAACAAACAATGTAGTATTTTGAATCATTGCTTTATTTCCATTGGTCACCGAGATAATGAAAGCGGTAAACACCCCTTACATTATTGTACCTTTGGTATCCTTATGGGAAATAAAAAAAGTTCCATATCTCGCTTATTTCGCAAAAAATCTTAGTAAAACTTGATTTATGGCTTGATATAGTTGAGATAAATCGTACTAAAGCCTAAAATCCCCAGTTTTCACATTTACGTAAGCAAACCTGCATACTCTCATGCATACTAATACTACGAAGAATGGTGCTCTCTGTGGTTAACTTATATCCTCAAACTACAGGCCTTATGGTCTAAAATTTGCAATATTTTTTCCACTGGCCGATGAAAATACACTAAATAAATAAATTCATTAATATTCTTTGCTCAATCTTTATTCGGAGCTATCTGTTCATGTCTTTCTCTGTGCGCCTTAGCGGTTCAAGGTCTGTTTGTAAATCAGCTGCTTTATAACTTGAAAACTTATGTTTACATTTTCATCGTTATTTCGTTTCCATTTTGGCTACCCATACGCATACGAACCCATGTTAACATTTTACTACTTTCAAATTAACTTTTTTACGTAATTCGATTTTTTAGGCGGAGTAGACTACATAAGCACGTTTTTGATCCAAAAATAAATCATTTCTAAAATCGGAAGGAAATCCTCGGAGCCGTTTTCTAGATCTTTGTGCAAACAAGCAACCAAGCATACACGATAACATTTCTCGTATAAGAGTATACGATTGATGGAGGGATGAGAGGTTAATAAGTGTTTGCATATTTTTCCCCAGATTGACCTTTTTTATGGAAAAACGATCTTGTTTGTTTTATATACGTCAACTAAAGGCGTTTAGGATAATATAAAAAAAATACCTCTTAACAAAAATGACTTTACGTCTGATTGTGCTTCCTGAGCTCACTTTCCATGAATGAATCTGCGCTTTTCCCAACGACGTTGCCCTTTTTTACTCTGAAAAATATACTAGTTCATTTAAAAAGAAAATAGAGATAATTTAAAGCTACCGAACTCGGCATGTAATTCGAGTAAACGTTGACAGTCAAAATACATTAATTTTAATCCAATTCGTAGTTTTAATTTTAATAGAGATTCTGTTAACAAACATTTTTGATTGCTATACAAACTCATGCTGTTGCAAAAAAAAAAAAGGATATTAAGGAAAATAAGGATTCTATGCACACAGTATTTAAATACTCCCGTTGCAGCAGATGTACATACTCAGTGAATTTCAAATGCATACAAACATGTCAATCTAACATACCAAGATGTGAAATGTTTTTGTAATGTCCAAATTAGTAACAGGGGTATGCAGATTTGCAGGAACAGGTATATTAAAAGTGGGTGGCTTAGATTCAATATTTAATAAATCTGAAATATACGAAGCCATATATATACACCAAGTTTTATTAAAATATTAAAATATTAAAATATATTCACAAATAAGGAAGGTATCGAATTTTTTTCTCCATAAGGATACATAGAGAAATCAAAACGCCATAAACGCTCCACAAGCGCAAGTGCAATTGTAGTATGCATGTTTGCTTCCAAAAAAATTAAATATTGGGAATTTTAGAGCCATTTACTTTAAATTCCATCAATATGAAGCCACAAACCAAATTTTTTCAAGATATGCTGAAGAACAACAAGCAAGATCTAGAATTTTACTTATTTCCCATAAGGTTGACATTGGGACAGAGAACTGTCTTTACCACTTTCAATATCTCGGAATCCAATGGAAAAAAGTAATAGGCCTAATTCAAAATACTATTTGTTTGTTTTTCCGAGCAGAATTCAAAGGTGCAAATAAATATTGGGTTGTTTTTATTTTTCAATGTGAAAAACTGAAAATCCCCATTTTGAGGGGTTTATCACCCTTTACCCCCCCCCCTTCCCGTAGTTCGATCGGGCTGGTTTACAAACTCATCAGAGTAATTACCACTTTAAACGTCCGTACCAAATTTAACTAAGCCTGGGCCGCTATCATACACACTCACATATTCAAACGAATGGTGTTTTGCTTCTCGGGGCTCCAAAACGAAAATTTATCATAGTCTCGGGCTTGGGTACTCGGGCTTGGGACTTACCATGAGTACTACAGTAACAGCTTCTTTCCCCTAAGTGAAATACGCTAAAAGAGTAATTGTAATCAAACTTTAAATATAATATTCAGGCTTTTTATACTTATTGTATTAGTAAAGATACCTTAGGCGCGTAATGATGTACATTACGCGTTTAAGGTAGGCCTATTGGTATTTTTTATCACTGGTTAACACTGGTTATATGTACACGGGAGCATCTACAGTAACATATTATACAAAATAATGAAAAAATAGTTCTGACGAACCAGATAGTAACAATTAATTATGTTTATAGATTAAAAATGGTTTGTTGTCCTGTAAAACAATTCCTTAAGTTAATTTCATATTTTGAGGTACTAATATAACATAGCTAATTATTTGCCAAGTCAGTAAGAGTTCCTTTGAACGTAGTAATAATTGATATCCGGATCATTTCTCTAGAATTTTAACAGGAAATTGTTGCTCATATTATCTCCTTTTAAAACTATGCCCCTTCCTGCTTACAGTTTCATGTCTAATATTCATACCACTTGACACTTCCTCTGCCATTCATATGCGCTCAAACAAGGGTGATTTGGGGTGGTTCAGTAGAACTCAGCTAGCTAATCCGGTCAGCATTCCAGCGTCTTCTCACGTACCCCAGCGCCCCTCCCCCTTCCTCTCTCGGTGAGTCACCTATCTCTGGGTTGTTCCAGCCTTCGTGCCCACAGTCCAGGCCAGAGGTTCTGTAAGATTTATGACCATCTGGCACAAAACATAAGGGTACCTCTCGTTCCTTGAGTCCGTCTCCCACAAATACAAAAACAGGACGCTTGCGTACATTAAACAATAATGTTTAACTTTCGGTGATTTTGTTTACAAAAATTCTTTTTCTGAAGGAACAACTTTGTTGACGTCTGGAGGGTGAAAACCCAAACAGGGTGCAAAACCAAAAGAAAAATATTTCAAGCGGAAACTGAAGGATTTCTTTTGTCACATTTATTACAGATGTAAAATCAAAAGCATTGGTAGTTTGCGCCATGGCCAGTGCCCCGCGCGCCGTAGCTATTGACCGCATAAAAACCATTAAATATAATAAGCAATAGTATTATATTACGTTACTAGCCCGGTAAGTACCGTTTAACCGTCCGATCATGGTAGTTCATCCCGCGTGACGGTATATTCGTCCTGAGTGCACGCCGGTTCCGATTCCGATTCAGTTTCATATTATCGGCGCCTGTTTAGGCTGAATCAGATTTTTTGTAGGTGGCCATAGTGGAGGCATGAAAGGCTTCGCCGACTTTTACGCCTACGCCGAGTAGGCAGTAGAGTTGCCAATGTTGTGTACATTATTACACTACTGATTGTACAGCTATTGTAATACATATCTAATTTAATAAATGTCATTAATTACTTTACACGGCATATTGGCAATTTAGGAGGCCTCTGAGGAAAAGATCGGGGAGTGGTAAAAAACACTAACCAATTAATTGTTTTATAATGGTAAACGGCAGCAAAGCAAGCTTATCAATAATAAAGATAATTTTTTATGCTCGTAACTTCGACATAGTCAGGATTTAATTTGTGCACTTTATCTCAAGTCTTTCTAGTTTGTGGAAATCGACAAAAAATATATTGAGATAGTGCGTCGAGCAGATAAGGAACAACAATGGATTTACAAAAAATGAGAGGCGCGTATAAGGAATATTTTAACTCTCATTTCTGCTGATTTATATAATAACCTATCATTTCAAATTTGACTTTAGTTCCTGGGACTTGAATCAGACCATTATACTTTCTTTTAAGTTTGAATAAGCTGTTTTATTTGTAAGAAAATTCTTATTTTGTATTATCCACTAGGCCTACAGTCATTGAACATAAAAGAAGTATTGTATGAATGATCTTGCACAAATAGGTTGTTTTACTAACCTTCAACGCCGAGCTCCAATGAAATTTGTTTCTAACATTTATCTATTATATCTCTGTTTGAATATGCTATGAGTATTTAATCCCAGATTGGTGGGTTTCTTACAATATGAGAGATTATAGCTGGTAAATCTATTAAACTGCTGAATTAATTAGATTTCAAAATTAAATGTTGCTATTAAAAATGGCGGCTGGAGCAATCGGAAACTGGAATCCGCAACCGGAATGAAGAATACATTACGGTGAGCAGGCACCTGCGCGCAAGCTCTGCTTCCGGCTGCCACAATGGTCACTTCCGTTAAAATACAAGTGTCATTCCTGTCGCCGAAAATCTGAATCTGAGTCGAAATCGGAACCGGCGTGCACTCAGGACGTACCGTGAGTCTCTAGGCGAGTGCGGGATTTTCATGCGAGTACTGTAAAACTTACTGGGCTATGACGTACGATATTTTACATCATACTACTCAGAAAGAAAGATATTTTTTATCATAACGTATTCCCTGCATTAACTATTATGTTTCTCAATTCTTCAAACCCAGCCTATAACAAAAAAACGAACATTTGCTTCTGCCACCAGTGCTGCCACTACATTCCTCTAAAGTAACCAATAAACATGCATTAAACGTTGGTTTACTGCAATCAGCTAGTTGTTTGGATTGTTGACCTCCGTCATTTCCGTTTCCAAGTGCACGGTAAATTTACTGTGCACTGCATGTTAATCTACCGTGCAGAGATCGGCAAAGAGTAATTTTCCAGCCAAGAGTAAGGCACTGAAAACAGATGTTTCTATGTGGTATGATGTAATAGTATATTACGCAACTAGTGCGGGAAGTAGATGTTTATGTGCGAGCAAGATAGTTCACGCGCGACGCTTGTGGAGCACGAGAATGTCATGCGAGCAACGTTAACACCTTCCCGGATGAGTTGCGTACGATAGTTTTCGTGACACTACCAGCAACAAATATACAGGGTAAGTAAAAAAACAACGCTTACATACAAGCACAACTTTTTTTCATCGACACTAATTTGTAACAGAATAAAACAAATACACGCAATTAGAAGCATTAAAATAACATAGAGCTAAACACTTCTATGAAAGTTAAAAGATTTAAAAAATATTAAATAAACTGTAGAGAGAAAATACTTACAAAACTATATTTATCTGTGCGGGGGAGGTAACAAAAAGCGTTATCTCTGCAGTTCAGCGACCGAGTAAGCCTTTCTAGGAATACGTCTTATCGCCACACAGACGGCAACAATTGATTAAATAATACTGCTCTTTATTAACCTAATGTATGTAAATTGTGTGATATACTATTTTTTTTCTTGAGTTGGCAACATTGAGCATTTACCGCACGCAAACTCTTACCGCACTCCAGCTGATTTGTTACCTCACTACACCTGATATTTGCCGTACTCTTTTGTAAACGGCGACTTCCCACACTGAAACGGAAGCGGACATCGGCTACTTACTAGTGTATTGTTGCGAAGTAGTATATTAGGCAACTAGTGCGGGAAGTAGGTGTTTACGTGCGAGCATGAAATTCCCGCGCTCCGCAAGCGTCGCGCGTGAACTATCATGCTCGCTCGTAAACACCTTCCCGGATGAGTTGCGTACGATAGTTTTCGCAACACTACCAGCAACAAATATACAGGTTAAGTAAAAAACAACACTTCTATGAAAGTTAAAAGATTTAAAAAATATTAATTAAACTGTAGAGAGAAAATACGAACAAAACTATATTTATTTGTGCGGGGGAGATAACAAAAAGCGTTATCTCTGCTGCTCAGCGACCGAGTAGGCCTTTCTAGAAATACGTCTTATCGTCACACAGACGGCAACAATTGATTAAGTAACACTGCTCTTTATTAAGTTATCGCTATTAACTATACGTAGTCGCAACCTGGGAAGCCAGTTTAGTTACAATTGAGATATGGTCGTGTTGTATATTCTATATTGGGCTGTATGTGAAAGTATCAGCTGATTGATTTATTTTTTTTTGTATGTTTTTGTTGTTGTTTTTGATTCTAGTTTTTGTTATATTATACAATGAAAGGTGAATAAAGTTACTTGTACAATTAATTGAGTTTTAGTCAACTATAATAACTGGCGAACGATGGAAAAAAGAAGGAGAGGTAGAAGACAAACAGATGAAATAGATAATGCAGCAGTGGAAGGTCGGAACGTTAGAATGCAGGAACAGATAAGATGTACCGGTAGTTGGTGCAATGTAGCATTCAAAGAATTTCAAGAGGGGTGTGAGACTTGGGATTATTTTGTTGGGCGGCTGGAGAATTACTTCGCAATCATGAACATAGAGACGAATACTGTTAAAAAGTCTCAGATATTAATTCAAACAATGGGTGTTAGCACATATCAACAGTTATGCGACCACCTGAGTCCTGAGAAACCAAGTTCTAGAGGATATGAGGAATTGATAAAATGTGTAGAGATGATTCTGAATCCAAGACCAAGTATTATAACAGAGCAGTACAATTTTACTTGTAGGAAGCAACGTGAAGGTGAATCGATAAAAGAATACTTGTGTGATCTTAAGAGAATGGCCAAATACTGTTGCTTCAGCTGTAATCGATGTAGTGCCTCGACTCAAGACACACATATTCAGCAGCAGTTTATAGCTGGGTTACGCGATAAGACTATTTTGAGGGAACTTTTGAAAAACCACAAAACTATGAATTTAACTGAATGTGTAGACTTGGCGTCAGCGATGGAAAGAGCCTCCGTAGAAGCCGACATAATTCAAGGGGAAGAAAGTGTCAGTATAATGAGAGATAAAAGTCCAAAGATCAATGAAGAACGTGTCTTTAAATGTTTCAGTTGTGGATCTACAAAACATAGAAAATATGATTGTCAATGTAAAACTGCTACATGTTTTAAATGTCAAAAAGTAGGTCACATTGCTAGGGTGTGTCGAGGTCAGCTGAACAGAGGACAAACTAAACATTTGACGACTGATAGAAACCAAGGAGATACTAAAGATTATACATCAGATGAACTTGGAGTCTCTATAGGACAACTGACAAGTAGTAGTGTAAATTTACCAGAAGTGTGTCCAAAACCAAAACGAATGATGATAATCTGTAAAATTGAAGATAAATGTATAACATTTGAGTATGATACCGGCTCTACTGTATCGACAATATCAGTAGACGAATTTCGAAAGAATTTTCCTAATAAGAAGATGGAGAAAACTGAGCTAAAACTCAAGACATATACTGGGGAAACAATAAAACCTTTGGGATATGCCTCTGTCAACATCAAGGTGGACAATGCCGAGGCTCGAGGCAATGTATATGTCCTACCAGGTCGATTGCAACCCATCTTTGGTCGAGAGTGGATGGTTTTGTTGAAAACAAATGTTAGTGTCAATAAAATTGAGCCCATTGATGAGAAAATGAGAGAAAAATTAATCACTCAAATAAAACAGGATTTTCAAGGGCTATTTAGGGATGACATCGGAAAGATTCTTGGATACAAAGGGCATATTCAATTGAAACCGGAAGCGAAACCAGTATTTAAACCACCTCGACCGTTACCATACTCTTTGAAAGATAAGGTAGAGGATGAAATTGACAGACTGGAAAGTGAAGGAATTATAACCAAGGTATCGTAGGCAGAATGGGGAACACCAGTGGTGCCTATTATGAAACCAGATGGATCTGTTCGACTTTGCGCAGACTACAAAGTTACTGTAAATCGTGTAGTAGAGAATTGTGCTTTTCCCATTCCAAGAACTGACGACATCTTTGCTTCAATAGGAAAGGGTAAGTTTTTTACCACATTAGATATTAAACAAGCATATTTGAATGTGGAAATGGACGATGAAAGTTCAATGATACAGGCGATTTCAACAACGAAGGGAGTTTATCGTGTAAATAGATGTTCGGAGTGAAATTGGCACCAGCAATATGGCAAGAGAAAATCGCGAAGATATTAGCGGGTTTGGAAGGAGTTCATGCATTTTATGATGATATAATTGTAGAGGGTAGAAATCTAGAGGAACATAACTTAAGACTAAGAAAGGTGCTACAAAGATTGTTGGAAAACAACTTACGGGTGAACTTGAAGAAATGCAAGTTCTTTGAAAATAAGGTTGAGTATCTGGGACATGTGATGTCAAGAGAAGGTATTTCAAAGTGCGCTGATAAGGTAGCAGCTGTACGAGATGTCCCTCGCCCTAAAAATGTAGCAGAACTCAGAAGTTGGTTGGGACTCGTAAATTACTATGGGAAGTTTATCAAGAATTTGGCAATGATTTTGAGTCCATTGTACAAGCTGTTGGAAAAGCGTTCAAAATTCATATGGACTGAAAAGGCAGAATCATCTTTTAATCACATCAAACAGGAGGTTATCAGTGAACAGGTACTAATTGCATATGACCCTGATTTACCTTTGATTCTAGCAACAGATGCGAGCCCCATGGGTCTTGGAGCTGTCCTAAGCCACAAGCTGCCAGATGGTACAGAACGACCTATATGTTTTGCCTCTAGATGTTTGAGTGCAGCAGAGAAAAATTACAGTCAAATCGACAAGGAGGCGACGGCGATATATTGGGCGCTTCACAAGTTCTTCAGATACTGTTATGGAAGAAGATTTACTTTAATCACGGACCATAAACCCTTAGTGATGATCTTTAGTCCAAGTAAAGAGTTGCCTACCTTAAGTGCCCATCGGTTGCTCCGATATGCATTGTTCATGCAAGGTTTTGATTATGAGATTGAGTACAAACCCACAAATCGACATGGAAACGCCGACGCTTTGTCACGGTTGCCCCAGAAAAACACAGTTAAGGACAACTTTCAAGATGAAACTACCCTGTACCATTTAGACCAAATCTCACAACTTCCAGTGAGTTTTATGGAAATACAAAGAGAAACTGAAGCAGATGAGGAACTAAGTTTGGTATTAGACGAGCTTTTGAAAGGAAAATCAATCAGTGAACCGAAATACGGTCACCAGTCACAAGAACTATCTACAGAACAGAAATGTTTGTTCAGAGGAACTAGAGTGATTATTCCTAGATCTCTTAGGAAAAGGGTCCTTGAAGAGTTGCATTCAGCACACGTTGGAATGTCAAAAATGAAGGCATTAGCAAGAGGTTATGTGTGGTGGCCTCAGATTGATTCTGATATTGAAAACATTGTGAGGAGCTGTCAGTCTTGTTTACAGTTTCAGCGAGAACCACCAAAAACAATCAATCACCCATGGGAGGAGCCACACGAACCGTTTCAGCGAGTACATATTGACCACGCAGGACCTTTTAAGGGACAACACTTTTTACTGATAGTTGATGCATATACCAAGTGGTTAGAAGTGTTCCCAGTGAGAAATGTTACATCTCAAGTAACTATTGAAAAGTTAAGAGAAACATTTTCTCGTTTTGGATTACCAGCAACGTTGGTGTCTGACAATGGAACGGCTTTTACTTCCAACGAGTTTAAGAATTTCTTGAAAGAAAATGGAATAAATCACAGGACCATCGCACCATTCCACCCATCATCGAATGGGCAAGCAGAACGGTATGTGCAGACACTTAAAAGAGCTTTACTGAAAATGATGGATGAAAAGGGCACCTTGAACGTGAAACTGAGCCGCTTCTTGATTGCTAATCGGCGGGCTCCCAATAGCACTACCGGCAAACCACCAGCAGAGTTGATGTTGGGAAGAAACATCAAAACCAGGCTAGATCTGCTTCTCCCATCAGACATGGACAAGAATGTGGTAAAGAAGGACGAATTGAAGAAGGTGCGATCGTTCCATCCTGGAGATCCCGTGACTTTTCGAGTGTATAATGACAGAGGAAAGAAATGGGAAAGAGGAGTTGTCAAAAATAGACTTGGAAGGGTTATGTATGTAGTGCAGAGGGAAGATGGATCTACAACCAAGAGGCATGTCGATCAACTAAGAAATGGACATGTTTAAATAGGTGTGGAGGAGTTTGTTGTATATTCTATATTGGGCTGTATGTGAAAGTATCAGCTGATTGATTTATTCCATCATATGTCATTTAGTTCAATGTTTTTGTTGTTGTTTTTGATTCTAGTTTTTGTTATATTATACAATGAAAGGTGAATAAAGTTACTTGTACAATTAATTGAGTTTTAGTCAACTATAATAGGTCGTCTAGTTATAATGTGTATGTTGTGTTTATGTATAATGTATGTAAATTGTGTGATATACTATTTTTTTCTTGAGTTGGCAACATTGAGCATTTACTGCACTCGTACGGTAAATGCTCAATTCAAACTCTTTACCGCACTCCAGCTGATTTGTTACCTCACCACAGCTGATATTTGCCGTGCTCTTTTGTAAACGGCGACTTCCCACACTGAAAAGGAAGCGGAAATCGGCTACTTACTAGTGTAGTGTTGCGAAAATACTTTTCAAAAAAAGAAAAATACTCCAAAAATACTTGTCCTAAAATACTTTTTCGCAACACTACACTAGTAAGTAGCCGATTTCCGCTTCCGTTTCAGTGTGGGAAGTCGCCGTTTACAAAAGAGCACGGCAAATATCAGCTGTGGTGAGGTAACAAATCAGCTGGAGTGCGGTAAAGAGTTTGAATTGAGCATTTACCGCACTCGTGCGGTAAATGCTCAATGTTGCCAACTCAAGAAAAAAAATATTACATCACACAATTTACATACATTATACGTAAACACAATATACACATTTTAACTATGACGACCATATCTCAATTGTAACTAAACTGGTTTCCCAGGTTGCGACTACGTACAGTCAATAGCGATAAGTTAATAAAGAGCAGTGTTATTTAATCAATTGTCGCGTCTGTGTGACGATAAGACGTATTCCTAGAAAGGCCTACTCGGTCGCTGAACAGCAGAGATAACGCTTTTTGTTATCTCCCTCGCACAGATAAATATAGTTTTGTTCGATTTTCTCTCTACGGTTTAATTATTATTTTTTAAATCTTTTAACTTTCATAGAAGTGTTGTTTTTTACTTAACCTGTATATTTGTTGCTGGCAGTGTTGCGAAAACTATCGTACGCAACTCATCCGGGAAGGTGTTTACGTTGCTCGCATGAAATTCCCGCGCTCCGCAAGCGTCGCGCGTGAAGTATCATGCTCGCACGTAAACACCTACTTCCCGCACTAGTTGCGTAAAATACTATTTCTTTGCTTCCATGCTATTGTAATCTAATAATTACATCCTCATTAAAATGTGATTTCCTTATTGGTTGAATATTTTGTATTGAACCTTTTGTTTATATAAAACACAGCTCATAGCTTCTTGGTAAATTACAGCTAGGTTTAAACCACTACTTAATAAAATTATAAAGACACCTTAATTACAAGTAAAATATTTTGACGTTGATTGTTTTGTCTGTGTTGTGGCGTAATCCAAAGAAAAATAATTTCCTAAGGATATTCATTGCCCCCCCAGTAGTGAGGGAAGCCTTCGTTGGATTATCTCATTTGAAGCATCAATCCACTCTGTTTGTTTTGTATTATTTATTTTTTATTGAATACAAAGGTTTTTGCACTCGCCCGACGTTGTAGCACCAAAAACAAACGATTTATGAACGAAAATTTGAATCAACTAAACTCAGTACGTTGTCTTAAAGGGATTGTTAAAGGGGGGGGGGTCTTAATGGGAATGTACACCCTAGTGGCGCATTAATTATCCGATTTACTTTAAATATGTCAAATATATTATTTTCTATGATTTTATTTGCAAGTTATGCGTAAGTATGAATCTGAAGCCCGTTACCCGATTTTAGTAGGGCATAAAGCCCAAAATTACGGGGTTTGGGTCTAAAATTGGCAATTTAGGCCCTGAAATATAAGTGAGCCCCATCGTGTCATCGCCATGAGTGAGTACTGGTTTTATCGGTAATATTTCTCCCCTGGTTCCTGCTAAAATAAAAAATCAAGTTAAAATCTTATAGAGCTAGTAACATTTCTATCGCTATTTATATTGAACGTTGATATTCTTATACTTTATTCAGGCAATTTTGTGTATTATCTATTTCTCCTCTGTAAGTGCTACATATCTTAATCTAGGAGGCTGTCATTGTTTACTAAGCTAATGCAACATTATATTACATTAAGGATAACATTTCTCTTGATGCTATTTTATTTAAAGCTTAGGTCATTTTAGGCTATTATTTTGTTACTAACTCCGTTGTCATGTTAATATCCTTTTCTTGCTGTTAATTACATTATTTTGATTCATGTACATCTATATATACATTGTACTTTAAAGGAGAAGGGGGTTTCTAGCGGTCAATAAATAACCAAAAATAGAAGACCTACAGAGCCGAAATTTGGCATGTGTGATCCTTAAGGTCCATAGACAAGCAATAAAAACTGTTTTTTTTTTCAAAACTTCCATACGGCTTTACTATACTCCAAAGTAATTTTAAACTATAGAGAAGCTTATGAAGTTGTTTTGGATGCCTTATGAATAATTAGGAATGACAAATTAAATCACACAATTAAGTTCACGATCGTTTTTCCACTGGTGAAACAAAAATAATCAACTAGTTAATATACAGTAATGTTATTTACATAAGAATAGTGCATTAAATGTTATAACCATCGGAATGAACAAATAAATTAGTCTAAAAATATTTCAATTTCACTGGCTAATTTCACGTTTTGGATATAGAATGGTGTTTGAATTAATTTATTGAAAGATTTATTTTCAATTACAATAAAATATAGAAAATTATGGACGTCCTATTTCACGGTTAGCAATTGTTTTAATTGCTTAATCGGTCATAACAACTTTTTTGATAATATCTCAAATATTTTATTTTATAAGATCAAAATTTACTAATACTATTTGTCTTCATTCTTAATAGCCATATTTTTATTTATCATATGCATGAATATAAACGTATTAACCAATTACAGTGTTGGGATGAATAAAGTAAAAGTAACTTTTACGATTATCCTGAATACTTTCGTTTGATTCAATGCTACTACAAAACTATCACACTAAAATGATATCCCTTAGTCAAGTCCATCTGACAGTGGGGAGACAAAACTCACTGAGCGGCGGAGCTGAGAACACTTGCGGACAGTTCAGTAGCTTGGTAATGTTGTTTCCTTGCTTACTGCTTTTAGTTTTGGACATTTTTTACTTTTTTGTAGCCTAGTAACCATCTAGTGTGAAGTATCACGATTTAATTTACTATTAAATATTTCATCTGGAGATAAAGTGGGTAGGCTTAATATATTAAACTGCATGGGTTCATAAATAGTTTTAAAATTATTGACTATTTCTGTGAACAAAAATATGAACTATAAATAAGAACATAACATTATGAATTGTTTGAATAAAGAAGCTTGATAATTAATTCAATTAATTTATTATAGTGATCCTATTTGGCTTTTTGTCTTGAGTTCATGTTTGAAATGTTTAAAATGTGTTCTTTCATAAAATCCTTTAAACAACCTCAAACCAAAGTGAAAAAAATCAACTTATGAAACCGCTCAAAGGATTCTGAAACATCGAATTGAAAAATTAAAAACACTTCAGGCCTTGTTTTGACATAAAATTATAAAATCTATGAGTTTCTAGTATATTTTGCGCGCATAAATAATTTATAAAAACCTCCTCCTAGGTTCCTTTAGTAGTGCGAAGCTTACGGCTTTTGAAAACGAAAATTCCGTTTCGTCTAAGTTTAAAGAGCATATATTCTCAAGAATAGGAAACTGGAAATTTGCAAGCTACCTCCTTGAAATTTAACGCCAAGCTTATCTAAAACAAAAGAACTATAAAATTGAGACAGTAACACTATCGTAAAAAGCAAACGTAAATCTTGGATGCAGAAGGTAATATTTATGTTATATTTAACATACCTTGTACATAACCCGTTCAAGTTATTGTTTTTATTCATACATAACTAGCTTCAGAGCCCGTTGTGGTTAAATACAACGGTCTCTAGAAAAATAGAAGCCTACATATATGCTTTTTTCCTGTAAAATACCTAAAAAATAATTTAATTTTTTTTATAAAATTAAAAAAAGATGATTAGATAATCAGCTGTATTTTTTACGGAATAAATTTTTTTTTAGTTTTTCACCATAAATCTATAAAAATCTAATTATAACGATTATTTGTGAATCTACAGGGAGAAAGCTTTCCAACGACCCCCCCCCCCTTAATCCAACAAGATTTTATTAAAATCTCTCTGTTATAACTGTAGATTTAGTTGTACAAAGTTTTGCAAACAATCTCTTACTCAGTATTTTTTCACCACTATAAATTCGTAGATTGCTTAGCTATTTTGCAAATACAGTAATTTTAAAATGCTGAAAAATCGATTAAAGTGGTGGTACTCTGAAAGAGAATAAATTTCCTACATTTTGGTAACATTCAATTCTTGATAATACTGACAACTGGCAGCCAAAAAGTGGCTATAATAGAAACTTAAATAAACGGTATCAGGAAACTGACACATACTTTCTTCCTTAAAGTAATTTAAAACCAAAAAACTTATGTAATGAAAGAACAATTAATTATCTCACAAACCCATGCCAAATTTTATCAAAATCGATCATCAATTAACGGAGATATCGGGTTTTGAATATTTGCCATAAGAAAAACATTGGACAACGCACTGCGTTTACCTCGAAACGAAAGTATGAATCATCTCCACAACTAGTTGACGTAGACTAATAATTCGAGATACTGGATTATTTAATTTTTCATGGCAAATTTAATGGTTATAAGTATATTTTCTTTAGATGTTACTAATTTTGTAGAAATTCGTAAATGTAATTTATTTATACTTAAACTCACATAACTTCTGAACCTGAATTTTTAAAGACATGCGGGTGGTGTCATTTCGTTTGTCACCTTAAGGACAAAAAACTGAAATTTTTATCAAAATCGTTAGAGCCGTTTTTGAAAAATGTAGATTTTTGTCGTTTTTAGCGAATTTCCTTAAAGGAATAAGCTATTACCGTAGGTCTCATGGTAAGACCCAAGCCGGGACCATGTTAACTTTTTGGGCCCCCAGAAGCAAAAACACTATTCGTTCGAATATATATATATATATGTCTGTTAACACGTTTGCGGCCGTAAATATGGTCCGATCATATTGAAATTTGGTACAGACGTGTAAAGGGGTGTAATCAATCGGACGAGTTCGTGAACCAGCATGATCGGACCACCGGAAGGGGGTAAGGGTGGTAAACCCCCCAAAAATGGGGTTTTTGTGATTTTTACATCGAAAAATTAAAATAATCCAATTTTTGTTGCCACCATTGAATTTAGCTAAAAAAAAAATAACAATTTAGTATTGTGAATTGTTGCTCTGTGTCCATTGGTTACCGAGGTATTGAAAGTGGTAAACACAATACGTTGTCCCAATGTTAACCTTATGGGAAATAAGTAAAATTCGATATCTCGCTTATTTCTCAACATATATTGATAAAACTTGGTAAATGGCTTCTTCTAGTTCAGATCTACTAAATATTGAATTAAAACCACCCAGTTTTAATATACCTGTAGCAGCAAACCTGCATACTCATTCCCCATGTTTTTCTTATGGAGCTTACAAAAACATGTTGAATCTCGCTATGTTTGATTCGAATTATGTTGATTTGTATTTGAAATTCGCTTCGTATGCAGGGCTGCTGCAACGGGGGTATTTTTAGGGTAAATACTATTAAAAATTAAAAATTTAAAAAAAATTTAAAAGAACGCCTGGAAATATCATTTTTATACCTACATGCCAAATTTCACAAAAATCGGAATACTGGTGACGTCTCTAGCTTTGTTTACATACACACATACGGACGGACAGACACCACTTCGAAAACCACTTTTTTAGATCCAGGGAACACTAAAACAAATATATCCACTAAAAACTCAAATTCGAAAATTTTGGCGAGAACAATACTTTCTCCTTAAACTATGTATAAGGGGGAGAAAGTAAAAAGCAAGCTGTTTTTAATGTATTTATTGTAGAAAATTTGTGTTTTTACATTTTCATCATAAATCTTTTAAAAATCTAACTTGAATAATTATTTGCAAATCTAGACGGATGAAGCTTTTCATCGACGTGTTAATTATTAAAATCTGTCTGGTAGAACTATAGATTTAGTTGTACAACGTTTAACAAAAATATCTCTAATTCAGTATTTTCTCACCACTAAGAACAGATAGATAGCATTCCATTAACATAGATTTTGTTGCTTTGCATAAATATTGTTGATTTTGTTCTTTTTAAAATATCTTTAGTTAAAAATTCACATAGAGGCTATTATATTGACGAGGTTGTTTTTATTTATATTAATAAGCGTACTTTTTTGTACAACAGGTTTTGTACACATTTATGAACCACAATTGCAGTTTTAAGATTCTGCATTGACAGTTCAACAAAGTGGCCATAGGGGTGAGGGAATAACCTTAAAATTAGAGCACCATTTACCAATCTTCAGTGAATGCACTTAAATTGGACTAACACTTTTAAGTGTTTTTTTTTTAGTATAGTTCCACTAAAAATGGCATTTTTAGGGGTTTTATTTCAAATATGGGATATTTTTATAACGATATTAGAAATTACAGCTTTATAAAAACTTTAAAAAAGATACCTAGTTTATTATAGGTACCTTTAATCCCTGTTGATTAAAATCTAATAAAACTTTCTTGCAAACTTTCTTCCTCAAACTCACATCATGTAAAAGTGTTGTCGGCTTCTTCTTTAATTTTACATTTTTTCATGGTAAAATATCTCAATAATTAATTACTAAGATATTTGTAAAAATGGCCTCTTTGTTTTTAGGTCTTGGAAATACAATACCTAATCATAAAAACTTAAAAAAGAAGAATGTGTTGTAAGTTTAAGAACTAATTTTATATTATACCAGTAGATTTACCCGCGGCTTCGCTCACTGAAAGGATAACAAATGTTTGGTTCAATTATACGTTTTTTTGTAATTTGCAATTTTTAAAAATTTCCAAATAGATGATTCCAATAATTTATCCGAAATTATGTTTTTAAGCGCTTAATTACAAACTGAAGGTTACATCTCGTGATTTACACGAGAGGATGAAACGTTTCCCCGATGAATGTTTCTTTTTCTCTCAAATGGTATGAATTGGCTACCATGTGCTAACTCATTCTAATTTTTCAGTTTAGCCTTAAGAATACTGAAATTTCGTAGTTCATTATTATTCAACCTATAAAATTGGGTTTCTAATAGTTTGAATAAAAAGTATCCACATCATGGGCTTTAACTCAGAACTTCCATTGCACCGTGCTGTCCCCAAACATCTGTCTGCCAATTTGACATAAAAGAATACTAAACATATGATATATATATATATATATATATATATATATATATATATATAGATTTTTATACACGTCAGTTCGAAGTCATTTTGCATTCTCACACGGGCGTTCGGCGTCAAATCGTGACGCCGAAGTGTGACTCCGAACTGCCACATTCACATTATTTCACGTTCTTTCGGAGTCAGACTTCGAAATGCCAATGACGCTACTTTGCCGTATATCAGTAGACTTCGAATTGCCAAAGCCTTTCGGCGTCATGTGCCATGCGGGTTACCTATTTAGTTTATGAACACGGAAGGGTTTTTGTGTTAGTAAAATTAAAAAAAAAGTAATTTTATTTTTAGCAATTATTTTGTGCTGATATTCAAATCTACTTAGTTTTTAATGCTTTAATAAAAAAAAACAAGCATTAAAAAAGGTCGAATACTTTAATCACATAGGATAAAACTGGTTTCTGATGAAATATTTAAAATTATTCTGGATTTTTCATATATGCCTTGAGAGTTTGGAAAGCCTGTTCATACTCATATTTATGACTTCCTGACAATTTTTGTGTTATTTTGGAGCAATGAGCCAATGCCTAAATGGGCACAATGTAATATAATATATCGATGATTCAAAATTAGAATATAATAATAGAATATATATTTATTGTTATATAGTGTTTATTTCATAGTGTAAACTGGTGAAAAATAGTGTTCACACTTTGGCCAAAGGGTTTTGCAGCTCTCGATCGTTTCAAGTTTTCGACTTCGGCTCAAATTTGTAATAGAATATTTAGATAATTTAAGGTAAATTTTCAGTATTATTTCTGCAGCATAGCAAGTGCAACGACGTTAATATTTCTAAAGTTCTGAGCTTAAAAAACGACGGTAATTATACTTGATGGACTCAAATTGAAGCCAAATTTGATAAATATTACTACCTAATATTATAATAGAGGAATTAATTGGACTGTATCAAATATTGAAAGATCTACTTTGGTTGGAGTATGCTTTGTATCAGTGCATTTGGGCACTTGTTAAATAACTTTTTGCTAAAAAACCAAATCCAATCTACAATTTCTAGGTGTGTTTAAGCACCCTTTTAAAGATCTTTTTAAATCGCTTGTTATTTCCCGGTCTTTTCTCACTGAATAATCCCGGTTAGTACATTACTAATAAACTTGTAGATGGGTATTTCAATTAATCTACGTAAAAAATAAGAATTTGTTTAAAAAACCAGGCAGTTGTTAGCATTGTATTTATAGTAAAATAAATTTCTGGCTTCAAATCGCAGAGATTTTCCGATGTAGTTAAGGTGTGTTTTAAGAACAAGTGACGTAGATCCGCGATGTTCATGGATCACAACTTATCCACACTTTGATTTAGATTTTTGCGGAAATCTGCCATCGGCAAAAATGTTTTGTTACTTAAAAACAACCCCACCTTTTTTACTAATCAGAGTTGGCAAATGTCCGCAAAAATCACAATCAAAATATAAAATCATCATCAACAATGAGTTTTTAATAAAAAATTACAATAGTGGTTAATAGTTTTCAGAGGAAACTCTAATTACTAACAATTTACATGAATCCTCTTTGATCACAAATAAAAAAAATGAAAACCCCAGAGGTGATATTAAATAATTATTATAATTAAAAGGTACAGCAATTACAGATAAATTGTACAATCCATATATAAAGTGAGTGACTTTAATGATTTTTCGTTATGAGTTTCACTATCCAAATATTTAGGTCCCAATTAAATAATAAGTAGATGGATGATAGAAACTTTTGGTTCTGTCATCCCCCATAAGGTTTTAGGTGTACATATTGATCATAACTTAAAATGGAAAATGCATACAAAACTTCTTACAAAAAAGTTGAATTCAGTTAAGTTTGCTCTTTCAATTCTATCTGAGTCTGCTTCATAAGACACCGTAAAAATCGTTCATTTTGCCTATATCAATTCAATAATAAAATATGGCATAATCCTTTGGGGATCAGCAACTCGTTCTTCAATTGTTTTAATCCCCAAAAAAGTATTGTCCGATCCATGGTGAAAGCCAAAAAACGACAACGTTGTAAACCTATATTCAAAAAGTTGCAAATATTAACCCTTCTTTGTATTTATTTATTAGAATTAGTATGTTCCGTGATAAAAAATCCTGAAATTTTTGATAAATTTAAATCAAACGGCACATATAACACTAGATTAAAATATACAGGGGTGCTGAAAAGTCCCGGAACGGCTAAATATTTTTTGAACCGAATTGGTTTGAGAAACCAAACTTTGCACATTCAGTCCTATGTAAAAAACTACTTTCTAAGGTGTTTACTGACTCTTGGCCCCCAGTGAGGGACGGCCCACAAGGAGTCGGTACAAAATCTTCAATGTAAGCATAGGTCAATATGCACATCATTTTAAAGGGCTAATCAAGTAGAGTTCAATGCCGCAAACCGCACTTCAAAAGGTTCATTCATTACAAAATGGCGGCTGATCAAAAATCTAAAGGAAATACACAGTGTTCGCTTAAAGATTGTTTAAAAATTGTTTACAGACTATGTCTAAAGATCTAAACTCCGGAATCGTATGTCAGACATAAAAGCCTATCTTTTAGGGTGCCGTAGAGGATATTACCTCCAAGGGGGGATGGCCCACAAGGAGTCGGTACAAAATCTTTAATGTAAAAATAGGTTGATATGCACATCATTTTAAAGAGCTAATCAACTAGAGTTCAATGCCGCAAACCGCACTTCAAAAGGTTTATTTGTTACAAAATGGCGGATGGTTAAAATTTTCAACTAAAATTCATAAACTTGGGTTTGTTGGGAGGGGAGGTGGAAAAAATGTTTGAATAAATCAAATTGCGTATCAAACCTAAGCCTATGTATTTTTGTTGAAAACTTAAATCGCCCGCCATTTTGTAACCAATAATCCTTTTGATATGCGGTTTGCGGCATTGAATTTTACTTGATTAGACCTTTAAAATGATGTGCATATCGACCTATGCTTACATTAAAGTTTTTGTACCGACTCCTTGTGGGCCATCCCCCCTTGGAGGTAATATCCTCTACGGCACCCTATAAGATAGGCTTTCAGGTTTTTGTACCTACTCCTTGTGGGTCGTCCCCCACTGGGGGCCAAGAGTCAATAAACACTTCAGAAATTACTTTTTTTACATAGGAGGGAATGTTCAAAGTTTGATTACTCAAACCAGTTAGGTTCAAAAAATATTTAGCCGTTCCGGGACTTTTCAGAACCCCTGTATATTTGACTATCCGATTCATAAACTATGTCTTTTAGGAAAAAGCCCTGTTTATACATGGCGCTAAAAGTTTTCAACAGTATGCCCAATGAAATAAGGAGCCAATCTTAAAATGCAATTATAGTATAATTTAAACAATTTCTGCTAGGAAAGGTGTATTACAAATTTTCAGATCACTTTGATGAAAATCCAGTTGGTCAAAGGAATTAGGTTGTGGCCCCGCACTGGCCACTGATCTCAAAGGTTTTAGGCTAATTTTTTGACTTATTAAGATTTTTTAAAACGTTAGAAGTTTTGTTTTTGTTTTAAGTAGTATATAACGTAGAGCAGGATTATTTAACATTGACAAAGCACCTATTTGCATAGATTTATGATATATTTCGTAATGTGCTGATAAAGTGAATTTTAGTTTACTTATGGCTTTGAATCAAAACTCGTAAAACTTTATAAAAACTATTTTTTGAACTTAAAAATGTAAAAATACATAGTAACTTCAAATACCAGCGTGTTCAATGGAAAGGCACGCTGCATTTCGACGTCTGTTGTTTATTTCCACACTTAATGAGAATGATAACATAATTAATTGTTTCTAACCACTATATATGGTTCTCCTAGCGATTGTTCTTAAAACCTGATAAGGGGTCATTTTGAAGGTGATCACATATTGCACCGTGGATTTAGTCCGTGGAATTATACTAAAAAAATACAGTTAAATCACTGTCATCAGAGCCAAGACATCGCAGTTTTTAAGTCGTATTTTAGTAAAATACCAGGCGATTATCCGGGAATAGGTGAAGCCTATTAGGTATAATTCAATCATAAAACCCCTATTTCTTTGTCGTGAATGTTCGTATAAAGTAGTTTAGGAATCGGCTGCTGCTCTCTGGTGGGATTTTTGTGTACGATTTAGGAAAATATATTAGAAGAAAGTTTGGTTTTTTTACGTGTAAGATTAGGTTTTTCGCAATAAAATCTAATTCAGTGTAATTGAAATATTGTTAACCAAATCGCATTTGATGTTATTTTTCGGAAAAATGTATTTGTTGCATGATCAGTAATTATTTGCATATTTTAAATTATATTTATTTGTCTTCCATGGTTAAATGAAAGCGCTTTCCCCCAAAGTAAATTATATGGTAATGGAATAGGCTTGACATTTTTTTAGTTCTTCAAATTAAGCGGTTAAAGATCCTACTCCTTGTAAAACGTTTGATAGGCAATCACTGTTTCCCCCACCTGCTTTATGCAATACTGTGCCTCCCGCCGAAAAAGACAATCTTCCTGTGGGAGACAAAGTAAACCCATGAGAATAACATATAACAATTGAAATATTGAGCACCCTTAACATTACCTCGTAGTAATGGACATATTTTGCCGCTCACCGGTTTACAGGTTACAGCCCTAGTAGCAGGAATAATCACATATGAATGTTGTAGCCACTTGCTGCAATTGGGTACTTCATGATGTGTCCAGCGCTGACCGGGCACTTCATTGTGCCAGGCTCACCTGAGCACATATGTTACCAACAAAATCGAGCAATAATGAAGTGCCTAACGCTCATTGCCCATTTGCTGTGCTGGACACTTGTAAAAACGTCAAACTGTGGTTTAGGTCACTGTTGTTATCCTATGTATTATTTGCAAAATAACAACATTTTAAAAGAACATCATAGAACATTGTCAATAAGATTGTCTACCAGCAATCCAGACAGATGTCAATTTAAATTTTATGCTTTAATAAGAAAATAAAACATTAAAAATTTTACCTAACAAATTTATATTTAACGTAACATATCAATATTGACATAAACGTTTTAACATATATTTAATGTTTTAATTAATTCCCTACTACTTAGTTACCCTCACAAAAAAAATGATAAATCGAAACAAAGCAAACAAAACAAATATACAGAATTACGTAGGTATTTGTAATTCGAAAGTGCCAACAAGAATTCCGTGCACAAATAAAGAAACGAATACTTCTTTGGTGTAAGAATTTTAAAAATGCATATTAAATTATTTTGCTTTGTATGTTATGTTTTAATTTTATTGATATTGACAAAAGTTGAAGGTCAAGCTTTTATTTTATGTTTGTACAAATGAATAAACATGAAATCATTACATCAAGCCTTTTTATTGTAAGACTAGCAGTTGCCCGTGGCTTCGCTCACGATAAAAATTGTAACACCCTGCTGCCTAAATGAAGATAGGCCACATACTGAGTTTATGATTACACACATAAGGTACAAAAATTAATGATAACTTTAAGTTAACCGACTAAACTAAATCTAACTTTTATATAGTACATATAATCTAAATAATAAATAAAAAAAAAACATAAAACCATTATTAAGTTATCAAAATTGTAAATCAGCTGTATCCGTATGTGAAGCTT
Organism: Flexamia atlantica; assembly: GCA_035578135.1. Taxonomy (NCBI): domain Eukaryota; kingdom Metazoa; phylum Arthropoda; class Insecta; order Hemiptera; family Cicadellidae; genus Flexamia; species Flexamia atlantica. The sequence goes on along the minus strand of JAQJVK010000001.1, from coordinate 129,092,704 downwards.
GAACCATCTGCTTGTTGAATGAACAATGAAAACTAAACAAAAGAACATCCATTCCATTTACAAAAAAATGAATGCCGTTTATTTTACTGGGTAACGTGTTTTAAACTAAAGGTAAAGAAAAGAAGAGAAAAGAAACCTCCAGTTCCTGCTAAAGCTGTACTTAGGAAAACTTATAAACTTCGACCTCACCAAGATTCCTTAAAAGTTCGAACTAAAACAAAACGTTCTTAGCAGATGCTTACGCCATAAGAACGTCCATGCAAAGGTCCAAGGTTGTAAGACCTATAAGGAAATTTGCTAATTCCGTCAATGAAATTCGCTAAAGACGGAAGCAAAGTATTTTTTCTAATGATGTGCATAAAATAAATGATTTAAATTAGCTCTTTAAATAACAGCTGTTACAGGGAAGAAAGGTCTTTAAACTATCTCAAGTCAGTGATTTATTTTATGTTCTATTCCTGAAAGCTGATTTGACATACTACCACCAATCTTTTGCTTTTTACATCTGTTTGGATATAAAAAGTTCATCAATTATTATTTGTATTCTGCCACAAGCCAAACTTGGTCGAGATAAAATAAAATTCGTGTTTTAGGATTTTGCAGTTTGATTTCAAAAGTACTTGTGATTTAGTAAATTGCCTAAATATCAAACCTTTTATACTTGATGAATAGATTCCATGAGCAAATGGATTATGTACGAAAACTAACGATGGATTAAATGCTACTTTTATATAGTACACAAAAAATAAATATTATAAACCAAAATATAAAACTGAATGAAATCGTTAAACATCTGTAACGACGAATCCATCAGTGAAGGTATCACCTGCTTGGAACACTGAAAATGTAAACAAAACGTCATCCCCTTTAATTATTGTGGGGAAACTTGGTTGAAATCGAATAAAACTCGGTTTTTAGAAACTTCCTATTTAATTTCAAAAAGACGCACGCTAGTTTTAAGTAGTCTAAAACCTTATCATATGTGAATACTACACGGGAAAAACGTTTCAGCCATAACAGTACTCTAGTTTTTGCGTGAAAAGCGGTCTAAAGTGTGATGTTGAGCGTTAACAACATCGTGACATAAATTGAGATAAGGCTCGATTCGGATTCTCTGACCTTCAAAACGCAAAAATAACCAAAAAATTCATAAATCTAAGCAATGTACAGACAAAACTCTAATTTTATTTATATAGATTTTTTAGTATTTCTACATAAAATAAAAAAAAAACTCTACATATGACCTCTATGGTCTAGTGACCTGATTACTCAACCCCTTTCCATTAATTGTTTAAGGCCTAAATTGTTTATGCTATTCCTGTTGACACCAGCAGTTTAAATATCAAAGTTTATACCATGTGACAAAAACCTATATTAAGTTGTAATCAATAAGTGTTGAAATTCAAATGTAAGTAGGTTGCTAGCAAATATTCAGTTTTTAATTTATCAGTATTATTTTTTTAATGAAACATTTTTATACATCGTTTAATTTAAAAGCTATTTCTAAGTAATTCGTTAACAAAGTCTATTTTTAAAACACGGAAATTGCTATCCAAACACCATGAAGACAGATTATATATCCAAAAGGCGTATATAAATAAAAACGATTAAACATTTTTATATTCGAAAAATATTTAAAATCTTTTCTTAGCGACTTTACCTTTCACGGAAGATGTTCTTACCGTAGGATTCATTTCAAGACCTCAAGCCAAATACTATGATAAGTTTAGGTTTGGGGTGAAAAAAAAGAAATTTGGTACAGACTTTTAAGTGGTAATCAACCGGTTAAGTCCGAAAACCAGTCCGATCAGACCACCGGAATTGGGGGTGGAGAGGGATAAACTGCCAAAACATTTTAACTTAACAGATTTAATAGCAACTGCTCAACATGTCCATATAGTTACGGCATGTTCCCAATAAGCGTTAGGCACCTCATGAAGGGTCCAGTTTCGTTGGACACATACTGTAATTTTGATTGAAATAATCGGGAGACACTAAAAGCCCAGCCACGCTGGGCACTTCTTGCAGTGCCTAGGCTGCGTTTGACATCTCACAAAATGCCCAATCACAGCAATTGGATACGACATGAATAACATTAATCACAATCACCTCTAAAACATGCAAAAATGTTGCACCAACCAGCTCATCACTGTTGCATGAATGGTTGCCGCTATCCGGTCTGCAGGCACGGTTAGCCGAACAGAGCAGCAAATTAAAATAGTTTCTTACAATTTGTGTAAAATTTTGTTCATACAGTTTGGGTGTATTTATTATTTGCCGCACGTGCCGTCAGGCTCAATCACGATGCGTTTTTGGGGGTCCCCTGGTTGCCACGAAAGGGGAGGATTCTTTACTGCCGCTAAAAGTACTACTAACGGACCAACGGAACAACAACAAGTATTTTCGCGCGGCCTGGCTTTGACGCAGGGTGTACGGTGGGAGGGGGGGGGAATTCGTTCGCGCGATTCGGCGGTGGTATGTCCTGTTTTCTTCAATGACAGGCTAGGTGGACGAGGGCACGAGGGTGAATGACCTGTGACTTACCCTTCTTGGATGCACAGTTTTAAATCTGCTTCGTCCATGTCCATACAATTATTAACAGTGCGATTGCGAAAGCAGATTATGTACAGCTTTCGATTGCGAAAGCATATTAATATTACGGAGTTAATCTCGTAAAACGTCCTTGTAACTCAGTGTTCTTAAAACTGTAATCAGTCTTAAGAATTTTTTAATTGTGTTTATGTGAGTTATTTAACTCGTTTAGTGCCGGACTAAATAGTCCGAGGATGAGGGCGAGTAGGAAAGTGAGTTAGTACCGTCAACTCGCCTAGTATACAAAGAACAAGTCGAATATTAGGCGAGTTGATTGAAAGCTAAAAAATACCTATATATTTTCAATTACGAATGCCTAGTGTAAAAGGCTAAAAAATATAAATAAACCGGAAAAGTACCGCTTTGTATATAACGAAATAAAACTTGTAACATTTAACTAAACATAATTATAACCCCGTACATCGTGTACATAAGTAGCCACTGAAACTACAAATATCACAGAGGGGTTATTTCCTGGGTGTGTGAATCAATTTACGAAAAACAGAGTGTTTGATATGTAAATTCGCAATTTTATTCGAAATAACTTACTGAGTTTGGAGTAACTATAACCAGGCACAAAAGAACTTAAGTGTAACAGGGTATTATTGAAACAGTCGGATTCTTATAGTTTTTTACAGCACTCTCTAAACCGCAGAGTATGTTGAGTTATGCTTAAAGTAGGCAGTAAAAATAAAACGATAGTAACCAACGATAATGTTAGTTTATCTTAAATTTGCTAACTCAGAGGGGTGTCCGGCTAAAACGACACCCGACCAAAGCCACACCCCTAAAGAATGCGGTAATAACGACACCGCAAAAATTAATATTGTTTTGTTAATTTACCGAATCACTTTTTAGTTTTGTAAAAAACAAAATAGTAAGCCTTATGAATAAATCATTATTAGAGAAAATTAATGATAACGCATTTTTATGGCATTTTTTATTTGTCTGTTAGCACGATAGCGGCAGTGACGAAGCGTGCGGTAATTTCTGATTTCTATAACGATATATTTTTAATCATTCAGGACAATGGAAGTGACCAAGTATTTATTTTATGTTTATTTAATCAGAATGCAATGCTTAAATTAAACTAAATTTATTTGTAAAGGTTTTTTGGCAGTTACACGAACTAACCCGCTTTTCAGGGATCACCCATATAAATATTTGTCAATAAGGAGTTCCAACATAAATCTTCGTAGGGTAGTTGAATTATCTTAGTCGTGGCATTATTAGTTTCTAGTAGAATTTTGTTTACATTACTTCAAACTTACATAACTTCTTTTTAAGTCAGAAATTATAAAAAAAGGGCCCGAGCAACATTGCCTTAGTAGTCCCACATACAGACCCCGGGCATTTTTTTAGGCTGCGTGAAAAATGTATTGTACATTATTAATCTATTATATCGTCAATTTTTAGGCAAATAATCTATGAGAACAATATTAATACATGTGTGGTGCAATGCAATTAAAATGGTATAATAACGGCTGCCATTCCCATTACTTATAATTTACCGATCGTATCATTCATGTCAACTCTCGCAGTAAACCTTTAAACAGCTATTTAAAAAAGATCTGGCTAACCAGTAATCCAGTAATTCAGCGTTAAAAGGTAAGTAACGAAAATGATTCAATGTTAAATAACTTTCCTTTTCGACTAGCAACAAGCACGGTGTTTAAAAATGAACGGCAAATTGAAAAGTATACTTATAAAATATAATTTTGACATTCAGGTATACTTTTTATCAAATCTGTGCTCACACTATTAAAATTAGAGTTTTTTTTTCTAGCGGTAATTTTGATAATAAAAGTTTAAACTTCACATTTGAATGCGAAACTATAAGAATCCAATGACGTACAAGGCGTTTTTAACGTGTTTCGCTTTATGGATTAAAAAAGATATGTGTCACAAAATTTATAAAAACGAGCTTCATTTCATAGCTTATTTTAGTACAATGGGATGTTCCGCTCCTGAGATATCAGGTTTAAAAAGCCGCGTTTACACTATACAACTTTTTTATAAACTTTTGTTTGTAATACATGTTTAATACAACTTTTGTTTTTAAAACTCGATCTTGTGTTTTAAAACATGTTTTACAACCAAAGTTTATAAAACAACAATTTCATTTCACCTTTCCGACAAGGCTCGGGAAACCTGCAACCTGTTGTAAAACACGAATTTTGGTTTTTAAACACGCTTGTTGTACAACTTGTTTAACAATTTTCATTGATTTCTTAAACATGTTCAAACCAATTAGTATAATTAATTGGTTGTACAACACAAGTTTATAAAACAAGTTGTATAGTTTAAACGCGGATAAACTCGGCGCCAACATTTTTCCCAGACCTAGATTAGCGCCGAGCTCGAGAGGCTGAATTCGTAGGGGGATTGTTACACCTAACGGGCCGTAGACGCTCAGAGCACAACAATCCCCAACGTAGGGGGATTGTAAATGCACCCCTAGGTAGCAGCAAAGAACTATACTAACTAGCAACCCCGAAGTTGGTGTCGTTATGACCGCATTCTTTAGGGGTGTAGTTTTGGTCGAATGACGTTTTAGCCGCGGTATTCGGAGGCAAGTACTTCTAAATGATTTATCTAAGCATTTGAAATTCGCTGAGTATGGAAGTCTGTTGCAACGGTGGTAGTTTATACAGGGTGTTGATAAAAAAACACTTCGGTACTTCGGGAATTGGTTACTTACATCAAAACTAAGAAAAAAGTTCCTGTAAACATGGGTCCTAAAATGTTCGGTTATCCGTCTGTCGGTCTGTATGTGTTTTAACATGATTTTGCATAACTTTAGAACCACAAAAGATATAAACTTCAAACTTGGTACTTAAATGCTGACTATTAAGACCTATTTTCGTACGGAGTATCAAGTTTCTACTTTGTACCATTTCAAAATGACAGCCACTTTTATATTTTAAAACTTAATCTCTTAAAAACCGAAAATTTTTAAAAATTTGGACAAGCGACAAAAAAGTTGCGAAATTTTATTTCCTACAAAACCATATCAAGATTATTAAGATCGAACAAGAATTAACGGAGTTATTACAATTTTTCTAACAGAATTCAAGTAAATTTGCCATAGCTACCATAAAACATGCATGTATTTTGTTGGAAAATTTGCAATAACTCCATTAATTATTGTTTGATCTTAATAGTCTTGATATGGTTTTGTAGGAAATAAAATTTCGCAACTTTTTTGTCTCTTGTTCAATTTCTGAAAAAATTACGGTTTTTAAGAAATTTAGTTTTAAAATATAAAAATGGCTGCCATTTTGAAATGGTACAAAGTAGAAACTTGATACTCCGCACGAAAATAGGTCCTAATAGTTAACATATAAATACCAAGTTTGAAGTTGATATCTTTTGTCGTTCCAAAGTTATGCAAAATCATGTTAAAAACACATACAGACCGACAGACGGATAACCGAGCATTTTAGGACCCCTGTTTATAGGAACTTTTTTCTTAGTTTTGATGTAAGTAACCATATCCCGAAGTCCTGAAGGGTTTTTTTTATCAACACCGTGTATAGTCATAATTTTTATTGATTTACGTTTTAGAACAGTGGGTTGCAAATGTTCCTCTTCAAAGATTGCCAGAAAGAATCTTTTGACCAAAACAATTCAAATAAAATCAATAACAAAATAATTATTCATTGTTCGTCATTTACTCTTGGTAATTTTTTCAAAAGGGCGCCTTTGATGGCAAATTTTCAATAAGAAAGTCGCCTGAATATAAAATTTGAAGTTACTTTAAAATATTAGTAATTTGTCTTCAATAAACTTTTAAGGAAGATAGAAAATATTCAGCTGAGCCAGCCATTTTTGGCAGACATTTTTTAATTTAGCGGCTGTATTAATTGTTGTACAACAATATGTAAAAAAGATATATATATATTTAAAGCAATTATTTATTGTACAACAAATCTTTTTTCTAAACTTCATCATAACAGTGATACAGCCAAAAACTCATTATTTTAACGCTTTTCTCAATGCTTTTTTCAACCGCTAGAGGCCGACGGAAAACCAAAGATATTATCAGGACCCCTGTGGACGTTTTTTTTATTTTTATCACTGGCAATTTCCTCACTTGCGGGTCACCCGGTTGGGATTGTATGCTGCAACAAGATTGTCAGTTTGTTTAAGGTGCTCAAAGTAAATTGTAATTTTGTAAAAATAACAACAAGAAGCCTAACTTTATGTGGCTGGGGAAAATCTTCGAAAAATTGTGAATGGGGCTGCTTTTAGCTTAGCCGTGTTATGTAAAACTGACAAATATTTTTGGAGTACAAATATTTTGCGGTTCATCAACTCGTATTCAACCCTTCTGGGGGGGGGGGCGGAGGGTAACATTCCTGAGTCATTGCGTAGTGTTGCAGTCCTCAGGTACCTGTCACCCTCAAGGCGGAATATTGGTTGGTGAACCTTTTTCGTCAGTTTGATATGCGGCGAAATATCGGTGCAAAAATAAAAGGACCGAATGGGACACCCTGGTATATTAAAATTATATTATAAAAGAATGACCACCGTCCAAATTCACTCGATGTTTTGGTTTAATGTGAAAAAGAGTGAAGAATAAATAAGACGTCAATTATTCTAATAATCCTAACAAGATCTAATCTAATATCTTATGAAAGTTCTAGTAACACATTATTTTCAACCTAATACTTGAATTCTGAAATTTCAATTCAAATATTTTATATTAGATCTTTTATAAAATATTTTATGATGTGGTGCGGGCCATGAACTCGATGAATGTTAAAGTAAATTTTAAAGTACGTATTTTTTATCCAGAAACGCAAACCGTACTGTTCATCAAGGAGTATTTTTCGTTATGTTTCACGTTGGATAATCCATTAATTTAGGAAGGTAGGTTAATTCGAAAATATGCTATCACCGTGCGTCAAACTACTTTACTTGAGATTGGAAGACCGCGCTTCTTACGAAACCGTGCCACGTTCATAATCCGTCAAGTGCCACGGCTGTTGGAATGGAGTAGACATTACATGTCTAAAGCGGTCCGCGAATTATTGTTTTGATCCAACTGTACTATATACGTTTCACCAGTTCCCGCCTAACATCCAGCGCTCTTGGGCGCCAAAGCCGCAGACGCAGATGTTCCCGCCAAATTCATTCCCGCGCAACACGGCGGCGAAGCCTCCATCCTCCCCCTCCAAAAAATAAAACAAAATCAGTACTTCTTAGCTATTTTCCTGTAGATCTGCTCAGTCATATTAGTTTTATGGGAACGTAGAAAAATTAATTTGAAAATGAAAAAATTAATAACACGGGACTTATGAGTTGCCATATTGGTTACGGAATTACAATGAAATGTAAAATCCAGCCACACGCTTTATTGCAGCCATATGATTTTTTGCGGAAGTGAAAACTATATCTAAATAGGGTCTAATTTCAACTAGTAGGCAATCTATAGTGTATTTTAAATGAAAGATCTTAATATCAAGTATGTACTGTAACACATTTTTCTTCAGTCATAGGCCCTATTATAACGTTGATAAACAAACTTATAGACTTGGGGGTCTCTTACTAGTTTAGAACATTTTTGACAACAAAATTTCTGCAGTACTCTGAATTATTTCAGTTTATGCGTAGTTTTTCAGTTCTTAAATATCATTTTTCTTCCATCTACCAACGAAGTCGTCTTTTAGTCCCTGGAATAGAATACTAAAAGTAACTAAAAGTAATCTCATAAGAAATACATAAGGATAAATCTAGCAACGCCGCGATGGACAATGAGAAAATTTGGCAGAACTATCGATTTTCATTTGCTTACTCTAAATTGAATTCAAGAACTTAAGAGTTTGAACTTAAGAAAACAAAAACCGTATGCATTTAATAGCCAGGTAATAATATTTTTTATGAACTAAGTTGGCAACCCTGAATAAAAAACACCTGATTAAGAGTTTGTTATTACCGATATGCCGAACGTTTTTGAAAACATGATTGCTTCTTACATCATTTACCTAAATGTGCCGATAAATTTTGGGAGGTATTTTGAATTAATGAACTTTAGAAAAAATGGTGTTAAAAAGTGTGAAAGTGTGAATAAATGGTTGATTAAATTGGCTATGTAGCTTATGTTAGTATATATTTATATGCGATTCTAATTTAGCCTCGTTTAAAGGAGAAAAGGATCATATGAAGGAAAAGTTATATTGACACAGTTATTGTTATTTTTCCTCCACCTAATAATAGTGTAGGTGGAGGAAAATTTTGTGTGCATCAAGGATAAAATTATGAGCGAATAAGTTGAATTTTATTAAAAATATTTTGTCAAAAAATTAGCTCAAGTAGTTTAGTTTTTACAGCAGGTTAAAGAAAACTAATAAGATTGTGTTCGAATCTTACTCAACTACGCCGCTCGGAAACGACGTTAACTTTTTGATGCGCGTTACGGGGAGCATACTATGGTATTTTTTATTCTTTGACTAACAATGTTTTTTCAAATGATGCCTTTATTTTTAAGCTGTTTAGATCCATGATTATTTTGGTAAGGCAAAAACTTACCAAGCTAATATTGTTAAAAATGTGTAGAAAATAACGGGTTCAAAGTATTGAGGAAATAAATTAGGTATTAAAAAGACTGAAGTTGTTTTTTTAGCCCTTACATACCATAAAACAACCTTACTGTGTGAATTTCAAACCAATAATAACACTACAATGGTTGAAAAAGTGCTATTTATAAATTCACTTTTAGAGGGTTTAAATGAATTATTATTTCATTAACAAAACCTAAACATGGAGAGTAAAGTAAGAACAACAGTTTGGAATGTAATAACAATATTTCAACCCAATATTAACCGAACAGGGCGCCGTTAAAGTGACGCGTTTTATAATGGCGAGTGCAGGGCAACGGCGGCTTTTGCCATGCGGTGGTGGGGGGAGCGCCGGACCGCCGGGCGAACACAGCAGGGCGCAATCCAGAGGTTCTATATCGTTGGTTTTCTCATGAAATATATCCAAAGTTTTCATTATATGTGTTGCAACGTTTTCTATTCCGAGATGAAAGGGTCAAGATCTATGGCAATAGTTTAAACAAACCTTGAGTTTTTCAGCATGACACCATGAAAATGTTATTTAATTTTTCATGATTACATTTTATATTCGTACGACAGTGATAAGAGTAAATTGTAATGTAATATACCAAAATATTGCGCAGAAAATAAATATTTATTTCTTTATTTTATTTAAAAATCAGAGGATAAGAAACATGCATTGAAATTAATTTGGGTTTGGCTTTAAGACAGAAGGACTTCAAAATGCGGTTGAATGATTTGAACATGTCGCTGCAATTTGAAGTCAGTCTGCGTTATTGTTGCCATGTAGATTAGTTGGGCCTTATATGTTACTTTAATATTTATTTTCATTTTAAAAATAACATTTTATACAATCACTTCCACGTTGTCATTTTTAATCTAAAATGTAAACAATTTTGGGCAACGTGGGTTACCAACAATCATAATACGACATTAATTTGGTATTAATTCGCTTTGAAATATGCAATTGAAATTGTATATATTTTTCGAGCTTCGATGTTTTAGACTATGAGAAGAGTCATATAAATCAATGGCGATAAAAACAGGCATCGTACCGGAGTCGGTTAAGTCTGCAAGACGTTGTGACTTCAAAAAGCCTTGTAGTGTTTTCACAATGTCGCTGCAATTTGACGTCAGTCTGTATCATTGTTATCATGCAGATTTGGCCCTATATGTTACTTTAAAAGGTATTTACATTTTTAAAATTACATTTTACTCTATCACTTTCACGTTGTCATTTTTAATCTAAAATTTACACAATTTTCAGCAACGTGGGTCACCAGAAATTATAATACGACATAATTGAGTTATTAATTCGCTTTGAAATATGCCATTAAATTAATTTGTATCTATTTTTTGTGCTTCGGTTTTTAGACTATTGGAAGAGTCATAGAAATCAACGGCAACAATAACAGGCATCATTATTAATTTCGGTAAGTATATAATACGTTATGACTTTAAAATGCCGTGTAGCGGTTTCTCAATGTCGCTGAAATTTGACGTCAGTCTGCACATTGGGAATAGGTATTTACATTTTTAAAATCACATTTTAATCTATCACTTTCACGTTGTCATTTTTAATCTAAACTTTACACAATATTTAGCAACGTGGGTCACCAGGAACATAATACGACATAATTGTGTTATTAATTCACTTTGAAATATTCCATTAAATTAATTTGTATGTATTTGTCGTGCTTCGATTGTTTTAGACTATGAGAAGAATCATAGAAATCAATGGCAACAATAACAGGCATCATAATTAATTTCAGTAAGTAAATAAGACGTCATGACTTTAAAATGCCGTGTAGCGGTTTCACAATGTCGCTGCAATTTGACGTCAGTCTGCATCATTGTCGCCATGCGGATTAGGACCTACTTTAATAGGTATTTACATTTTTAAAATCACATTTTACTCTATCACTTTCACGTTGTCATTTTTTTATCTAAAATTTACACAATATTAACTAACGTGGGTTTCCAGAAAACAACATAAAACACGACATAATTTTGTTATTAATTCGCTTTGAAATATTCAATTAAATTAATTTGTATGTATTTGTCGTGCTTCGATTGTTTTAGACTACGAGAAGAGCCATAGAAATCAATGACAATAAAAACAGGCCTCATAATTAATTTAGATAAGTTTGTAATAAGTTATGACTTCAAAATGCCGTGTAGCGTTTTAAAAATGTCGCTGCAATTTAACATCAGTCTGTATCATTGTCACCTTGCGGATTAGGCCCTATGTTAGGTTACCTTGATAATTATTTTCGTTTGTAAAAATCACAATGTACTCTAACGCCGTCAATTTGTTATCTGTGAAAGTTACCCAATTTTGAGCAGCATGGGTTTACTAGGAATCATAATATGACATATTTTCTTATAGATTTTGAATCGCCTAGAAATATGCCATCATATTTTTATTTAATTTTTCATGTTTCGATTTTTAATTTCACTATGTGAAGAATCATGGAAATCTATGGCAATAAAAACAGGTATTATAATTAAGTTCAGTTAGGCTGTAGGACGTTGTGACTTCAAAATGCCGTGAAGCGATTTCAAAATGTCGCAGCAGTTTGACGCCAATCTTCATTATTGTCGCCATGCGAATGATATTTGGTCTTAATTGCTGTTTTCACGGGTTAGGTAATTAATCACTGATTAAGTTAGGATCCTTGTTCTATTAGGCAACGTACTTCAAAATTCATCAAGACTGTCCATTGATTAGCATACAGTTTAAAGTCAAATAGAAAATGTGCGCAAGACACAGTTATATTTTTTAACTATTTTGCCGGTTTAATCTTGAGTTTACATAAATTTAACTATTTTGAGAGACTAAGACGCATAAAGTTTGGCCTCAATAAAAACAAAATACTTTTGGATTCAGTTACTTCGAATTTTTAGGATTGTCAAAAGTGCCATGGAAAGTAACGCAAAACTAATTGAAGATTGTAATTCATTAGTGTCTTTAGTCTCTTATAAACAGTGGGATTAAGTAACTGACTACTCAATTAAATTGACTTCTGTTTTAACTAAAAAAGAATCAATGGACTGATAATTTTTTCGTAATATTGTTTTGAACTGCATCGTTTTCCCGCATGACTTAAAACAAACACTGATTCGCCCGATATTTAAAGACGGCAATTCTGGTTTGCCGGGTGGCTGGCGCCCCATTGCAAATGTTTCAACCTTCTCCAAAAATTTCGAACATGTTTTTGCTAAATGACTGAACAATTTTTTAATTCTTAAACTTTTCAAATCCTTAAATATTTTGACTTTGCCATTGCAATACATTTTCCAGGTTATAATATTCTATAAATTTAAATATTCTTCATTTCAATTAGGTGCAGATATCCATGACCACTTTACAAGAAATAGGTTTCTACATAGGCAAAAGTCCCACAGATTAGATTTGGCTGCATCTCTTCCACAAAACATTGGTCCTAAATTGTATAAAAAACTTCCCTCCATTATCTATATATATATAAGCCAAAACGGTTGACTGACTGACTGACTGACTGACTGACTGACTCACTGATCACAGTTTCTCAAAAACTGTAAGGCTTTGGGCCATGAAACTTGGTACAAATAATCTTTATAGCTTCTAGATGCGTACTAAGAAAGGATTTTAAAATATACTCACACATAAGGCTAAAATACGGTATATTATAAAATTCAAGATGGCGGCCATTTTTAGTTTTCAAAGCATATTTTCTAAAACAATGCAGGGCTTTGGGCCGTGAAACTTGGCTGAAATATTCTTCATAGGCTATAAATGCATACTGATTAAGGTTTTTGAAATGCTTTCTCTGAAAAAGGTACAATAAGGTAAATTGAAAAATTCAAAATGGCGGCCTTTCCAGTTTTTAGAGCTGTGATTAAAATTATGGATTGAACGTCTATAGAATATTTTCAAGGGACAAAAAATAGAAATTCCATCCACCAAAAGAATAGACTATACAAATCTATTACGGTTACCTTATACATATATTTGTCAGATACCACTCGGAGTGATTATGTATTTGTCTCGCGTTTACGGATCACCCGACCCGGAGTAATCAAACTAGAATCTTGAAAATCTGCTATAGACATTCCATTCCATCATTCCGTTATTTTTATAGAATCGGGGTTAATAGAATTAGAAATTTTAGGAGAGTTTGCGCGCTTGCTGAGAGAGATTCAGGCCGTGTTCAAACAAATATACTACTTCTACCGTACATTTTCCACTCTAGCTGCTAAACGAGTAGTCTAATCTTGAATGTGATTGAAAAAATTTAGAGAATTAGGTTTCCTCACTTTTTGGCCAACACATTATATATTTTTTATGACAGTTTTTGGTGTATTAACAAACATACTTAATTAATATGTTAGGCATAGAGTCCGTCCATTGTTTTATTTACTATTAGTCGAGTAAAATTAACACAAAAAACAGCTCGACCTAGAAGTAATTGTAATATAAGTTAAAATGGTTGTTTCTTAATGTAAAAAATGCGATAAACACGATGGAACATAGTCTACTCATGTACGACCCTGGGTTTAGCCACCATCTTGAAAAATAGGCGGCCATCTTGGATTTTATGCAAACATCTATTAAATCCTCTACTGTATAGAAACCTATTAACCTAAAAGGTCAACTTTTTTACTAAAATGTGTTCCCAGTGAACCAGGCATTCATATAAATACATATATATCTGATTACTTATTCATTTCTCAGAAATATAGTAACTGAATCTTTAAAATTTGCAAAAAATGTGTTGTACTTTTACAGTTATTATGAATTTATACATTAAAACTGAATTTTTGTTTTTGAACCACCATATTCATTTTAAAGAGAGAAAAAATTGCTACAGAATCAGTCTGTTGGTATGGCCTTCCAGCCGTTTTAGAGTGGAACGGGTGCGAACTAAATATTTCTTTTCAGGATTTAACAGGACAGTTAGACCATAGTATAGATATATAATGTTACAATCTATCAAACTACTAGGGCAATTGCAATATAAAGTTAATTTAATGTATCTAGATGAAAAATGTACGAAAAACACGATGAAACATAGTCTACTCATGTACGACCCTGGGTGTAGCCGCCATCTTGAAAAATAGGCGGCCATCTTGGATTTTATGCAAACATTAACTAAATCCTCTACTGTATAGAAACCAATTAAACTAAAAGGTCAAATTTTTTACTAAAATGTTCCCAGTGAACCAGGCTTTCATTTAAATACATATATATCTGATTACTTATTCATTTCTTAGAAATATAGTAACTGAAACTTTAAAATTTGCAAAAAATTTGTTGTATTTTTACAGTTATTATGAATTTATACATTAAAATTTAGTTTTTGTTTTTGAACCACTATATTCATTTTAAAGAGAGAGAAATTTGCTACAGAATCAGTCTGTTGATACGGTCTTACAGCCATTTGATAGTGGAACGGGGTTGAACTCAATGTTTCTTTTCAGGTCTTAACAGACAGTCAGACCATAGTATACATCTATAATGTTACAATCTATCAAACTTCTGACCACCAGGGCAATTGCAATACAAAGTTAATTTAATGTAACTAGATGAAAAGAGTGCAATTAACACGATGGAACATAGTCTACTCATGTGCGACCCCGGATTGAGCCGCCATCTTGAGAAGCAGGCCGCCATATTTGATATCATGCAAGATTTTTCTAAATCCTCCATTGTATGGAAACCACCAAATTTGCCTGTTTAGTTTGTATAGTAATACAGTTATTAATACTAAATTAACTTAAAACAACTCCAACAATACAAATACAAATTTACACCTTAACAAGAACTTTAATTACCTCATAACATTAGTTTATAACTTATAGAATTGAATGTGGAAGTTACATTTTGGCACAAAATTGGAGGTTTAATCATTTTTCCTTTTGCTCAAAAATGTTTATTAGATAAAGTACACCTAGAAGGAGACAAAAATGTTATATTTTTTGCAGAATAAAACTCTCACCTAAGTTAGTTTAAGCTTAATAACTAAATACTAACTTTTTCAAGGTAAAAACATACTATATCGAAAAATGAAAAATAAGAAATTTACAGACAGAGAATAAATTTTATTCACTGAAAAAAACGTTTGAAAAATATTATGATATACGTATAACGGGGGCAAACCCATCACCCTCAATTATTGAAAAATATTAACTGTTTATGAGGCTCAACAAATGTAGATTAAAAAAAGTAATGATAAAAATATATTTAATGACTGATAAACAAAGATTAAAGTAACCATCAAGTTAAATTTAAACTTTGCTTAGCTCTTCTTATTGGGGTTATGAATAATGAATAATGAATGAATAATAATGAATAATCAGCTATTTATGTATTTAGTTAAAGCATGGATCACTGGAAATTTAATAACAGAATTCACCGTTTGAGTCATTGGTTTCCAAACAAGGGAGGATTTGGTAAAAACTTTCATGAAATCCAATATGGCGGCCTGTTTCTCAAGATGGCGGCTCAACCCGGGGTCGCACATGAGTAGACTATGTTCCATCGTGTTAATTGCACTCTTTTCATCTAGAGATTAAATTAACTTTATATTGCGATTGTCCTTGTGGTCAGAAGTTTGATAGATTGTAACATTACTGATCTATGCTATGGTATAACTGCCCTGATAAGTCCTAAAAAGAAATATTTAGTTCGCCCGCGTTCCACTATAAAATGGCTGTAAGACCATACCATCAGACTGATTCTGTAGCAAATTTGTCTCTTTAAAATGAATATGGTGGTTCAAAAACAAAAACTAAATTTTAATGTATAAATTCATAAAAACTGTAAAAGTACAAAAACTTTTTTGCAAATTTTAAAGTTTCAGTTACTATATTTCTAAGAAATGAATAAGTAATCAGATATATATACTCAGATATATATAATCAGGTATTTAAATGAAAGCCTGGTTCACTGGGAACATTTTAGTAAAAAAACTTAGCCTTTTAGGTTAATTGGTTTCTATACAGTAGAGGATTTAGTAGATGTTTGCATAAAATCCAAGATGGCCGCCTTTTTTTCAAGATGGCGCCTACACCCAGGGTCGTGTATGAGTAGACTATGTTCCATCGTGTTTTTCGCACATTTTTCATCTAGACACAATCAGTTTACTTTATATTGCAATTGCCCTAGTGGTCAGAAGTTTGATAGATTGTAACATTATACTATGGTCTAACTGTCCTGTTAAATCCTGAAAAGAAATATTTAGTTCGCACCCATTCCACTCTAAAATGGCTGGAAGGTCATACCAACAGACTGAATCTGTAGCAAATTTTTCTCTCTTTAAAATGAATATAGTGGTTCAAAAACAAAAACTAAATTTTAATGTATAAATTCACAATAACTGTAAAAATACAACAAATTTTTTGCAAATTTTAAAGTTTAAGTTACTATATTTCTATGAAATCAATAAGTAATCAGATGTAGATGTATTTATATGAAAGCCTGGTTCACTGGGAACAATTTAGTAAAAAAGTTGACCTTTTAGGTTAATAGGTTTCTACACAGTAGAGGTTTTAGTAATTGTTTGCATAAAATCCAAGATGGCCGCCTATTTTTCAAGATGGCGGCTAAACCCAGGGTCGTACATGAGTAGACTATGTTCCATTGTGTTTATCGCATTTTTTTCATTAAGAAACAACCATTCCAATTTATATTACAATTACTTCTAGGTATAAACCTATCTTTACTCGACTATATAGTATACATCAGTTTTACATCGTATGTATGTCTCTTATTCTTATGAGACAAATTGGCCAACAGATTTTAGGGGACAGCGCGGCGAAATGAAAGTTCTGATTTCAAACCCCTGGAATGGATTTTTATTCAAACAACAGTATTAGAAACACAACTTTATATGTTAAATAGTAGATTAACTAGGACATTTCAGCATTCTTAAGCCAACTCATACAATTTGAGGGAAAAATGAAAATTCATCAAGGAAACGTTTTATCTTCTCATTTCAATCTGGGGTGGATCACTATTTGCAGCCTTACTGCTTTTATCAAGTGCTTAAGACGAATAATTTAGACAAATCATTAAGATCATCAGTCAATTTTGAAAATTGCAAAAATTACCCATTATAAATAACGTGTATACCAAATATTTTTTATCCTTTCAGCGAGCGAAGTCGCGGGTATAACTACTAGTACAAAATAAGATAACACCTCCATCTTTTACAAAGGCATTAAAAAAATTCATTACAAAATTACTGTCGATGTGGCAGGTTTACGAACTCGTCCAAGAGAATATAGTTTTACATGACTGTACCAAATTTTGTCACGATTGGACGATATTTACGAGAGTTATCGTGCTAACAAAACTAAAAAATTAAAATTCGATTTTCCATTTAAGAACATGTTAAATTTTGGAACAAATCATCATTTGTGCAGGTAAAAATGAATTTTCACAACAAACTTACTTCATATCCAGAAAACACACATAAAAAGCTATCAACTAATATAAATATTTATATGATTGCTGAGGTTACTCAGAACGGATATTTTTTAAACATTGTGTTCTGTTAAAACGCCGGTAATAGCTTGTTTCTAAGGAAATTCACTAAATAATAAATGATAAAATCGATGCAGAACACCAACATTTTAGTACGTTTGTATATACTGACCGTGACTTCGAACTACCATGAGAATGAAACGCATAAACGGCGAATACGTTTAAGTTCACTGGAGTTCTGCGTCATCGGGATATACTGGCCATGACCTCGAACTCCGGTGAAAACCACTATATATATATATATATATATATATATATATATATATTATTAAATACCGCAAAGGAGTGACTCTATAGACCTAACATCTGAATATCGTATGAAATGTGTAGGCAAAAGAAATGAGGAAACCTATAATTCCCCATTTTTTCAATCATATTGGAGATTGGATTACTCGTTTGCCAGCTTGAGGCGAAAATTTACAAAAAAAAAACAGAATGATAAGTCCATGCAGAGTTTTAAGATTCTATTTCGATTAAATCGGGTGATCCGTGAAACGCGAGTATAGCCTATGTAGGTGGTAACTGAAAATGTATAATACAACCATGACCGTAATAGTTTTGTATAGTTTTTTCTTTTAGTAAATGGAATTTATACTTTCGTCCTCAAAATACTCTAGAGACCTTCTATTGATATTTTGAATTCATAGCTCTAAAAACTGAAAAGGCCGCCATTTAGATTTTTTTTCATCTACCTTATTTTAGCCTTTCCAGAGAACACATTTTAAAAACCTTCATTAGTATGCATCTACAGCCTATAAAGATATTTGAGCCAAGATTCATGGCCCAAAGTCCTACACTGTTTTAGAAAATAAGCTTTGAAAACTAAAAATGGCCTCCATTTAGAATTTTATAATATACCCTTTTTGAGAGAATATATTTTAAAATCTGCTCTTAGTGCGCATCTAAAGCCTATAATGATTCCTTTTGCTAAATTTCATGGCCCAAAGCCCTAAAGCTTTTGAGAAACTGTGATCAGTGAGTCAGTCAGTCAACCGTTTTGGCTTATATATATATATATATATATATATATATATACCGATTTTGACGATTGAGGTGTCATTTTAAAGCTTATAATGTAGCGCACCGGCGACTGACAATTAAAATTAGCATTTCTTTTATGGCTTCGACCCCCAAGCCTTTGATTTATTTCTAGAGGGCGCTTTCAACGCTCCAATGCTGAGCAACTTGCGTTAACAGGGTTTTAAAATGTGATTGTAATTTAACAGCTGAATACCTTTAGATCGATTTTTAACCTAAGTCAGATTGTAAACAAAAATAGAAAGTCTACAAGATTTGATTCATTTCATAAAACTAATTCTTAAATGGGACACTGTTTTGGCAATTGTAGACTAATTGAGGTAGGAAAATCATTCTTAACGGTGCAGAAAGAAGTGGAAGGCTAGATAAAACCGAGTCGATGAGATTAGCGAAAAACATATGTAACCTTCGTCAAGAACAGAGAACTGCCGAGAGACAAAAACTGATAGAACATCAGAGGGACACTGCACCACCTATCTACTTGAAACAACTTAAAGAAGATGTTAGGACATGAATACGCGAACAAAAACTTCCAGTATACTACTGTTGTGCCAGAAGACAAATTAAAATACCTAATGCTAAGGTGATGAACAATGTGTGTGTGTGTGTTTTTCAGCTAAGCATTTATTTGTTTATGTGAGACCTTTAAATTAAACTTGAAAGGTTAACTTGAGTAATAATGGCGAGTTCAAAGCTTTAATGGCGCGCAGAAAATTTGAAAAACCAAAAACACATTAACGAAAGGACCTTTAAACAGGAGAGTTTTTGCAGGCTTTGAATTGAGCTTTGGTATTTAAGTTTTAATATCCATCATAGTGTTCGCCTGTTTAGTAAATATTTCTCCTACTTATTCTAATCGTAGGCGAGTTTCTCAAGAAACAAAAATAATAATTTTAAAATGCGCAATTTGCGCATGGGGCCCCTAGTAAATATATATAAGTATATATATTTCGGCCTAAGGTCGAAACATGTCGCAAATAAAATGAATTTAAAGGGAACTCAGTTAATTATTTCCGTATTTATTATAGTTACCCTTAGTAGTGACCTAATTCAAGAATTTATATATATATATATATATATATAGATTAGTTAAATCTTAATGAATATTTTATTTTTCCTAATGGCAACACCACGATGTTGTAAGGCGCCAAACTGCCTCTCTCACTATTCTTCCTTCTCGAAATGGCTTGCTTCGAAACTTTATAAAAAATGTGAAGTTCTGGAATAAAACCATTTTCTAAGAAAACAAGCAAGTATAGGATAGAATATTGTAAAATGTTTTAAAAATAAATGTAAAAGACTCTTTACAGGGAATTCATTAAAATTATAGATTACAAAATTTTAACCCGAAACAGAAGATTCAACAATGCTATGTTATTAGGTACTTGGTAAAACTAGTGAACTTTTAATTTACATTATAAGGAAACCAAAGAATTCGAATCCAATATAATTTAACTTCATTAAAAAAACCTTAAACTAAAAATTGTTCGTACGATATTATGCTGCAATGTAGAGGCTTACGTTTTTAATACATAAAAACAGTAAAACGCTCTTTTAAGCTGGTTGAGATAGTTACTAGGTTTTATCCATTTAATGCAAAACTTTTGAATTGAAGAAATATATATATATTTGCTATGTTTATACAAGGAAACACTTTTATTCTTGAAACTCTAATGGAATACCCTTGTCCCAAGGTTTCCGCCCCTGGTGCAATTGTAAAGTATGTTTTTATTATCACTTAAATATTTTGCTCCTCTGAGGTATTTCTAAATTTTTTTACTTGGGTTCAGGTAGTAGATGATAATAATAATAATAAATAATCATAAAAATAACATTGGTAATTTTTAAGCATTCAAAAACATAAAAGATTATTCCGCTGAATTTTACCTTCAATGGGTTGAACTTATTATATATAAATTTAAACAATTTAAGCAATTATATTATACAAATTTAAACATTATTTTTCTCAGTTCTCTTAGACTCAACTATTAAGAATATTTTAAAGGCGTAACTTTATCAAGGTTCACGGATCTGAAAAAGATAATGAAGAAAAGTAACATAATGTATACAATATTGTTGATGAACAAAATTCTGAAAGTAATATTAATATGTTTTTTTAGTTTGATTTGTAATGAACACCCATTAATAAAAGCACCATTTTTAATAGTAACTTGTTAACTTAATAAGAGTCGCAACAAACATTTAATACCTCTTCTATGTCTTGCCACCTTTAAATCAAAACAAACAACAACTTATTACGTTTACGTAACGTTTGCAAGTTGTTCTGTTCTAGGAGTGCAAAAAAAGTTAAAATTATTTCATGGCTTTGTTACTTAATTCACGAAAGAATATCATATATTCTGCCTCACTCATTAATTTAGACGGGTGTGCATTTATCTAAAAATTTAGCGAATATCCCTGAATGAGACAGGAGTTGTGCCGTGATTTGTCCACTTCCTGACAGCTGCGCTTTTCACATCACAGATATTTCGCGCCATAAGAATTTTACAATTTTTTTTCTTGTAATTATAAGAATTGAGCTTTACTCTTGAATATTCCAAACGCTACAGTACTTTAATTTTTACTTTAATAATCTTCAACGTAAAGGGGTTATAGATATCAAATTATGAGGCTCGTTTAATACAAAGCAATTTTTGAGCGGTTTATGCCAAGCAGCGTGGACCCGTCCAGTTCGATGTCGTATATGAATTGTTATTTTACGCAACGCGGTAGCGTTTTGAATGAGTCTCATGCCACGGGAAAATGGCATGGCAGCGGGCTGCACGACTCTTCGATGTGCGGCAGCAACCACACAGAAACCGCCTCGTGTGAAAGTATCACGAAAAAGGATCTTTGATAAGAAAATGCATTCACATAAACCTTGATACGAAATACATTTTTAAACTTTAAGTTCTAACGTTGTACACAACATACCCATCTCAAGACAAGTGCCTGCAGGAACAATTCTACCCACATTCTTACCAGGAATACTTTATCATGTGATCACGACAAAATAGATTTTGAAGGTTGTCAAAGTTAATTTAAGTTTAGTTAAGTTGAGAGTTAAGTTTGCAAGAAATAGTTCATAGCCCTTTTCAGCTATGCACAAATTAATAATACATATTATCAATTAGCATAACTTCACATTTTGATCTTACTGGCAAAAATGGTGGCAAAAAAGAACTTAATTTATTTAACCGTATTATTACATAATATTGTATTAAAACTTATAATGCTAATTTGAAAACTGTTATTTTACTATGAAAAACGTTTAATTTTTATACCATTAAAAAAATTTATAAGACAAACATAGTTTGTATTACCGGGGATAAAACTTTAGTTCTAGACTCATCATTGCAACACTAAAACTAACGTTTTGTACATCTTCGGTGTAGAGCAGCAGGCATTTTCCGTCAGCGACCACCATGTTTGGGTCTTGGTAGCTGTGGAGGGGAATCATCTGGCCGGCGAAGGACGAGTAGCCGTCAGGAGAGGGCGCCCGGACGTCGTACAGGATGGGAGGCATGAGCGGTTCTTCGTAGGCGCAAGACACCCACACCGCCAACGCGTTCTCCTGGCCGACAGACACGGCGCCGCACTGGAGCCAGCACGTGACGGTGTCCGTGAACATCTCGGAGGCGATCGCCTTATCCGTTATTCTCAAGTTAACAACGGCTATGACGTGACCGTTTGAGTTAAGCAACGGCCTCTTTTCCAGGACGAACTTATATGACTTAAATAGAGGCAGGTCTATTGCAGGAACATGTTTATGTTCTGTTCTGAAGTGCGTGGGAAGAGACCTGGCCGAGCTCTGGCACTTGCATCCGTCCTCTGGGCACTTCAAAGGTTTCAAGGAGTAGAATCTCCAAACATTATCGATCACTCCTTCGTCTGTCGCTGTGTTCCCTTTGAGAAACAAGACGGGATAATTTTGCCGGAGTCTTTGTAGAACATTTTGCAGGGGTATGTTGTTACCATTCAAATGACCTTTGCAGACAACGCAAATGCGAACGCCATTCTTATAACAGTTTCCACACACCTGATGACCGAAGGTACAAGTATGGACAGTCTCTGACGATATTGGCATCTCTTGACAGCTCTCACACCGAAACAACACCTCCACTTTCATTAAATTGAACTTTGTTTCCAAGTCCTCTTCTCCCTCGTTCTTAAAACATTTCTCAATTTCTAATAAATCTTTTGATGATAATTTAAAGTTCCGATCATTCCTTTCTTGATCCTCAAATGTTGAGGTTTGGTTATCCTTCAAAACACCATAACGTTAGAAAAAAGTCAAATAAAATAATAATTAAATACTTAAATTAAAAGAACCCAACTCTAGACCGTTGTGTGGAACTAATTGAAAAACGGCGACAATTGAGCTGGTTAGAATGAAAGTGGTGTAATTCTAAAATTTGCAAATATGAGTTTATTAAATAAAACTAAATCACCAGTGCTTCTAATAATTGGCTGTTTCATAATAGCATAAGAAGTCAATTAGTCTTAATAAAAAGAAAATTATTATCTTTCAAACAATAACTTATAAATCTCGTGTGAATAAAACCTCGTGTGAATATTTGAAGAAATATTCACGAATATAGAATAATTACAGAATTTATTCATTTTATAAGCCAGAAAATGACAAGAGTTTCTTTACAAGGATCATCCGTTTGCATTTAACTTACCCGTAAAATAAATAAATAAATATTTGTGTCGTAATAAATAAATATTATGTAATCCTTTTCATTTTCTGTTCAACCTTAATTTTCACGTGTAACTGTTTTCCGACTTAAAAGCCTAAAATCAATAGCGAAAACGTGTTTGTTTGTTGTTTTTTTAAGAAGGTTAAAATATAAAAATTGACTGCACAAAGTTTGAAGAAGAAAAATATAAAACGCTGAAGTCATAAAACTTTTATGTAGACGATTTATTACGTTAGTGTTTTTTTTTTAAGTAGTGTAGATAAACACGAACTAAAGTATGAAGTGGAAACTGCATTTCGAACTACATGTGTGACTAGAGCACACATTAAACATTTAAAAAATAAAATTTGGTTAATGCACAGATTGACTGGGAGATTTATAATCATTAAGCTTTTTTACAATCATAAACAATATAAATTAATATTCTAGCATTTCAGTAAACTCATTTACCTTGACAACTCTTAACTGTTAAACGGTAATGTAACGAATATTTCTTTCACCTTTGGACTTTCATAATACGTGGAACGAAAGGATTCATTAGCTAGTACGCATTCACATCGTGGTGACAGGCCTGATGCGGCCAAGGGAGGCAACAAGTTGACGATGGACGGGTCGGGCAGGATCATGTCCTGGACATCCTTCGCCGTCAAGGCGGGCGCGGAGGCGTCGCCGCTGCCCATGCAGTCCACGGCCAGCCCTGTCTCCAGCGTGAACTCCTCCAGGGAGGGCGAGGTCTCCAGTGCGAGGGCTCGGTCCTCTGCAGCCTCTGTGTCGATGGTGGCCATTGTCCTTCCTTCGCCCGTCGTGTCGGGCACTCCGTCTCTCTCACTAATGATTTGATTCTCCATTCCAACTAAGATTTATGACAATCAAACTTGAACACTAAATTTACAAGATTTTTAATTGAACACTTTTGACAGTGTCTCCATGGTAATAAAGAACCTAGGATTTCAAATATTATGTAAAACCGAATCATAGTGGCTTGCTTGATTCAGTGTGGAGTGAACACATTTTCAATCATGATGACGGTAAACGTGTAATTTGTGGAGAGTTCAATGCGCATCACACCTTTTGGGGATGTGATAATTTATGTCCACGTGGGAGAAAAATATTTAATGCGATAAATAATTCTAATTTCATTTTGTTAAATAATGGTCTTCCAACAACCGTCCAATTTCCAAACAGGAAGTCTAGTGCTATTGATCTGAGTTTGATAACTCCTGATTTATACGCTGAATTAATGACGTGGGAAGTTATGAATGACAACATAGGTAGTTACCACTTTCCTATTTGCATTAAATTTGAAAATTCATTTTCGATTGTCCCTCAACAAGTTTTTAAAAGACGAAGAAATTTTAAACATGCGGATTGGGATAAATATTCTTCTGTGGTGGAAAGCAAATGTGAAGACCATGATATATCTAATAGTCCGATCTGTCTTGAGGCTCTGCTGAAATACATTTCAGATGCGAGTGACTTAGCGATACCATTCACTAAGCCTCCTGTAGCCCCTGGTAGAAGATTCCAACCAAAGACTTGGTGAACAATGAAATGTTCAGAGGCTGTTGCTTCAAGGCGTCTGGCTTTTAAAAATTACAGGTTGAATATGACTCCCGAAAACTATAGGCTGTATAAAAAATACGAAATACGTGCTAGAAACATCATTAATGAGGCTAAGAGTAAAGCCTGGGTTTCGTTATGTGCTCAGATGGGCGAAAAAGCAAATATTAATCGTTCATGGAAAATTGTCGTCTTTAAAGGGAATAAAACAATTTAAGTCGGACACACCAATGGACAACAGTGACAACTTAGCAGAAAAGTTTCTTGACATTCTTGCTCCGAGCTATGTTCCGTCTACCACGGAACTAGTTTGCCCGATATTTGACATTGATGATGATTCTCTTGGAAACAAGTTTTCTATGAAAGAATTTTTGATTGCATTAGAATCTAAGAAGACTGACTCCACTCCAGGTATAGATGGTATTAGCTATTCTATGTTAAAACACCTGCCAGACATCGCTAAATCTGTCTTACTTGATGACTTTAATCATATATGGAGTTCTCGTGGCAAAAATATCCCTCAAGATTGGAAAAAAGTCAAAATAGTTCCTATTTTTAAACCAAATAAGGACTCTGATGTTGAAAGTTCATATAGACCAATAGCTTTAATGTCTTGTTTAGCCAAATTACTAAACACTGTGGTTAAGAATAGACTTGAATGGTTTGTCGAACATAATAATATTTTGCCATGGTCTCAGTTTGGATTTAGGAAAGGTAGAGGGTACACAGACTACATAGCTACATTTTTGACGGACATTCAAATAGCGAAAACTTACAATATGACAACTGCTGTGGCTTCATTAGATTTATCACACGCTTATGATGATGTTTTGATTCCCGTTTTAATCAAGAAACTATTTGTTATTGGCATCCCTACGCCAATAATCGAGTACTGTTTTCATTGGCTTTCAAGTAGAGATGTACTTCTTTATCAGCGCAACAAGGTCTTACAGAAGAAAATATACAGAGGTCTGCCTCAAGGATGTGTGCTGAGTCCTATACTTTTTTCTTTATATATGAGTGATATAAACCGAAATTTGGGAAATTGTTCATCATTACAGTATGCTGATGACATCCTTTTGTACTCTTCGAGTGAGTCTGAAATTGACGCCTATGAATTTTTGCAGGATTCATTAGATCGATTAACGAAATATGTCAATGATCAAGGTTTGGAGTTTAATGCTGAAAAAAGTAAAGTGATGGTTTTTTCTAGAAAGAGAAGTCTTATGAGATACAATTTTTCAATAAGTCACAAAAATGTGCCTGTTGTGGAAAGTCACTCTATATTGGGTATAGTTTTTGATCATAAACTCACTTTTAGGAAACAAATTGAAAAGTTACGTTTAGATTGCTTAAAGTCAATTAACATTCTGAAAGCACTTGCCAATAAGTATATTGGTGCTCACCCAAAGTTCCTCTTAACTGTCTATAAATCCATAATTAGGTCTAAAATTGATTACTGTGGGTTTATATATTATCATCTTCCAGTTTCAACTCTTAGTCCTCTGAACATCATTCAAAACACTGCTCTGAGGATTATTTTGGGTGCTATTAGGACAATCCCTATTGGAGCATTGGAGAGAGAAGCTGCTATTCCTCCATTGAATTATAGAATTCAATACGTTACCGAAAAAATGGCTTTAAAAATTACTACAAATCATCCTGTCTATTTTAAATTGGTTCATTTGGAAATGTTGTGTCACCATCACCCGTTCTGGAGATGTAAACTCGTTCCAGGCTTAGTGTTGGGCTATAGACGTATGTTGCAGTTGTTTGAACATACTGGTATTGATGAGGAAGCAGGAATATTAACGTCTGTATTTCAGTTTCCGTTCCCTTTACAGGCTCATGATTTCTCAATCAAGTTGTACGACCAACTTGAATCAATGTGTGCTCAAAGAAGGATACGTCGCCTTTGGTTCTTAGACAAGAAGTGAATAGTATCATTAGTAATTTTACACGACTGTCATTCAAATTGATATTCACCGATGGGTCCAAAATAGGTTCGGATGTTGGTGCTGCATTTTTTGTTCAAGACAGTAACTCCGAATTTGCATACAAATTACCTAAGTCATTCTCTTGTTTGTCAGCAGAACTGTTTGCAATTTATAAGGCTTTTTGTTACATTTCCGACGGCACAGATGATAGTTATGTTATCCTAACAGACTCACGATCATCAATACAAATTATTAAAAATGGTCTGGTTGGGAAGAACAACGATTGGATTATTCTCAAAATTCTTTTGACGTCATCTTTAGCTAACAAAAATATTGTGCTACAGTGGGTGCCCGGCCATATTGGCATTTATGGCAATGAAAAAGCGGATAAACTGGCTAAAGATGCTGCTACAAGCCATGTGCGTCCGGCCGAACCTACCAGGCTTATGTTGAAAACAGATCTTTATGCGATGATCTCCAAGAAAAATTTAAATGAATCTTCAAGAATTTTTGACAGCAGCGACAAAGGTCTGTGGTACAAACAAATCCAGCCTGAGGTGCCCTTAAAACCCTGGTTTGTTATCATCAATTTAAATAGGGTACAAACGACGACTATATGTAGGTTGAGGTTCGCCATGCCCTGACTGCAGATCGATTATTTTTAATGAAGACCGTAGACTCTCCTTCATGCATGGAATGTGGCTTGAACGAAGATGAGTCGATAGAGCACATTTTTGTGCGGTGCCCTAAATATGCATCAGCCCGGGCAAAATTGCTAGCGGATCTGTCCCTGCAGAACCCTCAAGTAGATTTCGATTTGCGAAACTTGTTGATGGTGAAAAATCACTGTTTATGGAAACACTTGATCCATTACCTTTGTACGTTAAAGAAGATTCTGTGAAACTATAATTGGTTTAACTACGACATTAATTTGTTTTTTGTTACTGTGTTACTAATTTAGTAGACTGCCTATGTGACCTGTAAATAATTGTGTCTCGGGCTACTTGGCTATTTGCCGTGCCTGTCCTTGTGACAAATAAAGAATAATAAATAAATAAATAAATAAAAACAAACCACAGACAGTGGTGCAGTTTATCATTGGGGTTTCAACCGAAAAAAACCTAAAAAGAGTCGACAATAGTTTTAGATGACTACTTAATGTGAAAATGTGGTTAGATAAGGTTTGAAAGTCACTGAAACACGAATTTAATATGCGGCATAAATCTGTGAGCTTAAAAATTTAAATACGGTATCTGGATTTTCCCAAATTCAGCACTCTGGATAGCACAAAATTTGCTATAACTGCCATCACCAAGCAAGAATTCTGTTAGAAAATTTAGAATAACTCCGTTAATTGTAGTTCGATCTCAATATTCTTAGTTGCGAAAATAAAATTTCGCAACTTTTTTTGTCATTTGTATTAGCGAATTTCCCCTATAGGGAAGAAGCTATTACCGTAGGTCTCATGGTAAGACCTAAGCCCCAGACCATGATAACTTATCGTTTTGCAACCCCAAGAGGCAAAAAACACCATTCGTTCGAATTTTTAGATATCTATATATCTATATATCTATACAGGGTGAATCTTCTAAGCCGTCCACAACAGATCATAGGCGAACGGCTTAGCGTACAAAGATGAAACAAAACATTTTCCCACTAAATCATACCCAAGGAACAACGTAAAAATATTTTTAACTTTTTTAAAATACAGGGTGTTCCAAAAACCGGGGGTCACGGGTTCGAATCTCGGAATTTTTAAATGTAAACATACGTCATATTATACATAATTTTAAAGCTCTAAGCAAAACAAACAATTTGGTGAAAACAGAACTCAATTATCTTTATTATTTTCAAAATGGCGGCCGTTTTTGTGAAAAATATTAGTATTTACGGAATACCCTGTATCTCGAGAACTACTGAAGGTTTTTTCGTTCTGTTTGAAAATTCTTAATCCTTGTAAACTCAGCTTTAATTTGATATGCAAAATGGCTACATTAGAAGAAAATAAATATTTTTAAAAAAATTTTATTTTTTGTAAATGTTGGTAGTACTGAAAATCAAAAATTTTTAATGGCAACATATGTTAAATAGGATATCATTTTAAAGGTCCTCCGAATACCAACAACTTTTCAATTTATACTTACCTCCTATCTTAAGTAGTTTTGTAGTAATAAACAAAAAACTCCATTTTCCCATATAGAGCCCATGTTACATGAGCAGTACTCAAAGCATATAAATTTGCATCCTTTAACATTGAGTACAGGAAATTTAACATGGGCGTTATATGGGAAAATGGAGTTTTTTGTTTGTTACAACAAAACTACTTAAGATAGGAGGTAAGTGTAAATTAGAAAATTGTAGTTTTTTGCAAGACCTTTAAAATGATATCTTATTTAACATATGTTGCCATTTAAAATTTTCGATTTTAAGTACTACCAACATTTACAAAAAATAAAATTTTTTTTAAATATTTATTTTCTTTTAATGTCAGCATCTTGCATATCAAATTAAAGCTGAGTTTACAAGGATTAAGAATTTTGAAACAGAACGAAAAAACCTTTAGTAGTTCTCGAGATAAAGGGTATTCCGTAAATACTAATAAGTAGTATAGTAAGGCCGATTCACCAACGATGAGAGGTATGAGAGGTATGATGACGTCATCAGTCGTGACGTAGCTGTGGAGTGCAAAGTCCAAGGTCATCGCTGACGTATGAGTGCAAAGTCCAAGGTCATCGCTGACGTATGAGTGCAAAGTCCAAGGTCATCGCTGACGTATGAGTGCAAAGTCCAAGGTCATCGCTACGTCATTATTTCTCGCGCGCGCCACGAGTGCAAAGTCCAAGGTCATCGCTACGTCATTATTTCTCGCGCGCGCCACGAGCGCAAAGTCCAAGGTCATCGCTACGTCATTATTTCTCGCGCGCGCCACCACCGTTGCGCCGTTCGCTCGGCTCGAGCGCGCCGGTTCCTACTAGATTCTGCCGCCCTGATACTTCGGAAGAATAAAAAACGGAATAATTCGATATTCGATTGTCGATTTCGATGACCAGTTCCGTCCCAAATCAGAACATTTGACCCAACACCATAACAAGTCCGCACTTATAAAAAATAAAATAATTAAATAAATTGCATTTTTTATACCCTAAGCCTCTTAGCCTCTTTAACATATATATCCTGACAGACCTTGACAAAAAAATCAATTTATAACGCTTTAAAACATAATTAACATTTCTTACGGGTAATTTTATCTCCCTCAAACGTCCAACAATCCTCTAGATTAACTTTAATTCCTATAGTATCACCGATATTATCCAAAACATCCAACTCACCAATGTCCATTAAAGCATCAAACACAAACTCGTCACTCCCTAAAATTCTAACTGACTTCGGATCATTAGGGTCAAATTTAGTTCCATCAGCTGTAATAACCTCCCCGATCGACTTGGAAATAGCAGCCTCGTGAATCGCATGCAATTCTTTTAAATACTCTCCATCCACAAGGTTCATTTTACCTATTTAAGCGCCCTATTTAACCTCACATAGCGTCCTTTAGCGGGCATATTCAACCCAATTTCCCGTCATTTCTCGATTTTCAAACTTAAAAAATAAATACAATTAATTTGAACAGTTTGATGTTTTTAATTTACAGATGCATGTTAATGATCGTTACAAGAAAAATCTGGCCTATATAGTTGGGACACGATTTGTGTCCCAACCAAATCTGAGCGATTTTGGTGGGACCAAACCTTAAAGCGCCCTATTTAAACCCAACAACCCTAACTTTAAGCACCCTATTTAACCTCACATAGGGCCCTTGTCATTTCTCAATTTTCAAACCTAACCTAAGGCCCCCTATTTAAACCCAACTTTAAGCGCCCTAACCCAACTTTAAGCGCCCTATTTAACCTCACATAGCGTCCTTTAGCGGGCATATTCAACCCAATTTCCCATCATTTCTCGATTTTCAAACTTAAAAAATAAATACAATTAATTTGAACAGTTTGATGTTTTTAATTTACAGATGCATGTTAATGATCGTTACAAGAAAAATCTGGCCTATATAGTTGCGACACGATTTGTGTCCCAACCAAATCTGAGCGATTTTGGTGGGACCAAACCTTAAAGCGCCCTATTTAAACCCAACAACCCTAACTTTAAGCACCCTATTTAACCTCACATAGGGCCCTTGTAATTTCTCAATTTTCAAACCTAACCTAAGGCCCCCTGTTTAAACCCAACTTTAAGCGCCCTAACCCAACTTTAAGCGCCCTATTTAACCTCACATAGCGTCTTTTAGCGGGCATATTCAACCCAATTTCCCATCATTTCTCGATTTTCAAACTTAAAAAATAAATACAATTAATTTGAACAGTTTGATGTTTTTAATTTACAGATGCATGTTAATGATCGTTACAAGAAAAATCTGGCCTATATAGTTGCGACACGATTTGTGTCCCAACCAAATCTGAGCGATTTTGGTGGGACCAAACCTTAAAGCGCCCTATTTAAACCCAACAACCCTAACTTTAAGCACCCTATTTAACCTCACATAGGGCCCTTGTCATTTCTCAATTTTCAAACCTAACCTAAGGCCCCCTATTTAAACCCAACTTTAAGCGCCCTAACCCAACTTTAAGCGCCCTATTTAACCTCACATAGCGTCCTTTAGTGGGCATATTCAACCCAATTTCCCGTCATTTCTCGATTTTCAAACTTAAAAAATAAATACAATTAATTTGAACAGTTTGATGTTTTTAATTTACAGATGCATGTTAATGATCGTTACAAGAAAAATCTGGCCTATATAGTTGGGCCCCGATTTGGGTCCCAACCAAATCTCGCACTTTTTACCCATCTTTGTCCACAACTTGAGTAATTACGATGCTCATCTGTTCGTCAAGTTATTGGGATTCGAACAGAACAAGATAGCGGTCTTAGCCACGACTGAAGAACGATATATATCTTTTGAACTCAAAGTAGAGGGTGGAGTAAACTTGAGATTTTTAGACTCATTTAGATTTATGAACTACAGCTTAGAAAGTCTCGCGAAGAACCTGACCAGAGATAAATTCAAACACGTAGCAAAGTTTTTCGAAAACGACAAGTTAGATTTAGTTTTGAGAAAAGGCATCTTTCCCTACGATTTTATGGATAGTATGGAAAAATTCGACTACCCGTCTCTGCCTTCCCAAAAAAATTTTGATAACGAATTGAATAAGACAACTGTTAAAGATGAAGATTACGAGCACGCGCGTAAAGTGTGGAATGAATTTGAGATTAAAAATATGAAGGAATACACGCTTTTGTACAACAAAACCGACACACTGCTATTGGCCGACATAGTTGAAAACTTCCGTGAAGTGTGCATGGACACTTACAAACTCGATCCCGCTTGGTATTTTACGAGTCCCGGTCTGGCTTGGGACGCCATGTTAAAAAAGACCGGTGTTGCTCTCGAGTTATTGACTGATCCCGACATGGAACTTATGATCACCAAGGGCATTCGCGGCGGAATTTCTCAGTGCTCCCACAGATATACTAGAGCCAATAACAGATATTTACCAGATTACGATCCTGAAAAGCCCGAAGAGTATCTCATTTATTTGGATGTAAATAATTTGTACGGATGGGCCATGTCGAAGTATTTACCTCAGAGCGATTTTAATTGGATGGGTGAAGATGAATTACGAGATATCGAAAGTGATCTGCAAGATGGAAATTGGATCGACAACGAATCTGCATATGGTTTTATATTGGAAGTAGATTTGAAATACCCCAGGAAATTACACGACTCCCACAAAGACCTCCCGTTAGCACCAGAAAACAGATGCCCTCCCGGTTCGAATCAGAGAAAGCTTTTAACGACTTTATACGATAAGGATAAATACGTGGTGCACTACCAAAACCTACAGCTCTACCTATCATTGGGCATGGAGTTAAAAAAGATCCACAGGGGCATTAAATTCCGCCAATCGGCATGGTTGAAAGAATATATCGATATGAACACCGATATGAGGACAAAAGCGACCAACGAGTTTGAGAAAGATTTTTATAAACTGATGAATAACGCGGTGTTTGGTAAATCGATGGAGAACATACGTAAGCACGTAGACGTACGTCTGGCCACGCACGACAGGCAAATTGACAAACTAGTGGCCAGACCGAACTTTAAATCAGTCACCGTCTTCACAGAGACATTTGCGGCCGTGCATATGGGCAAAACCAGATTATACTTTAATAAACCGATCTACGTAGGCATGTCAATATTAGATATTTCGAAGATAGCCGTTTATGACTTTCATTACAATGTCATGAGAGCGAAATACGGTGATAAAGCCAGAGTTCAGTACACTGACACGGACAGCCTGACTTATAGCGTCAAAACAAAAGATATTTATGAGGATATAAAAAGTATGATCGACCACTTCGATACCAGCGATTACAAAGCGGATAACCCCTATAACATGCCGCGTGTGAATAAAAAAGTAATTGGCAAATGGAAAGACGAACTGGCCGGTGATGTTATGAATGAGTTCGTCGGGTTACGTTCGAAAATGTACGCCTACGACTCTAAGGGGGAGAGGAAGAAGAGGGAGGAGGAGAAGAAGAAGAATAAGAAGAAGGGGGATAAAAAAGAAAAAGGTGAGGGGATTAAAAAAGCTAAGGGGATAAAAAAGAATGTCGTTGACTTTCTGTCGATAAAAGACTATAAAAACTGTTTGTTTGATAAAGAAGTGAAATATGAGACAATGAACACCATTAGAAGCAAACACCATGATTTATATTCGATCAAACAGCGCAAGATAGCCCTCTCCTCCTCTGATGATAAGAGATTTATCTGTGAAGACGGCGTGGAGACTCTTCCCTGGGGCCACTACAATATCCCTATCGAGCATCTGATTAATATCGAAGCGAATGCCGCACTGGACATGGATTAGAAGGTACGAGTTTGTTTATATTTTAAATACTTATACATGACATATTTCGATCATAACTAAAAATATTATTTTTTTTCCTCCTTATAAAGGGGTAACGAATCGTTACCCCCTTTGAATTATCGATTTTATCATGGATAAACTATTTTTTCCTCTTCGAATTGCAAATTTTATAATTGATAAAAAAAATATTTATTAAAAACAAAGATATAAATTCAGTACTAGACTTTGACTAGAAAATATGAGTTTTTTTCTCTAAAAACCTTTAAAATGACTCATTTTTGAACAGTTTTTAGGTGGGACCCAATATGGGTCCCACCCCATTTTAGGACCCCTGTCCAACAGAAAAGGTCCTATTTTAGGATTTCCATGTTTCTCTCATAACGTATGACGATAATTATGTTTCGTCATAAAGAAGTTCCCTGTCGAAGGTGGGAACTTTGCCGTAGTGATAGGGCTTTCCACTAATACCCACCGACACTTAAAAAAGAAAAAAAATTCTAAGGTAAGATATATGTTAATTAAAAAAATATTTAATGATTTTCTAACCCTTTATATCGTAGAGTTTATTTTTTCAAAAATATATATACATCTCAAAACATTCTAATTAAATTCCTTTCCAAATCGTAAGTGAAGCCGGTCTCCGATACAACTACCACGTACGCTGTGGTCCCCTGATCCGCCGCCGGACTGGCGACGGCGTTAGTAAAGTCCAATTTTATTTGAATATTTTTCTTTTATTATCAGTGGAGAACGGGTAGTGATGCGTGTCGACTACCAACAACGGATACTTGTCTACAAAATCGACATCGTTTAAATAAACATCTTCATCTCCGAATAACACCTGCCTGATTGAGCAATAACTCCCGTATAAAATACTATAATGTTTATTATTTATCGCCAAATTTTGCTCCTCCTTCGGATACCGTTGTCCGTTGATTATAACGTGGTAGTTTTTTATGTTTACAGCGTTGAATCGGCTCGGATCCTTCTCTTGATTGTTTTTACGGCTGGTCTGTAAACCTATGATTATAAACAGCGGGTTGGATATATTCCGGTACAAGTTGGATATGTCGAAACTATATGAAGACCCCGACACAAAGTTTTTTTCTATACACTGCCACTGGTAATACCTGTATGTTAAATCGCCCTTATCACTCAATCGTTTTAGTCCTTGTATGAGTGGTAATTTTTTTATTCCTTCATAATCGACTAAGGGTACTTTTAACACGAAACTCGTGATTTTTATCTTCGCCTCGGCCGCCGTTTTTTCGTTAGCGCCAGTACCCTCCTTCCAACGGTATATCGCGTCATCATCTTCGTTTCTTGTAAAAATTATTTCAAAACCTCCTTTGAATATCGGATATCTCAGAGCGTCGAAAAACCCAAGACCCAGATGTGACAACGGGCCATAAGATTCGAACCCACCCACCCCTTTTTCGAATTTAGATTTGAATCCCATCGTATAATGAGTGCTCTCACCCGATTTACTATAAGTTGTTAGAGCTTTAATTGTACTTGTGATACCGACTTCATCAACACAGTCTATCAATTGATTGTGTTTTTTTAATTCGATTCTCTTAAACAAAAATGCCGGGAAATTATCGATCAACTTGATAGGATCCGCCGCGTCGTACTTCGTATCATCCGCTTTTTTCACTACTTCCCCCTGTATGTGATAAAATATCTTCCTGTCATAAAACGCGTCTCCATGGTCAAAATAGAATGTCGTAAACTTATTCGGTGAATTGAAATTTAAATCGGTCACCGGTTGGACGGTATTGAATTCGCACCGCTCTATCTTATCAGACGCTTCCTCGTAATACTTTTCCATATCTATATTTAGATTTTAAGTTTTTAGTTTCGAATAAAAAAAATAAAAACACGATTTAAACTTAATAAAAAATATACTTTTAAAATTGTCGGATAAATAAAATATTCATCTCCTACTGAACATGCGCATATATTTCTTCCTATCCGATGCCAAACCTAATTTATTCACATGAACCTTAAAATCCGCACCATTCGACAATTCACCACCTTTAACATTATTTTCCTTTAACGCTGACAAACATCGTCTTATGTGTTTAGCACCTTCCGGCCGAGTGATCAGTTTTTCGATCTCGTTATTTATAAACTTGACGATCCCGATTTTTTCGTTATTAAAATTATTATTTCCCGCTTCCTCCTCGGCTTGTATAAACTTTATTCTCTCCGACAACTCGTCGTAATCGTCTATATATTTATATTCCACGGGGTTGTTCGTATCCACGAGTAGACCTTTGCCGGACGAAGACGGCTTTTGTTTGAGTTCTTTCCATATGTCACTTATTAAATTCTTCCATTTCCAACCACCGCTCGCCTTGGGTCTGGGTGAGGTGGGATCGTTGTTATGATGTAGAGCGTGTGTTTTGATTAAAATATCTTTATATTTTTCAAAGTCCTGAGAAGTGAACGCGCCTATACTTATGAGTCTCTCCTTCGGTGTCGTACCGACCGCGGCTGTGGATTGTACACCGTGGATCTCCGCTCTAGTCAAGAGTGACCACAGTCCCTCGGTACCTACGTATCTGTCCATAGTTCTCTCCAGTATGATATCGTTGTTTTCGATGGATATGGTTTGCGATCCGATCGCGAGTTTGCTATTCGCGAAATCGTAATAAACGCCGAAACTCATATCGTTACAGTTCGAGAGGTATTCCTTTGCGATATCACCAATTCCCTCGTTTTCGGTGAATTCGCGGATAGAACGATTCTGTAATTCCTGCGAAGTTTGCGCCGGTGATAAAACTGTAGACGCATCGAATACGTCTGGGTTTTCGATTGGAGTTATCGTTTCGTCCGCTTTATCTACCGGTCTACCAAGTGTTTTGTCCACTTTACCTACAGGTCTACCGGGTGTGCTCGACGTTCTAGGTCTGAACTGTCCGACAGTGGGGATGGGTCTTCTCAAAATGACACGGGGTTTTTTCTCTGTCTTTAAAGTTTCCGTCTGTTCTTTTATAGCTTTAACTATGGGTTCGTGTTGCTTCTCTTGTTCGCGCACCTTTTCCACTTCCGCTCTTCTAGACGTGTCAAATTCACTCTTTAATCGATCTTCCAATTTATCCAACCTCTTAGCCTCCGCGACGGTAATCGGTTTGTTTTCACGGTGAGGAGGAGGCGCTAACAATTGTTCTTTCGGTTTGGCATTTACTAACACAGGGTGTGAACTGAAAAGCTTTCTCCTTTCCTCAGCTTCGCGTATCTGATTTTTCTTACTGTCTTCTAGCCATTTTTCTTGTAACTTTTCATATTTTTTAGCCATTCGTACGTCGGCATCGTCCGGCCACATCTTATCGGCCATCTTCTGTTTTTTCACCAGCGTGCCGATGATCTCCTTATCATCGCTTTTCCTCTTCATTATATTATCTATATATATAGGTTTCGGGTTCAGAGTTTCACTTTTAAAAAATAAAGAAAAAAATAAATTTAAATAAAAATCTAAAACGATGCATACACGTTGTTTTTATAAAATATAACGTTTACAAATCGATTATTAAAAACGATGCATATACTTTGTTTTTAAAAATAAAACGATTCATATACATTGATCTTAGAAAATAACGTATATGAATCGTTTATTAAAAACGATGCATATACTTTGTTTTTAAAAATAAAACGATTCATATACATTGATCTTAGAAAATAACGTATATGAATCGTTTATTAAAAACGATGCATACACGTCGATTATCGTTCGATAACATCGTTTAACTCGTCTTTTAACTTGAACATGTATTTTCCGTTGTGCGCTTTCTTAGCGGTGTTTATTGTCAAAAATCCGAACGGTTCGCTCCAACACTTTTGACACATCTTTTCGAATTCATCGATCGTCATGTCCGATCCTACGAAATCGTCATAAATACGTTTCGTGTAGTGTTTGTTTTGTTTGAAGACGCATAGCAGGTTGACGTTGTTCCGTATCACTTGCATGTCGACTTTACCGTAGCTCTGACTGAGGTAGACGCAGGACAGTTTTTTATGTCTACCTCTGATGAAGTAGTCTTTTATCGCTTCTTGTTTTTCCATCAAACAGTCGTCGAACACCACGAGGGAGTTTTTCTTGCACTCGTCCAGTGGAGGTAAATCTTCGCAATTGTTAAAAAAGTATGCTATCTTCTTATTCAACTTGTTTTCAGCATCTATGTACTTTTCGCGTAATTCTACATAAGCCGGCTGTTCTATAGACTTACTGAACACATATAAATTTCTAAACACGAGACCGCGCGGATTATAAATAAAATTCAACAACAAATTTGTTTTTCCACAACCCGAGGAGCCTACTATCAGACAACGTAATGGTCGGGGTAGAAGGTTATCTTCGATCTTCTCTTCGTAATACGGGACGATATCCATCACTCTCTATGAGGAAAAAAATAATGCACCGGTTAAGAAAAGAAATAAAATAAATTACGAGAAATAAGAATTTATTAGGATGGGAAAATGTTTACTATTTATTTCACCACAACATCACTTCCGACAATGTTTTTTTAACGAGGTTAATCAGGTCGAAATCGTCATCGTGAATTTTTATACATTTGCTTTTACGGTTATAATCGTATTTCACATCCTCTTTAACTATTTCTCTCAACACCTTTTTAGTTAAAATCTCATCGTCGATAGTTATGTATTCAATTTCAAAACATAGATCGTATCCACCCGATTCGTTGACGGCTTTGTCAAAAACACGTTTTTGCGTGTCTACGAATTTATATTCATTTTCACGATCCGTCCTCTTTAGAACACCGAACATTTGTTGGATCTGCGCGTTATTTATCAAAGTCTTGAACACTTTATTTTCCGATTCCAAACTAGTGACGCGGTACTGATGTTTCCTAAGCTTCGGTAAAAGTTTCTCGAAAATCCAATCTTTAAATTCGTTCATGTCATTTTTTCTCGCTACCAACAAACAATAAACACCGGGGTCATCGATGTAGACGGTTTTGGGTTGCACTTTTGTAGGAGATTTCGCGGTATCGTATTGTTTTATCTCCGAATAGGTGGTTTTATACTTCTCATCGACATGATCGTTTACCGCTTTTCCCGGTCTGACATAACCCAATATTTCCGCGATGGTATTTGCGTGAAACCAAGGTTTTCTATCACCGTCGAATATAATGTAAATATCGTGATTTTCATACGTAAACTTGTTATTTTTTATATCAATCGTGTTAACCATTTTACCCCCACTAATATATAGAAATGTATCTCGTCGAGTCATGTTTTTTTATGATCAATTTAAAAAATATATTTAACGATTGCGTTAAACGTTTTTTGTTTCAATTATAAATTAGTCCCAATTTGGGATGCGTTAATGAATTATTTATAACAGCCCTAAAAGAGGAAGTGTTGAGTCCTAAATTAGGATAGCTTGGTATTATAAATAACGGTCCTAAATTGGGATGTGTTAAGTCCTAAAACAGGGTGGGACACGATTTGTGTCCCAACCCTTTTCGAGCGATAAAAGCTTAGTAAGGCTTATATTACAAAACCACGGGTCTAAAAATAAACAATTACCTGTAGTTTTAAGGGGTCTATATTTTTAAGTGTTTTTTTTAAATAATCAAAACTCCGTCTTTTGCAGTTCCCTCTCGTAAAAACCACCGATTACTTCTTCACCGTCTAGAGCCTCGATTTTGTACGTGACGGGTTTGGTGTTTAAAACTTGCGCGATCACAAAAATTTCGCTAGTCCAGTTTTGTTTATATTTATTTCTAAATACGACTTTACTCGCCGTTATACGGACTCTGTCTCCGACGTGGAATTTCGGTTTTTTACGCGGCACTTCACTTTCGAGCTCCTGATACATTTTCAACAGATCGGACTCGTTGCTCTTATTGACATCGGCCGGACGCATTTTTATCGTGCTGTGGTAATCGTGTTTGTTGTATTCGTCGGTGAGCTCTTGTAAGACGTCGTACCATTTGTGCGAGTTTCTCACTTGGAATTTGACTCTGAATTTATCGTTTAACGTCCTGTGGTATCTCTCGATTATCGCCGACTTTTCCTCGCTCTCCGTATGGTACATTTTTATGCCGTGTTTTTTGAGCATGTCGTTAAAAGGTTTATTTTTAAACTCTGTCCCCTTATCCGTGTGCAGCAGTTCGGGCGTAGTGTGACCGTCCTTTTTCGCTCTCTCTATTATCCTCTCAAAAGCGGCCGTCACTACTGCGCCGTCTTTTTTCTTCAACGGTTCGGACCAGACGAATTTGCTAAAACAGTCTATCACGTTTAAGATGTATTTGTACCAGTTGTTCTCTCTGGCGAATTGTTTCATGATGAGCAGATCCGCGGCCCACAGATTATCCAGACCTTTCATGATTATCCTGCGTTTTATAAATTTTTTCACTACCGGTTTGTGCAGTTCTTTCGCCTCCACCACTTCGGGCGGCTCTTTGATAAACGAGTTTTTAACACCGCCGCAGACCGCGCAATCGGAACTCGCCAACCATCTTTTATTTTTCGTTTTCACAATTTTCATGTTCTCTGACGCGGTCTGTGTTTTACACGTGCGACAGTAAGAATTCATCTCTTATATTAATGAAATTAAATTTTCGTTCGATAGAAAAAAATATCAATCATTTGGCAAGTTTTAATTTTTTATATGAATTCAAAATATTAATTTTTATACATAGATAATGGGGAATCACAAGAGGAAAATAAATTTGACCAAAGGTCAACTGAATAAGCTGCGGATAGCTCATAAGAAGCTTAAACGCGCAGTGCTTACTTTAACAAAAGATCAATTAAAAAATGGTAATACCGAAGTGTCACTCGATGGTGATCAAAACAAACAAGTGGAAAAAGCGTTGAAAAACAATAGAGGGACACGGTTGATTTTTGATTATTCACAGTTGAAGGAAATGATCGATGGAGGTCTTCTGAAGGAAGTTTTAGAACTGGCCGAAAACAATATTCCGTATTTTAAGAAATTCGCCTCACCTCTGATAAAGAATAAAGTGGCGCCTGTGTTGAAGAATGATTTCGTGCCGTGGTTGAAAAATTTAATAGACAATGAACTGGACGAATTGATTAATAAAGATAAAACCGGAGCCGGTCTGGAGAAACGTGTAAGCAGAAAATTGCATAAGACTCTTAAAGATATTAGAGAGGATAAAAAAAAACTAGTTCCGCTGTCCATGTCCGAACTGGATACATGGGCCAACAAGTTGAAAATCAACAATTTCCGTGGTGTTTTTATGCGAGAGTGTTTACCCGACAAGCCGCGCAAAAACGAGTGTGCTATTATTAATCTAGGTGATCTGGAGTCGGGCGGCACGCATTGGACTTGTTATACGAAAAAAGGTAATTATGTCATATATTTCGATTCGTTCGGTGAGGCGCCTCCACCTTTAGAATTGGAGAAATATCTAAACATGACTAAAGGTATTTTTTATAATCATATGAGATATTAAAATTATGACGATCCCCCGATATGCGGTCATTTATGTTTGGAGGTATTGCGACGTTTTTCCAGAGGACAGGATTTCAATACGATAGAACGTGCTTTACAAAACGATAAATACACATTTTTGAGATGGTTCGAATAATTTTATTTTTTTTTTCTCCCTCGCTCTTAATAAATAATCTTAACCGCAATTTAAAAAAAGTATATATAGAGAAATGGTGTATTTCAGATTGACGGGTCAGAGTCCGCATTTACAATTGAAGCTCGAAAACCCCATACACTTGAAAGATGACGTGCGTTATTATCTAGCGCTCACGGGGTTTTCATTTCATAACTATTTTTATGACTTGAACGAGGAGGCTTCAATTACTTTTTTTAAGAGTGAGAAGGATCATCCTACACTAACTTTTGATGTGGAGTTTTGGGATTTGAAAACTATGCAGAGAGAAATCAGGGAATTCATGAGGATTAATAAGTTTACACCGGCGATAGATGTGGAAAAGTTTAAGATTTTTCGAGACCCACAGTCTAAGATATGTATAAAATCTCCAGTCAAGTTCCATATAAACAACGAGCTGCGACGGTTTCTCGGATTCGATGAATTGAAAAAAGATGAAACCTTATTCGAATTACAGTTTACAGCGAACAAGATTTTATCAATATATGAGGAGGAAAGTAAATTACAAATCAGACCGTTCCACATGATCGAAGTGCATTGCGATTTAGTCGAACATTCGTATGTCAATCACGCGGAGCATCGGCACAGACACGATTTCTCCTCGTTGTTGTATCACTCGAGTCCGCGAGAACACAGAGATAAAATTTACGAGAAACCGTCCGTTTTAAATTACATACCGCTCAAACCTAACACGCAGACGATAAGAGAAATCAACATTTATCTGACGGATGAAAACTACGTTCCCCTGCAAAACCCTCTGCCCGATTATATCATTTATTTAAAACTAGTCGATGAGTCGGAATTAAATATGAATTAGTTTTCGTCAAAAGCGATGATTTATTACATCTTTTGAAACGCTCTCAATTTTTTATTCGACTATGAAAATATATTTTTATATATAGACGGAAGAAAGATGGAAATGGAAAAGGATTATTATAAAGATATCCTCGACGAAGTGAATGGTAATTCTTTCGCGAAGATAAGTGACTTAGAAATCGATAAAAAATATTTGGTCAATAGCATAGAAAGAATTCATTATGCTTATGGTCTTAGAGTTTTGGTTACATGTGATGATGTGCGGTTTCAACTACCCGAGAGTTGGAACGAGAGAATGACTACGAAAAATATAAACGCGCTATTGAAATCGGACCAACCGTTGTATGTGGTGTACCATGGAAAGATCCCATTGTTGAATGATAAGTTTAAACACGATATCAAGTTTGTGAGAGATTGAATATTCGTTATTATTATTTGATTATACTTGTTATTTTATTTATGATTTAA
This sequence comes from Flexamia atlantica, assembly GCA_035578135.1. Classification (NCBI taxonomy): domain Eukaryota; kingdom Metazoa; phylum Arthropoda; class Insecta; order Hemiptera; family Cicadellidae; genus Flexamia; species Flexamia atlantica. Next base: position 129,049,934 of record JAQJVK010000001.1, on the reverse strand, counting down.
TTTTTTTTCTCGTTCCTGAAATGTATTTTTGCACAACAGCTTAATAATTTATGTAGTGCGAATATAAGCGAATGTAATATATAGGTAACAAAAATGGAGTCTGTCACTTTTAAATATTTCAAGTTGTCAGAGTTCGCCTCACCACCCGTCAGAGGTTCACCGGACGCGGCCGGTTGCGATTTGAAAAGCGCTTATGACTATGTAGTACCCGGTCGCGGTAAACAGTTGATAAAGACGGACTTGTCTTTTCAATTTCCCCGCGGATGTTACGGTAGAGTAGCACCTCGAAGTGGCTTAGCTGCTAAGCATTTCATCGACGTGGGCGCCGGCGTGATAGACTTTGATTATACAGGCGATTTGCGTGTGTTGTTGTTTAACCATTCGGATGATGATTTCATCGTTAAAAGAGGTGATCGAATCGCTCAGTTAATATTGGAGGTTTATAGAAACGATGTGCCGGTAGACGGTGGAATCGATATGCGGAATACGGAACGCGGAAGTAATGGATTCGGTTCGACCGGTGTGTAATGAATTTTTAATTACATACGATGATTTTAATTATTTAATTTATTTTTTATTTTTTTACGTCTGAAATATATTTCTGCAAATCGGTTTAATAAAAAACTCGGTTGGAATTTAAATGATATACTATATAGATGAATAAAATGGAGTCTCATAACATGATTATTACTCTGGAAGGAAATATCGGTGCGGGTAAAACTACTTTTGCCACAGGCTTGTTTGATCGGTTTAAAAACCTAGGGTTTAAAACCGTACACATACAAGAGCCAGTCGGCGCATGGCGGGATTTTCACGGTACGAATTTATTAGACCTCTTGTATAAAGATATCGAGAGATGGGCATTCACGTTTCAAGCCAACGCGTTAATTTATATGACGGAGTGCGATAAGAGAGCCGTTGAATATGCGAAGAAGGGTTATATCGTGATTAAAGAGCGCTCTGCGTTCACTGTAAGACATGTTTTTAATGAACATTACAAAAAGTTTATGACGCCCGCTGAGGTTCAAATTTTAACGGATCTAAGTAATAAGTATGTCGATCCGCGTAAGACTGCATTTGATGAGGGCGGTGTTAAAGATATTACCTTGTACTTGCGGACGAATCCAACAACATGTTTTGAACGTAAGTTGATAAGAAGGCGTCCGGAAGAAGTAGGTAAAAAGAACTTTGTGGATGAAGAGTATTTAAAAGAATTGCATGCGATTCACGAGGCTGCTATTTCCAAGTCGATCGGGGAGGTTATTACAGCTGATGGAACTAAATTTGACCCTAATGATCCGAAGTCAGTTAGAATTTTAGGGAGTGACGAGTTTGTGTTTGATGCTTTAATGGACATTGGTGAGTTGGATGTTTTGGATAATATCGGTGATACTATAGGAATTAAAGTTAATCTAGAGGATTGTTGGACGTTTGAGGGAGATAAAATAACCCGTAAGAAATGTTAATTATGTTTTAAAGCGTTATAAATTGATTTTATTTTTTTTGTCAAGGTCTGTTAGGATAAAAATGCTTGCTAAAGGGCCCTATGTGAGGTTAAATAGGGTGCTTAAAGTTAGGGTTGTTGGGTTTAAATAGGGCGCTTTAAGGTTTGGTCCCACCAAAATCGCTCAGATTTGGTCGAATTATTCCGTTTTTTATTCTTCCGAAGTATCAGGGCGGCAGAATCTAGTAGGAACCGGCGCGCTCGAGCCGAGCGAACGGTGCAACGGTGGTGGCGCGCGCGAGAAATAATGACGTTACGATGACCTTGGACTTTACGCTCGTGGCGCGCGCGAGAAATAATGACGTAGCGATGACCTTGGACTTTGCACTCGTGGCGCGCGCGAGAAATAATGACGTAGCGATGACCTTGGACTTTGCACTCATACGTCAGCGATGACCTTGGACTTTGCACTCCACAGCTACGTCACAACTGATGACGTCACGGATCGCACCCCTCGCACCCCTCATCGTTGGTGAATCGGCCTTACTATACTACTCTAATATTTTTCACAAAAACTGCCGCCATTTTGAAAATAATAAAGATAATTGAGTTCTGTCTTCACCAAATTGTTTGTCTTGCGTAGAGCTTTAAAATGATGTATAATATGACATATGTTTACATTTAAAAATTCCGAGATTCGAACCCGTGATCCCCGGTTTTTGGAACACCCTGTATTTTAAAAAGGTTAAAAATATTTTTACGTTGTTCCTTGGGTATGATTTAGTGGGGAAATGTCTTGTTTCATCTTTGTACGTTAAGCCGCTCGCCTATGATCTGTTGTGGACGGCTTAGAAGATTCACCCTGTATATCTATATATCTATATAGGGTGTCCCGTAACTATCTGGACAAACGTATATAGCGTTGTAGCTTAGGTCAAGACAAACACATTTCACCATAGGAACATGGGTCTCTGGTGCCTAGTTTTCCGTCTGTCTGTCTGTATGTGCTTTTTACAAACAAATTCATAACTCCTAAACGGTTTGAGTTACAGCGTTGAGATTTTGCAAAATTGTTTATGTTATTAGGACGTATCTTCATTTAAAATTATACCAAAATATCATTAACCGTTTCAAAATGGCGGCCATTTAAATTATTTGATGCCAAATTCCACGAAAACCGTTAATTCGAACAAAAATTTGCAAGATACATAAAAGTAAGTCCATTTTATGTAGTTTTCAATGATACCTTATTTGTTGAGATTGGATAAATATTTACTGAGAAATTAAATTTTTTCTTAATGCTTGACCACTTTTCTCTATTTAAACAATGTTAAAATTAAGGTGTGTCCAACTTAACTGTGCCACCATTGGTATCTCAGAAACTATTGTATTTAGAGATAACTTTAAAGGGGGGGACTTCACCTACTTTTTTAAGCCACTTAAAAATATGAATTTCATTTTTTGTTTAAATGGCCGCCATTTTCCAACATGGCGGACAACTTTGATTTTTCTTACGGAACACCCTGTATTTTATGACGTATTTGGATTCTACGCTTAATTTTAAGAACTTATTATTCCTTGACATTCTTTCCTAAACGCAATTATTAAGTGGCTATAAGCCATTAAAGTTTGATTTTTAACACCCCGTATTTTAACATTGTTTATAAGGGGAATAGAGGTCATGCCTTACGAAAAAAACTAATTTCTCAGTAAATATCTATCCAACCTTAACAAATGAGGTATCATTGAAAACTACATAAAATTGACTTGCTTTTATGTATCTTACAATTTTTTGTTTAAATTAGCGGTTTTTGTGAAATTTGGCATCAAAAAATTTAAATGGCCGCCATTTTGAAACGGTTGATGATATAAATTTAAACAAAGATACACCCTAATAAGATAAACATTTTTGCAAAATCTCCACGCTGTACCTCAAACCGTTTAGGAATTATGAATTTGTTTGTAAAAAACACATACAGACAGACAGACGGAAAACTAGGCACCAGAGACCCATGTTCCTATGGTGAAATGTGTTTGTCTTGACCTAAGCTATAACGCCATATACGTTTGTCCAGACAGTTACGGGACACCCTGTATATATCTATATATATATGTGTCTGTTAGCACGATAGCGGCCGTAAAAATGGTCCGATCTTGATGAAATTTGGTACAGACATGTAAAGTGGTAATCGATTGGACGAGTTCGTGAACCAGCCCGATCGGACTTCCGGAAGGGGGGGTAAAGGGGGATAGACTCCCCCAAAAATGGGTTTTTGAGCTTTTTACATAGAAAAATAAAATGTATCAAATTTTTGTTGGCACCATTGAATTCAGCTCAAAAAAACAAACAATTTAGTAATTTGAATCACTGCTCTATGTCCATTCGTTACCGAGATATTGAAAGTGGTAAGCACAGTACGTTGTCCCGATGTTAACCTTATGGGAAATAAGTAAAATTGTATATCTCGTTTATTTCTCAACATATCTTGATAAAACTTGGTAAATAGCTTCTTCTAGTTCAGATCTATTGAATATTTAATCAAAACCACCCAGTTTTAATATACCCGTAGCAGCAAACCTGCATACTCATTCCCCATGTTAATCTTATGGAGCTTACAAAAACATGTCAAATCTCGCTATGTTAGATTAAAATATATTTTTTTGCATTTGAAATTCGCTGAGTATGCAGGTCTGCTGCAACGGGGGTATTTTTTATTTACTGTTTTTAATATATTATGTTTAAAAATATAAAAATGGCTGCCATTTTTAAATGGTACAAAGTAGAACATGATATTCCGCACCAAATAGTCAACATATTTACGCACGACGTTTGAAGTGGATATCTCTAGTAGTTTCAAAGTTATGCAAAATCTTGTTAAAAGCTCATACATACCGACAGACGCATTACCGAGCAATTTAGGACCAATGTTTGCAGGTACTTTTTCTTAGTTTTGATGCGAGTAACCATATCCTGAAGACCTGAAAGTTTTTAGTAAACACACTTTAAGCGTGATAACTCGCGTAAAAATCGTCTGATCTGAATTAAATTTGGCACAGATAGGTCAAGTATTAGTTATTGGAACAAGTTCGAAAACCAGCCCGATCGGACCATCGGAAGGGGGAGCAAGGGGGATAAAGCCCTCCAAAGACGAGGTTTCCAAAAAGAAAAAATTGTCAGATTCCGGTTAGGAGCATTGAGTTCAGCTTAGAAAGTCTAATAATTTACTATTTTGAACTATTGCTCCAAGCAGTAAACACAATTAAATTCTATATATCGCTTATTTTTCAACATCTCTGAATAAAACTTTGTATACGGTATATATATACTTCATCTAGTTGAGCTCTTCTTGATTATTGCACAAAAATCTTAATTTAGCATTTTCAAGACAGCAAACCTACAAACACAAATTTCATGTTATTACTAATGGATGATATTGTTGTATGCTCATTTTAGGATTTGGGTTTATTTACTTTTTGATCCTGTATCTAAATAATTGACAAGGTATGTTAAATAATAAGGAAGATAGGGAATTGTTTATTTACTTTAAGGATAACATGGGGAATGACTGTGCAGGTTTGCTGCCACAGAAATGTAAAAACTGAGGATTTACGGTATTATTATTGAATTATGGTATTATACAATATATCTTAAGTCGAAGAAACCACAAACCAAGTTATACTCAAATATATTGAGAAATGAACGAGATATAGAATTTTATTTAACTTCCATAAGGATAACATAGGGACAATTTACTGTGTTTATCACTTTTACCATCTCAGTAACCATTTGACACAGAGAAGCAATTTAAATTACGAAATTGTTTTTCGACTTGAATTCGGTGGTGGAAATATTCAAGAGAGTGGTGTTTTTGCTACTGGGGGCTCCAAAATAAGAAAGAAAGAAAGAATTTATTTCTCCGATTACAGTTCATTAAATTTTTGCTCATAGATACAAATACAAAAGGTACAAATATCACAATTACAGTTAAATTCATTTTAAGATGCCAAGTCTGACCTTTCTAGATGTAACAGAGAAATAATTATTCCTCCAAGGAGTTTAGCCTGTTCGGAGGCTTTATTGGCACTTAACAGCTAATAAAACCTAAATGGCAGCTGTTTAACAACAACAAAAATTGCTTATCATTAACATAAAAGTATACTAAGTAATAATCGTAATTAAAAACAACAATAATCAAAAAATTAAATTACAACTCTTCCAAACTATCTAAATTGTAACAACAGTAAGATAAAAAAGTAAATATTCATCATGTATACAATCTGAGAGCCTTTTTACAATAATAAATTTCTTCCCTACAGAAACATCAATATTATTAAAAGTATAGAAACAAACAAAAAAACTACTAAAATAACACACAATAAAAAACAGTAAAATAAAACAAACAAAATCCTTGTAAATACTAGCAAGTTCCAGCAACAGTCATGTATCAGACATCAATGTGAAATAGCAGTTCTTCAATGTTCTGCACAGTAAATAACCACATCCTCAGCATTTTTTGAAAAATATTTATATTATTACATTCTTTAGTGTAAGCAGGTAATTTATTGTATAGTCTTGGTGCAAGAAAACTGTAGGACTTGGTAAAATACGTATTAGCTGGCTTTGGTACAAAAACATTTCTGAAATTTCTTAATTTAACTTTGAATTCCTTATTTTCCCTACAATTTCTACTTTTTATATAAAAAATCTTGAGAACCTTGTATACATATAAGTATCTTAACGGAAGTACTTTCAAGGAACAAATGAAAAGCTATCATGCTATCGGGCTTAGGTCTTACCATGAGACCTACGGTAGCAGCTTGTCTCTTTTAAAAAATTGCTATAATAAATCATCATTATGAAACCAGAAAATAGATAGTTTACGTCAGCACTCAAACATAAATGGTTTTGAATCGATTATAACCAGATACTACTATTGTATAAGAGATGACAAATCTTTGGGAAATCGTGATGGACCTAATTTCCCTTTTTATCTCTTTATATGATATTTACATGTACCTTAAACCTTTTTATTTTATTTATTGAATTACCACCAACCAAACAGCCTGTGTTGTACGTTTTTCGTAAAATATATTAGCCAAACATTAAATTGGTGGTTTCTTTAGTTTTTTTTAATCATCTCTTACCCATCTCATTTATTAATAACAACAATTCTTCTTTATTGCTAATGTAATGGAATTTTTGGAGGATTTTCAAGAAACTGTTCAAGAAAATTTCGAAGAACTGTTTAAGAGATTTGCTTTACAATTAATGAATATGTCTTGTAATCTAATAAAAGTTTATGCGGCATTTTGAAAATTAACTGTACAACCGTTGAGCAATCGCGTTACGTACAAACACACACACACACACACACACACACACACACACACACCAGTGACGGACAACGAATCTTTGACTCCCTCTGCTAATCTTTAACTCCCTCTGCTAATCTTTGACTCCCTCTGCTAACGGCTTTGTCCATTCATTGGTAATAATAATTTACATTAATCCAAATAAGGTAAAAACTTGTCGATGAAAATTCCCTGTTTTTTATCTTCTAAAACATGTTTCTGAACCACTGTCCAAAATTAGTACAAGGCAGATAATGTAAAACTTTGTTAGGAAGGGTAGGGGGCGAAACCCTTCGCCTCAGAGTTATGAGGCGAGAAATACTGGGTATAAAGAACAACTCTTAAAGCCATTTTAATTTTAATCAACGCTACAGCAGGTTATAATCGTGCTGCATGGTTCATAACCTTAAGCAATTTTCCAAGATCAACAGGTAAACACTGACGTTCTCCTGTTGATAACGTTTCAATGAAAATCTATTAAATATGCTTAACTATTTGAGTTACTAAAATTATTGCTTCCATGACCCAGGCCTGATCATGGGTTTAATATGGATTTAATGGATATGTTTTAATGTAGTTGAATAATTAGTTTTTTGTTAATTGTAAAAACGACTTATAAGCTGAAATTAATTCAAGATTATTAGGAGAAGTCTTTCATACTTTTAATAATTAAGTAGAAAATATAAAGGAGCTTAATTTCTGAATAGTTTTCTGTTTTGTGTGATGAGTACTTGGCCACTTTTATTATATCTAGGTAAAACGCCAACCTTTTATTATATCTATGTTTGCATTCACGCCAACTATTCGGAGGCAAGATTGCCAGGTTGGAATCTTAATTTTCAGAAATAAACTTATAGAAAACAATAAAAGAATGCTTCCTTCTTCTAACTTCTAGTTGTGATGGTTTGAAAACGACCTCCTGAAAATTAAATAAACTGCAAAAACAATTAGCATGACAAAAGTATGAATTTTTGTACCTCCAAAATAAACCAGGTAACGCATGGAATAAATACCTGCTCACTTAGAATTACGAAGACGTTTAAATAAGAAAAATGTAGACTTAATGAAACTTCTTAAACCCATTTGAGAAGAAATTTAAATGACAAAGTAACCTTTGAAAGGAGAGCTGCTATTTATTGTTGACAAGCTAAATGACAACCTCCTCTGTGAAATATTACCTTGCGCTCTCGCTGAATACTAACAACAATTTACTTGGACTCACTATTAAGATATTTAAATTCATATTTCTAAATATTGAGGATCATAAACATTTGACAAAACAGCTTGAATATCTTGTCCTAGCACTATACAGTATTGTTTTCTAGTCAATGACCTTTTGAAATTACACATTCACGATATAGGCTACCGTATAACATAGGGTGAACCGTATAACATTTTGAATTAAACTCATAAAAGAGGAAAAAAGCTTTTGTTTATGAGCTATGACGTTATCAATTAGAATATTAAAATACAACTGAATACTTTGTCTATTTCCATATAATATTTTGATATTTCTCTTTAATATACAATTACGAACCTGCTGCAAAGAGTAGATGCTAGTTAGTTGTTCAGTTAAAAAAGAATTTAACCTATTCATTTTTAGCGAATTTCCCCTATAGGGAAGAAGCTATTACAGTAGGTCTCATGGTAAGACCTAAGCCCGAGACCATGATAACTTTTCGTTTTGGGGCCACCAGAAGCAAAAAACACCATTCGTTCGAATTTATATATATATATATATATATATATATATATATATATATATATATGTGTGTGTGTGTCTGTTAGCACGATAGCGGCCGTAAAAATGGCCCAATCTTAATCAAAATTGGTACAGACGTGTAAAGTGGTAATCACTCGGACGAGTTCGTGAATCAGCCCGATCGAATCACCGGAAGGGGCGGTAAAGGGGGTTAAACCCCCCCAAAAATGGGTTTTTTGAGTTTTTTACATTAAAAATAAATTTTAACGAATTGTTCAATTGTTGGCACCATTGAATTCAGCTCAAAAAAACAAACAATTTAGTATTTTGAATCACTGCTTTATGTCCATTAGTTACCGAGATATTGAAAGTGGTAAACACAGTACGTTGTCCCAATGTTAACCTTATGGGAAATAAGTAAAATTCTATATCTCCGTTATTTTTCAACATATCTTAATAAAACTTGGTAAATAGCTTCTTCTGGTTCAGATCTACTAAATATTGAGTTAAAACCACCCAGTTTTATTATGTCTGTAGCAGCAAACCTGCATACTCATTCCCCATGTTATTCTTATGGAGCTTACCAAAACATGTCAAATCTCGCTATGTTGGATTGAAATATGTTGTTTTGCATTTGAAATTCGCTAAGTATGCAGGTCTGCTGCAACGGGGGTATTTGATTTATTGCCCCTGGACTGGTGGGATTATATGGTTTTAAGTTATCTGTTTCCGTCTCAGTCCAATGTTTAGCCGTTTTTTACGACCTTGGACTGAGACGGAAACAGGTAACTTAAAACCATAAAGAATTTAAACTTTTGATTAATAGGTTATGCAACCAAATCATCAATCAACCAAATAAACCAGATCACATTAAAGGATCGTATCGTAAGGATCGTGCCCTTCTTTGACAGTCCTCTAGTGTGATATTAGTATCTTTACAAATGCATTTACATAGAGTTAGAACATTTCATGGGAAAAACTAAATTTCAATGACCCAGGTTAGATTTATTTAAAGCCTATTTTGTGAATGTACGTTGATGATACCACGTACAAAAACAGTGTTTTCACTAAAAGTCCAAGCTATAATTTTACATCATAAATTAGAATGATGGTAAGACTTATTTGGCGGATAGGTTGAAAATGTTGCCGTACTTTTCGTATTTCCTTCTTTACATAACTGTTTAGCTCATTGTCTGAAATTCAACTGTTTTTGTTAAAAAAACAACATCTATATCCTAATACGATTAATAAAAGCTCTTCAAGGTGAATGTTTAGGTTTTTGAGAGCATTAATGCAATAAATTGTATCAGAAGATAAACGTGAATCTCACACTTGGTATCAGCGCGGGGGTGACACAAGAAGTAATATTTCATTTCGTAGGGAGCCGATATCAAAGGCGCCGTGTTGTTTTCTCCTTGAATATTGAAACTTCGTCAAGATTTATAACTCTCTGTTGTCCAAGTGCAGTAATGTATATTTTAGGAATCCAAATTGTAGTTGATTACACACTTTTAACGTGTTTTTTTTAAATATTTTACATCTTCTGGGGAGGGGGATTTTTTTCAAATAGGTGTAAATACCTGAATGCAAACAATTATTTTACAGAATACATTAGTTTTTTGGATATTTTGACCAGGATTTATTAATGTAGCGCAAAATTTCAAATTAAGAAAAGAAACATCAACAATTAAAAAATATACATAAACTAGCATTACGTATAGGCAGATTTATTTCTTTTGTTTTACTTAAACAATGTTGTCCATGAGATTTGGTCTTATTGAGTAATTTGTACACTAGTTTGTAAGGCCAACAAATAATTAAGAAAAAGTAGGTCTAATAGTATTTTACATGTTTTAATGGGTAATATATAAAACAACTTCAGTCTGAATTTATTTGATACGATTTCCAAGCTGAACCTAACTGAGTAATAAGTTGTTTCTTCAGAATCACTGAAGCAAAATAGTGCAAAAAACTAATCTTGTTAATATCTCTGTTTATTTCATAAGGCCGGTTTTCAATGGTCAAGTAGGAGGGTAAGAAGGAAGGCGAGTTGGTGATCGTCAACTCGCCCAGTGTTAACAGATGAATGAGTTGAGTGGCGTGCGAGTTGACCGAAAAACCCAATGAATTTTAATTTTGATTAATTTCCATTTTAATTTAGTTTTAACTGTGTCTCAAAAATGGTGAAATCGTCTCCTTTATTTATGATGATTATAAAATAAAGAAATCATATTTGAAGTAGTAAAATACATACCACATTGCGACGTATATCATTTCACGTGACAACAATTTAATTTTGTTTCCGTTATATTCTCTATGTAATATCCACTATTAATATAACTTACGACTTTCCCTTAAATTGTTTTAATCCTTGTATAAACATAAACAAAACCTCTCCTCGTCTGCGAATTTGACTTTTCTAACAATAAAACTTTTTCTTCTTACCGTAGCGACAGTGTACAAGACAGAAGATTGCAACTGTTATAAAACACATCACACTTCTCGTAGTATTTCGTAGTTGAAACATAAGACGAACGTTGTATGATTTATAAACTTTGCTGGCTATCATATTCTAATGTAAAAACTTAAAAATGAATAATTAATTATTATTACAATTACTTTTTTTGGACACTAATGACCACAGGTATATCACAATGATTAAGAATTCATAATCCCGTCAATAAAAGTTTGCACGACACATACTATACTGTCAAGGTTTTCATTTATTTAAGAGTCTTTACATAAATCAACAATCTAATTTGCGAGTTTCTAATTTAAAAAATAAGAATTTATTTAATAGAACTTCTCGCATGAAAAACCAACTTTTTATACGTAGGTCTCACAAGTCTTAAAGCAATGTGCATTAATGAATATTTAAGCAACCCTGTTTCTCCATCATTCTTCCAAGCCACACTAATTAATAACTGCGGAAGAAGTTAATCCATATTCTTTTCTCACCGATATAGGTTATTTCACTAGGTCTACCATCGGTGTATGTAACGTTTATACTAAATCAAGTAAATAAGTCATTACCTTAAAAAATAAATAGACAATCAACAAATAAATGATGACAACGTCTGATATCCTATTCCTATATTTATTTATTATTTATTATATTTATTACTATCCTATACTCTAAAACAAGCAATGTTTGTAAGGGCAAACTTTTTATTTCGTCCTAGGATTTTTTTATTTTTTTGTTTATAAATTGGGGTTTTTACCACCAGAAATCGATTGGAGTTGGTCTCAAGTCTGGGAAAAATCCGGTTTGCTTCCTAGAGCCCTTCAAAGTGCCCATTCAAGTGCCCATCGTAATGGGCATTTTTTGTTCCTACCTTTACCAAAAACAGCTGATTCAGTTGTTTTTATTTCTGCGTAGGTTAGAAAAATCATTTGATTTGTAAACAACAAGTTTTCAATTTTGAAGGTTATTTTGAATGAATCGTTTAAAAGAATATTTATTATAATGTATTTATTTTGGTGTAATTTTGTACAGATTAGTGTTGAATGTTCTTAAGGATAGTTTTCAAGAATAAAAATGACTGTTTTCTTCTAGGGAAATAGGAATATATGCCGTAAATATTCCCAAACAAAGTTGCACTGCTGTTCACCCGCTAATATAGACTTTCCAAATACTTTGCAGCTAGCATACGTAAGCTCGGCGTCACATTCGTGTTTGTATCGTTCAATGTTAAGGGCGACCCAAACCGCTACAACGTTGCAACGTCGAATGAAGTATCATCCATAAAAGCCGTTTAAAAGAATATGATAAAACCTTTCTTGTTACGTATCTAGAACTTATGAATAATATTTGTGCCAAGTTCATGGCCAAAAAGCCTTCACGATCCTTGAAAAGTTCATAATAGGCACAATTCAGCCATAAAAATCCACAATTCAGCTAAATCTATCCTAATTTAGACTTTTGAGAGAAAATATTGTCAAGTCGTTTCTTATTACGCAGTTTGAGTATATAAAGAATATTTTCATAGTCCAAGTCATTACAGATTTTGAGAAACTGTGATCAGTGAGGAAGTCAGTCAGTCAGTTATCCGTTCTAAGTTTTTTGCCGTATCAGGTTAGCAATATAGTATGTACCAAACAATAAATTGTTCCTTGTTTTATGGCACGTTAGGGCATAAAACGTTGTTACCATGGGTTTAATATGGATTTAATGGATATATTTTTAATGTAGTTGAATAATTAGTTTTTTTGTTAATTGTAAAAAACTAATTAGGAAAATTCATATTTTACTTAAAATCCAAATCATATAATTTGATAAAAGGTTTTAAGTCAAAATGTAAAAGATTTTAAGTCAAAATTGAAGCTGAAATCAATTAAAGATTATTAGGAGAAGTCTTTCATACTTTCAATAATTAAGTAGAAAATATAAAAGAGCTTGATTTCTGAATAGCTTTAAAAGTTGAAACTAAAACTAGCTTTAAAAGTTGCTTTAAGTTGCTTTAAAAGTTGCTTTGAATTGCTTTATGTAGTTGCATGCCTCAACTACATACTACATACACCGCACCGTTCAGAGACAGAAATGTTCTACCAAGTAAGAGCAAGTTACATGAACTAGAAAAATGTCTTTGTAAAATTAACTAAAACTTACTGAAGCAACAAAACAATACAAACCATCAGTTCATTCCAAGCTTAAACAAACCAATCATATGAAGCAAACCAAAACAACGCTCGGGTCAGACATTAAAAAACATACTTACATCGACCTTCGGAGTTTTATAAAACATGGATCTATTCATGGACCGAATATATTTGATGTGCCAATAAAATTGTTTTCACCAGTTTTCTGAATTTTGCTCCTGGTTCCCCGAGCTGTACACAAGGAAGGTTATGAAATACTCTTATTCGGTCTATAGGCTGATTCAAACAACAAGGCCCAGTCCGTCTACAAGACCAATGTTAAATATAGCATTGTGCTTATGGGCAGCGTGGGTCATGTTATTTGACTCGGACTATCACAACTACATAATCACTTTACCTTAGAATAAATGGCAAGTTATCATCTATTCCTCCTCGGTTTTGAATTGGTTGAATAGAACTGAGCTCAAGAGCTCTCTGTTCCTTCTTAACCCTCCGCGATTGTAAAACATACAAATTGTAGCCTACTCTGTCATAAGAGAAAAAGAAGGAAACTATATGGAATTCCCTGATTCAGTTATTCGACAGGGTCTCAATCCTGAGGTGCCGGACAAGAGACTTTCTACTGCATACCTCAACTACATACTACATACACCGGGTCTTAGTCCTGAGGTGGCCGGACAAGAGAAAATCTACTGCATGCCTCAACTACATCTACATGCAACGGGTCTCAGTCCTGAGGTGTCGGACAAGAGAGAATCTACTGCATGCCTCAACTACATACAACATAGACCGAGTCTCAGTCCTGAGGTGGCCGGACAAGAGAGAATCTACTGCATGCCTCAACTACATGTACATGCAACGGGTCTCAGTCCTGAGGTGTCGGACAAGAGAGAATATACTGCATGCCCCAACTACATACTACATAGACCGGGTCTCAGTCCTGAGGTGGCCGGACAACACAGAATCCACTGCATGCCTCAACTACATCTACATGCAACGGGTCTCAGTCCTGAGGTGTCGGACAAGAGAGAATCTACTGCATGCCTCAACTACATACTACATAGACCGGGTGTCAGTCCTGAGGAGGCCGGACAAGAGAGAATCCACTGCATGCCTCAACCATCAAAACTACATAATCACTTTACCTTAGAATTAAAGGCAAGTTATCATCTATTCCTCCTCGGTTTTGTATTGGTTGAATAGAACTGAGCTCAAGAGCACTCTGTTCCTTCTTAACCCTCCGCGATTGTAAAACAAACAAATTGTAGCCTACTCTGTCATAAGAGAAAGAGAAGGAAACTATGTGGATTTCCCTGAGTCAGTTATTCGACAGGGTCTCAATCCTGAGGTGCCGGACAAGAGACTTTCTACTGCATACCTCAACTACATACTACATACACCGGGTCTTAGTCCTGAGGTGGCCGGACAAGAGAGAATCTACTGCTTGCCTCAACTACATACTACATACACCGGGTCTTAGTCCTGAGGTTGCCGGACAAGAGAGAATCTACTGCATACCTCAACTACATACTACATAGACCGGGTCTCAGTCCTAAGGTGCCGGACAAGAGAGAATCTACTGCATACCTCAACTACATACTACATAGACCGGGTCTCAGGCCTGAGGTGCCGAACAAGAGACTTTCTACTGCATGCCTCATCTACATACTACATACACCGGGTCTCAGTCTGAGGTGCCGAACAAGAGACTTTCTACTGAATACATCAACTACATATTACATACACCGGGTCTCAGTCCTGAGGTGCCGGACAAGAGAGAATCTACTGCATGCCTCAACTACTTACTACATAGACTGGGTCTCAGTCCTGAGGTGGCCGGACAAGAGAGAATCTACTGCATGCCTCAATTACATACTACATAAACCGGGTCTCAGTCCTTAGGTGCCGGACAAAAGATAATCTACTGCATGCCTCAACTACATACTATATAAACCGGGTCTCCGTCTTTAGGTGCCGGACAAGACAGAATCTACTGCATGCCTCAACTACTTACTACATAGACTGGGTCTCAGTCCTGAGGTGGCCGGACAAGAGAGAATCTACTGCATGCCTCAATTACATACTACATAAACCGGGTCTCAGTCCTGAGGAGGCCGGACAAGAGAAAATCCACTGCATGCCTCAACTACATCTACATACACTGGGTCTCAGTCCTGAGGAGTCGGACAAGAGAGAATCTACTGCATGCCTCAATTACATACTACATAAACCGGGTCTCAGTCCTGAGGGGGCCGGACAAGAGAGAATCTACTGCATGGCTCAACTACATCTCCATGCAACGGGTCTCAGTCCTGAAGTGCCGGACATGAGAGAATCTACTGCATGCCCCAACTACAAACTACATAGACCGGGTCTCAGTCCTGAGGTAGCCGGACAAGAGAGAATCCACTGCATGCCTAAACTACATCTACATTCAACGGGTCTCAGTCCTGAGGTGTCGGACAAGAGAGAATTTCCTGCATGCCTCAACTACATAAAACATAGACCGGGTGTCAGTCCTGAGGGGACCGGACAAGAGAGAATCCACTGCATGCCTCATCCATCAAAATTACATAATCACTTTACCTTAGAATTGAAGGCAAGTTATCATCTATTCCTCCTCGGTTTTGTATTGGTTGAATAGAACTGAGCTCAAGAGCACTCTGTTCCTTCTTAACCCTCCACGATTGTAAAACAAACAAATTGTAGCCTACTCTGTCATAAGAGAAAAAGAAGGAAACTATGTGGAATTCCCTGAGTCAGTTATTCGACAGGGTCTCAATCCTGAGGTGCCGGACAAGAGACTTTCTACTGCATACCTCAACTACATACTACATACACAGGGTCTTAGTCCTGAGGTGGCCGGACAAGAGAGAATCTACTGCTTGCCTCAACTACATACTACATACACCGGGTCTTAGTCCTGAGGTTGCCGGACAAGAGAGAATCTACTGCATACCTCAACTACATACTACATAGACCGGGTCTCAGTCCTAAGGTGCCGGGCATGAGAGAATCTACTGCATACCTCAACTACATACTACATAGACCGGGTCTCAGTCCTGAGGTGCCGGACAAGAGACTTTCTACTGCATACCTCAACTACATACTACATACACCGGGTCTTAGTCCTGAGGTGCCGGACGAGAGAAAATCTATTGCTTGCCTCAACTACACACTACATACACCGGGTCTTAGTCCTGAAGTGCCGGACAAGAGAGAATCTACTGCATGCCACAACTACATACTACATACACCGGGTCTTAGTCCTGAGGTGCCGGACAAGAGAAAATTTATGGCTAGCCGCTACTACATACTACATACACCGGGTCTTAGTCCTGAGGTGCCGGACAAGAGAAAATCTATTGCTTGCCTAAACTACATACTACATAAACCGGGTCTCGGTCCTGAGGTGCGGGGCAAGATCGTATCTACTGCATGCCTCATCTACATACTACATAGACCGGGTCTCAGTCCTGAGGTGACCGGACAAGAGAGAATCTACTGCATGCCTCTACTACATCTACATGCTACGGGTCTCAGTCCTGAGGTGGCCGGACAAGAGAGAATCTAATGCATGCCTCATCTACATACTACATAGACCGGGTCTCAGTCCTGAGGTGCGGGACAAGAGCGAATCTACTGCATACCTCAACTGCATACTACATAGACCGGGTCTCAGTCCTGAGGTGGCCGGAAAAGAGAGAATCTACTGCATACCTCAACTACATACTAAATAGACCGGGTCTCAGTCCTGAGGTGCGGGGCAAGAGAAAATCTACTGCATGCCTCAACTGCATACTACATAGACCGGGTCTCAGTCCTGAGGTGGCCGGACAAGAGAGAATCTACTGCATACCTCAACTACATACTACATAGACCGGGTGTCAGTCCTGAGGTGCGGGGCAAGAGAGAATCTACTGCATACCTCAACTACATACTACATAGACCGGGTCTCAGTCCTGAGGTGCGGGGCAAGAGAGAATCTACTGCATACCTCAACTACATACTACATAGACCGGGTCTCAGTCCTGAGGTGGCCGGACAAGAGAGAATCTACTGCATACCTCAACTACATACTACATAGACCGGGTGTCAGTCCTGAGGTGCGGGGCAAGAGAGAATCTACTGCATACCTCAACTACATACTACATACACCGGGTCTCAGTCCTGAGGTGCGGGGCAAGAGAGAATCTACTGCATACCTCAACTACATACTACATAGACCGGGTCTCAGTCCTGAGGTGGCCGGACAAGAGAGAATCTACTGCATGCCTCAATTACATACTACATAAACCGGGTTTCAGTCCTTAGGTGCCGGACAAGAGATAATCTACTGCATGCCTCATCTACATTATACATACACCGGGTCTCAGTCCTGACGTGGCCGGACAAGAGAGAATCTACTGCATGCCTCAACTACATACTATATAAACCGGGTCTCAGTCCTTAGGTGCCGGGCAAGAGAGAATCTACTGCATGCCTCAATTACATACTACATAAACCGGGTCTCAGTCCTTAGGTGCCGGACAAGAGATAATCTACTGCATGCCTCAACTACATACTATATAAACCGGGTCTCAGTCTATAGGTGCCGGACAAGAGAGAATCTACTGCATGCCTCAACTACTTACCACATACACTGGGTCTCAGTCCTGAGCAGTCGGACAAGAGAGAATCTACTGCATGCCCCAACTACATACTACATAGACCGGGTCTCAGTCCTGAGGTGGCCGGACAAGAGAGAATCTACTGCATGCCTCAACTACATACTACATAGCCCGGGTCTCAGTCCTAAGGTGCCGGACAAGAGAGAATCTACTGCATACCTCAACTACATACTACGTAGACCGGGTCTCAGTCCTGAGGTGCCGGACAAAGAGAATTTACTGCATACCTCAACTACATACTACATAGACCTGGTCTCAGTCCTGAGGTGCCGAACAAGAGACTTTCTACTGCATTCCTCTTCTACATACTACATACACCGGGTCTCAGTCCTGAGGTGCCGAACATGAGACTTTCTACTGCATACCTCAACTACATACTAAATACACCGGGTCTCAGTCCTGAGGTGCCGGACAAGAGAGAATCTACTGCATACCTCAACTACATACTACATAGACCGGGTCTCAGTCTTGAGGTGCCGGACAAGAGAGAATTTACTGCATACCTCAACTACATACTACATAGACCGGGTCTCAGTCCTGAGGTGCCGGGCAAGAGACTTTCTACTGCATTCCTCAACTACATACTACATACACCGGGTCTTAGTCCTGATGTGCCGGACAAGAGAAAATCTATTGCTTGCCTCAACTACACACTACATACACCGGGTCTTAGTCCTGAAGTGCCGGAAAAGAGAGAATCTACTGCATGCCTCAATTACATACCACATAAAACGGGTCTCAGTCCTGAGGTGGCCGGACAAGAGAGAATCTACTGCATGCCTCAACTACATACTATATAAACTGGGTCTCAGTCTTTAGGTGCCGGACAAGAGAGAATCTACTGCATGCCTCAACTACTTACCACATACACTGGGTCTCAGTCCTGAGGAGTCGGACAAGAGAGAATCTACTGCATGCCTCAATTACATACTACATAAACCGGGTCTCAGTCCTGAGGTGGCCAGACAAGGGAGAATCTACTGCATGCCTCAACTAAATACTATATAAACCGGGTCTCAGTCTTTAGGTGCCGGACAAGAGAGAATCTACTGCATGCCTCAACTACTTACCACATACACTGGGTCTCAGTCCTGAGGAGTCGGACAAGAGAGAATCTACTGCATGCCTCAATTACATACTACATAAACCGGGTCTCAGTCCTGAGGTGGCCGGACGAGAGAGAATCTACTGCATGCCTCAACTACTTACCACATACACTGGGTGTCAGTCCTGAGGAGGCCGGACAAGAGAGAATCCACTGCATGCCTCAACTACATCTACATGCAACGGGTCTCAGTCCTGAGGTGTCGGACAAGAGAGAATCCACTGCATGCCCCAACTACATACTACATGCAACGGGTCTCAGTCCTGAGGTGTCGGACAAGAGAGAATCTACTGCATGCCTCAACTACATACTACATAAACCGGGTCTTAGTCCTGAGGTTGCCGGACAGGAGAGAATCTACTGCATACCTCAACTACATACTACATAGCCCGGGTCTCAGTCCTAAGGTGCCGGACAAGAGAGAGTCTACTGCATACCTACACTACATACTACGTAGACCGGGTCTCAGTCCTGAGGTGCCGGACAAGAGACTTTCTACTGCATGCCTCATCTACATACTACATACACCGGGTCTCAGTCCTGAGGTGCCGAACATGAGACTTTCTACTGCATACCTCAACTACATACTACATACACCGGGTCTCAGTCCTGAGGTGCCGGACAAGAGAGAATCTACTGCATACCTCAACTACATACTACATAGACCGGGTCTCAGTCCTGAGTTGCCGGACAAGGGAGAATTTACTGCATACCTCAACTACATGCTACATAGACCGGGTCTCAGTCCTGAGGTGCCGGACAAGAGACTTTCTACTGCATTCCTCAACTACATACTACATACACCGGGTCTTAGTCCTGAGGTACCGGACAAGAGAAAATCATATGCTTGCCTCAACTACATACTACATACACCGGGTCTTAGTTCTGAAGTGCCGGACAAGAGAGAATCTACTGCATGCCTCAATTACATACCACATAAAACGGGTCTCAGTCCTGAGGTGGCCGGACAAGAGAGAATCTACTGCATGCCTCAACTACATACTATATAAACCGGGTCTCAGTCTTTAGGTGCCGGACAAGAGAGAATCTACTGCATGCCTCAACTACTTACCACATACACTGGGTCTCAGTCCTGAGGAGTCGGACAAGAGAGAATCTACTGCATGCCTCAATTACATACTACATAAACCGGGTCTCAGTCCTGAGGTGGCCGGACAAGGGAGAATCTACTGCATGCCTCAACTACATACTATATAAACCGGGTCTCAGTCTTTAGGTGCCGGACAAAAGAGAATCTACTGCATGCCTCAACTACTTACCACATACACTGGGTCTCAGTCCTGAGGAGTCGGACAAGAGAGAATCTACTGCATGCCTCAATTACATACTACATAAACCGGGTCTCAGTCCTGAGGTGGCCGGACAAGAGAGAATCTACTGCATGCCTCAACTACTTACCACATACACTGGGTCTCAGTCCTGAGGTGGCCGGACAAGAGAGAATCTACTGCATACCTCAACTACATACTACATAGACCGGGTGTCAGTCCTGAGGTGCGGGGCAAGAGAAAATCTACTGCATACCTCAACTACATACTACATACACCGGGTCTCAGTCCTGAGGTGCGGGGCAAGAGAGAATCTACTGCATACCTCAACTACATACTACATAGACCGGGTCTCAGTCCTGAGGTGGCCGGACAAGAAAGAATCTACTGCATACCTCAACTACATACTACATAGACCGGGTGTCAGTCCTGAGGTGGCCGGACAAGAGAGAATCCACTGCACGCCACAACTACATACTATATAAACCGGGTCTCAGCCCTTAGGTGCCGGACAAGAGAGAATCTACTGCATGCCTCAATTACATACTACATAAACCGGGTCTCAGTCCTTAGGTGCCGGACAAGAGATAATCTACTGCATGCCTCATCTACATTATACATACACCGGGTCTCAGTCCTGAGGTGGCCGGACAAGAGAGAATCTACTGCATGCCTCAACTACATACTATATAAACCGGGTCTCAGTCCTTAGGTGCCGGGCAAGAGAGAATCTACTGCATGCCTCAATTACATACTACATAAACCGGGTCTCAGTCCTGAGGTGGCCGGACAAGAGAGAATCTACTGCATGCCTCAATTACATACTACATAAACCGGGTCTCAGTCCTGAGGAGTCGGACAAGAGAGAATCTACTGCATGCCCCAACTACATACTACATAGACCGGGTCTCAGTCCTGAGGTGGGCCGGACAAGAGAGAATCCACTGCATGCCTCAACTACATCTACATGCAACGGGTCTCAGTCCTGAGGTGTCGGACAAGAGAGAATCTACTGCATGCCTCAACTACATACTACATAGACCGGGTGTCAGTCCTGAGGAGGCCGGACAAGAGAGAATCCACTGTATGCCTCAACCATCAAAACTACATAATCACTTTATCTTAGAATTTAAGGCAAGTTATCATCTATTCCTCCTCGGTTTTGTATTGGTTGAATAGACCTGAGCTCAAGAGCACTCTGTTCCTTCTTAACCCTCCGCGATTGAAAAACAAGCAAATTGTAGCCTACTCTGTCATAAGAGAAAGAGAAGGAAACTATGTGGAATTCCCTGAGTCAGTTATTCGACAGGGTCTCAATCCTGAGGTGCCGGACAAGAGACTTTCTCCTGCATACCTTAACTACATACTACATACACCGGGTCTTAGTCCTGAGGTGGCCGGACAAGAGAGAATCTACTGCTTGCCTCAACTACATACTACATACACCGGGTCTTAGTCCTGAGGTTGCCGGACAAGAGAGAATCTACTGCATACCTCAACTACATACTACATAGACCGGGTCTCAGTCCTAAGGTGCCGGACAAGAGAGAATCTACTGCATACCTCAACTACATACTACGTAGACCGGGTCTCAGTCCTGAGGTGCCGGACAAGAGACTTTCTACTGCATGCCTCATCTACATACTACATACACCGGGTCTCAGTCCTGAGGTGCCGAACATGAGACTTTCTACTGCATACCTCAACTACATACTACATACACCGGGTCTCAGTCCTGAGGTGCCGGACAAGAGAGAATCTACTGCATACCTCAACTACATACTACATAGAACGGGTCTCAGTCCTGAGGTGCCGGACAAGAGAGAATTTACTGCATACCTCAACTACATACTACATAGACCGGGTCTCAGTCCTGAGGTGCCGGACAAGAGACTTTCTACTGCAATCCTCAACTACATCCTACATACACTGGGTCTTAGTCCTGAGGTGCCGGACAAGAGAAAATCTATTGCTTGCCTCAACTACACACTACATACACCGGGTCTTAGTCCTGAAGTGCCGGACAAGAGAGAATCTACTGCATGCCTCAATTACATACCACATAAAACGGGTCTCAGTCCTGAGGTGGCCGGACAAGAGAGAATCTACTGCATGCCTCAACTACATACTATATAAAACGGGTCTCAGTCTTTAGGTGCCGGACAAGAGAGAATCTACTGCATGCCTCAACTACTTACCACATACACTGGGTCTCAGTCCTGAGGAGTCGGACAAGAGAGAATCTACTGCATGCCTCAATTACATACTTAATAAACCGGGTCTCAGTCCTGAGGTGGCCGGACAAGAGAGAATCTACTGCATGCCTCATCTACATACTACATACACCGGGTCTTAGTCCTGAGGTGCCGGACAAGAGAAAATCATATGCTTGCCTCAACTACACACTACATACACCGGGTCTTAGTCCTGAAGTGCCGGACAAGAGAGAATCTACTGCATGCCTCAATTAGATACCACATAAAACGGGTCTCAGTCCTGAGGTGGCCGGACAAGAGAGAATCTACTGCATGCCTCAACTACATACTACATAGACCGGGTCTCAGTCCTGAGGTGGCCGGACAAGAGAGAATCTACTGCATACCTCAACTACATACTACTGAGGTGGCCGGACAAGAGAGAATCTACTGCATACCTCAACTAAATACTACATAGACCGGGTGTCAGTCCTGAGGTGGCCGGACAAGAGAGAATCCACTGCATGCCACAACTACATACTATATAAACCGGGTCTCAGCCCTTAGTTGCCGAACAAGAGAGAATCTACTGCATGCCTCAATTACATACTACATAAACCGGGTCTCAGTCCTTAGGTGCCGGACAAGAGATAATCTACTGCATGCCTCATCTACATTATACATACACCGGGTCTCAGTCCTGAGGTGGCCGGACAAGAGAGAATCTACTGCATGCCTCAACTACATACTATATAAACCGGGTCTCAGTCCTTAGGTTCCGGGCAAGAGAGAATCTACTGCATGCCTCAATTACATACTACATAAACCGGGTCTCAGTCCTTAGGTGCCGGACAAGAGATAATCTACTGCATGCCTCAATTACATACTATATAAACCGGGTCTCAGTCTTTAGGTGCCGGACAAGAGCGAATCTACTTCATGCCTCAACTACTTACCACATACTCTGGGTCTCAGTCCTGAGGAGTCAAACAAGAGAGAATCTACTGCATGCCCCAACTACATACTATATAGACCGGGTCTCAGTCCTGA
Source organism: Flexamia atlantica (assembly GCA_035578135.1). Classification (NCBI taxonomy): domain Eukaryota; kingdom Metazoa; phylum Arthropoda; class Insecta; order Hemiptera; family Cicadellidae; genus Flexamia; species Flexamia atlantica. The sequence continues at coordinate 129,026,528 of JAQJVK010000001.1, read as the reverse complement.
GGTGGCCGGACAAGAGAGAATCCACTGCATGCCTCAACTACATCTACATGCAACGGGTCTCAGTCCTGAGGTGTCGGACAAGAGAGAATCTACTGCATGCCTCAACTACATACTACATAGACCGGGTGTCAGTCCTGAGGAGGCCGGACAAGAGAGAATCTACTGCATGCCTCAACTACATTCTACATAGACCGGGTCTCAGTCCTGAGGTGCCGGACAAGAGAGAATTTACTGCAAACCTCAACTACATACTACATAGACCGGGTCTCAGTTCTGAGGTGCCGAACAAGAGACTTTCTACTGCATTCCTCAACTACATACTACATACACCGGGTCTTAGTCCTGAGGTGCCGGACAAGAGAAAATCTATTGCTTGCCTCAACTACACACTACATACACCGGGTCTTAGTCCTGAAGTGCCGGACAAGAGAGAATCTACTGCATGCCTCAATTACATACCACATAAAACGGGTCTCAGTCCTGAGGTGGCCGGACAAGAGAGAATCTACTGCATGCCTCAACTACATACTATATAAACCGGGTCTCAGTCTTTAGGTGCCGGACAAGAGAGAATCTACTGCATGCCACAACTACTTACCACATACACTGGGTCTCAGTCCTGAGGAGTCGGACAAGAGAGAATCTACTGCATGCCTCAATTACATACTACATAAACCGGGTCTCAGTCCTGAGGTGGCCGGACAAGAGAGAATCTACTGCATGCCTCAACTACATACTATATAAACCGGGTCTCAGTCTTTAGGTGCCGGACAAGAGAGAATCTACTGCATGCCTCAACTACTTACCACATACACTGGGTCTAAGTCCTGAGGAGTCGGACAAGAGAGAATCAACTGCATGCCTCAATTACATACTACATAAACCGGGTCTCAGTCCTGAGGTGGCCGGACAAGAGAGAATCTACTGCATGCCTCAACTACATACTATATAAACCGGGTCTCAGTCTTTTGGTGCCGGACAAGAGAGAATCTACTGCATGTCTCAACTACATACTACATAAACCGGGTCTCAGCCCTGAGGTGGCCGGACAAGAGAGAATCTACTGCATGCCTCATCTACATACTACATACACCGGGTCTCAGTCCTGAGGTGGCCGGACAAGAGACTATCTACTGCATGTCTCAACTACATACTTCATACTGCGGGTGTCAGTCCTGAGGTGGCCGGACAAGAGAGAATCTACTACATGGCTCAATGACATACTACATAAACCGGGTCTCAGTCCTTAGTTGCCGGACAAGAGAGAATCTACTGCATGTCTCAACTACATACTACATAAACCGGGTCTCAGTCCTGAGGTGGCCGGACAAGAGAGAATCTACTGCATGCCTCATCTACATACTACATACACCGGGTCTCAGTCCTGAGGTGGCCGGACAAGAGAGAATCTACTGCATGCCTCATCTACATACTACATACACCGGGTCTCAGTCCTGAGGTGGCCGGACAAGAGACTATCTACTGCATGTCTCAACTACATACTACATAAACCGGGTCTCAGTCCTGAGGTGGCCGGACAAGAGAGAATCTACTGCATGCATCATCTACATACTACATACACCGGGTCTCAGTCCTGACGTGGCCGGACAAGAGAGAATCTACTGCATGGCTCAATGACATAATACATAAACCGGGTCTCAGTCCTTAGTTGCCGGACAAGAGAGAATCTACTGCATGTCTCAACTACATACTATATAAACCGGGTCTCAGTCCTGAGGTGGCCGGACAAGAGAGAATCTACTGCATGCCTCAACTACATACTACATACTGCGGGTGTCAGTCCTGAGGTGGCCGGACAAGAGAGAATCTACTGCATGGCTCAATGACATACTACATAAACCTGGTCTCAGTCCTTAGGTGCCGGACAAGAGAGAATCTACTGCATGTCTCAACTACATACTATATAAACTTGGTCTCAGTCCTGAGGTGGCCGGACAAGAGAGAATCTACTGCATGCCTCAACTACATACTACATACTGCGGGTGTCAGTCCTGAGGTGGCCGGACAAGAGAGAATCTACTGCATGGCTCAATGACATACTACATAAACCGGGTCTCAGTCCTTAGGTGCCGGACAAGAGACTATCTACTGCATGTCTCAACTACATACTATATAAACCGGGTCTCAGTCCTGAGGTGGCCGGACAAGAGAGAATCTACTGCATGCCTTATCCACACAATCTACACACTACATACACCGGGTCTCAGTCCTGAGGTGGCCGGACAAGAGAGAATCTACTGCATACCTCAACTACATACTACATAGACCGGGTGTCAGTCCTGAGGTGCGGGGCAAGAGAGAATCTACTGCATACCTCAACTACATACTACATACACCGGGTCTCAGTCCTGAGGTGCGGGGCAAGAGAGAATCTACTGCATGCCTCAACTACTTACCACATACACTGGGTCTCAGTCCTGAGGTGGCCGGACAAGAGAGAATCTACTGCATACCTCAACTACATACTACATAGACCGGGTGTCAGTCCTGAGGTGCGGGGCAAGAGAGAATCTACTGCATACATCAACTACATACTACATACACCGGGTCTCAGTCCTGAGGTGCGGGGCAAGAGAGAATCTACTGCATACCTCAACTACATACTACATAGACCGGGTCTCAGTCCTGAGGTGGCCGGACAAGAGAGAATCTACTGCATACCTCAACTACATACTACATAGACCGGGTGTCAGTCCTGAGGTGGCCGGACAAGAGAGAATCCACTGCATGCCACAACTACATACTATATAAACCAGGTCTCAGCCCTTAGGTGCCGGACAAGAGAGAATCTACTGCATGCCTCAATTACATACTACATAAACCGGGTCTCAGTTCTTAGGTGCCGGACAAGAGATAATCTACTGCATGCCTCATCTACATTATACATACACCGGGTCTCAGTCCTGAGGTGGCCGGACAAGAGAGAATCTACTGCATGCCTCAACTACATACTATATAAACCGGGTCTCAGTCCTTAGGTGCCGGGCAAGAGAGAATCTACTGCATGCCTCAATTACATACTACATAAACCGGGTCTCAGTCCTGAGGTGGCCGGACAAGAGAGAATCTACTGCATGCCTCAATTACATACTACATAAACCGGGTCTCAGTCCTTAGGTGCCGGACAAGAGATAATCTACTGCATGCCTCAACTACATACTATATAAACCGGGTCTCAGTCCTTAGGTGCCGGACAAGAGAGAATCTACTTCATGCCTCAACTACTTACCACATACTCTGGATCTCAGTCCTGAGGAGTCGGACAAGAGAGAATCTACTGCATGCCCCAACTACATACTACATATACCGGGTTTTAGTCCTGAGGTGGCCGGACAAGAGGGAATCCACTGCATGCCTCAACTACATCTACATGCAACGGGTCTCAGTCCGGAGGTGTCGGACAAGAGAGAATCTACTGCATGCCTCAACTACATACTACATAGACCGGGTGTCAGTCCTGAGGAGGCCGGACAAGAGAAAATCCACTGTATGTCTCAACCATCAAAACTACATAATCACTTTACCTTAGAATTTAAGGCAAGTTATCATCTATTCCTCCTCGGTTTTGTATTGGTTGAATAGAACTGAGCTCAAGAGCACTCTGTTCCTTCTTAACCTTCCGCGATTGAAAAACAAGCAAATTGTAGCCTACTCTGTCATAAGAGAAAGAGAAGGAAACTATGTGGAATTCCCTGAGTCAGTTATTCGACAGGGTCTCAATCCTGAGGTGCCGGACAAGAGACTTTCTACTGCATACCTCAACTACATACTACATACACCGGGTCTTAGTCCTGAGGTGGCCGGACAAGAGAGAATCTACTGCTTGCCTCAACTACATACTACATACACCGGGTCTTAGTCCTGAGGTTGCCGGACAAGAGAGAATCTACTGCATACCTCAACTACATACTACATAGACCGGGTCTCAGTCCTAAGGTGCCGGACAAGAGAGAATCTACTGCATACCTCAACTACATACTACGTAGACCGGGTCTCAGTCCTGAGGTGCCGAACATGAGACTTTCTACTGCATACCTCAACTACATACTACATACACCGGGTCTCAGTCCTGAGGTGCCGGACAAGAGAGAATCTACTGCATACCTCAACTACATACTACATAGACCGGGTCTCAGTCCTGAGGTGCCGGACAAGAGAGAATTTAATGCATACCTCAACTACATACTACATAGACCGGGTCTCAGTCCTGAGGTGCCGGACAAGAGACTTTCTACTGCATTCCTCAACTACATACTACATACACCGGGTCTTAGTCCTGAGGTGCCGGACAAGAGAAAATCTATTGCTTGCCTCAACTACAAACTACATACACCGGGTCTTAGTCCTGAAGTGCCGGACACGAGAGATTCTACTGCATGCCTCAATTACATACCACATAAAACGGGTCTCAGTCCTGAGGTGGCCGGACAAGAGAGAATCTACTGCATGCCTCAACTACATACTATATAAACCGGGTCTCAGTCTTTAGGTGCCGGACAAGAGAGAATCTACTGCATGCCTCAACTACTTACCACATACACTGGGTCTCAGTCCTGAGGAGTCGGACAAGAGAGAATCAACTGCATGCCTCAATTACATACTTAATAAACCGGTTCTCAGTCCTGAGGTGGCCGGACAAGAGAGAATCTACTGCATACCTCAACTACATACTATATAAACCGGGTCTCAGTCTTTAGGTGCCGGACAAGAGAGAATCTACTGCATGCCTCAACTACTTACCACATACACTGGGTCTAAGTCCTGAGGAGTCGGACAAGAGAGAATCAACTGCATGCCTCAATTACATACTACATAAACCGGGTCTCAGTCCTGAGGTGGCCGGACAAGAGAGAATCTACTGCATGGCTCAATGACATACTACATAAACCGGGTCTCAGTCCTGAGGAGTCGGACAAGAGAGAATCTACTGCATGCCTCAATTACATACTTAATAAACCGGGTCTCAGTCCTGAGGTGGCCGGACAAGAGAGAATCTACTGCATGCCTCAACTACATACTACATAGACCGGGTCTCAGTCCTGAGGTGGCCGGACAAGAGAGAATCTACTGCATACCTCAACTACATACTACTGAGGTGGCCGGACAAGAGAGAATCTACTGCATACCTCAATTACATACTTAATAAACCGGGTCTCAGTCTTTAGGTGCCGGACAAGAGAGAATCTACTGCATGCCTCAAATACTTACCACATACACTGGGTCTCAGTCCTGAGGAGTCGGACAAGAGAGAATCTACTGCATGCCTCATTTACATACTACATAAACCGGGTCTCAGTCCTGAGGTGGCCGGACAAGAGAGAATCTACTGCATGCCTCAACTACATACTACATAGACCGGGTCTCAGTCCTGAGGTGGCCGGACAAGAGAGAATCTACTGCATACCTCAACTACATACTACTGAGGTGGCCGGACAAGAGAGAATCTACTGCATACCTCAACTACATACTACATAGACCGGGTGTCAGTCCTGAGGTGGCCGGACAAGAGAGAATCCACTGCATGCCACAACTACATACTATATAAACCGGGTCTCAGCCCTTAGTTGCCGGACAAGAGAGAATCTACTGCATGCCTCAATTACATACTACATAAACCGGGTCTCAGTCCTTAGGTGCCGGACAAGAGATAATCTACTGCATGCCTCATCTACATTATACATACACCGGGTCTCAGTCCTGAGGTGGCCGGACAAGAGAGAATCTACTGCATGCCTCAACTACATACTATATAAACCGGGTCTCAGTCCTTAGGTTCCGGGCAAGAGAGAATCTACTGCATGCCTCAATTACATACTACATAAACCGGGTCTCAGTCCTTAGGTGCCGGACAAGAGATAATCTACTGCATGCCTCAATTACATACTATATAAACCGGGTCTCAGTCTTTAGGTGCCGGACAAGAGAGAATCTACTTCATGCCTCAACTACTTACCACATACTCTGGGTCTCAGTCCTGAGGAGTCAAACAAGAGAGAATCTACTGCATGCCCCAACTACATACTATATAGACCGAGTCTCAGTCCTGAGGTGGCCGGACAAGAGAGAATCCACTGCATGCCTCAACTACATCTACATGCAACGGGTCTCAGTCCTGAGGTGTCGGACAAGAGAGAATCTACTGCATGCCTCAACTACATACTACATAGACCGGGTGTCAGTCCTGAGGAGGCCGGACAAGAGAGAAACTACTGCATGCCTCAACTACATTCTACATAGACCGGTTCTCAGTCCTGAGGTGCCGGACAAGAGAGAATTTACTGCATACCTCAACTACATACTACATAGACCGGGTCTCAGTCCTGAGGTGCCGAACAAGAGACTTTCTACTGCATTCCTCAACTACATACTACATACACCGGGTCTTAGTCCTGAGGTGCCGGACAAGAGAAAATCTATTGCTTGCCTCAACTACACACTACATACACCGGGTCTTAGTCCTGAAGTGCCGGACAAGAGAGAATCTACTGCATGCCTCAATTACATACCACATAAAACGGGTCTCAGTCCTGAGGTGGCCGGACAAGAGAGAATCTACTGCATGCCTCAACTACATACTATATAAACCGGGTCTCAGTCTTTAGGTGCCGGACAAGAGAGAATCTACTGCATGCCACAACTACTTACCACATACACTGGGTCTCAGTCCTGAGGAGTCGGACAAGAGAGAATCTACTGCATGCCTCAATTACATACTACATAAACCGGGTCTCAGTCCTGAGGTGGCCGGACAAGAGAGAATCTACTGCATGACTCAACTACATACTATATAAACCGGGTCTCAGTCTTTAGGTGCCGGACAAGAGAGAATCTACTGCATGCCTCAACTACTTACCACATACACTGGGTCTAAGTCCTGAGGAGTCGGACAAGAGAGAATCAACTGCATGCCTCAATTACATACTACATAAACCGGGTCTCAGTCCTGAGGTGGCCGGACAAGAGAGAATCTACTGCATGCCTCAACTACATACTATATAAACCGGGTCTCAGTCTTTTGGTGCCGGACAAGAGAGAATCTACTGCATGCCTCAACTACTTACCACATACACTGGGACTTAGTCCTGAGGAGTCGGACAAGAGAGAATCTACTGCATGCCTCAACTACATACTTCATACTGCGGGTGTCAGTCCTGAGGTGGCCGGACAAGAGAGAATCTACTACATGGCTCAATGACATACTACATAAACCGGGTCTCAGTCCTTAGTTGCCGGACAAGAGAGAATCTACTGCATGTCTCAACTACATACTATATAAACCGGGTCTCAGTCCTGAGGTGGCCGGACAAGAGAGAATCTACTGCATGCCTCAACTACTTACTACATACCGCGGGTGTCAGTCCTGAGGTGGCCGGACAAGAGAGAATCTACTGCATGGCTCAATGACATACTACATAAACCGGGTCTCAGTCCTTAGGTGCCGGACAAGAGAGAATCTACTGCATGTCTCAACTACATACTACATAAACCGGGTCTCAGTCCTGAGGTGGCCGGACAAGAGAGAATCTACTGCATGCCTCATCTACATACTACATACACCGGGTTTCAGTCCTGAGGTGGCCGGACAAGAGAGAATCTACTGCATGCCTCATCTACATACTACATACACCGGGTCTCAGTCCTGAGGTGGCCGGACAAGAGACTATCTTCTGCATGTCTCAACTACATACTACATAAACCGGGTCTCAGTCCTGAGGTGGCCGGACAAGAGAGAATCTACTGCATGCGTCATCTACATACTACATACACCGGGTCTCAGTCCTGACGTGGCCGGACAAGAGAGAATCTACTGCATGGCTCAATGACATAATACATAAACCGGGTCTCAGTCCTTAGTTGCCGGACAAGAGAGAATCTACTGCATGTCTCAACTACATACTATATAAACCGGGTCTCAGTCCTGAGGTGGCCGGACAAGAGAGAATCTACTGCATGCCTCAACTACATACTACATACTGCGGGTGTCAGTCCTGAGGTGGCCGGACAAGAGAGAATCTACTGCATGGCTCAATGACATACTACATAAACCTGGTCTCAGTCCTTAGGTGCCGGACAAGAGAGAATCTACTGCATGTCTCAACTACATACTATATAAACTTGGTCTCAGTCCTGAGGTGGCCGGACAAGAGAGAATCTACTGCATGCCTCAACTACATACTACATACTGCGGGTGTCAGTCCTGAGGTGGCCGGACAAGAGAGAATCTACTGCATGGCTCAATGACATACTACATAAACCGGGTCTCAGTCCTTAGGTGCCGGACAAGAGACTATCTACTGCATGTCTCAACTACATACTATTTAAACCGGGTCTCAGTCCTGAGGTGGCCGGACAAGAGAGAATCTACTGCATGCCTTATCCACACAATCTACACACTACATACATCGGGTCTCAGTCCTGAGGTGGCCGGACAAGAGAGAATCTACTGCATACCTCAACTACATACTACATAGACCGGGTGTCAGTCCTGAGGTGCGGGGCAAGAGAGAATCTACTGCATACCTCAACTACATACTACATACACCGGGTCTCAGTCCTGAGGTGCGGGGCAAGAGAGAATCGACTGCATGCCTCAACTACTTACCACATACACTGGGTCACAGTCCTGAGGTGGCCGGACAAGAGAGAATCTACTGCATACCTCAACTACATACTACATAGACCGGGTGTCAGTCCTGAGGTGCGGGGCAAGAGAGAATCTACTGCATACATCAACTACATACTACATACACCGGGTCTCAGTCCTGAGGTGCGGGGCAAGAGAGAATCTACTGCATACCTCAACTACATACTACATAGACCGGGTCTCAGTCCTGAGGTGGCCGGACAAGAGAGAATCTACTGCATACCTCAACTACATACTACATAGACCGGGTGTCAGTCCTGAGGTGGCCGGACAAGAGAGAATCCACTGCATGCCACAACTACATACTATATAAACCAGGTCTCAGCCCTTAGGTGCCGGACAAGAGAGAATCTACTGCATGCCTCAATTACATACTACATAAACCGGGTCTCAGTTCTTAGGTGCCGGACAAGAGATAATCTACTGCATGCCTCATCTACATTATACATACACCGGGTCTCAGTCCTGAGGTGGCCGGACAAGAGAGAATCTACTGCATGCCTCAACTACATACTATATAAACCGGGTCTCAGTCCTTAGGTGCCGGGCAAGAGAGAATCTACTGCATGCCTCAATTACATACTACATAAACCGGGTCTCAGTCCTGAGGTGGCCGGACAAGAGAGAATCTACTGCATGCCTCAATTACATACTACATAAACCGGGTCTCAGTCCTTAGGTGCCGGACAAGAGATAATCTACTGCATGCCTCAACTACATACTATATAAACCGGGTCTCAGTCTTTAGGTGCCGGACAAGAGAGAATCTACTTCATGCCTCAACTACTTACCACATACTCTGGATCTCAGTCCTGAGGAGTCGGACAAGAGAGAATCTACTGCATGCCCCAACTACATACTACATAGACCGGGTTTCAGTCCTGAGGTGGCCGGACAAGAGAGAATCCACTGCATGCCTCAACTACATCTACATGCAACGGGTCTCAGTCCGGAGGTGTCGGACAAGAGAGAATCTCCTGCATGCCTCAACTACATACTACATAGACCGGGTGTCAGTCCTGAGGAGGCCGGACAAGAGAAAATCCACTGTATGCCTCAACCATCAAAACTACATAATCACTTTACCTTAGAATTTAAGGCAAGTTATCATCTATTCCTCCTCGGTTTTGTATTGGTTGAATAGAACTGAGCTCAAGAGCACTCTGTTCCTTCTTAACCCTCCGCGATTGAAAAACAAGCAAATTGTAGCCTACTCTGTCATAAGAGAAAGAGAAGGAAACTATGTGGAATTCCCTGAGTCAGTTATTCGACAGGGTCTCAATCCTGAGGTGCCGGACAAGAGACTTTCTACTGCATACCTCAACTACATACTACATACACCGGGTCTTAGTCCTGAGGTGGCCGGACAAGAGAGAATCTACTGCTTGCCTCAACTACATACTACATACACCGGGTCTTAGTCCTGAGGTTGCCGGACAAGAGAGAATCTACTGCATACCTCAACTACATACTACATAAACCGGGTCTCAGTCCTAAGGTGCCGGACAAGAGAGAATCTACTGCATACCTCAACTACATACTACGTAGACCGGGTCTCAGTCCTGAGGTGCCGGACAAGAGACTTTCTACTGCATGCCTCATCTACATACTACATACACCGGGTCTCAGTCCTGAGGTGCCGAACATGAGACTTTCTACTGCATACCTCAACTACATACTACATACACCGGGTCTCAGTACTGAGGTGCCGGACAAGAGAGAATCTACTGCATACCTCAACTACATACTACATAGACCGGGTCTCAGTCCTGAGGTGCCGGACAAGAGAGAATTTAATGCATACCTCAACTACATACTACATAGACCGGGTCTCAGTCCTGAGGTGCCGGACAAGAGACTTTCTACTGCATTCCTCAACTACATACTACATACACCGGGTCTTAGTCCTGAGGTGCCGGACAAGAGAAAATCTATTGCTTGCCTCAACTACAAACTACATACACCGGGTCTTAGTCCTGAAGTGCCGGACACGAGAGAATCTACTGCATGCCTCAATTACATACCACATAAAACGGGTCTCAGTCCTGAGGTGGCCGGACAAGAGAGAATCTACTGCATGCCTCAACTACATACTATATAAACCGGGTCTCAGTCTTTAGGTGCCGGACAAGAGAGAATCTACTGCATGCCTCAACTACTTACCACATACACTGGGTCTCAGTCCTGAGGAGTCGGACAAGAGAGAATCAACTGCATGCCTCAATTACATACTTAATAAACCGGTTCTCAGTCCTGAGGTGGCCGGACAAGAGAGAATCTACTGCATGCCTCAACTACATACTATATAAACCGGGTCTCAGTCTTTAGGTGCCGGACAAGAGAGAATCTACTGCATGCCTCAACTACTTACCACATACACTGGGTCTAAGTCCTGAGGAGTCGGACAAGAGAGAATCAACTGCATGCCTCAATTACATACTACATAAACCGGGTCTCAGTCCTGAGGTGGCCGGACAAGAGAGAATCTACTGCATGCCTCAACTACATACTATATAAACCGGGTCTCAGTCTTTTGGTGCCGGACAAGAGAGAATCTACTGCATGCCTCAACTACATACTTCATACTGCGGGTGTCAGTCCTGAGGTGGCCGGACAAGAGAGAATCTACTGCATGGCTCAATGACATACTACATAAACCGGGTCTCAGTCCTTAGGTGCCGGACAAGAGAGAATCTACTGCATGTCTCAACTACATACTATATAAACCGGGTCTCAGTCCTGAGGTGGCCGGACAAGAGAGCATCTACTGCATGCCTCAACTACATACTACATACTGCGGGTGTCAGTCCTGAGGTGGCCGGACAAGAGAGAATCTACTGCATGGCTCAATGACATACTACACAAACCGGGTCTCAGTCCTTAGTTGCCGGACAAGAGAGAATCTACTGCATGCCTCATCTACATACTACATACACCGGGTCTCAGTCCTGAGGTGGCCGGACAAGAGAGAATCTACTGCATGCCTCATCTACATACTACATACACCGGGTCTCAGTCCTGAGGTGGCCGGACAAGAGAGAATCTACTGCATGCCTCATCTACATACTACATACACCGGGTCTCAGTCCTGAGGTGGCCGGACAAGGGAGAATCTACTGCATGCCTCATCTACATACTACATACACTGGGTCTCAGTCCTGAGGTGGCCGGACAAGAGAGAATCTACTGCATGCCTCAATTACATACTACATAAACCGGGTCTCAGTCCTGAGGTGGCCGGACAAGAGAGAATCTACTGCATGCCTCAACTACATACTACATACTGCGGGTGTCAGTCCTAAGATGGCCGGACAAGAGAGAATCTACTGCATGGCTCAATGACATACTACATAAACCGGGTCTCAGTCCTTAGGTGCCGGACAAGAGACTATCTACTGCATGTCTCAACTACATACTACATAAACCGGGTCTCAGTCCTGAGGTGGCCGGACAAGAGAGAATCTACTGCATGCCTCATCTACATACTACATACACCGGGTCTCATTCCTGAGGTGGCCGGACAAGAGAGAATCTACTGCATGGCTCAATGACATACTACATAAACCGGGTCTCAGTCCTGAGGTGGCCGGACAAGAGAGAATCTACTGCATGCCTCAACTACATACTACATACTGCGGGTGTCAGTCCTGAGGTGGCCGGGCAAGAGAGAATCTACTGCATGGCTCAATGACATACTACATAAACCGGGTCTCAGTCCTTAGGTGCCGGACAAGAGAGAATCTACTGCATGTCTCAACTACATACTATATAAACCGGGTCTCAGTCCTGAGGTGGCCGGACAAGTGAGAATCTACTGCATGCCTCAACTACATACTACATACTGCGGGTGTCAGTCCTGAGGTGGCCGGACAAGAGAGAATCTACTGCATGGCTCAATGACATACTACATAAACCGGGTCTCAGTCCTTAGGTGCCGGACAAGAGACTATCTACTGCATGTCTCAACTACATACTATATAAACCGGGTCTCAGTCCTGAGGTGGCCGGACAAGAGAGAATCTACTGCATGCTTTATCTACACAATCTACACACTACATACACCGGGTCTCAGTCCTGAGGTGGCCGGACAAGAGAGAATCTACTGCATGCCTCATCTACATACTACATACACCGGGTCTCAGTCCTGAGGTGGCCGGACAAGAGAGAATCTACTGCATGCCTCATCTACATACTACATACACCGGGTCTCAGTCCTGAGGTGGTCGGACAAGAGAGAATCTACTGCATGGCTCAATGACATACTACATAAACCGGGTCTCAGTCCTTAGGTGCCGGACAAGAGAGAATCTACTGCATGTCTCAACTACATACTATATAAACCGGGTCTCAGTCCTGATGTGGCCGGACAAGAGAGAATCTACTGCATGCCTCATCTACACACTACATAACCGGGTCTCAGTCCTGAGGTGGCCGGACAAGAGAGAATCTACTGCATGCCTCATCTACATACTACATACACCGGGTCTCAGTCCTGAGGTGGCCGGACAAGAGAGAATCTACTGCATGCCTCAACTACATATTATATAAATTCATGTAATGTTTTACCGTTTGTCTAGAACATGCTTAACATTTTTCTGATATATATATCATCCTCAAAATTTGGCCCTTAAACTTTACAGCCATTAAATTTAAAGTACCTCTATGACCTCTCAAAGCTTAGAGATATAGTAGAATACAATTAATAAACACATCACTATATTTTTACTTAAGCCCCATTAGTATAAAAAAACTAGTATTTGACGATAAACCATAATTTAATTAGTGACGGATTGTTATTTTATTATATATTCTTATCTATATCTACAGTGAACCATAATAGTCACAAAAGTGCCGTTTAAGGCTTAATAAAGTTGAATATTTTAATTAATTTCACTTTAGTGTTTTGTTTTATTTCTTGTGATTCAATAATTATTAGTTGTCAAAGTATTCTTGAATAATGGGTTAAGCGTTGGTTAAGAATAAAACACCCAAAGATCGCAGCAACTCAGGAAGTAATCTTATAAATCTTGTAGTTCCTGATTTACAATGTCCTACATCCGGGCAGGACTAGTCCCCGGAGTGTTTTGATTTATCGTTTGATTTAGATTTCTATCGTAGTTTTCAATGTTTCTTTTACATTTAACTCATTGTATTCATCGTCGGACAAATTTTAAAACTTGTACGGGCTTCAGAGTCCTGACCTTTTTATTGTTTTCATATCCCATTTTAGGTATGGCAAGCTTCCTTACCAGGATCCTCAGGGACCATTTAATTTTATCAAATTCAGATTTTGGATTCAGATTGATTTATTTCCATTTCAATAAATACATACATTACAGTATAAGAACATTATACTAATTGAAATTTCTCCACCAAGACTATATGTCTGCTTGCGGGGAGAGTGCTCTGTATTGTCACTTTCTATTGTTTACTGTAGACTTCACTGGTGAGCACATTGAAAAATATACAAAAAAAAACTAATAAAATAATTATAAAACTAAAAAAGAAGATAAAATTACCTGGGAAAATTTAATTACCATATGATAAACTAAAAACTAAAAAACTAAAAAAAAACAGAATGCTTGAAATCACAAAATTTATGAGAAAAACAAAAAGAAGAAGAGAATAAGTAAATAAAAGTAAATACTACATCTATACTTTGTACTGTGAGTGGATAAGAGCCTCCACAGTCCCATCCTCTAGGCCATGCAACCACCGCGCCACCTCTCGTTTGACAGCAGCGACGCTTCTCACCTTGGGTTCTCTTATATTAGGTGGTAAATTAGCAAAGAAAGGTATAAAATTACCTGGTACTGCCAAATGATTCTGTGTTGGTTTTAACGACCATTGGTTTCGAACCTCAAGGGTTCATTTTCAAGTTGAAAATCAAGCTAATAAAATATTCCTCTGGTAAATTAGAATAAATGATATGATCAACGTAAAATGGAATATTTAGCTGGATTGAATTATTTAGCTTAGGAACTTTAATGCCAATGTTAGTTTTGTTTCTGGTTGGGTATGGATGTACAAGTTGGAATTATTTTGGCAATTTTGAAAGCATCAGGGAATTCTCCAGTTCGAATACATAAATTTATAAGATGAAGAATGGGCGGGTGTAAAGAGAGATTTTCTTATACGACTCTGGCTGGTATTGCATCCCATCCTGGAGCTGAACCACCTTCAATACTATTTATAACTTTGGTTAATTGTGACGCGTCGACCGGCTCTAGCGTGAAAACGGACCCTGTGGCGTAGGCAGCATCATCTACCTCCGGCGGCCCCCTATGGCTGATGTTTTGAGCAAGCTGGGATCCTACAGAGGTAAAGTATAAATTAAATTGTTCACAAATGTTTTTGACTCGTGATGAGGTGAGAACATCTCCACCGTCACAGAAAGCCTCGCCTGGGAATCGCTCCTTTCTCATAGGCCGGCCTGCTACTTCATTTATTACGCTCCAGAATTTTTCGCATGATGCGTCTTGAATTTTGTTTTTGTAAAGTGTATTTACAGCGTTTGATTAATGAGCGTAGAACGTTGCGGTAGTTTGTGAATTGATTTTTTACACGTGGATTAAAAGGCTCCTTTTTCATCTGTTTGTAAAGTTTGTCGCGTTTCCTTGAGTTAATGAGACCAGAAGTGATCCATGGTTTGATTTTTGTGTTTTTGGAACATAATTTGATTTTGGACGAGGCTTTATTATTACTTCACTTTTTTTTCTTGGGATTTTTTCAGTGCAAAAATTTATGTCATTGCTATTTAGTACTTCCCTCCAATCTGTATTTATTTACATTCTATTCTAACCTATAACTAAATACTTCAAACCTTGGCTTCATTACATATGAGGGTGTTAGAGGAAACTTAACTCACATTTTTATTGGGGGTAATCAATTCTTAAATGGCAATTACTAACAAATGCAAAATTATTTACAAAAACTGCTCAAACTGTAAACCATTATTTCTAATACACACCCGCGCTGCTCTCTTTTTTACCCCGTTGGTTGCCTTTACTAGAGACCTCCTATCTATCTTTGTGAAAGCATCGAGGATCCTTTGCCTGAGATCCTCGAGATTTCCTGGCGGGGAAGGATTATAAACACAATTTTTGACGTGTCCCCACACAAAGAAGTCAAGATGAGTTAGATCTGGTGATCGTGCTGGCCAACTTACCGGTCCATTTGTCCCCATCCAGCGGTCACCATATTGTCGATTAAGGAAATCAACCACTGTGTCCTTGTTGTGTGGAGGCGCACCATCCTGTTGGAAAAATATATTTCCCCTAATGTTCAGAGGAAGGTCTTCAAATAGGTCGGCAATGTCATTTTGTAACATGTCCAAATATCGATCTCCGTTTAGGTTTCCGTTGAAAAATATGGGTCCTAAAATGTGACCACCAACAACACCACACCAAACTTTCACTAAAACTTCCTTTGATGATCACGTGTGTACAAAATATGAGGGTTTTCTTTGCTCCAATAATGCACTTGCCTTCTATTGAACATTTTGTTGTTTGAAAATGTACTTTCATCAGTCCATAATATATTTCCAAAAATTTTATCTTCTCTTCTAGCCTGACGCAATTCACAATGTCACATTCACATTTGAATGTGACAAATGTGAATGTAAAGGTGAATACATAGGAGAAACAAAACGGCCATTAAAAGTTCGTATTGGCGAACATAAAAGAAACACCAAAAATGGCGAAACAACCAGTTCGAAATTAGCCAAACACGCATGGGAGAAAGAACATAAATTCAACTTTGAAGGGGCAGAAATATTACACCATGAATCTCATTACTACAAAAGGAAGTTTGTTGAAGGGGCGTTAATAAAATTACATGAAAACCCAATTAGTCAGAGCAGTATTGATGTTAGGCCACTTTGGATACCTTTAATTAAATCACACTTTGAACAAAAAATAGCCCCAAAACCCACTCCAGTCTTGTCTGTTGCAGAAGCTCCCGCGTCCAGAGTCCATCACATGGTCCTAAGATCCATGCGCCCGTGAATCTGCTTGGAGGAAACTCTTGCTATGGGTTGTGCGTCCTGTTCCCCACCTGTAGCTAGGAGGCGTGCTGTATATTTTTTGGAATTGCTGTGCTTGTGCCCATATAGGTGCCTGGAGGAAACACACAGCCGATGCCTGAGTCATGTTCCCGAGATTTACCATGGAGGCGGGTCTTAGACCGCTGACGTCAACTTGTGCCCGTGGTGGGGGTAGGGCCGCTCCCCCTCCACTTGCTCTCACAGACGCTCTTCATTCGAGTTGCGTATGTGAGTGTGAGTGGACGTGTGTGCGTGTCGTGCCACTGCCAGCTTGGAGGCATTGCCGGCAGTAAGGTATATGTTTTTGTTTTAATTTTCTGTGCCCTTTATCATGTAATATGTTTTAGTTTTAATTTTCTTTCTGTATTAAGTATGTTTAATGTGTTTTGTATGAAATTTTGTGTGAGTGAGATTTCTGTTGAATGTTGGATGAATGTAATTGTATGTCAAAAAAACAAAAAAACCCCAAAAAAGTAGGTTAAATAAACATAAGTAGGTTAATGTAACTTTAAGTAGGGTCACTTGAAAACGAGAGGAGTTTCAATACCTCTCGAAACGTAGTGTAGTTTAAACACTAGAAGCGATAGGAAAAGTCCAACAAATTAAATAATAACAACTGATTTATTTGTAAATTATCTCTTTACTGATAATCAGCTGTTCCCCTTTTCCTTACTTTTATTATGAATCCAATTCATCATAGCCTATCATCATGTACAATAATGAATTAACTTGAATATACCAATAATTTAAAATATTTAATAGATTTTAACATATTAAATTCATAATAACAGAAGAGAAAGGGAACAGCTGATGAATAGATAACAGCTGGTTGACTAGAAACAGCTGATTAACAGTAAAAGGATAGTTTACAAATAAATCAGTTGTTTTAAGTGAAAATGCTTCCGTGAAACAGCTTTTTGCTGCCAATCAGCTGTTTCGAGTCAATCAGCTATTTGGTACAAGTCAGCTGATTTCATAGTTATCATTTTTATGATAAATCCAGTGCATTATAACCCATTTTAATTTACAAAAAAATATTTTCTTTGATTAAAAACACATTTGAAGAGGAAAGTATCACATGTGTGGTATTTTTGTAATCAGGAGAAAAATATCTTTCCAATGAAAATGAAATTTTACATGTTACCATTCAAAATTCTGAACTTGAGCATTATTCTCAGAAAACCATAAATGGTATCACATTTTTGACTAGATATTTAGATTCTACGTAAAATTTCGTGTAAATCTGACCCCACTTACAGTCTTGTACCTTAAAAGATAAGAGAGTTATGGGCAATTTTAGTTTTGGGGCCAAAATGGTTTTTTGAGCGTAGCGAACGAGTTTGGTCGAATATTTTGAATTGCTCACCACCATTTTATTTGTCTG
The DNA here is from genome assembly GCA_035578135.1 of Flexamia atlantica. NCBI lineage: Eukaryota > Metazoa > Arthropoda > Insecta > Hemiptera > Cicadellidae > Flexamia > Flexamia atlantica. The sequence goes on along the minus strand of JAQJVK010000001.1, from coordinate 129,008,435 downwards.
TTTATTACGCATTACTTTGCTAATTTAACCTTTCTTGTATCTCTTTTAGTTTACGAGATCCCAATGGTGTGCACAAAAAAATGAACACACTGTATACAGGGTGTTCAAAAAATGTGTGGCAATAATTTACGTAGTGATTCCTTGGGTCAAAATAAGCAAAAAAGTTTATGTAAACATAGGTCCTAAAGTGCGTCGTTTTCCGTCTGTGTGTCTGTTTGTGATTTTTACATATTTAATCATATCTCAGGAACCTCCTAATGTATAAACTTCAAACTTGGTATATGGATAACCACTATTAAGAACTATTTTTGTAAGAGGTGTCAAATTTTTACTTTGTACCATTTCAAAATGGCGACTGTTTTTTGTTTTCAAAGCGTCTTAAAAACCGTAATTTTGGAAAACTTATACATGAGACAAAAAAGTTGCAGAATTTAATTCAAATAACGCTGATATTAAGATTATGATAATCGGACTACTAAATAACGGAGAAATGTTTACTTTTCTGCATAAGAACATGTCTATTTAGAACATTCTGCCTGAAATTTGCATGTTTTTAATCAGAAAATTTCAAATTTCTCCATTATTAGCAGTCAGATCATTGTAATCTTAATATCAGCGTTAATTAGATTAAATTTCGCAACTTAATTGGCTCTTGTATTCCTTTTTTTTAATTTACAGTTTTTAAGATATTTAGCTTTGAAAACAAAAAACAGTCGCCATTTTGAAATGGTACAAAGTAGAAATTATATACTTCTTACAAAAATAGTTCTTAATAGTGGTTCTCCATGTACCAAGTTTGAAGTTTATACGTTAAGTGGTTGGTGAGATATGATTAAATATGTAAAAATCACAAACAGACACACAGACGGAAAACGACGCAGTTTAGGACCTATGTCTATACAAACATTTTTGCTTATTTTGACCCAAGGAATCACTACGTAAATTATTGCCCCACGTTTTTTGAACACCCTGATATATTCAGGGTGTTGATAAAAAAACCCCTTCAAGACTTCAGGATATGGCTACTTACATAAAAACTAAGAAAAAAGTTCCTATAAACATGGGTCCTAAAATGCTCGGTTATCCGTCTGTCGGTCTGTATGTGTTTTAACATGATTTGACATAACTTTGGAACTACAAAAGATATCAACTTCAAACTTGGTACGTATATGCTGCCTAATCGGATCTATTCTGATGAGGAGTATCAAGTTTCTACTTTGTACCATTTCAAAATGGCAGCCATTTGTATATTTTAAAACTTAAAATCTTAAAAACCGTAAATTTACAACAATTTTACAAGAGAGAAAAAAGTTGCGCAATTTTATTTCCCATAAAACCATATTAGTAGTTTATGCAACGATTGTATAATGAATGTCTTTAAGCCACGAGTGAGATGTAAGTTAGAACACGAGCGAAGCGAGTGTTCTAAATATCTCACGAGTGGCTTAAAGGCATAATACAATCGTTGCATACACTATTTTATCTACGACCAACAATATACGACAACATTTCCCCCGAAGTTAAACAAAACTCATAATTTTTAATAATGATGGAATAGGTCAACTAAAATTTGAGGTTAGGCAAATAAGAAGACTGAACCATGAATCGTTGTGGAACAATCAGCTGATGGGATAAGTAAACTCAAACATGAATCGTAATGCAACAATCAGCTGATGTGCGAATTGCGTAATTGTTATTACGACACTACTTCCGTCAAATGCCGAGCTCTCATTGGTCTAGAACCAGTACTCTAAAGTGACTCCAGTACTCTAAAGTCGTCATTAGAGTACTGCTTGGTTTTTGGTGTTTTAATGTATATCATTATAATGTTTATTGTAATACCATAATAGGTGCTTATTGCAATGGTCGTAGATAAAAAGATTATTAAGATCAAACTACAATTTACGAAGTTATTGCAATTACTGACACAATTCAAGCAAATTTGCTCTAACTTCCATAAAACAAGCATGTATTTATTCTGTTAGAAAAATTGCAATAACTCTGTTAATTGTTGTTTGAACTTAATAATCTTTATATAGTTTTGTAGGAAATACAATTTTGCAACTTTCTTGTCTCTTTTCCAATTTTTGAAAAATTTACAGTTTTTAAGAAATTAAGTTTTAAAATATAAAAATGGCTGCCATTTTGAAATGGTACAAAGTAGAAACTTGATACTCTGTACCAAAATATAGTTTCTAATAGCCAGCATAGAAGTACCAAGTTTGAAGTTGATATCTTTTGTCGATCCAAAGTTATGCAAAATCAGGTTAAAAACACATACAGACCGGCAGACGGATAACCGAGCATTTTAGGACCCATGTTTATAAGAAATTTTTTCTTAGTTTTGATGTAAGTAACCATATCCCGAAGTCCTGAAGGGTTTTTTATCAACACCCTGAATACCAAATTTTTATTCTTAAAAATAACTTGAATTAGGCTCAAAAGCTAGGGACAGATCAACAAAAACAAAAAAATTATATTTTAATGTTCGGATTAAATTTTGAGGACTAAAAAATAATTGAAAGTGAATTTTTTTGAGTTTTTAATAAGAATAGTTTAATTAAAATTTGAGTCAAAGATTACATTTTTTAACATGTTACTATTTCTGGATGCAAAATATTGACACATTTACAGACCCAAATTCTGCTTGGGGAAATTTATTCTTTTATAGCACCTGAATAAATTGGCCAGGTGTTATAAAACCAAAACAATTAAGCCAAAAAATGTAAAAAAATGTAATAAATAGAAATAGAAAATAGAATAAATAGAATCCCCACCAATATAATAAAAAATATATACTCGAACATTGTCAACATGTCATTAGTAAACAACTTATATCTGATTAAAACTTTAAAACCGTTCAACTTTTGATCTCGCTATACGAAAGATTTTTATTGGTTCTTTAGCACTCAATTACAAAATCACAGCCAACTGTGTCTATACTGTAACGTCATGCTCGTAAGCTGCGTACAGTTACAAACAAATTAGACATAAAAACTGTCTTGACGTATCATGAATTTTATAACCAATGAGGTTGATTAATAACCTGATTGCTAACATAGAGTTTAGACATATAAAAATTTCATCGTTTAATACGATTTTAAACATCGATTATAGTGGTGGAGCGGACATGATGATTAGCCAAATTGTGAATGACGTTGCAATCGAAGCTGTACCAGTAATCTATTTACAGTAGTTTAACAGGACATTGACAATAGAATAAACGGAGTTACAAATTTCTTACTCAAATTAACAAGATAACACGAGGAAAACACTTTAATTCCGTATTCAGAATGTTCAATCTATAATTCATTACGCCTTTCTTACAAATTCTCTTAACATGCTGATTCCGAACAGAAACCGAACATTATTGTCTAAAGGTTGAATGTGGCACTTGACTTTCTGAGCCAATTGAATGTTCACAAACATTAATTACACACACAAAGTTCATTTGAACCCTAGACTTGTAAGGCTTTTGTGATCAATTCTAAGGCATTTAATCAAGAACTCATTAAAGCTTCTAGCCTCAACTAGTCTTATAATAATAAGACCTACCTTAAATATGAGTCACTGTAAAATTGTTTGCGAATTTCATATGGAATATTAAGCTATTAAATCACCCGCAGGGGACTGATCTGAGGCATGGGACCATTATAACTTTTCGTTTTGGGGCCGCTAAATGCCAAAAACACCATCCGTTAAAACTTGTGTATTTATTTTTTAAACCTCAACTGCCCGTTGCCATGGGTCATTAATATTGTGCGGTGATTTAAAGACGGCGAGGTACCGTAGCGGCAATAGTCACATAGGCCAGCCAGAGCACCAGAGTCAGAGCACATAGGCCGCTCATGATATTAGAGCGCCGTTAATACCACTCTAATGGGAAACTCTCCACAAATTTGAGCTCAAAAGGGTAATTTAAGCCCTGAATGCAAATAAATGTTACGTATATTTTATGAATTATAATGAAAATTTTAAAATTGTAAGCCTTCTTCAAAAGTCGTAGCCCCCAAAATAATCGATTTATGGACGGAAATGTGAATTTTCTAAACGCTTTACGTTGTTGTAAGGGTATTTTTCACTCAAGCAGTCGCAAAAGTCTTCCGATTTTCTTAGATATTATTTCTTATCAGAAGCCCCTATCCCCATTTTAAGTGGGCATAAAACTCAAAAATTGCTATTCGTTGGTCTAAAATAAGTAATATAATCTTTGAAACTGAAATTCGCTTCGTCATAACATCGTGCTGCGTGAGTACTGGTTAGTCCGGGAGCTGGGAGGTCAAAAACTACGACATAAGGTGTACATTTAAAAGCTATGCCATTTTGAATAAGCATCTGGAGGGTTTAAAAAATGGGTTTGTGAGCCCTCAATCTGGGGGCTTTCTCCAAGGTGGACAGACTTGAAAAAAACTCCGAAAAATGGGCTTATTGCAATTTAAATAAATAAATAAATTCTTTATTGAATGCTTCAGTACAGCTATTTTGCCAATTATACCAAGCATTAAGACAATCACAAATTAACATGCTTGAAGACAGCAGCAGACAACTTAAGGTTAACATTTACATTATAGAAATAAATAGTTTAGTGAAAACAATATAACAAGAACAAGGAACTTAGAATCTTAAAAAGTAACTTAGAAATTACTAGCAAATTACAAGATTTTTTATTTTTAAAAATAATTTATGTTACTTAACAATTTAGTCTTGAAGATATTTATTGAGTCAAAAAATATGTCAACTTCATGATAGTAACAGTTATAAAGCCTACACAATTTCTATGTAGAAATTTAAAATAATAATATTTTAGTTTACACAATTGAATTCAGCGTAAAAAACAAACAATTTGGTATGTTTAATCATTGCTCTAAGTCCATTTGTTACCGAGACACTGAGGGTAATCAACTCAAAACATTGTCCCGTGTTAACATTATGGGAAATAAATAAAATTGTATAACTCGCTTATTTCTCAACATATCGTAATGAAACTTGATATGTGGCTTCATTTAGTTAAGGTCTATTGTATAATAGCCTGAAATTCCCCGGTTCTGCATTTCCGTGGCAGCAAACCTGCATATTATTTTACAATATTATTCCGGGTAAGGGTAATTTTATCCTTATTTAAAAAAAATATAATGATGAAACTTGCCACATGGCTTCTTCTAGTCGAAGTCTGTTGGATATTGACTTAGAACCACTAAATTTGTACATAACTGTTGCAACAAACTTACATAATTCTTTCCCATGTTATTCTTATGGAGAATACAAAAAATTAACATTCAAGTTTGTCCACCTTGGAGAAAGCCCCCAGATTGAGGGCTCAAAAACCCATTTTTGAAACCCCCCAGGATGCCTCTTCAAAATGGCATAGCTTTTATGTGCACCTTATGACGTAATTTTTGACCTCCCAGATCCCGGTCTATTACTTTGAACCACTACCATCTTGTTTGTATCTTTGCAAAACGGTTATGCTTGGATTGGATACATGAGATCACCTTTCCTCGTTAGGTACTGCTAAGTGTTTTTTTTTTCACAACCTAGATGGTTTAGTTTGTAATAAAATGTAAGTCTTCAAATAAAATAATATTACTAAACAACTATGCATATTTCTGCTCTAAATTTTGTCTGTATACAATTTTTTTATCTACGGCAAAAAAGTCGACAATAAGTACGGCAAAATTGTTTTGTAAAAGTTAGCTCCACTTAGTCCAAATCTTTAGCACTAATGTCGAAAATTACACCAATCGTTAGTGTTTGGCCATGTTAATGCTTATTCGTGCGCTTGTATAAGGATATCAATAATGTCTAAGCACTTTTAAGAATGGAAATAAATGCCTAAATCAAGCCTAAGGATACTGTCATCTTACTATCCAATATCAAGCGAATTGGTTTAAGTGTTAAAGAATGAATTTAAAATAAACAACTGTGGAATTAATTATCGAGTACGATTCGTTAAGAGTTTCAAAACGTAACAATTCTTAAAACCATTTCGATATGAAACTAAACTTGACCTAATAAAGCCTTTACATTACATCGGCACGGCGCTTCGGCGCTCCTTCGGTAAAGGTTGGAAGAGTTAAAACCGAGTTATCATAGAAGTTATCATACTCGAGTATCGCCGAGTTACGGTTAAACACGGTGGTAACAACTTGAGTGAACTCTGACGAAGTTAATCTCGCGGGAATGTGACGTCCAGGGCAGTTAAAGGCTTTACGATCGGCCCTGGCGAGTTTTGTACCTGGCCGTAAACAATATTTATAGCGTGGACATTGGACATTAGGCCCGGTGCAGCGCGTGACGAGAGCCTCAGCATGCGGGTGAGACCAAGCCGCTGTGATCGACTGCCCGCTGCGGAATAAATTGCTCATTTTAATTTCACATATATCGGTTGTTATAACCTTTTAAAGACATTATATCTATTAAGGGAACTTAGCTCTTCAATGCTTAAGTTTTTAATTTATACTTTTATAAGTCATTTTCCTTAAAAACACGTACAAGCGATGCGTGCGTGCCATCGTGCTTGTAGACGTTCTTTAACTAAGTCGATCACTGTTAAATATTGAACAATCACCTGATTTTATTTTCCAACCTCTAAAATAACAAAACCATTATAATCAGACATTCCTTATTGATGACCATTATAATAAACTTAACTTTTGCCGCACAACAATAACATAAACGAAAAGACATTATTTCAATCACACTACGAGTATTCACGAAACAATGGAATATCGCATCTCCGTACCTGTGAGAAATTTTAAATTTAGACATACAGTCATGCTATTGGTTTTTTCTTGCTCTACATGATCGTCGTAATACTGTTTCATTGCACTTTTGGAGTTTCTTGGAATCATCATGGCATGTCATCCGAGTATCTGACATGATAGTATGTCCGAGTGGATCTTACTATATATTTACATTTTCTAAGTTTTCAAACTTAATAAGAACATATTTAGGGTGAATTCTATAATTCACTTTCATTTATATGGCTTACAATGACTAAAAGCACTCTAATACAAAATACTTACAGGAAAATCTTGAAATCAATCATTCAAGCCGCTCGTTGGATTGGACAAACGTAAGGTTAGGCATAAACGTATTCCCATCAAGTAATGCACTAAACAGAGAAGCTATCTAACAAATAAGTGTTGGAACATGTCTCTTCAAATCCATTTACTCATGAGCAAAAGGATTTGCTCGCAAGTGTAAGCATTGTAAATATGTGTTTGAAGGAAATGCTTATACTGCTACTTTTTCCTACGAGTAAATTCTTTTACTCCTACCTTTTGCTCATAAGCAAATACAGTTTTTCAATCCATTACACATTACAGAATTTGATCCAATAACGCATTTTATTTCGATGTATCACATATTTTATTATTTCTAACATAACATATTAATTTAACATATTATTATATCTAACACACTATTGTACTCATGGTAAATAATCTCCTTACAAAGTAAAATATTTAATTCGGTACAATTATTGTTAAATGTACAAATCACGATTTAGATCACAGCAAAAAAATCAGTGCAGGGCTTGTAACAGTTTTTTGGGTTGAAAATAATTAAAAAACACCATATTGTAAAATAAAAAACATCAGTCTCATTACTTTAAACTAAGGAACTCACACAAAGAAGACAAATCAGAAAAATATAAAACATACCGATGAAGAAGTAATATAGTGTTAAATAAAAAAATATTGTCCTTTTCTAATGTTTACATTTTTGTGAGGGTGATTCATAAGAAGACATAAATTCATTGCTAATTAGGCACAAACATACTTTGTGAAAATTATTGACTTTGATTCGTAACAGTCCACAAAATCTATATATTAATACGCAATACATTAATATCAATTTTCTTTTCATAGTCAAACCTCAATAATGGCTGTAGCATAATAATTTAAAATACTACAGCCATTAGCTGTAGCAACAATAATGTAAAAAATCTTTGACGAGTTGTAACTTTGGATTAAACCTGCTTTTTGCGACTGGGTTTGCAGTTCTACTTTCAAAGACCTTTAAAATTAGGTATAACTTGAGGCATGACCTCCAAGACTTTCAAGTACCACCTCTATGAATGACAAAAGGTATAAATAGCGAAATGTTGTTTTATAGACAAAATCTATAAATGCAAAGGTATATTATATCCTACGTGATACTTTCATAGCTAATCACTATATTCCAGACTTTTCCCTAAATTTTGGATTGAAACATTAAATTTGAGGAAGTATATACATTATGCTTACTTCCCTTTTACGATTGCAATGTAATTTTATGGATTTACTTTGTGTTATTCAATGGGATTTTCTATGTGTCCGCCGGGACAGAGTAAACCCATACGAACCCATGAGGAGTAAAACGCGTCTAAAATAGCAGGTGGGGGAAAAGTAATTTTTATCGTTCTGTTTACGGTAGTAGCCCATTACCGTAGCCTACAGCTCAAATCTACGAAAATCCTCATTTTCTTACATCAAAACAAATCATGATAAGATACCTTTTCCGGATCTAATTATAACTTTTCCGTTCCCAAACATTGTTTTTCGTAATCAAGCATTATTTTTCCACACCCAAACAAACTAAGTTCCTCTTTAGTTCAGCCAGCTGACTTTAAACTGAAAAGACTGTACAGCAGTATTGTGTTTGCTTATAAAAAATGACTACATTATAAAATCTTAGAGGATTTTTTCTAAGTTTAATTACTTTTTTGCATCGTCATAAAAAGTATTGTTCAAACTTGTCACTAAAGTCCCATTTTGGAGCTCGATAGTGTTTTACATGCTCGGATTATGCCTCGCAAGTAAAACTTTATCTTGTCCCGAAGTGGGCCATTTCGTGACTCGTGTAGTGAAATATACTAATTTTAAAACAATTTTCAATAGGTGTATATTATGGATACCTTTTTCCGTGTTCAATAGCATAACATTTAATCACATCTTTAACTCGACAATAGTTTATGACTAATAAGTTTTTAGTGTATCCCATTACATATCAGTATTCTTTATATGCCATTACATCTACGTCACTGACGGCGATGATTTGTGACATTGTTATCATTCCTACTGTCACATTTAACATCTGTTTAACCAAGCCACTTAAATGATAGTAAAAGCTTTATAGTATCGTAAAGAACATCACAAATATTTTATTTCAAGTAGTTAACCTATTTGAACCATATTACTTCCAACGCATTTACCAGTAATGAAACGCATCGGCTTCACATTGATTGTAATAGGTAATTATTGACAAAAGCACAGAACACATAACAAGAAATGATTGTTTTGTTAGTCTACCCAAAGTAGAAGCACTGGTCGTCACTACTACTCTTCTCCTCAACTAGAGGTGACAACGCCGGGTCTGTGGGCTTGTCCTCACTTCCCTCATTTCTCTCACTTCTCTCATTTTCCTCATTTCGATCAAAGCCCTCGTTGTTCTCATTCTTTTCCCCTGCCTGGTTACTAGCCTGTCCCTCTTGTCCCTGGGTTTTGTGTCTGTCACGTCTACTGAGCTGACGCGACTGGATGGCATTTTTCCGTCTTGTGCCACTTCGGAACCACCTCGGTCTTGCCACCAAGTAGTCCAGGGCCGTCCTCAACATCATTTTCCTCGACCCTCCTGAATTTCTCCCTCTTCTTGCTCTCGTCATTGCCGGAGGGATATGACTGAAAGATGATGGATGGAAACGATTATTTTTCAGTTTCAAAAACCCCTCTCTTACAGCCATTTTAAGGGCCGATTTGAACTCTGGGGCCATCAGCACCCCGTAGTTGGCGCGGAGGTAGTCCTCGATGTCCGACACGGCGACTCCTCGCCCGCTCCTCATGTGGAAGACGGCCGACAGCACCTGTCGCAGCTTTGCCCTCCTCATACTAAAGATTTAAGTCTTAGGTAAAAAATTGAAATTTTTACATGAATTACAAATTAAAATGCCCATTGTTGCCGGGTGACGCAAACATAAATATCGTTAATAAAAATAAAACGGCTAAACGGAAAGGCATTAAAAATGATATTAAATCTTTAAATCCCCACATTTAGTGAACTTTTTACACCACGTTTACTCAATACCGCTAACACGAATCTCAGAAACCTGCGAAAGACATGTCAGCATACGGTTAAGTATTACATACTGAGAATAGTACACCGAAAATGATTGTTCCATACATACTTGTTACAAATACAAAATAAAATAAGTATATTAATTCATTTTTTCTTACATTGCTTTCACCAAATTATTTGTTTCAATATACTTTATTTCCGAATTTGTTGTTGGTAAGGGACATGAATGTAGAATGCTGTGAACTATTTTGAGATTTTAGTATTCAGAATACTCATGGTCACTTTTGATTGATTACCTATGACATTTATAGATATTCTTGATCTAGCAATAATGAATACTATACTCTCATAATCGTAAAAATAATGAAAGATCTGCCCTCAACAGCTCTGTTAGGTAAAATCGAAGAATATATATTAACAATAATAGAAATATTAGTTTGAAAATGAAATATAATTTATTTATTTTTTGAACCACTCTACAAGGACACAATGGAATTTAAATTAAAAATTAAAATCGTTAAAAATGTTGCCATATAAACCATATTCTTGACAACAAAATGCCGTTCATCTTCTTTCCAAACATTCATCAAGTAGTTCTAATGAACTACTATGTTGATTTCCTTGAGGGAACATCGCACCAATTCTTGCACACTTCCGCTCGCTCCACAATGTTAATTGGTATAGTATAGGTGGAAAAAATAGCAGAAAATACAAAACATTAAACAAATAATACAGTCCATCACACTTCAGCCAATTTTATAAATAAACGTGCTAATTCATAATAATACGCAGTTTATATGGTAACTATGGTAATCCATTTTTATAGCCATTAGGGTTCAAAATAGACTCACATTTAGACAAAATAGGAGAATGAATATACGCAGCTCTATTTCGTTCAGAGGCATTTGGAGTCTTTTCTTTTACGGAAGAAAAATATCCTAGACCACCTAATCCACGACCGTACAGGGGAGGGGGGGTTAATCATCCCCTAAGGTATGCCGTATCAGCTCAAAAGATGCAATGTTCCACTAGTAGAAAAATCCATTCACTAATCATATTTTGCAGGTATAGGTTTGAGCTGTGACCTATAGGACTTTTCCTTTTTTTTAATTACTGACATACCAGGGTTTTTTTAGAGAGGATATGATATGTTACTTAACACAACTTTACAATTAATACTTTGTTTTTTAATGAAAGTATATTACATATATATATATATATGTAATAAGAATCATTTTATCTCAGTACCCTTAGTTTTATTTTTTTATTTTAAACTAAGGGTACTGAGTTAAAATGATTCTTATTATATGTATAATAGTAACCCTTTTTAAAGAGAATTCTATAATATATATTATATATATAATTAATAAAACTATTTTTCACCACACTACAACGTAATCACCTGTTTTAGAAATGTCATTTGGTGGCCGAAACCAGCTCTTTTCCACCAGAGGGCGAAGTCAGCTGATCATTTATTTGCTTGAAACAACGTCAGAACATTACATAATCATATGGCAATCAATAGGTTCCGAATAGTTGCTATCATGTGATTTTCAAAACTGTACTTTCTTAAACCATGACAAAGAAGTTGTATCATCGCTCAAAACCTCAAAAACCTTTTAGTTTTGTTTTCAAGCGTTTTAAATTGATAATAATATTTTTATATTATATAGGGGGAATTTCATTGTGTAGTGTGGTGAACAATTGCGTCCGCACCTCGGCCGAAAGGGTTTTGCAGCTCTCGATCGTTTAAAACTTGAGACGAAGTCGAGGCACGATCTCGAGCCTGCAAAAAAACCTCATTTTCGGCCTTAGTGCGAAATATACTGTTTCATTAAGATATTTAATGTCATTGCAAACTTCGAGGGCTAAAAGTATTCATTAAAACAAACAAGAAATGTCAGATAAATATATGTGGGAAACCCTTCGTTTGGCCGCTAGCCGCCATTTTTTTATTAATAACTTAAAAACTACTTTAGCTACATTAACCAAACTGTTCATGCACATTTATAGTAAAACAAAAAAAACTCTTTTTATTTGATTTGCTTCAATATTTTTTTAATGGCGTTCATTTTAAATTTTTTAAGTCAAATAAGTAAGAAATTCTGAATTTCACATAATATTTACAGGACACCGAAAATTTAGAAAGTTATATTACAAACCCAACGATACTACATTTGTCAAAATCGATCGTCAAATAAGCGAGAAAATTCTTTTTTTTCTCATAGTTCATAGTTACCTTTGTACGCAATAATATAAACTAAATAATATCAAAAACGTTGAACACTTGCGAATCAATGACTGGAAAATAGACAACTAAATCAAAAAATTATACACCTCATTAATTGATTGTTTACATTCAATTCAGGATGTGAATAAAATCAGCTGATTTCTAGTATTACCGTTTCCGGTACATTTTCCATTGTTGCGCCAGGTGAGTCGCCCTCATCCGAGGAGTCGCCGCGCTGGCCGCGCGCTCATAGTTGGCTTCTCTAGGCTAACAAAAAATGTGAATTTTCTCGCTTATTTGTCGACCGATTTTGACAAAAGAAGTATCGTTGGATTTTTTTAATTTTTAGTGTCCTGTAAATCTTTTTTAAGATTCAGAGTTTTTTTAGTTATTTGACTTTAAAAATTTTATATATACGCCATTTTGAAAATACTAAAGCAAATAAAAACAAATTTTCAAAAGAATTATTTTTTTTATTATAAAAGTACGTGCAAAGCGTGGGTACTGTAGCTTAAGTAGTTTTAGCGAATTTCCTTAGAAATAAGCTATTACCGTCGTTTTAACAGAACAGAATGGACAAAACATATCTGTTCAGGGTAACCTCAGCAATCATATTAATATTTATATTAATTGACAGCTTTTTATGTGTACTTTCTGGATATGAAGTGAGTTTATTGTGAAAACGCTTTTTTACCTGCAAAAATCACGATTTGTTTCAAAATTTAACATGGGCTTATATGGGAAATAGAATTTTAATTTTTTGAGTTTTGTTAACACGAAACTCTCGTAAATATCCTCAGATCGTAACAAAATTTGGTACAGACATGTAAAACTAGATTCTCTTGGACGAGTTCGTAAACCAGCCAGATCGACATATCCAAAGTGGGGTAAAAGCCCCATTTTACCCCCCAAAAATGGGTTTTTTGAGTTTTTCAAATTGAAAAATTATATTTATCCAATTATTGTTTGCACCATTGGATTTAGCTCGAAAAAACAAACAATTTGGCATTAAATCATTTCTCTAAGTCCATTGGTCTCCGAGATATAGCCATTCGCATTTCCTTCCTTGTGATTTTAGTATCAGGGCAGCAGAATGTTAGCTTAACTAATTTCGTATTTACTCTCAACTGAGGTTTTCAAGGAATCGCTTTGAGTGATTTCTCAGTTTATCAATGTATTTAATAGAATTTTGCTTTTTTAAACAAATATGTATTAATATAATTAAAAAAATAAACATTCTTGCCTACTTCATTATATGAAATATTTTTGTTCTTTCATCTAAGTCATTTACCAATATTTTTTTACAAAGTATTTGTAAAACAGGATATAATATATTATTTTAATATATAAATATATCTTTTCTTTTTTTTCTTTTTTTCGTAATAATGGATTAATTACTGGATATTTGTAATTGGAAATTCGCTGAGTACGCAGGTTTGCTGCGACGGGGGTATTTAAGATATTACTTACTTTGTAAAAAAATACTAAATGACGGCGATTTCCCATATATGTTTATCTGACATTTTTTGTTTATTTTGATGGGTACCATCAGACCCCGAAGTTTTTGACCAACCTTAATGAACACCCTGTATACAATGTCAATCTATATCGTCAATATTTAAAAATAAAAATATGCCTAAAAATATAGACAATTATTTGAATAATATGCTGGTTTCAGCCAGAGAGAAATTTCTATATATTATAATATTCTTCCTCGACTAAAAAAAGACTTTAAAAATAATAGTTCCCTACCCCAAGTAATTTCTTTTAATCTCTGGAAAAGGTTATTAAAAAGGGAAGGACCAGCAAAGCTCATATTCCTTTCGGTGAGAGTCAGACGATGTTGCGGGGGGTTCGGAGGTCGCCCCCATACATTCGATTAGCGCTAACAGCAGGTATATCTTTGTTCAAAGAGATTACTGTCTTAAAAATAAAGACCGAAGGAACAGTTAGAATTTTAAGAAAACCTTAGAGCACAGAAGGGAAATGGGCCGAAAATTGTTAAATCTTGCTATTTTGGATTCAAATATGTTTTTACATTTGAATGTCACTGAGTATCCAGACCTGCTGCAGCTCTTGTATTTTGCCATAAACTGTAAGTAAAATCCAACCCCAAACCTAAGCAAACCTAACCTGGCCTAACCGTCATCATCAAGGCTAATAATGTTCACGATCAGCCTGGCATTTTCACATCTAACATCCTGGCCAACGAAATGAATTATCAAGTCAAATATTCAGTGTGACCAGCTTCGACTACCCGAAACATTTTCACATCATTGAATAGGTCAAAACAAACAAACAAATATAATCACGGATACGATCTTCCTAGCTCCAGTGTCCGTCTAACGGTCTGTACATATTTTTCGCTTAGTCCATTATAACTTTAAATCCGCTAAATAATAATAAGCCGCATGTCCTTGCAATGTATCACTTTCTACTTAGTACCTTTTCAAAATGGCAAACATTTACAATTTTCAAAGATGCCCAATCTCAAAAATTGTTGAAGTCACTAACAATTGTATTCAAGCTAAAAAGATTTAAATTTAATGTACTTTCTAAAAGTGTAAAGTTTTACTAGGCTTGTGGCAATATTAATATATAAACAGCTATTTTTATGAAGTTAAAACGTAACTGTGTAATAATTTGTATAGTAACTTGGACGGTTAAATAACCCTCCACTTCCTAACCAAAGTAGGTCAAAAAAATCATATAACTGACTCATATTTTGGTTGCAGTAATTAATTTCATGTTGTAAGCTTACCGATATTATTGCTTAAATAATAAACATACAAATTAAATTTAATTCTTTGTCAAGACTAATTAACAAATTTTTGTTCATAGTATCTTAAGATACTAGACATATTTGTCAAACAAATCCGCTCTGTACTACTAAACTGCTATGTTTAAATGTATTTTATGGAAATATAAATAGTTTTATAAAGAAAGTAAAATAAATTTTCGCAAGGGGAGAAGTCACTAAGATTTCCTGTTACCGGTGACGACACATAAATCAAGAGCGGGTGGGACACAAACGCCCCGCGTTGCAAGCGGGTGCCGGCGCCGCGCACACCTAGCGACCGTTACGTATTTTCTTTGCATGCATATCATGTTTTTAATTCCGCCATTAAAAGGGGTCAAACACCTGTTATAAACTATACGATAAGAGACGTCAAGTTTTTTATTGCTTAGTCTAACAGACAAATCATAAAGCGACCCTTGGATTTTCTACATGTTAATAATTGATTGTACGAATTATACTGTACCGATTTGTTGGTTAAAAGAGTATATATTAAAATATTATTTCTTCCCTTTGATTTGTAACCTATTGGATACACTGTAAAGGAAAAATAACTGTCCCTAAAAATCGTATATATATTCAATTATATTCATATATGTTAATATCAGTTCATATCTTAAATGGTCCAATCTTAAAGAAACTTGGTGCAAACGTGTAGATTGGAAATCACTCGGTCGAATTCACAATAGAGAGTTTCTGTTTTAAGCGGGTGATTTGATTTTAGCGAATTTTTCCTATGGGAAAGAAGCCATTACTGTAGGTTTTATGGTAAGACCCAAGCCCGAAACCATTATAACTAATTATTTTAAGTTATTAACTAAGTTTTTAAGTTTTTAACCAGACTCAAAACACCATTCGTTCAAATTTATATGTATGTGTGAAAGCACTATAACTCTCGAAAAAATGGTCCGATCATGGTATAGACGTGTAAAGTAGTGATTATTCAGATGAGTTCGAAAACCAGCCCGACAGGCCCATCGGAAGGGGAAAGGGGGAAGGGCGGATAAATTAAAAAATGGGGCTTTTTTGAATTTGTACATCTAAAAATAAAAATTATCTGATTTTGGATTACACCCATGAATTCAGGTCGAAAAGATTTGGCATTTTGAATCATTGCTCTGTGTCCAATAGTCACCGAAATACTGAGAGTGGTGAACGACAATGTTAACATTATGGAAAATTGGTAAAATTCTATATCTTGCTTACTTCTCTCAACATATCTCAATAACACTTGGTTTGTGGCTTCATATAGATGAGATCTATTGTATATAAGTCTAAAATTCCCGATATATCAATTTTCATGGTAGCAAACCTGCATCATACCCATCCCCCTTGTTATTCTTGTGGGAAATAAAAAAAATTATATATTCCTTATTTCTAAACATATTGTGATAAAGCTTGGTATATGTCTTCTTCTAGTTCAGATCTACTAAATATTGAATTAAAATCACACAATTTTAACATACCTGTTCTAGCAAACCAGCGTACTCATTTCCCTATGTTATTCTTATGGAGTTTACTGAAACATGTCATAACTAGCAATGTTCGATTGCAATATGTTCTTTTGCATTTGATATTAGCTGAGTATGCAGGTCTGCTGAAACGGGGGTATTTGGCATGAGGATAATTAATACTCGTGATTATGTAAGTATATTGATTTGTCAGTCTATCCGATATATAATTCAGTACATAATAGTTTACAAGTATTTTAATTTACACTAGGTATTCAAAGGCAAAAATGAAATACGTATAGTTACACTTATATTTTATTAATCTTGCTATTGTTTCAAAATTAACTTCAATATTAAAAATTACTGCTATTCCCCTTACCTCAAAAGCAACTTTAAAAAAGTTTGAGTTGGGAGCTTGAAGTTGAAATTTAATCATAAACTTTAAACGAGTTATGGATTCAGCGGCATCAAGAGTTGACAGTCGACAGTTTGGTTATTCGTTACCTTTTATTTTACTAAGAATTACAAGTGTATTGTTATGAGCCAAAAGTTACATTTAAATTAATAAAGTCATGCATTTTGTTATAGGACTTTTCAAAAGACTTAAACAGCAACTTTCAATTGTGCGGATTATCTAAAACATTTTTTTTACCTTGACATATAGCAGCCCACATTCTTAATGTTGTATTAAAAGATATTGAAAATACGAAAAATAAAATTTAAACAAAATCATTCTTTATAAGCAGTTAAATAACTAATGGCTCCCATTGGATGTAACAATGAATTTATCCATTTTACTAGTGCTTTACTTAGTGCTAGGAGAGCTACGAGACTTTAGCTGATTATAGGACTTTATTTTTTATTTTTATCGCATGCTTCCTATGTGGTTCTACGGCTAGTAAGAAGACTTATTCTCAAACATTTCTTCGCCGATGCAAGACAAGCCAACGCAGCCCCATCACAACACGTTTGTCGCAAGCTCTAGATAATAATTACATCACACACAATTGTTATTTTAACTCTTTTTGAATATTTAGTGACAATAAAGTTCGAGATTGTTCATGAGGGTTTACATTCGTTGTAACAATGAATTCACCCAGTTTTTGGTGCTTTCATTAGTGCTAGGAGAATTATCTAGCTGTAACTGATTATAGTTGTTTATTTATGGGTAGCAGGTGCGATGCTCTTATAAACGCTAAGGGGTTCGTTGTCGGGCTCCCACAGGCTCTAAGTTCTACAGACCACCGATCAACCACGTGCACCGCCCTCAGCTCCGAGGAAACGAGCCTGCAACTAGAGTGCACATTAACAGACTGTAACTGGTTGTTCTGCTGGCCTGATGAATTAAAATGGGGGCATTGGAGCCCTCTAGTTTATATAGAGGCAGCTTGAAAAGAGAAATATTTCTGTATGATGTGGTTAAGATTTTGAACTATTTCAAACCATGTCCGTATGTTTAACTAGGAGTACGCTCCTATGTCGCGTATTGGTCGAACGAAGTGCGGTAAAATTAAAGAAAGGCTATTAACTAAAAAATAAATATTTAAACGTATAACTAACTACTCATTTATAGATTAAAACAATCTTCGGGGTATAAATATGATGTAGTTAATTCACGAATTTTCATCAAATAATAAAAGAGGAGTTAGTTCACAAAGAGTGATTTTCAAGTCGAGTATAACTCACTTCGTTCGAATTAGTTGTAATTAGAATGGATAGAGTTTGATCCGATGCTGACGGACTGTATCAGAGTTCTGAACTCAGCCCTCTACTGGACTTTAAGTAATGATCTTTCTTCAAATTCTTAGGTAGATTCTGCGAGTTTAGATAAATATATTTTTAATTTGACACATAGAATGGTAAAATCCTCTCTGCCGTTAGCAATCATGACGTGAAGAAATACCCCCGTTGCAGCAGACCTGCATACTCAGCGAATTTCAAGTGCAAAACAACATATTTCAATCCAACATAGCGAGATTTGACATGTTTTTGTAAGCTCCATAAGAATAACATGGGGAATGAGTATGCAGGTTTGCTGCTACAGGTATGTTTAAACTGGTTGGTTTTAATTCAATATTTAGTAGATCTGAACTAGAAGAAGCCATTTACCAAGTTTTATCAAGATATGTTGAGAAATAAGCGAAATATAGAATTTTACTTATTTCCCATAAGGTTAACATTGAGACAACGTACTGTGTTTACCACTTTCAATATCTCGGTAACCAATGGACATAGAGCAGTAATACAAAATACTAAATTGTTAGTTTTTTTGAGCTGAATTCAATGGTGCCTATAAAAATTCGATAAATTTTATTTTTCTATGTGAAAAACTCAAAAAACCCATTTTGGGGGGGGGTTTACCCCCCTTTACCCTCCCTTCCGGTGGTCCGATTGGGCTGGTTCACGAACTCGTCCGAGTGATTACCACTTTACACGTCTGTACCAAATTTCATTAAGATCGGACCATATTTACGGCCGCTATCGTGTTAACAGACATATATATATATATATATATATATATTATAAATTCGAACGAATGGTGTTTTTTCCTTCTGGGGACCCCAAAATGAAAAGTTAACATGGTCTCGGACTTAGGTCTTACTATGAGTACTACCGTAATAGCTTATTCCTTTAAGGAAATTCGCTAAAAGCCCTCAGAGTAATGTTTAAAACAGATTAACTATCCTTAAGTCATTCAAGTCATAATATCCATGAGAATCAACAAATTTGTTTTATTAAATGTATTGGGTATTTTCTAAAATAGCTATAATGCTTTTGCCATAACAGTTTAGTTCGATCACCATCATAAATTACTATATCTATAATAAAATTAGGTCAATATTTTTATAAATAATGTAATTTACTGAAAATATTTTTAGCCTGAACGATTTATTAAAAGCACGCTGGTGATTTCTTTCTCTAAAAGATGGCTCCAAAAATGTTTGCAAAATTGTTCATGAAGCTTAAATGTTATTTGCCTGATACCATCCTGTTATAAGGGTACTTTACAATGAAAATCTAGTGGCAATTTTGCACCGCTGTAACTTTGGTTAGGGGCATACCCTTAAGTTTGCGGCACTTTGTTTTCCTACTTAAGACCTTTAAAATGAGTGGCCTTAGTATTTAAAGCTCTAAATAACAAGCCCTTAAATGCTTGTATTTGAAAATTAGGGGTAACCCCTCCATAATCGCATTTTGGGGATAGGTGTGGATTCGCCATCACAGCAAAAGTAGAGTTTTTTGGTAGGAACTCACGTGCAAAACATATTTATTTTTATTATTTCGTTTGAAAGCTATTTAATCGGTCCGGGACTTTTAGCATCAACATTATGTTCGCATTGAAGTCGTTTCGAACATGCACGGGCTCGATTCCCATCATGTGATGTCTCTATTGAGCTTGCGATAGTGTGACTCAGATGACGGGTGGACCTACTTTTAAATAAATGGTGTCTGGCTTTGGTCAAAATTGATGTTATTTATACTATGAAATATAAAATTATTATATTAAGGTCTGTGCAGGTGACAGCCTAATATGTATTTTTTAATTATTCGTTCGATAATTTGGAGACAGGTCGGGTGGTCATAATGAGACGAAAAAATTAATAATGGATCTGGATTATAATTTTTGGAAAAATATAATCTGATTGTATATTACATTGATATTCAAAGTTATATGCTCTGTTGTTTGTTTATATGTGAAATTATTGTGCATGCAAATATTATCTCATCAAGAAAGTTATATAAATAAAACAAAACATGTAAATCTCTCAGTTTGCAATTATTGTTTAAAATGTTAACATTCTGAAACGCTTTACTGTATTTTGCAAATTCGTTATCTAACGCTAGAAAATAAAAAAAAACTCTTTTAAACAAGCCAGTTGCATTTCATTGTGATTGATTATTCAATGCAATGTTTAAACACGTGGTTTAAATCCTACAAAATTACAGTTTACCTGGAATTATTGGTATCTAAACCTGAGTTTGAACTTAAAATAATATGAGTTTTTCAGATTACGATTTTGTTCGTGTATTATTTAAACGTGATCAAAAAGTATAAATTTAAAATCATGTTTTTCTTATACCATTTAAATATCTTTATGAGTCTCTGTTAAAACTACAGGGAGAGTTTATAACAACTTTTTGTATTATCACGTTTGAATTTTCCAAGAATTCTTTTCTGTTATACAATAAATACGGAATGATTTACGGAGTATGTAAAAATAGCTTATTAAGTTCACCTAATGCTAAAAGTGACGTTTTGTAGACTCGAAATCTTTCTAAAAGTTTGAGACATAGTCAAGAACTTGAAATAATCTAGATCCTGCAAAACATGTTCCTCCTAGGTATGAACGCTATTTTTTACCACAGTGCACTATTATTTTGAAATTATAACATTTCAAAGTATTAAGTACACAAAAACATTTAATCAACAGAACCTTGTAAGATTATGGACGAGATTCAATTCAGTTTTTATAGATACTGATAAACGTCAAGTAGGAAAATCATTTGTTTGTTTCTAGTCTGTAGTTAGAACCTATATACGAAGAGCTCAATTAATAGCTCTGGAGCGAAAATTGTAGTAAACTTGTTTAGCAAATACCATTTCACTATCTTTATAGGTATCTTAGCCCAGTCAAAAAACTAAAAAATGGCTTAACCTGGAAAAAATTCAGTAATTTTGAAACTTAGCATACTTAAATTTAGAAGTACCTAAGGATAAAAATACGTAAGTCCTGGAAAATATGTGGAGCTCTAGTGGTGATTGACGGAAATAGGGCTCTATTTTGGGTTTTTTGTAAACATCCCGACAACCGTTGGTCAGAGTGAAAAACTTTAAATATACAAAATAAAGCTTATTATGTTCTACGTAGATTTTATTGTACGCTTTCTTTGTACTCCTAAGGGTTACCAAGTTATAGAGCGCTAAAAATAAGAGTTTTTCACGATTTTCCCCTAAAATGAGCAACATTTTGTTTTTTTAGTTTTTGACATACAGAAATAAAAACAACCTAATTTTGGTGGGCACCATGAAATTCAGCTGAAAAAAAAACAAACAATGTAGTATCCTGAATTATTGCTTTATGTCCATTGGTTACCGAGATAATGAAAGCGGCAAACACCCCTTACATTGTACCTATGCTATCCTTATGGGGAATAAAAAAGTTCTATATATCGCTTATTTCGCAACATATCTTAGAAAAAATTGATTTGTGGCTTGATATAGTTGAGACATATCGTATTAAGGCCTAAAATCCGCAATTGTCACATTTACGTGTCAGAAAAGCTGCATGCTCACTTGCATACGAATACAAGAATGGAGTATGCAGGTTTGCTGACACGTTAATGTCAAATTAGACCCGACGGGAGACAAAGTAAACCCGGAGAATAACATTGAATTGAATAATTCAAAAATCGAGCGCTTTCAAATTTTTACTCAGACATGCAATTATTTAGACGCTCACCGGGCTATGGGCGCTAACCTATGATTATAGGGGCAGCAATAATCGCTTTAGAAATGCGACAACCAGCTGACTATTTAAGGCTTCTTTTCCAACACAGCGCGGCGTCGTTGGCGCGCTCGACGTCGACGTCGGCGTCATTGCGCCAGCGCGATAGTCAAATGTATAACTGGCGCCAATTCTTGGGGCCCACGCCGTCCATAATACCAACGCTAAAATTAACATAAGTCTTATGGACGGCCGGCGTGGGCCCCAAGAATTGGCGCCAGTTATAAAGCGGGCAATGGTGATTGCTGCCGCGTCAACAATCAGCGCGCGCAGCGTCTAGGAAAGTGTTCCCATTGCCCGCTTCACATTTAACTCTAGCGCAATGACGCCGACGCCGGCGTTGAGCGCACTGACGCTGTGTTGGAAAAGGAGCCTTTAAGAATGATGCAACAATCAGCTGATCGCTGGTGCTGTATAATTCGCACGTGCATATCAGAACAAAAAAACACAATGGATTGGATTTGTTAAAATTTATGGTAAGAAATGAATATGTCTAGATTGGTTATTTATTTGTTATTGCAGGTAGTAGAAAAATGTTGTCTATATTTCGAGGGTAAAATATTCTAGAATTGAAACTGTATTTATATTTTAGGAATGGCTTTATTTTAAGAATTACTTTATTACTACAGATATATTACAGCATAAACAAAGAAGCTTACAGCTGACTTGGAACAGATGAGTAAAGTCAGCAGATATACCACAGAGAGTAAGGACATTGTCTCCCTCGTATGATGTACATTACTCAGTCGCTCAACACATAAACAACTATTTCATCTCTAGTTCCCATTACACTTTTTCCACTTTTTTCAGGTTCATTTATTTTAATTGTAAACAATTGACTTCATACTTTAAAGTTACAAGGATTAAAACCCATATACATTCAAATTACAATACAGATTTTTATAAAAAAAACTCGTCAATGCCCAGTTCTAAAACCTTTATTTTGTATATATCAAATCTCCTTTTCGACGTTATTTACTGTTCATTCACATACCTAACTAGTCTCAATATTAAAGGAAGAATCAATAATTTTCTTTTACTGTTTTTATCAGTAATATGTAATGTGATTTTTCAGTTAGATCTAACATTAACATGTGGTTAATCGGGAACGTGTTTCTTTTGTCTAGGTAAAAAAGACAGTAGGAGCCTCTGCTATCATCCGAGTTGGAGACATAGACACATTGCGACAATCGCTCACTTAGCGGAGACTGGCTGGTTACAATGGAAACTCTATTACATCTTCTGTGGCTTATGTGTACGATTTTGTATCACTGGAATATCAAGCACAAAACCCTATTTCTTGTATGTTCTTGTAATACCTATAACACTAATATCTAAATATATGTCTAAACATTTTGACCGATTTATAAAAAAATCAAAAGAAAAACTATGGAATTTATAAAAACGTTTATAAGTATGTAATTTATTTTTTGTTATATTTAGAGCTAAAATTACTAACAATATTTTGTTTTAACACTCTATTATTTAAAAAATTGAGTTTATTTTTATCAAATTGATAACGTTAATTATCCTTTTTTATCGGTCGTTTGAACGTGTAGGCTAAAAAACCGTGCAGATCATCTAGGGATTGAGTCAACCGTAAGACAAAAAACCCTCACCAAATATTGTTTTTACAGAATTTTTCTAGCTGGACGATTACTGTATTAGTGAATGATCATAACTAGTACAGTAATGTAATTGAACATGTTTACCATATCATTAAAGAAAACCCGATAACTTGTCTTGGAAAATAAATAAGTCAAGTTTTTGTTCCAGAAAATAGACGACACCGAAGTAATACTTCATCTTGTTGGGACTGATATCAAAGGCGCCGCGTTGTTTGCGACTTGAATATTGAAACTCTATCATAATTTATAACCGTCAAAATAAAATTATTCTCTGGAAATTCAGCCAATACAGTTTATTAAACATTTTTAAGGTATTTGATCCGACCCATTATGTTTTAGGAAAAAAAATTAATGTTCTTTACTAAATCCCCAATAATGGGAAAATAGATGGGAAAGGTGAACAAATAAAATAAGGAAATCAAACTATTCCAATGTTTTTTTTTTATTATTGCCATTTAATTGCTCTTAAATGTTATACCTTGTGGTTATAATTCTTACTCATTCTAAATGTTTAAAAAAGATACCAGCTCAGTTTTTTATAATGCTTCCAAAACACCTATAATACTAACCTTTTAGCGAATTTCCCCCTATGGGGAAGTAGCTATTACCGTAGGTGAGACTTAAGCGCGGGACCACCGTAAATTTTTATTTTGAGGTCCCTAGACCCCAAAAACACCGTTCGTTCATTTTCATATATATATAAATATATATATATAGGGATATATATCAGTCCGTAGGCACGATAACTTTTGTAAAAAAGGTCCGATATTGATTAAATTTGGAACAAATGTGTAAAGCGCCATTCATGACTTCGAGTTCGAAAACCAGCAAGATTGGTTTACTCTGAGAAGGTTTTTTTGACAAAATAAAATTTATTTTCAAAATTTAACACCTTTTTACTAATTATTTTTAAATTTCATTGTCAAAATTGAATTCAGCTTAAAAAAACAAACAACTTAGCATTTTGAATTATTATTCTACGTCAATCCGTTGCTTAGATATTGGATAATATTGGATGGTAAACACAGTACGTTATCCAATATGATTTTTAATTTTTCCCTCCAAAAAGTATAGCCACCCTGATTTAAGATATTAATAATTAATAAAAATACAATTCTGAACATATGATTAAATTTTCAGGTGATGAATATTTTATTTGTGTTTATTTTAAATAGTTAGAGTTCACTGATCAAGATTTTGCAGAAAAATATACTATATCAAAAAATTCAAATTATTTTTAAATTTACTGTAACAAAGATAGTATGAGCATTTGGAGGGGGGGATGTCTTGGTCTAAACTGCCTGAAAATGTAGCATAATATATGGTATGTTTACAATGATGAGGAATGATAATATGTTTTATTGAAATTGGCTGGAGATGTAGGTCTGTTGCAACAGGGATGTTTTAATTACTGTAAAACTGACCATATGATTGAATTTAATTTGTTCATGAGTTAAAGGTATTTGTTTGTTTTGAGTGTTTTGAATTCATTGATTATATGTTTGTTGACATTTATATAGGTACTATAACAAGATTACAGTTATTAAAAATTAAAAGACTAAGAATTATATTATAAAATGCAAAAGTGTATGTATTACTTATGAAAACAATTGTGGTCTCTTTGTTAATTTTCTTCATGTTCAAAGCTTATGAATGATTAAACATACGTTTTTAATTTATTATTTACTTAACGTATCATTCAAACAAAAACAATACTTTCCTTCAAATAGGTTGAATGCTCACATATACAAAGTAAATCCTATGGAAATTCGCTGAGTACGCAGGTCTGCTGCGATGGGGGTATTTTTTCAAAAACGTCTTAAACTACCAAAACCATGTACTATAAATATGATGGATAAATAAACCATATATTCATAAATTCGGTCAAGTAAATTATCATGAGTCATATAAAAATCAAAAGTAACGATGAAGTTTTGAAATACTTTACCTAATAAACACTGCATGTACCTTCATTGACAATACAGGTCAATGCACGTCTAGTCACAGTTTGCCTTACACGTCTCCTGCGTTACGTTTTACTCCATAATCTCATAAGGTTTGGTAGGTTCCAGATTGTTCTAATTATAATTAAGGCGTACTTTTTATCTTTACATCAGTTTGTTTTTTCCTTAACTCCTTTCGTGTAAAGAATAAGTGCGATTAGGGCTAGCCATAAAAAACTAATTATATATATGTATAGAGTTTATTCTAGATATATTTTAGGGGTTAAACACGGGATCGTCCAAGAGGGACCCATGTAAATAATGTTGGAAGTGCTTGAGGTTTTTTGGTGTATAACAAAGAATGTGGTTTAATTTGAAATAGTTAATAACAGAATGCAGCGCTTACTAATATAGCAAGAAGTAAAGAATCTCCCGAGCAAAGCTGGGCTCACCAACTAGTATACATTAAAAAGACATTAATCATTTGTGTACTTTATAAAAAATACATATATCACATTGAAAAAAACCTGTAATGAGAAAATGCATATTAAACTGATTGTTTATTAAGCTTTCATCATAGATCAAACTTAAGTTTGTGGACAGTTTATATGTTTGGTACACTGGAGTAGTAATCATTCATTACTAAAAGGTATTCATTACAATTAAAATACTTGTTAAAATAAAATTCAAATACTCTCTCTCTCTCTCTCTCTCTCTCTCTCTCTCTCTCTCTCTTTCTCTCTCTCTCTCTCTATATATATATATACATATATATGTATATATATATATATATATATATTTATATATTCATAAATATTTATTTATTTATTTATATATTTTTTATTTATTTATTTATTTATGAATTAAAACATCAAACGGTTCATCCCTTAACTGATGCGTTTATATTATAAATGTTTGCCTAGTTTACAGTAAGTTTGAGGAATGTTTAATAATGATTAGAAAAAGTGTCAAAGCTAATGAAGACGTCAATGCAATATTGGAACGTGTTTCCAACTGTAGCTGATCTTCATCGCTAAACGTTGGAATGCGTTTGATGACTAGTAGTCCTAGTGCTTCACGTGAATTTCATCAAAGATGTAATTGACTCTTTAATCAGTTATCCTGATTATCCCGGCTGGAGGCAAAAGCAGTTGACAAAGAGCAGCTTTCCTTGAATTTGTTTAATTCGATTTTTTATAGGGCGGTAACGTCACTTACACTTGAAAATACAGGGCAAGTCATCTGATCCGTCTATAACCTGAGGTACAAGGACGAAACAGTACTTTCCCTCACTAGCCCTTACACAAGGACTAACGCAAAACTATTTTAAACCTTTTTAAGGTACAGGGTATTCTAAAATCGGGGAGTCAAGCGTTCGTATCTCAGAATTTTTAATATAAACATACATTATAATCAACATCATTTTTAATTTCTAAACAAGACAAACCATTTTTTGAAAACAGAAATCATTTACCTTTCTTCTTTTCGAAATGGCCGTCATTTATGTGAAAAATATTGTTATTAACGGAATACCCTGTATCTCAAGGACCACAAAACATGTTTTCCTCCACCTACTATTTATAGTCGTCTTTTAGTCCCTGGAATAGAATACTAAAGTACTAGTTTATACTCCATGGGATTCACTTACTTACTAATCTCATAAGAAATACATGGGAATAAATCCGGCAACGCCGCGGTGGACAGTGAGAAAATATGGCAACACTGTCGATTTTAATTTGTTTCTCTATGTTGAAGAGAGTGTCACAGCATCCGAGCATCCGTTACCGTTGTCTACAGGACAGCGTATCCATTTTGAGTTTGCTGTAGTTTAGGCTATATTCCTGCATATTTGTGAACAAATAAGTTAGGCCTAGAGTATTTTTTGAAGAAGAGTGTGAATAAAATGGTTAAAATTAAAGCCTAAATACCTTGTATTATTCATTTATATAGGCTATGTGATTGTAATGCAGTTTGTTGAAGCAAAGGATCATCTGAAGGTAAAGTTACTGTGTTATACCTAGTTATTGTTAATGGTGTAGGTGGAGAAAAAATGTTGTGTGCATCACGGGACTAAAGTACTTTAGTCCCTAGATGCACAAATAACTATTTTGTCCTGTTTATAATTTCTTAATCCTGATACGCTCAGCTCTAATTTGATATACGGCTTGATAAAATTTTAAAATATTTTTTAATAATATTTGTTAGTTTATTCTCCACTTAAAAATTATGTAAAATTTATTTAAAAAGTATGTAGAATGATTAAAAATAAAAGTAAATAGTTTGACGATAAAATTTTATTGTGATTTAAAAAGTGGTTTTTCTAAACAAAATAATTTCCAGTTCAGTTAACGTGTTCCATTTATTTTTATTGTTTGACTTAATTGGTAAATAGGTTTCTTTAAGATTAATATTTCTGTTTCACAGAAGTTACTAGTAAAAAAATTGAGTATAATTGTTGTAGTTGAATATACATTGTCCAAATGAGGTAAAACTGACATAAAATTTATGTATGAGGTTAACATATATATCTAAAAAGAAAGGGTAGTCCTACAAAATATTAATATTTGCATTTATTTTATTCTGATTAGGCCTACAGTGCAATTAAAAGTGCTGTTATTAAAATACACTTAAAAAGTAATTCATGGCATTTTAAAGAAAAGGCTTAATTAAGCTTTTTATATATTTTCAATTTTTCGTATTTAACATCCATTAACAAAGTATTAAAATTAACATATTTAAAAATTTATTTTGATGATTAAAAATTAAAATATTTAAAAATTTATTTTGATGATTCTAAATAAACTATCGTAATCATGAAAGATAACGTGCCTTGTGAAAAGAATTGTTGACAAAACATTAAATTTAGAAAGTCTTTGTGAACTAAATACAATCACTTTTTCTTTACCAGACATGAGTTGTAATGACCGAGAGGTCTCATGCGTCAAGAAATTCAATGCCTGTGTCGCAGGTTCGAATTCTGCATGATGCACGTAGTTTTTTGTTCCGAAATTCTGTTTCATAGTCATTCATTTAGCCCAAATATATGTGTGTTTATAATTCACAGTTTTTCAGTTTGAAATATATTGATTTAAAAAATGGAAGCTTTGCAATAACGAATGAAACTGATATAGCCTAATATTGATTAATAGTGTGTTCTTTTTTTACTTATCTACTATATATTTGTCAAATACCACTCACCCATCATCGCACAGCCCAAACTACTTGACCTAGAACCTTGAAACTTTGCATGAACGTTCCTCTTAGGGCATAGGCATCCACTAAGAAAGGATTTTTTTTAATTCCCTCAGGGCTACGCCCTACGATACAACAAAGTTTCTATGTTAAAGTATAGGGAAGCTCATGTAGTTGTCATGGCAACCTTAACATCAAATCATGAATCCAAGGAAGTTTTTCTGTTTTTCCTCGGGTAAACCCGTGTTGATCAGCTAGTCTACTATATATTTGTCAAATACGACTCACCTATCACCACACAGCCCAAACTACTTGACCTAGAACCTTGAAACTTTGCATGGACGTTCCTCTCAGGGCATAGGCATCCACTAAGAACGGATTTTTTAAAATTCCTTCGGGGCTACGCCCTATGATATATCAAAGTTTCAGTGTTAAAGTATAGGGAAGCTCAACTAGTTGTCATGGTAACCTTAACATTTAAATTATGAATCCGAGGAAGTTTTATATTTTTCTACGGGTAAAACCGTGTTTATCAGCTAGTGTTACATAAAATTGATAGTGTTACCTTTTTACCTCAATTTGATGACAAAATGACGTAATTTTAATCAATTATGACGTCAATTTGACATCAACGATTTCATTGATACAGTATTGACATTTTGTATGTATATCAATTTTACATAAAACTGATGTACAGGGTAAGTCATACCCCCCTAAATGGGGTGGCTATATAGGTTTTATTATGTAGAATGTTTTTAAGGCACCAGAAAGTGGCACGCCCTATGGAAACCCGGGGAAGCTCGATGTCGAAAACTTGGATTTTATGTTATCAGCTCAACACTAACAACATCCAAGAATCTCCATTACGAGAGTATTTTCAAGTAAATGGTGTTTGCCACCATATATATGTAATAGGGGTGCCATACACCATCCACCGATTTCCCGCTCTTGTATGGAGAGGGAACGAAGGTCAAATGGGGACGATGGAAAATGGGGACGAAGGTCCTGTGACATCTAACCATACAAATAACTTGTGTTTGAATTTACAGTTAAATAATTTTATATTGATATATAAATAATACAGGTTTTCTGCCTCATGATGAACCAAATTCGACTGCTGAAAATTGAAGTTGGAAGCTGCTAACTACTCTGTTGACAACGGAAACAACAATACCAAGTCAGTGAGATGTCCAAGTGTACTCAGCCCCGTCACTCTGCTTTTGTTTGTCTTTCCTTGTTTAGCTGGATTTAATTAGAGTGGTTAGGCTGTAAACTTGACAAGGAACGTTTGCTATTCATGAGATATTTCAATTACTACCAGAAGTAAACTTCTTTTGAAGAAGAATAAAATAAATCTTTAACATATGTTAACAAATTGAAATTTGTACCCGCGCAATTTGACTAGCCAACCCGATGCTACAGATTTGTTTCATCTGCACCTTTTTAGTCACATGCACTAATAAAAGAAGAATTTGTTTTTCTAATCCTCGGCCAAACCATCTTGAAGCAAACCCCTTAAATGCACTCATTTTAAAAACCACCTCTACGGTCCCACAGACTGGTGTTGGGGACACGAAAAAAGCGAAATTTACATTTATATTTATTACGCAAACATTCACTGATTTATAACAGTGGTTGTTATACGGGCATTTTAATTTTATACTTAATGTGTTATATAAAGCTAGTAAAAAATCTTTTTTTATGCTAAAAATATCCCATTAAAACCCGTAAAGGATTTTAACTATATAGGCTAACACCTCGATGGCAGTTACTTAAGATAATAGGATGGAAGCTTATCTTTACTGAGCTTATTACTCAGAGTCTCTGTTGAAAACTCACTTTGCTTAAAAGCCTATAAAAATGACTTATGCTCCGAATCGAAATAATTCTTTTCTGCATCTTAAAAATACAATTTTAATAATTTCAAACGTGAAACACGCAATTTTTCCTTCAACTAATACAACAAGATTTGTTTCAATTTTTAAGTTGCTAGCTCTAAAGTATTTTAATTTAATTTAATGTAGTCAAACGTTATTTTAGAATTGAACATTTACTTAGTTTTCAAAATTAGCTTTAGCATCATCAGCTAAACCGCTATAATATATATAAAAGGGTTGTAAATATAAGGCCTAAACCGCACTTAACTTTTAAGAAAAGCATCGGTCCAACAATGGCACATTGTTCATTCATATACTTGAATGAAAGGACGCGGAAAGAAAATCCCAGAAAAAATTCTATTACTTTTTCTATTAATTTTTCAAAAGCGCACAAATTTATAGACAATGTCTGAACAGATGTTTAATACGTTTTTATTACAAAGTGTTTTTCATTTGTTTACTGTTTCGTAGCGAAGCGGGACACCAGCAGCTAGTTTAAAAAAAGGCTAATCGTCCTAAAATTGATTTAGGCGTTGCTATCTGTGATTTAACTAAAACAATGACTTAGGAGCGAGTGACTTCAAACAATATCTTTTTATAAAAAAAACTAATATACTCAATAATTTATTAGAAAAACATTCCTATAAAGATGTAAACTATGTACTTTCCACTTACTTAACTATAAACCGTCTTGTGGGACAAATTTTAGTTATTCTACAGTTCATTTAAAAATGACACCCCGAACGGCATTCCGTCTGCTGGAAGACACGGTGTAATGTGCCGTGACGTGCAGTCTGTTGGAGCTTGACACTCCCTGCACGTAACGCTCCATAACAGGAACACCTATACTGTGCAAACATTAATCATTAAAGGTGATATCCCGAGTGGCATTACATCTAGCAGAAACAGTGTAATGTGCCGTTACGTGTTGTCTGATGGAGCTTGACTCTCAGCACGTAACACTCGATAACAGGAACACCTATAATGTGCCAACATTAACGTCTAATTTGACATTAACGTGTCAGCAAACCTGCATACTCCATTCTTGTATTCGTATGCAAGTGAGCATGCAGCTTTTCTGACACGTAAATGTGACAATTGCGGATTTTAGGCCTTAATACGATATGTCTCAACTATATCAAGCCACAAATCAAGTTTTACTAAGATATGTTGCGAAATAAGCGATATATAGAACTTTTTTATTTCCCATAAGGACAACCAAAATTAGGTTGTTTTTATTTCTGTATGTCAAAAACTAAAAAAACAAAATGTTGCTCATTTTAGGGGAAAATCGTGAAAAACTCTTATTTTTAGCGCTCTATAACTTGGTAACCGTTAGGAGTACAAAGAAAGCGTACAATAAAATCTACGTAGAACATAATAAGCTTTATTTTGTATATTTAAAGTTTTTCACTCTGACCAACGGTTGTCGGGATGTTTACAAAAAACCCAAAATAGTGCCCGTCAATCACCACTAGAGCTCCACATATTTTCCAGGACTTGCGTATTTTTATCCTTAGGTACTTCTAAATTTAAGTATGCTAAGTTTCAAAATTACTGAATTTTTTCCAGGTTAAGCCATTTTTTAGTTTTTTGACTGGGCTAAGATACCTATAAAGATATTGAAATGGTATTTGCTAAACAAGTTTACTACAATTTTCGCTCCAGAGCTATTAATTGAGCTCTTCGTATATAGGTTCTAACTACAGACTAGAAACAAACAAATGATTTTCCTACTTGACGTTTATCAGTATCTATAAAAACTGAATTGAATCTCGTCCATAATCTTACAAGGTTGTGTTGATTAAATGTTTTTGTGTACTTAATACTTTGAAATGTTATAATTTCAAAATAATAGTGCACTGTGGTAAAAAATAGCGTTCATACCTAGGAGGAACATGTTTTGCAGGATCTAGATTATTTCAAGTTCTTGACTATGTCTCAAACTTTTAGAAAGATTTCGAGTCTACAAAACGTCACTTTTAGCATTAGGTGAATTTAATAAGCTATTTTTACATACTCCGTAAATCATTACGTATTTATTGTATAAGAGAAAAGAATTCTTGCAAAATTCAAACGTGATAATACAAATCACGCTATGTTGGATTGAAATATGTTGTTTTGCATTCGAAATTCGCTGAGTATGCAGGTCTGCTGCAACGGGGGTATTTTAATATGCAACATTGTTAGTTTTGTTTTCTGGCACAAAATTATTTTTTCAGTGTTCCGACACGGGAACAGTCGAATACAATTGGCCATGTGAAAATAATGGATTTTCAAGGTTGTTTCCACAAACATTCAACGACTGTCCATTTCATTCGGACATTGCAAATGCAAGCTGCTGGAAATTCTTGCCGCTTAAAATCAAAGGGCGTATCGTTTTGAATTATTTGGATACGTGGAATAAAAACGTCTTCATCTTTGTAGTTTTTTTTTTTGCGAAATCGTTGCCTCAATTATATTGTTAATTAATTTTTTCACCGTCAGCTGAGTGCCATTTTAAAACCGTAGTGAGTTAATGCTTCACAACACAATAATTACTGAAACGACCTTTAGCTGAATGGATATTCTTCATTATATAAGCTGATGGATAGTTATGAGCGATGGCTTGTGGACGCGGTGTTCCTTAGTGGGGATTAACGTCCGCACTGTTGAGTACTCGTTCATGGGACCATCCTCATAATTAGACCAGTTCGTAAATTGTTAAACCGAGGCGAAATCGTGGTTCGGATCCCACGTAAAAATGTAGGTCCCTTAGTTGCCATTGGCTGTTGGGCTATTAATTAACAGTCTTATCTAAGGAATATGTCGGCCTTAGTCAGTAACAAGACTACAAGATCGCGCCACAATCATCCTTCACTCATCTGTCATTCATACTTGGCTTAAAATACCTACCTGGGTAGGTCGCCATTTCAACTAATGTATCTAATGTATCACATAATCAATTTCATTCGGCTTTATCCTCTCAACCAACCAAATAAGGATGTGTGCGTGTTGCAACCCGCGTTTTTGCCATTCTACTGAATACATCCCACAATTCGTCTCACCGAACATGCAATGCTTAGCGATAAAATCCATGAGTAACTTTATTTTCTTTTAAAACCTCTTGTGGTAATATGGCGATCAATGGGAGATTGGCCAGGAACTTAGCATCATGAGCGCACTCATGCTCATATGTCGCGGACTTTCGACGTATGTTGCTGGGAGTATAGTCACTTTGCCTTCTTTAAATGCATTTCAATCAGTATTGGTAGAATCCCCAAGATGTACGTATTCCACGGAACGGAGTTTTGCCTGGTTCAACCTGATATGCCAATCGTGTCAATTGTAGTTGGCCACTGGTGCAGCACATTACAGGGGCTTCAAACATATATAGTCATTGCAACTGTTGACATACAATGTTCATTGAGCCAATAGCAACTATTGGCAATAAACTGTAATCGATCGTCGCGTTATAATTGGTTACCGAGATATTAAAAGTGGTAAACACAGTACGTTGTCCCAATGTTAACCTTATGGGAAATAAGTAAAATTCTATATCTCCGTTATTTTTCAACATAACTTGATAAAACTTGGTAAATGGCTTCTTCTAGTTCAGATCTACAAAATATTGAATTAAAACCACCTAGTTTTAACATACCCGTAGCAGCAAACCTGCATACTCATTCCCCATGTTATTCTTATGGAGCTTTCAAAAACATGTCAAATCTCGCTATGTTGGATTGAAATATGTTGTTTTGCATTCGAAATTCGCTGAGTATGCAGGTCTGCTGCAATGGGGGTATTTTCAAATACTAAATTGTTTGTTTTTTTGAGCTGAACTCAATGGTGCTAACAAAAATTGGATTATTTTTATTTTTCTATATAAAAAACTCAAAAAACCCATTTTTGCGGGGGTTTACCCCCCTTTACCCCCCCTTTCGGTAGTCCGATCGGGCTGGTTTTCGAACTCGTCCGAATAATTACTACTTTACATGGCTGTGCTAAATTTTATTCAGATTGGACCATTTTTACGGCTGCTATCGTGCTTAAAGACACATAGATATATATATATATATATATATATATATATATATATATATGTATGAAAATGAACGAATAGTGTTTTTTGCTTCTGGGGGCCCCAAAACGAAAAGTTATCATGGTGTCGGGCTTAGGTCTTACCATGAGTACTACGGTAACAGCTTCTTCCCTATAGGGGAAATTCGCTAAAAGCTTTAGAATAAAAGCTATGTTGTTGGTGTGACTATTTTGATATTCATTCAAACTAAAACAAATTATTCATAAATAGTCCAGGCAACGAAAGGTTATAGAGGGCATTGCATGGATCACAATTTTTGACTTTTTAACTTTGTTTGGACTAGTTAGGAGTAAAACATATCAAAAGTCCCCGCCCTTAGCCTTTGAGCTGGCTGGGCTGGAAGGGCCTAAAGGTACATTTTTTTTGGTTTTTCCTAAATATCTTGAAAACTATCAACTTCTAGTATTCCCTATCAAATTTGAAAATCAAAGAAAATTAAATTTCCTGTAAGAAAAATACATACTATTTCTACTTTGGTCCAACCGTTTACAAGGTAAGCACTAATTTTATTAATTTTTTTTTAATATCCCTTCCTTAAGAAATACATGTAAATTTGTGGGTAACTTAGATGCCCAATTGGGCAACGCTTTTTTCGCCTAAAGGAAAATGAACAGCATTCAGGAAATATTGACAAAATTTCTAGTTATTTGACACCTCAATCATAAAAATTGGTCTAAAATTAACCAATTAGCGAGCTCACAAAAAACGTTATTTTTCAAGGAATTATTACAATTTGTTATAACTCCTTGACAAATAACGTATTTTGTGAGCTCGCCAACGCCTTAATTTTAGACCAATGTTTATGATTGAGGTGTCAAATTACTAGAAATGTTGTCAATATTTCCTGAATGCTGTTCATTTTCCTTTATGTTAAAAAAAGTTGCCCAATTGGGCATCTATGTTACCCACAAATGTACATGTATTTCTTATGGAAGGGATATTTTTTTAAATATTAACTAAATTAGTGCTTACCTTGTAAACGGTTGGACCAAAGTAGACATATTATATATTTTTCTTAGAGGAAATTTAATAGGGAATACTAAAAGTTGATAGTTTTCAAGATATTTAAGAAAAACCAAAAAATTTTACCTTTAGGCCCTTCCAGCCCAGCCGGCTCAAGGGCTAAGGGCGGGGACTTTTGATATGATTTACTCCTAACTAGTCCAAACAAAGTTACAAAGTCAAAAATTGTGATCCATGCAATTCCCTCTATACCTTTTTTTGAGCATTTATTGCCTGGACTAAAAGAAGACAGGACAACGTCTGTCGGGTCATCTAGTAAGGGATATTTATTTCCAATACAATTTTATGTTTATATTTTCAATATTGTTTAGTTGCTGACCAAACCAACGGCCAACGTAACTAGAACGAAGACTATGATGACTAGAAAGGACTTACAATGCAATCAAACAGAAAATTTTGATATTGTAACGCTTAAATCTAGACACGGGTTCAATATTTTTAAGTCTTGATGAAAATTTTGTTCAAAAAACCTATTAAACCCTGCGGTTTTCCCTTTCATTGTATTGAGATTAAAAATGGAAAATTTCAGCAGTTTTATTTGCCTCTCAGGGCGAAGCTCTTGAAAATAAATAAAAAATACTCATGAATTGGTATTACCACGGTAATAGTTATAAGAAACAACTTTCCAACTATACGCTTTTGCCTTAAAGCTTTATTTTAGTTACTATGTGGTTTTTCGTTTCCTGTAAAATTTGATGAAGTAGAATGTTTATGTTTGAATCTTACCGATTCAGTAATAGATTTTAATGCACTTCTTATGAGTTTACTTTGCCTTCCGCCGGGAGACAACGTAATGAATTTACTCCCGGCGGTAGACAAAATTTAATCACTCAATACAATTAGAAAATGTGACTACATAGGTATATAGTACAGTAGGTAAGTATTTTTTGTTTGTTTCTTAAACGTTATATTACATTTTTTAGCGAATTTCCCCTATAGGGAAGAAGATATTACTGTAGATCTCATGGTAAGACCTAAGCCCGATACCATGATAACTTTTCGTTATGTGTCTGTTAGCACGATAGCGGCGGTAAAAATGGTCCGATCTTTATGAAATTTGGTACATATATGTAAATGGATAATCAATTGAACAAGTTCGTAAATCAGCCCGATTGAACAACTGGAAGGGGGAGTAAAGGGAGGGAAACCCCCAAAATGGGTTTTTTGGGTTGTTCACATAGGGAAATAAAAATAATCCAATTTTGGTTAGCACCTTTGAATTCAGCTTGAAAAAGCAAACAATTTAATATTTTGAATCATTGCTCTATGCCTATTGGTTACCAAAATACTGCAAGCGGTAAACACGTTGTCTCAATGTTGACCTTATGGGAAATAAGTAAAATTCTATATCTCGCTCATTTTTCATCTTAATAAAACTTGGTTTGTTGCTTTATCTAAATGAGATCTAATGTATATTAGTTAAGACCCCCAATATTTCCATTTTCATGGCAGCAAACCTGCATACTCATTCCCTATGTTATCCTTAAGAGAAATAAAAAATGCTATAGCTTCCTTATTTCTTAACATATCTTGATAAAACTTGCGGTATATGGCTTCTTCTAGCTCGGATCTACTATGTATATATTGTAAAGCTTGAGGATGTGTTTAATTTTACATTTAAGTGGTTGAACAAATAATATTAAGTTAATAAATAAAGGAATGAACAATCTGACTCACTTGGCTGTGGAGGTCAAGATCGAGATTAAATCAACACAGTATAAGATTATAGCAAACCCAATTTATAATTATACATTTAATAAAAATAACCCTCAACACTGTAAAAAAAGATAGATAATATATCACAATATCTAAATTCTATTTATACCGTTATAACCAGTGTCTCTATTTTGTTGATATAGTTTATGGTAAATAAAATATAATAGCACAAATCAAATCTCTAAATTACTATATACGCAGATTTAAATGCGAGCATTAAAATTATATATACATGACTGAAAGGGGTAAGCTAATCTATTTATTATTAATGGTGTAAAATTTCAAAACATTAAAAACTACATCAATATTAATAGTTACACATTTATTTTGGTTAAGTTATTATGTACACCCTTATATTTCCACATTCAGTCGTTAAGGTCTTCTCATTTATTTATTTTACCTCATAAAACTATTCGTATGACTTAGTTTCAATGATTACTTTTTAATCAGATTAATAAATATCATTCCGTTCTTCAATTATCAATCAATTAAAATTTCTTTAGAGATTTTTACTAAATTATATATAGTTTAAATATTTGATTTATATATGGATTTAAATCCTATCCTCTTATTTTTATATAGAATTGAATTATTAACATCGGGATTAACATCGGGAGAAGACATACCCTCCGGGCCGTCTGCATAGCTTCTCTTGACGATCCTCTGCGGGGTGTCCTCTCGTCAGGGTCCTCTGCGGGGTGTCCTCTCGTCAGGGTCCTCTGCGGGGTGTCCCCTCGTCAGGGTCCTCTGCGGGGTGTCCCCTCGTCAGGGTCCTCTGCGGGGTGTCCCCTCGTCAGGGTCCTCTGCGGGGGTGTCCTCTCGTCAGGGTCCTCTGCGGGGTGTCCCCTCGTCAGGGTCCTCAGCGGGGTGTCCTCTCGTCAGGGTCCTCTGCGGGGTGTCCCCTCGTCAGGGTCCTCTGCGGGGTGTCCTCTCGTCAGGGTCCTCTGCGGGGTGTCCCCTCGTCAGGGTCCTCTGCGGGGTGTCCTCTCGTCAGGGTCCTCTGCGGAGCTGTCCTCTCGTCAGGGTCCTCTGCGGGGTGTCCTCTCGTCAGGGTCCTCTGCGGGGTGTCCTCTCGTCAGGGTCCTCTGCGGGCTGTCCTCTCGTCAGGGTCCTCTGCGGGCTGTCCTCTCGTCAGGGTCCTCTGCGGGCTGTCCTCTCGTCAGGGTCCTCTGCGGGGTGTCCTCTCGTCAGGGTCCTCTGCGGGCTGTCCTCTCGTCAGGGTCCTCTGCGGGCTGTCCTCTCGTCAGGGTCCTCTGCGGGCTGTCCTCTCGTCAGGGTCCTCTGCGGGCTGTCCTCTCGTCAGGGTCCTCTGCGGGGTGTCCTCTCGTCAGGGTCCTCTGCGGGGTGTCCTCTCGTCAGGGTCCTCTGCGGGGTGTCCTCTTGTAAGGGTCGTCAGCGGGGTGTCCTCTCGTCAGGGTCCTCTGCGGGGTGTCCTCTTGTAAGGGTCGTCAGCGGGGTGTCCTCTCGTCAGGGTCCTCTGTGGGGTGTCCTCTCGTCAGGGTCCTCTGCGGGGTGTCCTCTCGTCAGGGTCCTCTGCGGGGTGTCCTCTTGTAAGGGTCGTCAGCGGGGTGTCCTTTTGCGAGTGCTCGAGATTCGAGTTTTTTCGAGCCCAGTATACAATGCTCGACTCGACTCGACTTATTGCCAAATACTCAAAAGTTTGAGCCGTTTACCCATTCTCGAATATTACAGTAATTTTTTACAATGCGAATATATCTGAAATGAACATAACTAAAACGTCGTTTGTTATACTTGAAGTAGAGAGTTCTTTTATGTTATTAAAGATACATTAATTATTTATTATTTCTTCTCTTAAAAAACTTATTTTTGTTATATTTTATAAACTATCCCAAATAAATAACAAACTACATTTTTTAGGACACTTATATTAATAGAAATGTACCTATGTGAGTAACTCATCAAAGTAAATATTTTAACCATATATTGAGGAATGAGAGGGCTTTTCATCTCATTTCAAAACTCAGGTAAGCCTAGACAAGTTAGGCTAGAAAGATATATCAAATACATAATTATTGTGAGTTTAAGAAATGGTTTTCTTTCTTTTAGCGAATTTCCTTAGAAATAAGCTATTACCGTCGTTTTAACAAAACAGATTGGACAAAAAATATCCGTTCAGGGTAACCTCAGCAATCGTATTAATATTTATATTAATTGACAGCTTTTTATGTGTACTTTTTGTGTAATTTTGAAATACCCCTTTCAATTTTTATAATTTGTAAGGGGGCGTTTCAAAATTTAACATGGGCTTATATGGGAAATAGAATTTTCATTTTTTGAGTGACTGTAAGCACGATAACTCTCGTAAATATCCTCCGATCGTAACAACATTTGGTACAGACATGTAAAACTAGATTCTCTTGGATGAGTTCGTAAACCAGCCAGATCGACATATCCAAAGTGGGGTAAAGGTTCCATTTTAACCCCCGAAAATGAGTTTTTTGAGTTTTTCAAATTGAAAAATTATATTTATCCATTTATTGTTTGGACCATTGGATTAGCTCGAAAAAAACAAACAATTTGGTATTTTAAATAATTTCTCTAAGTCCATTGGTCTCCAAGATATAAGCGAAAATACCTCTGGAAGGCCCCTTTTTGCTAATAAAAAAATGGGTTTTTTGAGATTTTCAAACTAAAAAATCAAAGTTATCAAATTATAGCTTTCATATTTGGATTCAGCTCAAAAAAACAAACAATTTGTTAATATAAATCATTTCTCTAAGTCCATTGGTCTCCGAAATATAAGCGAAAATACCTATGGAAGGCCCCTTTTTGATAAGCAAAAAATGGGTTTTTTGAGATTTTCAAATTAAAAAATCAAAGTTATCAAATTATAGCTTTCACCTTTGGATTCGGCTTGTAAAAACCAACAATTTGGTAGCTTCAATCATTGCTCTAGGTCATTGGTCTTTAAGTTATTAGCGAATTTCCTTAGAAATAAGCTATTACGTCGTTTTAACAAAACAGAATTTAACATGGGCTTATATGGGAAATCGAATTTTCATTTTTTGAGTGACTTTAAGCACGATAACTCTCGTAAATATCCTCCGATCGTAACAAAATTTGGTACAGACATGTAAAACTAGATTCTCTTGGATGAGTTCGTAAACCAGCCAGATCAACATATCCAAAGTGGGGTAAAGGCTCCATTTTACCCCCCAAAAATGGATTTTTTGAGTTTTTCGAATTGAAAAATTATATTTATCCAATTATTGTTTGCACCATTGGATTTGGCTCGAAAAAACAAACAATTTGGTATTTTAAATCATTTCTCTAAGTCCATTGGTCTCCGAAATATAAGCGGAAATACCTATGGAAGGCCCCTTTTTGATAACCAAAAAAATGGGTTTTTTGAGATTTTCAAACTAAAAAATCAAAGTTATCGAATTATAGCTTTCACCTTTGGATTCAGCTTGAAAAACAAACAATTTGGTAGCTTCAATCATTGCTCTAGGTCCATTGGGCTTTAAGTTATTAGCGAATTTTCTTATAAATAAGCTATTACCGTCGTTTAACAAAAAAAAACAGTATGGACAAAAAATATCCGTTCAGGGTAACCTCAGCAATCGTATTAATATTTATTTCAATTGACAGCGTTTTATGTGTACTTTTTGGATATGAAGTGAGTTTATTGCTAAAACGCATTTTCACCTGCAAAAATCACGATTCGTTTCAAAATTTAACTTGGGCTTATTTGGGGAATAGAATTTTCATTTTTTGAGTGACTGTAAGCTCGATAACTCTCGTAAATATCCTCCGATCGTAACAAAATTTGGTACAGACATGTAAAACTAGATTCTCTTGGATGAGTTCGTAAACCAGCCAGATCGACATATCCAAAGTGGGGTAAAGGCTCCATCTTACCCCCCAAAAATGGATTTTTTTGAGTTTTTCAAATTGAAAAATTATATTTATCCAATTATTGTTTTCACTATTGGATTTAGCTCGATAAAACAAACAATTTGGTATTTTAAATCATTTCTCTAAGTCCATTGGTCTCCGAGATATTTTGCCACTTCGCATTTTTTCCTTGTGTTTTTAATATCGAGGCAGCAGGATGTTGGCTTAGCCAATTTCCTATTTACTCCCTACTGAGGTTATCAACAAATCGCTTTGAGTAATTTCTCAGTTTATCAATGTATTTCATAGAATTTTGTTTTTTTAAACAATTGTATGTTAATATAACTAAAAAAATAAACATTCTTGTCTACTTTATTATATGAAATCTTTGTGTTTTTTCATCTAAATTTTTTACCAATCTTTTTTTACAAAGGCTTTGTAAACAAGCTATAATATAATATTTTAATATATATATATATATATATATATCACTTGTTTATTTTTATTTTTTTCGTGATAATGGATTACTGGTTATTACTGGATTACTGGATATTTTGTAATTGGAAATTCGCTGAGTACGCAGGTTTACTGCGACGGGTTTTTTTTATTATTTATTTGTATTTCTGTTGTTAGTTCAATAGTAATCTAGTTAGTAGTATCTTTTAAGTTTGGTTACCTTAAAATTTTAATTCGTATTTGATTAATAGTAACAATTATTCACACGACGAGTATGTAGATAAAAGATGACTATTATATTTTTTTAACTCGACTCGTAGCTCGCAAGTATCTCAAAACTGACTCGGCTCGACGTCAAAAATTACTACTTGCACACCCCTACTTAAAACACTATGATCCTTTAGCTTTGTAATAAGAAAAAATCAAACTGTAAAATTCAAGGCTTTTCTAAGAAGTAAATCACCACACACTACGTGACAATCTTGAATCGAATATCATAAATCAAAAACGATAGATTTATATGACCGTTTCCGATAGCACATTTGTCAGTTTAACTTCTTTACGTTATTGTTAAGTGTATTAAAAATGTTCAAGCTTCATGGAAAAAATACATAGAAAATATTTCTTTGACTTGAAAATGGTTTTTGAAGATTTCCTTCGTATGGAGCCACTAATTAAATCTTCCTTTGTAGGGGAGCTTTAAAATAAGAGGGTGTATATAATTTGTACTCAAATTTATTATATTTAAGAATTTGAATTTAAGATGTTAAATCACCTCTTCAATACAGTGATTTTTCATCCAAAGGAAAACTTCTTTATCATTACGTTGTTCCATTGCTCGTTCTTAGTTAGTGCCAGTTGTTATCATCATTTTGAACCTCTGAAATAAAGCCCTATCACCCGATAAAATATTATAAGTTAACAAAAACCAATTATTAGAAATCATTTGACCATTTAATTACTATGTAATTAATTAACCCAATAATTAATTTCGTTAATTATTTAAGTACAATTTGTAAAATCCTGAGTGTCTTAGAAACCATACCTTGATAAAATATTACACACTCATATTTTGAGTTATTTTTTGCTTAATTTTATTGATGGCCTCTAATTTGACAGTAGCCAATCTAGAGGCACCACGGCACCAGTATTATAGAATGAAATCAGTTTAAAATACATAAAAATTATCTACTAAAATTGTTAAAAATTACTAGTTTTTTAATTTTTGTTTTCGTCATTTTCACACTACGCATTACACTCATTAACTAATTAGCTTTATCCACGTTCCCAATATGTAATTCGAACTGCTCCGTTTTATAAAAACGTTAGCTGTTTAAGAGAAGCCAGCATCCCAAGGCGCACGCCTTCAACGTACAAGGCTGCATCACATGAAAACATCCACCACATTTGAACTTCTCAAGAGAATATAATTGTTCATAATTTATGTCTCGGTTTTGCTCTCCTACAGTTTAGGAGTAGGCCTTTATGTTATTGAAAGTCATTATATTGTTTAAGCTTATTCACCTGTAGCACATTTAATGCAATGTATTTTATTCCAACAGCCTTGATATATTTTCTTAATATTTGTAATATGTATTACTTACGTGATAGCCGACTTGTGCGTGACTTGTGATTTCGTGGTTTCAAACGAATTTTCAATCATGCCGAGCTAGTTCCGTTGAAATAACTCTCAGTTATAAAGTGGCAAACCTCTATTTATTTAGCTCTTATTTCTGTTGTTGTCGATGAAGTTGGTTATAACTACATAAAATGGTACATATAACGAAAACACACTTTTCATGAACACTTAACATCCTTATTACCACTGATTTTGGATAAAATTGCAGCCAGACTTACTTACTTACTTGACTTATATTCGGCGTCCTGTGTCCCGCAAGGGGCGTAGGATCTGTCATGTTCAGCTGGTGAACCACTCTCCAACATGGGGGAGTTTCATTGGTAGGTTTTACAAGCCTCCCAATATTCATCAAGATTGTAAAAACTATGATTTGATAAAAATGATTTCAGATGGCATTTAAATTTAGAAAAGAGGGCTATATTCTTTATCGACAGTGGCAAAGCCTGGTACAATTTTACACCTAGATATTCTGGTTTTTTTCTCAAAAATT
The DNA here is from genome assembly GCA_035578135.1 of Flexamia atlantica. Lineage (NCBI taxonomy): Eukaryota > Metazoa > Arthropoda > Insecta > Hemiptera > Cicadellidae > Flexamia > Flexamia atlantica. The sequence goes on along the minus strand of JAQJVK010000001.1, from coordinate 128,964,491 downwards.
GCTAGCCTATGTTGTTGTGCAAAGGAAGTCTTATGTCTAGTATTGTAATTATGTCTATTGTTACTATTGTTTTCTAAAATTTCATGGATCCTGTTCTGTTTTACATAGCAAATTGACTCTAAGATAAAAATGTTCGGTACAGTTAAAATATTAAATTGTTTAAAAAATCCTCTACAGTGAGCATGAGGTGCGAGTTTGGCTAATGATCTTATAGCCTTTTTTTGCCAAATAAATATTTTTTCTATGTTACCCTTACCCGCCCCCCAAAGCACAACAGAGTAAGTTATGTGGGTTTCGAACAGGCTGTAATAAACCAGTCTACTAAGATCTGTATTGTTTAATCTATTGATGTTTCTAACGGGATGAAGAGACTTTTTGCTAGCTTTTTTCCAGGCCATCTATGTGCTTGTTCCATCTCAACCCATCGTCCAACATCACCCCTAAAAAAGTTGTATGATCGGTTTGTTGCAAAGCTACTAAATTTTCCTGATCTTCTAAGTACAGTTCGAGAGGGGTGTTATTCCTGACTTTTTTCTGGCTGGTTTGAATGAGCATAAAGTTGGTTTTAGTTGGATTGAGAATCAAGTTATTTTCAGAAAAATACTGTGAAAATTAATTTTTGTACAATTAATGACTGATACAAAAGATTATATTTTCTTTATTTGTTTCTCTTGTGCTAGCCATTATAACTATATAGATGGCTAGAAATTCCTAGCACAGTATTTAAAAATGGTAATGATTTGTACTGAATTGAATAAAAATATTATTATATTTTTCCCGTGTTGGGCCGGGACAGAATGTCCAACAGTATCCCCTGCTTGTCGTAAGAGCCGCCTAAAAGGGGAGGGGGGCGCACTGGTCCTTTTTTGCGTCTCCTTTTCACAACTCCATTCTCCGAATCATTTCAATAGCCCGGTTATTTTTCTAAATCATTCCGTCCTACTTGTCGGGGTGACTCTGTGTTCTTCAGCCTCCACTGCGCTGGAGGTCTAGGATGAGCAGAGGGTACAGCTTAAAAACTGGGTTCTGCACCTCCCACCCTGCCGGATAGTACAGGGGCCCGGGTCTGCCCAGCCAGCTGACCTGGCTCGCCTATCAGCCGGCGAATATCCCCTTGGCCGTGGCGGTGCCGGTTGGCGACCGGATCGGGCCCTGCTGCGGTCACGGGGGGGGCTCTGCCGAGGCCACTGCTCGTCTAGGACCGCTGGTGTTTTGGAGGCGGTCGAACACGGATATAGTTGCTCTGGCGACGGGTCGGTTTTGACAATCACATTGGGGCACTGTTTTGGGAGGTCACAATACGCCCAGTCTTGGGGGCTAATCCAGACATCATGGCAAGTTCAGAAGGAAAAACGTCTCAAAATTTGCAAGATTCATCCCGGAGTACCCTAACCCCAAAAACGAACCAGAAGGAGCAATTTCCTCGGCTTCCCTGTCAAAGTGGGGACGTCGGCGTAGAAGACCTCTTTGGCCGGAAGCCTCGGGTCGCGAGGTCACCACAAGGCCGAGCGACGCCAACTGCCTCGGTGACAAGAACACCGGTGCTCACCGAGCAAGCACCCGTCAGTGACGTGGACTCGGTGAACACCGACCCGTCCCCCTTCCAGGCGGTAATTTCACTTGCCAGGCAGCAGGAGGAGGAGCACCTTCAAAAGTGCTTCGCCACCCTTGCTGCCATGAAGGCCACGACTGGCAGACAGAATAACATCAGCAGGGATGTGCAGGAAGGCATAGTCCAACTAGAGGTCCGCCTTAACCACATCCTTTAGCTGAGGAAGTCTTGGCAGTCGTGCGAGTCCGTGACCGAATCGACGCAGACGACTCCGTCCTTGCGGGTTAAGGCCCAGCCTACCGGATCGAAGCGGGCAGCCAGCAGCCCCGCCCAGCCGGAGGCAGAGAAAAAGAAGAGGAGCGACGGTTCAATGGAGGACAAGGACTCCGAGAAATGGACCGACGTGGTTAAGAGGAAGGGGAAGAAGAAGAAAGCCCCGCCCTAGCAGCCTGGAAGCCAGCCCGGCCCTCAGGACAACAAGAAGGCGCCGAAGAAGAGGGCACGCAAGACGCGGCCAGACGCTCTTCTCATCAAGCCGTCGGAAGGGAAATCCTACGCCGACGTGCTGGGCGAGATTCGCAGCAAAGCGAAGCCCGATGAGAAGGGCGCCGTTATCAAGGCCATGAGGAGGACCCGAGCCGGCGATCTTTTGGTCGAACTCGGGGACGCCTCCAAAAGCAAGTCCGCCTTCAGCGAAGACCTGAAGAACATCTTGGGGGCGAACGCGACTGTCCGCGTTTCGAGCCCAAGTCGACGCTGGAGGTGAGAGATCTCGACGAGCTGACGACCGAGGCGGAGGTGACCTATCTGCACCGGATGGACAAAGTCGCCAGCCCGGACTTTCTGTATTGCCCCGGCATCCCAGACACGTCCGAGCACACCTTCTTTCAGTGCGACCGTTGGCACGTCCGCCGAGCCTCGCTTTCATCTGAGATCGGCGTGGTCGTCAGCCCAAACAACATCGTCGGAGCTATGCTCCAGGGAGAGGGCAACTGGAACTGTGTCCAGCACTATGTCCAGGCCATTCTTCGGGCGAAAAAGGTCGACCTCGATCGGCCTTGATCCTCAGCTTTTCCCCACGGAGGATGCCCTAGTGGCTTAATATCAAAGGCCTAGCCCGAAGTAATGTGTGAAACAGTTCCACGCTAGTAAGTGTCCTCGGTGCCGAGGGAGGTGGTTTAGTCGGTAGTTCACGGGACATCAAGCTCGTGGGAGTCCGACACTACTGACGGGACAACGAGCCCCTCAGTGTGCGTAAATGCATTCCACCTTCTACCAAAAAAAAAATTATAATTATTATAATTATTTACTCCTTCTATTGACTTCATTTCTAAGTGTTGGGTATTTTGGTGTTTAATAAAAATAGTTGTGTCATCAGCGAATTTATATGTTACTTCAGAAACTACTTTATTCATGTCATTTATATAAATTAAGAATAGGATAGGCCCTAATACGGAACCTTGCTGCACGCCGCTGATGACCTGGCCTTCGTTTGATTTGATAAGTTTCCGTTTAGAAAAAGAGGTGTGCTGGATTTATGTTATTTGAGTTCTATTAGTTAAATAATCTTTGAGCCAGTTAAATGCAATGTTTTTTATTCCTATACTACTAAGTTTCGGCAGGAGAATAGGTATATTGACGCAGTCGAAGGCTTTGGTCAGGTCGGCGAAGCAGCCCACAACAGACTCACCGCCCTCCACTGCGTCAATACACCCATTCATAAAATCTATTAAAGCTAATTTGGTGAATTTGCCCCTCCTGAAACCGTATTGTTTTGAGCATAAAATACTATTGCTTTCTAAGAATGAAGCTAATTTATCGCAAACTGATTTTTCAATTACTTTAGAAACTACCGGGAGGAGTGATATTGGACGATAGTTGTTCATTTCGGTGGCTGGTCCTTTCTTATATATTGGTCTTACTTTGGCCACCTTACATTGCCTTGGGAATATGCCAGATCTCAAAGAACTATTGATTATAAAAGTGAGTGGTTTGATAACTTCTGCTTGGCAAAACTTTAGAGCTTTCATACTAATATCATCGATACCTATTGAAGTTTTAGGTTTCATATTGGTCATGATATAATTGACTTGCTTCTCAGTTATTTCTTGGAAGCTACTGAGGCTATAGGGTGGAGTGGCAATTTGATCCTGTTCAAAATCTATAACTGTATTTTTATCTGCGCCTACTATTTTGGCTACATTTATGAAAAACTTGTTGAAGCTTTCTGCTGTTTCTGATGGATTGTTAATTAGGCTATTGTTGAGTGTATTTTCTAAGGTTATATTACTGTCAGTTCTGGTTTTACCTGTTCTAAATTCATTTATAATATTCCATGCAGTCTTGGATTTATTATTTGCATTGTCAAGAGAATGTTTCATCCAATTGGATTTTGCTAGCCTAATTGATTGATGATATTGATTTTTGGAGTTGTATTTATCTTTGGGGTCACCAGTTAGTTTCCAAGTACTAAAACTTTCAAACTTTGGTGTTTTAGCTAGTTTAACTGTATGATTCATCCATTTAATACTATTTTCTGTTTTTACAGTTTTTCTAGTTACAGGGCAGGCTATATCTTGATAAAAGCAGAATGTTTTAATAAATTCTAAGTATTGTTCATGAACATTATCTGTACTGTAAACCTCATTCCAGTTTTAACCCTTTAATCTAATTTTAAGTTCATGGAGGCTTTCTTCATTTATTTTTCTACGTTCAAACTTAATGGCGGGTTCTGTATGGTTTAATTCAGTGTCAAGTACTACTGCAATGGCTTGGTGATCTGAGATCAATGGTTCTATTGTTTCAGCTATTTTACAAGTGGTGTTACAGATGAAATTGTCTAGGCAAGTCTCAGTTTGTTCTGTGATTCTAGTAGGTTGGTTGATTTTTGTTTCCATGCCATGGCTTTTTAGAATGTTGAGAAACCGGCGTTTTTTTGGTCATCAGTTAAAATATCTATATTATCGTCACCACCTATAACTACATCAGAACAAAGTTTCTTAAAAGTTTCTAAATATTCATCTATTTTTTCAAAAAAGAGATTTAAGTTTCCATCGTTTGGTGATCTGTATATTGTACCTATTCCTAGTTTTTGTTTTCCGATTTTTACTAATATTTGTGAATTTTCAAAAACTTATTCTTCAGTAAGCTCAATGTTTATCTTAGGTTTGGTTATTTTTATTTTACTGCTCATGAATTCGTTTCTTTGAAATATTGCCGCCACCCCCATAGTCGCAGCACTCCTTGAAAAATGTTGTACTAGGCTATATCCATTTAAAACGATTGTATTTATTTTTGACTCGTTTAAACCATGTTCCTGTATTAAGAACAAATCAGGTTTTTCTTCACCAAGAAAAATTTCTAATAATTCCAGCTTTCTTTGCATGCCCCTAACATTAAGCGAACAGACCTTAACTACTAACTAATTTGATTCGTTATTAACATTTTTTGACTTCTTAGGCCTGTTTTTCTTATTTAGTCTGCTTGAGCTGTATTGTTTCCTACGTTTCTTTTTGTTTCTCCTTGGTTGGAGAGTGGTTCCCCGTAGTTTCCCTGAGCACTTAAAACTAAGTCACAGAGGGTTCTTTTGCCCTTTAAATTTAAATGTAAACCCTTCTTGGTGTACATGCTCCTGTCTAAGCTTTTATTCAAGCTAACAAAGTGCCAGCCCCTAGTCTTACATTCATTTTCAATTTTTTCATTTTGCTGTACAATAAAATCATTTAGGCTACAGTCATCGTATCTTAGAGGGGTTTCTACAAAAACTATTTTTTTCTTTCCTAGGCTTTGACCTATTTTACTGATGTTGTCACCTATCCTGTCTAGGCCACTCTCTACGTCGTTAGCCCCACCTAACACCACCAAGCAGTCAATTTCTCTCATACTGGTAGCATTTTTTCTGCTACTTGGGTGATTTGTTCCTATGTGGCACTGGGAAATACAAGGGCCTCGCATCCCCAACCCTCCACTTTCTGCTCGTTGTTTAAAATTCTCCCACAATCTCGCCCTTGACTGTCTGTAACCAGTATTATTTTACTCTGTGGTGCCTTTCTCCTATCATAGCGCGACCTAACCTTAGTCCCAAAAGACCCAGCTGTTTGAGTACCCCTATCGACTTTGACTAATTCATTGACATGATTGCTGTTTTCTCCCAACACCTCAAAACGATTTGAGGTGGGGATACCCTGAAATTTTTCCCCCTCACACCTCTCACCAGTGATGGTATCACTTAAATCAACAACCCAGTCTTATTACTTTCTAAATGGAAAGCCCTAATTTGTTCTCCTGCTAAATTTAATCTATTTTTACATTCATTCAGCTCAAAAAGTAGTTGTTTGTTTTCGTTCCTAAGCCTATCATTTAAACTATTTGCTTCCACTAATTCTTTCCTAAGCAGGTCATTTGGAAAATATTTCACGTGAGTTTTAGCAAAATTTATACATTTAGGACAAACAAAACCATCATTCTTAGTCAAAAGCCTAAACATAGTTTTTTTCAACCCACTGCAGTCCTTAACACTGTGCACCCAACCAGCGCAAGCAAAACACTCCACCGAATCTTCTTCATGAGAGGTAGGTCGCTCGATCACTACTAGACCACAAGTTGTGCAAAATTTTTCACCCTCTCCCGGTTTTGTTGTATCCATTGTTCAGTCTTACCTAGCTTTAAACACCAACCTAGGCCTAGTTTGTGAATAAGAAAGAAATCAATTTTCAACCTAATTTAACCTAAACTTGCGAGCGAGCATGTACAGGCACAAATACAGCATGTCCAGTTTTGAGTTTGTGTGGGCTAGTCAAAAACATTTACATTACCTACAAAGGTTTTACAACACATACATTTACAGAGATTTAAAAACAGCACATACATTTACAAAGGTTTAAAAAGTTTAAAAGCAGCTGAGACAAATAACATACAAATGAAATCTAATTTTCAGCCCAATTTAACATAAATATCCAGCTTTTGCATACAGGGCACAAATGTGCAGTAACCTAGCCTCCGAGTGGAAATTTTACTACCTAGTGAAGTCGATTTTCAACCTAATTCAGCCCTAATTTGTAAAAGGGCAACTCAAATTGCGTACAATTACCTACAAGTGAATTGCTATATGGGCTAGCAAAGCCTAGGCCTACCTTTGAAATGAAATGAAATGAAATATGATTTATTCAAACAAACTTATATATATAGTTTACATTGACCCATGTGCTTCAAGCACGCGTGGGTCTGGAAAAAAGTCACACAATTAATTAAAAAAAATTGATTCCGCAGTCTTTTTCTTCCATGCTTATAATCACTTTAGCACAGCACTTAAATGTTATCACTACCATTCGTATAATATGATGTAAATATCTGCTTAAGGTAAAAATATATGAGTAAATAGATGAATGAATAAATAAATAAATAAACAAATACAGAACATGCAAATAAATATTAACTTAGTAAAAAATATAACAAATGTTAAGCAACGACATAATCAAATGGATACAGTACCATTTATTATTAATTTTTTTACAGATAGTTTAAAGGATTTATTGCTTTGGTTAAAATTGATAAATCTACTGAACTTGTTAAAAATTTGAATTGATTTGAAATGAAATTGGTTTCTACTGGTTTGTTTGAAAATATGTGGCACATTAAATTGAATAACATTTGAGCTTCTAGTAAATCTATTGTTAACTTTAACTGAAAAGAGATGAAAATAAGTTTTGAAATAATTAAACATGCATTGCAAATATAATTCTGAAAATTTCATGACATTTAATTGTTTGAATAAAGGTTCTGAGCTGTCACATCTTTTCACTCCACACAGAGTCCTTAAGGTCATTTTTTGTGAAATTTTTATTGGATCCAATATTGTTGAATATGTTCCGCCCCAATGAATAATACCATACCGCAGCGTTGCCTCGTACCATGAAAAATATAGTGTTTTCAATTGTTCTTCCTTAAGAAATTGTTTCATGTAATAACCTTATGAGTTTCTACAATAGGTCCTACATTTACATTACAGAAGCTTAACAACAAATACATTTACAGAAGTTTAAGAACAACAAATACATTTACAGAAGTTTAAGAACAGCAGATACATTCACAAAAGATTAAAAAAGCTAAGTCTAACATATAAAAGAAATCTATTTTCAACCTAATTCAGTCTTAATTTATGAGCAAGAGGGTAATTCAAGTTGTGAACAAGCGCACAGGCAGCAGTACAGTTTATCAAACTTTAACATACAAATCACAGTAGTGCAATATCCCACTATTGAGTTGCTGTGGACTGACCTAGTCTAGGCCTACCTTTAAAGTTTCCACAATAGGTCCAATTGTACTAAATACATTTACAAATGCATAAAAACAGTTAAATCAGTTACTAGCCTATAAAAGAGATCATCAGGCTTTGCCAAGGTTTGTAGGTCTTAGGCTTACATGCAGAAAATTGGTGTGGGATCCCGGTCCCAACCTAGCCCTTGGTAGGTTAAGATGGAAAAATTTGTAATTTACCTTTTGGGAAGCTTTACCTAGGTGTAAGAGATGGTCTTCGAAGCAAAGGAGCCCGTTTTCTTTGGTTAGGAGTTGGATGCAGTCCAAAAACTTAGATTTTACAAAGTGAAGTAGCGTGGTGCTTGAAAGTTTAAGTTTCGTAATAATGACGGAAATATTTCATAATCTTATTAAAGTTATGGGTGGATAAAGTTATCAAAGTCTTAATAAAGTTATGGGTGGATACAAATTTGGAAAATCGGGAGCTAGAAAAAGGCGTCCATCTTCTTCGACGTCCGGAACCGGCCCAGATAACCCGCCCGGGAACAGTAAGCCTGTTCCGATTTTCCGCTGATGATGGAGTCAATTCATCGAAACTAGTTCGGCAGGATTAAAATCTCGATACATTTAGGCTATTATTAAAACCGTTTGATACATTTAGGCTATTACGTAAGTAATATATACTACAAATATACAATATACTGGTCATATGCATTATAGCTTGTTTTCTCTATAATTCTTCTTTTTTTAAGTCAAACATTGGAATTTTGCTCTTACTTAGCTCTAATTGCTGTAATTTTATCAAATTTGTATTGTGTATCTTCATTAAAGACTACAAGATCGCGCCACAATCACCTTTTACTCATCTCATTCATACTTACCTGGGTATGAACCTTATCTTAAAATACTTACTTGGGTAGGTCGCCATTTCAAGCAATATATATAATGTATTTAATGCATTTATTATTGCTAGATATTTTATTTGTTACACTTTAAAAATCTCCTCGCACTGCAAAATTTGCTCTCTCCCTTCGCGTACGGTAATGTTTTCAGATGTAAATAATGTCAACCAATAAATAATTAAATTTTAATATGTACATTTATTTTTAAATTGTATACTTTTTAAAGCCAGTTAAGTTTTTTTTATCAGCGATTGAAATAATATTAAAATATTTACCACTTATTCACTTAAATTATAAAAGTAAATTCCACATTTAGAAATTAATTGCTCAGAAATATGTTTTCACTTTTCCTTACACTTTCTTGATATACAGTGTGGAATTAGTCTATCTGTGGTAAATAGGCAACTTCACGTACCCCCGAGAGTTATCCTATATGGTCCTGATAACCTTCATACCAGGGACTCCGGGGCAACATTTGCTTTGCCAGATATCGTGACATAACGTGTGCTTAAACTGTGGATCTAAGGAATACACACACTTCACAACAGGTTGATGTGTTTGAAGAAAAACCAAGCATTTTTATTTCATTTAAATTAAGTTTATCAGACAGTTTTTTATAGGTTTTGTGATGTTTTGGCTTCATCCTTGAAAATAATTTTATCAAAATTTGTTTTTCCACCCAAAAAAGGAGTTGAAGTATATTGCTTAGCATTGCATTGCTAAAGTAGTTTTATATTTAACACTAGCTGATAACCCCGGCTTTGTCCGGAAGATTATTTTTTCTTCTCGTATTCTTTTTGTTTCTTAGAGCTGCATTCTGTTGGTAACCATAGTAGCTATCTCTAAAAATAACCATAGCAACTATTAAAAGGACTCCTAAAACCCTTTACATTGCTCCCTTTCGGTCGATCCTGTGCCTAAGTCCTTTAAGATATCAAAACCAAACCAACATAGTGCACATCATGAGATTTCAAGCTTTAATTTGATGCCAAGATCAGATATCTACGATATGTAGTTTTGGCTGTAGCCCGAAATATACCAACACATAACTCTTTATATAATATATATATCAACACATAACTCTTTATATAATATATATATCAACACATAACTCTTTATATAATATATATATCAACACATAACTCTTTATATATATATATATATATATATATATATATATATATATTGATTGTAAATTATTTCTGCCGATTGACGCATGTGTTTTTTTGATGCTGAGTACATACAAAAGTTTTGTCTATGAACTATTTTAGGTTAAAATACAAAATAGTAGTTTATGCAACGATTGTATAATGAATGCTTTTAAGCCACGAGTGAGATGTAAATATCTCACGAGTGGCTTAAAGGCATAATACAATCGTTGCATACACTATTTTATCTACGACCAACAATATACGACAAAATTTCCCCCGAAGTTAAACAAAACTCATGACTTTTAATAATGATGGAATAGGTCAACTTAAATTTGAGGTTAGGCAAATAAGCAGACTGAACCATGAATCGTTGTGGAACAATCAGCTGATGGGATAAGTAAACTCTAACATGAATCGTAATGCAACAATCAGCTGATGTGCGAATTGCGTAATTGTTATTATGACACTACTTCCGTCAAATGCCGAGCTCTCATTGGTCTAGAACCAGTACTCTAAAGTGACTCCAGGACTCTAAAGTCGTCATTAGAGTACTGCTTGGTTTTTGGTGTTTTAATGTATATCATTATAATGTTTATTGTAATACCATAATTGGTGCTTATTGCAATGGTCGTAGATAAATGTAATATAAATTCAAGTAGCACGATTCAAAAGATAAATCAGCCAGTGTTTACATTTGTTTGTTTACATGTAAACAAATGACAGTTTAAAGAACCTTTCAGTTATTTTTAATTACAGCTGTTAATTTTGTAAACATTAAATTTCTAAAACCTGACACTGCACCCTTGTATGTCCTATAGTTTGGCTTTACCGTTGATTGTATTATCATCCTTAAATACATAGAAATAGATAGAAGATAATTGAAATTCATATAATATTTCAATTGATTTTCGTTGAATGATATCTACTTGGCTATCTTTCTAATAGGATAGTAACAAAAAAGTTTAAATTCAATATAATCTTTAGCTTAAATTTTGCAAGTAAAAAATATTACATTTTCTATGGTAACAAGCGATGCTAATGAAAACAATTAAAAATTGAAGATGTATAAAGTCAATATTTGTTCAAAAGGCTTCATCTAAAAAATTATGTCCATTTTGTATTTTATTTTTGGCATCGGAATTATATCTTTCATAATCTTTTTAATTGTAGAATATTTAAAGATGGAAGCTAGAGTTGTTTCACTGCGACAAAACATTAACGCCTCATAGGAAATTAAAGGACCAACTCCGAGGTATACATGAATCAGAGGAGCGCCTTTCATCCGAGTGTCTCCGAGACGGTTACTTGCTTGTTCACAAATCAATGGTCATTTCAGAGCTAAATAACTATCCGACAATGATAGTTTCACTGGTGCAAAATATTCCTAATTCGTTATTGAAAGTAATATAAAAATTATCATTTACAGGCCTATGTTATTTTATTATAGCGTTTAACTTCCAGGCTTAAGACTGTACGATCAAAACACTAAAATTTTGGTTGCTAATTTTATTCATGTGCACCCAACTTTTTGTGAAAAAACTTTTTATAACGTGAAATTTCACATCTAAAGTGCCAGTTTTTGGGTTTTTTTATACCTCCTCATTTTAAAACGGCTCATCACATTAAATGTGTTTCAATATTGGTTTGTACCTATCAATTAGATAGGATTAGGGGATTTTTTAATAGCTACATTGGTGCCACAGGATCCCCGGGTAGACGTCTAGGTGCCACCCCGTCAAGTCGCCACTTAGCCACAACGACTAAAAATTCACTAATCCCGACAAGTCGCCACATTTCTAGTCTGAGGGGTGGGTTGTCGTTAGCGTTAACGCTTGATCGCCACCTAACATGGACGCGTCAAGTGGCCACCCCGACAGATCACCACCCTCTCTGTTATCATCTGTGTATACAACGAGATAACGAGGCTTTACAACCTTCCTCCACCTGATATATCAATCATGTGCTTCAGAACTTGTAAAATTTTAAGAAAGAGATTACAAAAACCATTGTAAATTTCTTAGATTAAGGAAATTTGATAGCAATCAGTACTTTATATCTGAAACAAATTTAATTTACTTTTAGCAAATTTCCCCTGTAGGGAAGAAGTTGTTACCGTAGTACTCATGGTAAGACCTAAGACCCAGACGAAAAGTTTTCGTTTTGTGGCCCCCAGAAACAAAAAACTCCGTTCGTTCGAATATACTGTATATATATATATATATATATATATATATATATATATATATATATATATATATATATATATATATATATGTTTGTGTGTGTGTATTATGTATATATATATATAACACGATAGCGGCCGTAAATACGGTCCGATCTTAATGAAATTTGGTACAGACTGGTAAAGAAGTGATCACTCGGATGAGTTCGTGAACCAGCCTGATCGGACCACCGGAAGGGGGATAAACCCCCCAAAAAATGGGACTTTTTGAGTTTTTTAAATACAATACCCCGTTGCAGCAGACCTGCATACTCAGCGAATATCAAGTGCAAAAGAACATATTGCAACCCAACACGGTGAGATTTAACATGTTTTTCTAAGCTCTATATGAGAATAACATGGGGAATGAGTATGCAGGTTTGCTGCAATGGGTGTGTTAAAACTGGTTGGTTTTAATTCAATATTTAGTAGATCTGAACTAGATGAAGCCATTTACCTAGTTTTATCACATATGTTGAGAAATAAGAGATATATAGAATTTTACTTATTCCCCATAAGGTCAACATTGGGACAACGTACTGTGTTTACCACTTTAAATATCTCGGTAACCAATGGACATAGAGCAATGATTCAAAATACAAAATTTTTCTTTTTAGCTGAATTCAATAATGTCAACTAAAATTAGATTTTTTTTATTTTTGCATGTAAAAAACTCAAAAAACCATTTTTGGAGGGGTTTATCCCCCTTTACCCCCACTTCCGGTGGTCCGATCGGGCTGGTTTACGATCTCGTCCAATTGATTAGCACTTTGCATGTCTGTACCAAATTTCATAAAGATCGGACCATTTTTACGGCCGCTATCGTGCTAACAGACACATAGATATATACCGACACCCCTTAGGCATATATATCTAAAAATTCATACGAATAGTTTTTTTTTGCTTTTGGGGGCCCCGAAACGAAAAGTTATCATGGTCTTGGGCTTAGGTCTTACCTTGAGACCTACGGTAATAGCTTCTTCCCATAAGGGAAATTCGCTAAAAAAATCCATCGAATAATTTTTGATGGCACCATTGAATTCGGCTAAAAAAATTTAACAATTTAGTATTTTGAATCACTGCTCTATGTCTATTGGTTATCAAGAAAGTGGTAAACACAGTACGTCGTCCCGATGTTAACCTTATGGGAAATATGTAGAATTCTATATCTTGCTTATTTCTCAACGTATCTTGATAAAACTTGGTCTGTGGTTTCATCTAGGTGAGATCTATTTTTTCATAGTCTAAAATCACCGATATTTCCATTTTCGGGGCTGCAAACCTGCATACTCATTCCCCATGCTATTCCTACGGAGCTTACAAAAACTTGTCAAATTAAATGTCGCTATGTTGGCTTGAACTATGTTCTTTTGTATTTGAAATTCACTGAGTATTGAGTATGCAGGTCTGCTGCAACGGGGGTATTTACTTGAACTTTAATTTGGGATTTAATGATTTTAAATTCTTGTAATCTAAATATTTTGTAAATATTGTTTTTATTAATTCCACAAATTCTTTTATCTCGTTTAAGCCACCACCGACTATTTTTAACACACTTTGATATTTAAAAGCCTCTTATAAATTTAATGAATATTTTACCAATAAAATATACACTTAACTGCATAAAGATGCTAAAAAACTATGATGGCCAGCCTCAATTTTATTGGACTAAAAAACCAATAAGGAATTATATTATTGGATGGATGGTGTTGTTTTAATTTATAAGGTATAAGTTATAGTGGTGGGCCTGATGTCAATAGCTCATTGACGGGATGGCCATCCCCTGTAATCCGAGGTGGCAATTTGACGCCACCGCACACGACAGATCGCCGCCTTTCATGACCACGTCAAAACGCCACCTCTTTAACAGGTGGCGATCTTACTTGGATGACACACGACACCTCAAAACCGGTTTGAAAAGGTCTTTCGGGGTCGCGACTTGTGAGGTGGCACCTAGACGCGTTCTTGGGAAGACTTCCCTCGGAGGCTGGGGTTCATCGCCACGGTAGACTAAATGTGAACAGTATTTAAAAAAATAAATAAATAAAACTGTGTAACAAGCACTACATCTTCAAGCAATCCCAAAGAATTCTTAACTTTTTAGTCTAAATTTATTCAACTTTACAACCTCTTAGGGATAACATTTATTTCATGTACCTTCTCTTCGTCAATCTAAGGAATAAAGGTAGCCAAAGATTTTATCTATTTTAACAAAACATTGATGCTTTATGAAGAAATATATTTAAGATAGCCTGACTTTTAGTCATTTTATTAAAAAACACAGGAAAGCCAAATCAAGTACAGGAGATTTAAATAAAAACTTGTCTTAATTTAGTTTATATCACTTAATATACTTGCTCTCAACTCAAGGATGCCTTTAATAAATAACATTACAGTAGTAAATTTTATTTGATATTAATTGTTATTTTTGACATTAAAAAAATTATGCGGAACTATAAAAACTATTATCTTTGTTTCTAAAATAAAGCTTGACTCGAAAAAGCTCAAAACCCAAGCGAGCTTCTTAAAACTCGACTCGATTCGATCTGAAAAATCACATTTTAAGAAACATGGTTTTGATAAAAAATATAAAAAAATTATCTGCGTGTTGAATAAAAAAAGATCCAATAGGTATCAAACAAAATACTTTGCAATATTTCTTACGTAATTGCATGATATAAAAAAATAAACATTCAGTGCAACTATAGTATCAATTCCTTAACAATTAGTAAGTATAGTAAATATAGTAAATATATATTGAAGGTTTGTTATGTGTGTGTGTGTTTTGTTTTCATTTATTTAGGTTTTAGTTCCAGCGGTTTATTTTTTTATTTTTTTATCAAAAGTAACTATGGTATCAAATGATTCCTGTGGATCAACAGTGAAATTAAGTGCTACATGGTGGCGATCTGAGAGAACATTATCAAACACGCCGCGCCGGGTGCGACAGGACGCTTTGTCTTTCGTTGTCGAACGCTTGTCGTATGAGAGAATATTTGTCTTTCGGCTAAAATTTTTTTCTTTACTCATCAAATTTAACTATTTTTTGAAAAATGCATATCCCACAAACAATTTTCGTGCTTTGACGAAGTAAGTATAGTTTATGCTCTGCCAATAATTTTATTATAATTCTCAAAATCCTTAGAAGTGAAAACCAAACATTGACCTTTTCATTTAAACTGCTTTTAAATGCACCTTGAGTTTAAATCTTTCTTTGAGGAAGATAACCTTCACTTTCATAGGTTTTTAACAGAGTTTTATAAAACCCTATATCATTAAAAAACAATCCACGTCCTAAAATACATCACTCTGGTCTTTCCTCTAATTATTAAAACTTTCAAGAAATAGCTTAGGATTATGTTTGTTCTTATTCACACTGCCTCATTTTACTGTATATTAAAAATTAGTTTCCCTTCTTCTTATTTAAGGCTGTTAAGTGAACAAGTTATACTTAAGATTAAAACGTCGATGCGATCGTCACAAGGCACACTGTAACGCTATAATTTGTCTGAAGCCAGCAAGCTAATGTGTAACCCTTTTACATATTCGAACAGTTCACGGGGAGCAAATCCGTTTAAGAGGCAATTACTTTAGCTACATTCCGACGACTGCCAGTTAAGTCCCATCTTATTTCTATCAAAGAGTTATAACTATATCACATTCGTACTGAGGTAAGTGCACCTAAACCTGACACAGCACCTAAAGCTGACACTTTAAATTCAATTTATTGAAAATAAGGAAGGCTATTATCTTAGGAGCCCTAGGCTGCTCACATTTATTTAGGTAATGCTGAAGGGTTTTAGGTCATACTGAACAGTTTTAGGTCATGCTGAACAGTTCTGTAGCTATCCAGCAACCTGCTTTTGTTATTTTCTTTTAGATGGAAATTTCTCTGGTTATGTCTAAGTTCTTTCTGAAGATACTCTCAGCTTGATCGAAACGTTAAGAGGTAAATCTTTTTTCATAAGGTCCCATGTTAAGTATACAGCACTTAAGTTTAATTGATACAAATTTAAAAGCCTTGAAGCCCATTTAACATGGGCTTTTTGTAGTAAAATGGAGTGTTTTGCTTATACAGTAACTACAAAACCACCAAGGCACGAGGCAGGTGTAAATTGAAAAGTTGTTGTTCTTTGCAAGAACTGTAAAATGATGTGCTGTTTGACATATGCTCCCATTTAAAACTTTTGATTTTCAGGGCAACCAACATCAAAACAAAATTTAATATATTTTCAAAAACTTTTATCTCCTAAGTTTTGTCTTATATCAAATTAAAGTTGTAGTATTTAACTATAATTAATATTTATTTAGTTAACTATAATAATAGTTTAGCTAAAACAAATCGTTTTATTCCCATTAAAAAATAAAATGGTAGTCAGAATGTTGGGCCACACGGTATGTCTTCATCATTCTAAGTTAATTAAGAAACACAGTCAGCCCAATTGTGGATGTTTACTCCCGCATCCCAAGTTTATTTATACTCCAAAAAGGGTTTAAAGATCACTTAGCTACAGCTGAGAAATTCATAAAAGGATAACTCAATAGTCCTACCCAATGTAGACAAAGCTGTAATTGTGTCATAAACATGGGACTAGACGCGAAGTCGACTTCACCTGGCCGATCGTAAGCCGACTGCCCGAACGTCGCGTTTCCGCGAGATTAACTCCGTCAGAGTTCTCTCAAGTCGTTTCCGCCACGTTTCCTCTGTAACTTGACTTTACTCGAGTCGCGAAAACTTATGTTTCCTCCAAAATTTTATGGAATAACAATCTGTTGTGAATTCGTAATGTTAGTTTCTTGGAGCCAGACTGATGTCCACGGAGTTAGGTTTTTTTGAAATAACAATCTGTTGCATAGAGTGTAACAATAATACTTGATCTGTTGTAAATTTGTAGTGATGATTTCTTGAAGCGAGACTATTGTGCACGGAGTTAGGTTTTATGCGAAATAGTAATCTGTTAGTAATTTGCAATATTAATTCCTTGGAGCCAGACTGATATATAAGGAGTTAGGCTTTCTGTGAAATAACAAACTAATGTAAATTTGTGATATCAGTTTTTTGGAGCCAGGGAGTTAGGCTTTCGATAAAATATATTCTTGTTATTCAATACTAGCATGGAAGAGTCTAAAACAACAATATAGCAAATTGTAGCTATGTTACTGTATTAATACTACAACAGGTATTACTTAGTTGTGATAACCATAATTTCAGAGTGAAACATTTCATTCTATTAGAAACCTAATCGTTTATGTTAGATAATTTACAAGCGGTTGGATCAGCCCAAACAATGCTGCTGATTCAATCTCAATACTCAGACAGGAACAACATTTTCATGCACTTTGAAATAAAACTATGTTCGTTGTTTAGGTTTAAAGACAATTCTTTAACGTTTGACAAATTATAGTCTCTCGTTTCCTAACCTAGAAATACAGATTTAAGATTCAACACCGATAAACAATCTAATGACGTAAGTGTATCATGAGTTAGTAGCATTCGCGTACTGTCCTAGCTCAACATTAGTAGTAGTACTCGCCGATCATCTTAGCTCAACATTATGTTAGAGGTACTCGCCTACCGCCGAAGCTAAACATAATTATTGTTAGTAGTGCTCGCCTACCATCGCAGCTCAATATTATGAGTATTACTACTCGCCTACCATCAGAGCTGAACATAATGAGTAGTACTAGTACTCACCTACCGTCGTAGCACAAAATTATGAGTAGGAGTACTCGCCTACAGTCGTAGCTCAACATTATGAGTAGTCGTACTTGCCTACCATCGGAGCTGAATGTAATGAGGAGTAGTACCTTTCGCCTACCGTCGGGGCTGAACATAATGAGCATTAGCATTGATTTTATGTTAGTTAAAAAATCAATAGTAGTAGTAGTACTCGCACAACGTCATATATCAACATTATGAGTAGCAGTACTAGCCTACTGTCGGTGCTCAACAAATTGATTCTTCGGCTCGCTAACAGTTTGGCTGACTTCTAGTCTCCAATCCAATTTGAAGCCATTACTAACTTTATATCAAAGTGTAGGGCCTTTTTATTGATATTACTTGCTAAATTATAATTAATCATTAATCATTAATCGATTAGTTTAACCCTTATCGCCTATTTTATTTATAGAACTAAATATTAATTATTTGAATACCTATAGAATACATATTGATAGTCTTCTTTTAACACTAAATTAACACTCAAACTTTAAATAACTAGAAAAAATTGCCACTAGAAGGCATTGTATGGACCAATAAATTTCTCCTATGGGAATTAAGGGTAAAACATTTTCCTGTAGGTCGTATGGTAAGAAGTAAGCCCGGGACCATCATAGCTTTTTGTTTTGGGGTTCCCATGTGCCAAAAAGAACATTCATTAATTTTAACTCTCATATAAATTTTCCAAACAGACGCGAATTTGCAAAAACGTGTAAATTAGGTAAAATAGTAAAATTTACTCGACGATCATTTTTCACACGAGTTTGGAAATCCGCCCGATTGGACCAACGGAAGAGGAATTCACGGAGGTTGAAAAAGAAACCGATTTTTTTTATTTATGTAAAAACATAAAATTAAATAAATTTTGGTTTGCACCATTGACTTCAACTGAAAAAAGTATCATTTGATTATTGCTTTAGGTCCATTGGCTACCGATATACTGAGTGTACGTTGTTACATTATAAATTGTCCCTATGTAAACCCAACCGCGAATAAAAAAATTATCTTGCTTATTCCTCAATATGTCCCAATAAAACTTGATATGTGGTCTCTACTGGATTATCACCTAAAACCCCACATTTTTACATATTCGAGGGAACAAACCTGCATACTCAATTACCATGTTAACCTTATGGGAAATGTATATTAACTACTGAACACGAGCTGCTCAACGCTGTAAAGTAGACTAGTTATTGAAAATAAATAAAAAAATTCAACAGCTGCTAATCTTATTTCTTTATCTTATTTCTTTCTTTGTGCTCTTAGGGGAAATATTATCAAAAAACCAATTCTTTCGCACGAAGACTTCTTGTTGAAGTATGGTCCTGATGGGTGTCAGACATATGGTTTTCTCAAAACCAGTTAGTTTGGGCTTTATATTTAGATATTATTTCAATAAATTCATACTCATATCCTCACCCAGCCCCAAAGATAAGTTTCAAAACAGGTTTACCTTTGAGACTTCTTTATTTTTTGAAGTAACATAGATATCCATTTAAAATTAATATAATTTCAATTTGTTTTTAAGACATATGTAGGGGAGACCAGGCAAATGTGTATGTGTATGTTATGGACCTAGGTCCATCCCCCATTTCTGCCAATCTTTCGTAGGAATTTCCGTTTTTGATTTTTTTGTATGTTTGCAACACTATTAGTAGCCACTGAAACCAGTTTTGGAGGGATTGGTGCTGAGTTCGAGCAGGTGCTAGAATGTGGTTTAATTTATGATGCAAAAATATTTTTTTTTAAGAGTGCAAATCAAGATTTAATTGTAAAAAATAAGTGAGAGAGATATTTTTATCCTGGCATATTATAAACTGCATTAATTGTAGAAAGTAATGGTGCATTCAAATTTAGCTAAATAGTTGAAGTTTTAGGTTATGAAGACTTCTTTTTAAAAATCGGTAAAAACTTGTACCCAGGGCCATCAAATATCTGTGTACCTAGGGCTATGGACCCAGATACAAAATAATTATTTTATTCCTATTTCAAAAATACAACATATTTAAACATATTATACTTAAAATAAATAAATAAAACTATAAAATATAATAAAAATATGATTATAAATATAAAATAAAGAGAATGTATAAATTAAATAAATAGCATTTATGAAATGGAACAAATAAGTAGACTATTTATATTAATATGTTATATGAATATCTTATATTAAGTTATCATATACTAGTTGTTACCCGTCGCGGCTTCGCCCGCGATTGTGATTTGCCTAAGTGGACGATAAAAATTTTACGGTACGCACTTTCTGTATTAAAAATTCGATAGTATTTTAAGTAATTAAGTAACTTATTATTATCATTGATTATCGACCTTGAAGATGTATAATCAATGTTATTATTAAGTTATTTCCATTTTATTGCGCTACAAAAAGCATAACGTTCTTCATCCATTCTTTCCACTTTTAGGAGCCTGTGGCTGCAGTAGTCAAGAGTTGGGTCGTACTACAATGCGGCATTTTCAAATACGCCCCAGGTATTCCTGTTAAATATTTGCCGACGCTGTGCTATCTTTTCTGCTGTTTCACGCCTGCGATTTTAGGCTTCCTCGGGACTTTCATCAGCTCTCTGGGAAGCCAGATAGTACGCGTGTTGAAGGCGTCGCTGTGATTGTTCTGCCGTTTCATTGTCTCTTAACCTTGCTTGTCACACAGCCTGCTCATCACGACGTAATTGGACTTCTTCAGGCGTTTCTGCTGCACGCTGAGAGGCCACCTGAGCTGCGTTTTGCTGGAATCGTCGCTGAGATGATTCTGGTGATTGAAAAGTTCTTTAAAAATAGGCTTGTCGGTTATTCCAGTTTTCAAGCCGTACTCTATGTTCTTCTGGAGTTTCATTGTCTCTATAATTTGCGTGACGCTGGGCGTCCTTGGATCCTTTTCATTTCTGCTTAGGCAGATGTTTCTTGGCTCCTGGCTACCTTTTTTAATCTGACACCCCTCGTACTTCTAGACAGATCATACTTTCGTTTTTGCATTTTTCTTCTAACAAATTCAAATATTAACAACTATTAAACATAAAATAAAACAAAATATTGAACATGACAAACATAGAGCATTTATAAATCCGCAAGTGGCAAAACATAGTTTAACCAACGATGGATAAATTGGTTATTTTACACTGACATTTAGCATCAAAACAATAAATAAATATTGACAGTTAAGATACTCAGCTGATTGAAAACTTAGAGCTTCTTATACAAATAACATATGTCAAGCTGATCTTAATTAATCAGCCTGTCAACCTGTGTATACCCATCAGAATAAAATAGCAACTTTGGAAGCCAGTGGTGAGGAGCCCTAGTGGAGTTTGAAAATAAAAATTGACCCATGTCCATTTCTGATATAGTGGCTCTATTCCTGCAAAGTTTCAGCTCAGTTGGTCCAGTAGTTTTCACAATCATAGAGAACAGATATTCACACAAACATCCATACTTTCACATTTCCCTCGTATAATATTAGTAGGATATCTTTTACATATTACTTCTTAATGTAGGTAGTTTAAGCCTTTTTATCATTATTGGCACTTCTGAAATTTGTTTTTTTCTTAGCAGTACCTTACAACTTATTTCATTTTTACTTTGTTTTATGAATCCTCAACCGTCCGTCGCCATGGGCCAATAAGCCTGTGCAGCGATCTAAAGATAGCGAGGTACCGTAGGCGCAATGTCACATAAGACAGCCAGAGGTGACCGCTCATGTTGGAACAGGAACCGCCCTAGCTTGGATCGAACTAATGACGTTTATAAGTTTTATAAGTATTGGTGTATAAGTAATAAGTGTGTGACGTATTTTTCGGAGGTGTGAAATATTATTACGTCAGCATATTAAATTTGTTTGGTTCGGATGAGCTCAGAGGGAGCCAAGGTTCGAGTCGGGTCAATTTCACCTAGTCTTAGAGTTTGGCTCAGTTGTCGGGTTGCCTCTATATCATCAGTGTTTCATCATCGCCAAACTCGGTGTTAGAAAGCCAATCGGTACTCCCAGGTTGCTTCACCAGCAACTACCCGTTACTGGGAGTGATAGGGAAATCCCTAAAAAAATATAACCAGGTCGGACAATTCAACTAGGGACTATCGGGTCGAAAATACGGCACTCGGATTACCGGTTGCTTTATCAGCAACTCGGCGTTAAGCTAACCTATCTCTTGGGTGAACCTAGGCTATTTCCCCAATACTTACGGCACAGGTCCCAGGTTGCTTCACCAGCAACTACCCGTTACTGGGAGTGATAGGGAAATCCCTAAAAAAATATAACAAGGTCGGACAATTCAACTAGGGACTATCGGGTCGAAAATACGGCACTCGGATTACCGGTTGCTTTATCAGCAACTCGGCGTTAAGCTAACCTATCTCTTGGGTGAACCTAGGCTATTTCCCCAATACTTACGGCACAGGTCCCAGGTTGCTTTAACAGCAACAGAGCGATACTGGGACCAACCGGGTAGCACAAAAGCGGGATTGGCCCAGGTTGCTTCAACAGCAACACGGAGAACTGGGTCAACTTTTAAACGAGTGTCGATTCGATAGCTCGCAGCACTATACCGTCCCAGGTTGCTTTATCAGCAACAGTACGTTACTGGGATAACACCGGAAACCAACCGACCCAGGTTGCCTGCTCGGCAACTGTAAAAAGCTGGGTTATCGTTCGTTATCTCCGAAAAAAAGGTCGCTCACCGCTGAGTGTTCGATTATGCGTCCCGGCTAGTGCGAAATGTTATTTACCCAGGTTGCTTCAGCAGCAACTACGATACTGGGAAAATTAACCAAAAGACCCGGCCGCACGAATTAACTAACGACCCAGGTTGCTTCACCAGCAACTAGAAAATACTGGGTGAACGCGGGTACCGTTAGCTAACTTCAAAAAAAAAGGTCGCTCGCCTATGAATATTCGATTATGCGTCCCGGCTAATACGAAACGTTAATTACCCAGGTTGCTTTAACAGCAACTGCGTTACTGGGAAAATTAACCAAAAGACCCGGCCGCACGAATTAACTAACGACCCAGGTTGCTTCACCAGCAACTAGAAAATACTGGGTGAACGCGGACACCGTTAGCTAACTTCGGGCGAGACTACTAGGCCCAGGTTGCTTTAACAGCAACACCAAAAGTACTGGGCATTTACACCGATTTGTCGGTCGGACGGAATAATTATTATTGACCCAGGTTGCTTTATCAGCAACTGCAAAAATACTGGGTAAGTAAATAAGTTTATCGGTCGGACGGAGTAATCATTATTATTAACCCAGGTTGCTTTAACAGCAACAGCAAAATACTGGGTATGCAAATAAGTTTAATGGTCGGACGGAATAATTATTATTAACCCAGGTTGCTTTAACAGCAACAGGAAATACTGGGTATTAAAATAAGTTTACCGGTCGGTCGGAATAATTATTATTAACCCAGGTTGCTTTAACAGCAACAGGAAATACTGGGTATGTAAACTTAGATCCGATTAAAGATCATACAAATCGGTTAGGCCTTCACGAAAAACTGACTAAGTCTAAGTCTAACCAAAATCACAAGTCCGAATATGGCCTACCGTGTAATTCGCCGGGCTTGGGAGCTCGAGTAGTGTTCGTATCGGAGGTCGGGAGGAGAGTGAGCGAGGGCCCAGCCGTCTGGGGACTCGTCGAGGCAGTCGCTACAGCGCATGCGCCAGTTCCCCTCCGACCCCTACCGTCCCCACTCCGCCGCGCGTGGGTAGTAGTGTCGGTTAGAGAGAGAGAGAGAGAGAGAGAGAGAGAGAGAGAGAGAGAGAGAGTGTGCGTAACTGGGAAATCCAACTAAACCGGTTTGCTTCAAGCGCTCTGCGCCGCGAACAATAAAATAAACTGAACATTTAGTACACTCAAAATAAAATACCGTTACACTCTCCTCTGAATTCGAAACCAAAAAAAAAGAAAAACGGGGAAAAAGAAAAAAAAGGCTCTAGCCTAGGTATAATTTTTTCTTTTCTAACTGACTAGATACAACGTAAAACTCTTCATTTCCCAAAACTAAAAGTATACGGTGAAATAATACGCCCAAATCGTGAACACTTCCAGTGTTCGAACTAAACTAATAACTCTTCTTTGTATGTTGTATATATATCACAGACAATTAACTATATCACAGCTAATAGTAACTCTAAATGTTTTCTTCTTCTTAAGACTATGTTTCGTATACTTAAAAACATAAAACCTCCCAGGTTCGGGACTTCCGAAAAATAAAATCATTTTTCTTCTATACTACTTATCACAGACTAGAGTTATGTATAAAATCAGTCTTTTATCAGCCTTATAGTTGGAAAAAAATAAATTCTTGGTCACTCTCGGACCTCGCTTCTAGCGTAGATAACGAAACGAACAAAAAAACTAAATCTCTTTTTTTCGGATTCAGCTCGGATCTTTTACAGCCATTCTGGCAGTAACTTCACATTGATCCTCCTCAAGGAGTGTTTTCCATTTCTGTCTTCCAGGAAGACCCGCCTCCGTTTTGATTTGCGGTTTTTCTTCCGCCTTGGAGGCTCCTCACTACCTGCAGAGGTAGCTCGGGCGTTTATTCCCGACCCCGAGGGTCGCTCATAGTCTGGGTTGGGGGGTTCAGTCGGTTCGGTCGATATAATCGGTTCGATTCCACAGGCGGGTTCGGCAACTGGGTCCGTGGTCATGGCTGATGGCCTGGTCACCATTGGCTGGTCAAAGCCCTCCTCCTCTAGAAATTCCCAATCGGTTTCCTCAACATTGATGGTGAGGGCCTCGCTCATGGTAGACATCCCGTCTTCGTCCTTGGGCCTCAGCGTGTCCTCTTGGGAGCTCTTCCCCAAAAACTCGTCCAATTCCATCAATGTCAGATCGGCCTCATCGGACTCTCCGTTCGTATCCACGAATACAAAACTTCCCGTTTCCATTGGCGGAGAATAGGCAGGGCACCCATTTGCTTGCTCTCGTTCCTGTGGGCAGAGGAAACTTGCAGCAGTTGTCTCAAACAGGCTGAAATTCTCTTGCGCAATTCGCCCATGACGGATATGCGTCATAACCGTTTTCCTGTTTTCAGTGGCTGACTTCACCAGGTCAGACAGATCAGCCCTCCGAGCCAGTGCCTCTGCCATTAGGCACACTAAAACACCACATTCTCGCTCCTCCTGGCGGGGGCATCCGGATGGGGTAGTGATACAGACCCACTGCTTTTCTTCAAACGGTAGATTCCTTCGTTGCGCCTCCTTGGACAAGAATTGTCGGGTTTCGTTTATGACGAACGGATGCTGCACCCCTAATGAGTCAAACAATCTCATGCTCCTTAATTTTGGCCAGACTGCCACCAGGATCCAGTGCCTATCATCCCCTAGCACTATATTTCGGGGCATGAGCAGAAGGTCTAATGAGAACGGGTTCACGGCCCTACTTTCCTGAAACGCAGACTCTCGGTTGTTTCGGAACATCTCCCATACAAATGAATCATAACTCCACAAAGTGGGAAGAGTGCCTTTGAATGCCCAATTTCTTCGCTCGATAAGGCGGAAGTAGGCATTTATGACTTCATCATTAACATCTCTCTTCGGTAGAATCGTGTCGATTGCCGTCAGACCTACATTCAAAATCCGCCTCAGGGGTTGTCCATCCTCTTCGTGCCTAGCGGAAAATCTCTTCTCCCTCCTGAGGGCCATTTTCATACGATGAAGGCGATGAAGGAAAGCTTCGATTGTGGGGGTGGTTTCAACCTTGTCCGTTTCCAATACCTGCAACACAGAGAAGACCACGTCACCTCGGGCAAGGGAAAAAAAGAAACAGAACATTCTAAGACCTTAAGGACTCTTCCTCTAACCATAAAAGGGTTTAAGATCTTTCGCGTGTGCCGTATTTTCGACGTTATGTTTAGAGCCTGATAATCGAAAAATGTTCTCCCCGACTTTCTCGGTTATTTTAAACGGACCCTCAAATCTGGGTGCCAGCTTTCCTGCGAAAGCATCCGCCGCAGACGAAAGTGGATGTGTCCTCTTCCACACAGACTGACCAATCCTAAAGGTCGTCGGCCGTCTCCTTTCGTTATAGTACTTCGCTTGCCGTTGGAAAGCTTTGCTTACGTTATTCTCTACCTCTTTGAACATGGCATGATAAGCTCGAAGACGTCGGGCATGGACGTCTGCCGGGTCGGGGTCCTCACTTTGATTTGTACTTTCGAAAAGAGGTCCGTGTAGAGCAGCAGGCATTTTCAGTTCTCTTCCGAAATTTAACATGGCCGGAGAAAATCCAGTGGTCTCGTGAACGGCAGAATTCATGGCCAGGCGAAGCTCTGACAGATTGACGTCCCAATCTCGATGATCACTTCCAACATATTGAGATAGCATAGTTTTTAAAACTCGGTTAGCTCTCTCAGTAGGATTTTCTTGGGGGGAGTAAGGTGCAGTAAGCCGATGTTCGATTTTCCACTCTTTCAATAGGGATGTAAATATCTTGGACACAAATTGTGTACCATTGTCGGTTAGTAAGATTTCCGGAGCTCCATAACGACAGATGATCATTTCGTGGAGACTTTTCGAAACTTGTTGAGCCGTGGCGGTCCTTAACGCTGCAACCTCTACCCATTTCGTGTAGTTATCCTGGACTACAAACGCATATCTTGAGCCGCGTTTGGATCGTGGGAGTGGGCCAATTATGTCTGCCGTGGCTATCACCCACGGACCCTTAGGTCGACGGTAATACATTTGACCCATCGGTTTTGTTTGTTCTACTTTAAACTGTTGACACGTTACGCAATTCCGGACGTAGGCTTTCGTAGCTTGCCTCCAGCCAGGCCAATAGTACCGCATTGCTATGCGTCTACATGTTTTCCGGAATCCAAAGTGGCCCGATGGTGAAGCGTCGTGACACTCGTGGAGGACTTGAGACACCTCGTCTTCTTTCACGCAGAGCTTCCATTCCGTGGTTGCATCCCTTTCGCCTTGTTTCAGTGGTCGGTGTCGATAAAGTTTTCCTTCTCTCACAATATATTCCGCGGGAGATCTAGGATCGGTCGAGTTAGCATTTTCCAAAGCGTTATTGTACCATCTCTGATGAACGGTTTCACAGGTCGACTGCTCAGGCAGAATAGCATTTACTTCAGGCGCCATAGCGTCAACTGAGGTAGGTATGGGATAGCGCGAAAGAGAGTCAGCCACCTTATTTGATGATCCCTTTCTATATTCTATATCAAAATCAAACTGTTGTAGCTCGATTATCCATCGGCCTAGTCGTCCAGATGGTTCTGGTAACTTCATAAGCCACTTTAGTGCCTGGTGGTCAGTTATAGCGGTAAAACGGTAACCCTCTAAATAGGGACGAAATTTCTTGACGGCCCAAACTAAGGCAAGACATTCCAGTTCGGTCACTGTAAATTTTCGTTCGTTGTCGGTCAACATACGACTGGCATATGCAATAACATTGACTTGGTCACCTTTGCGTTGTGTCAAAGAAGCACCGAGTCCGTCATAACTAGCATCCACTTCCAAAATGAACGGTACCTCAAAGTCCGGGCATGTTAAAAGAGGTGCATTGGAAAGACAGCTCTTCAACTGTTCAAAAGCCTTATCTTGTTCTTCTCCCCATTTCCAGGGAACGTTCTTTTTCGTGAGTTTTGTCAAAGGTGCCGACATTTTTGAGAAGTCCTTGATGAAGCGCCTGTACCAGGATGCGAGTCCTACAAAGCTCCGTAAATGCTTTACAGTTTTGGGTTTTGGGAACTCCATAATGGATTGCACTTTGTCGGGATCCGTCTGTATACCTCTCGAGTTCACGATGTGACCCAAATATCTAAGTTCAGTCTTGCAGAATTGACATTTGTCCGGATTAATTTTCAAGTTAGCTTCCCTCAGGCGTGTAAAAACTTCACGAAGTAGCTTCAAGTGTTCATCAAACGTCTTTGAAACCAAAACTAGGTCATCAAGATATGCAAAAGCGTTAGGTTCCAATTCTGGCCCAATTATCTTGTCCAAAAGTCTTTGGAAGGTGGCTGGGGCTGCGCTGAGACCAAAAGGCATGCCAGTGAAGTGATATAATCCTCTCCCTGGTATAGTGAAAGCAGTAATTGCCCGACTATCTTCAGCCAAAGGAACTTGCCAATACCCTTGCTTTTAGTCAAGGGTGCTAATGTACGTAGCATCTTTCAACTTCTCCAAGATATGGTTTATTCGGGGCAACGGATACGCATCTTTCTCGGTCACACTGTTTACTCGCCTGAAATCTATGCAAAAACGATATCGTCCTGAGGGCTTCTTTATTAGAACCACTGGAGAACTCCATGCAGAGTCGGACGGTTCAATCACTCCATCTTTAAGCATCATCTCGACTTCCTCGTCGATTACCTTTTGCATAACTGGATTACGAGGGTAGTACCTTTGCTTTATCGGAGTGTCCGTTTTTACTCTTATCTTGTGCTCCACTAAGTGGGTGCGGCCCGATATCTTGTCAAAGAGTTTCAATTCCTCTTCCAAGAACTGTTGTAACTGCCCAGACTCCTCGGGCGTCAGTGTGGCAATTGCCATAACCTCGTTAGGTTCCGTTCGAGATTCGGAGCTCTCTGCAGTACTGAAATTGCAAGTAATTAACCCAAGTTTCTCAATCATATCCATCCCTATGATAAGGTCAGCGGTGAGATTCTCAAGATGTAAGGCTCGGATTCTAACGGTACTATCGTCCACCTCGCAGTCAAATTCATAACTCTGTGTGATCAAGCTTCTAGAGCCGTCGGCCAGTTTAACTTCAACCTCGGCATTCAAAGGTTCAATTCCGGACGTTTTGAGGAGTTCGGCTATCCTATTGCCTATTAAGGATACTACCGAGCCAGTGTCTATGAGGGCCTTGGCATTCATTTGTAAAATTTTGACATTCACAAAAGGTCGATTATCTTCCGTCTTCGTTACGTTACATCCGGTACTGGCAAACGCTCCTACAAAGTCGAGCCACTGGGCCCATTCGGTGGAGGTAGTGGTGTTTCTGGGAGACTCGGAGCACCCCCCACCTCCGGGTCTCGCAGTCCGTTTCCCGCTACACAGGGGCATTTTACGGTCAAAATACCTTCCTTCTTACAATTGAAGCAACGTAGAGGTCTTCTCGGTGACCTACAGTCTTTGGTTTTATGACCCCTTTTCTCGCAGTTCCAACATACTGGAGCCTCAGTTCGGCGACCATTGTTTTCGTTCCGATAAGATTGATCGCCACTGGCACGTGCATTTTGTGTAGGAGGGCGTGACGCTTTCTTCGGGTGATATCGGTCGTTTCGCTGCTCATTTCGGGCCGATACCTTTCGAGGAACAGTACGTGCGGACTGATTGTTTCCAACCGATTCTGATGGAGAGTCCACTGCATCGACATGATACTGTTTGAGCGACCCGCTTTTCGGTGTATAAGCCATTTCCGGAACTGCAGATTGAGCCGGGTTGGGTGGAGGTCGGTAGTTCTTTTTCTCTCTGAGGTAGCTTTCGTAGCCCTCCGCTACTCTTATAAAATCACCCACAGTGTTAAAATGTTCTCTTCGAACCGTAAGTTTATAATCGGGTCTCATATTGTCGTACAGTCTGTTGAGAATTTCATTAGTGGAGTAGCCACCTCGTCTACGCATCAGCGTGGTCACGGCCACTACGAACTTTCTGATTGGCTCATACTCCCCTTGGGTACGCCGTATTATCTCTCGTTCAAGGCTTCTTCGGTAATCTGGGGGATAGAAATATTCTTCAAAGCTTCGTAAGAAATCGTCAAAAGTTAGCCATACATTTCGATTGTTGCGGTACCAGAACAATGCCTGACCTTTAAGCAACTCAGGTATGGCTTTGAGCAATAAATCCGGCTGGATTTCGTAAGCGTCCCTTAGTTCATTTAATCGTTCAATGAAAGCAATCGGATCGTGCTCCCCATCAAATCTCAAGTTCCATTTCCTAATTTGATTACAGAGATTTGCAATCTCCGGAAGTTGCTGGGTCCGATTGGTGGATGCGGGACGGCCAAAATCACTCACAGGAGGTACATATGACCGTTCATGCATAGAGATCGGAGCATTTAACCTCAAAAGAGTTGGATCATAAAGAGCATCATAATATGCCTGACCTCTATTGCTTTCGTACACTGTCACTGGATTAGACCAGGAAAGTCGGCTGTTTCGGGTTTGGTTCGTATCGGACAAGGGCTCGGCCGTTGACGTCTGGAACGTATTTTGCCGTTTCATTTGGAATATTGCCTCTTGGACCTGACGGAGAGTCGCTCCCGGGTGTAAACCAAGCATTTCTCGGATGCTGTTGCCCTCTAAGTCCGCACCATAGACTGAACTAGCGGCCAGCGGTCTTGCGGTGCTTGCCACAACATTAGTTTCAGTCGATCGTTTTGGTAGTGGCAAACTATAGTCAGCCGAAACGGCTCCGATGCCATCAAAATCGGAAACAAATCGGTTGTCGAGAGACTCAAAACCTACCGTTGTAATTGGCGGTTTAGGCTTAACTGGTGGAACGACACCTGACCGCAAGAAAGCTACTAGCCTCCTACGGAGATCTGCCACTGAACCTTCGGTATCGAGAGAAAACTTTTTCATTTCGATTTGCAAGTCTTTTTTCTGAAGATTGTAAACCCATCCAACCTTAGGATCCGATTCAAAAGTCGGAGTTACTTGTTCTGATTTAGTTGGCAAAGATTCAGTCACGGGTTCGTTAGGAGCAGTTACTACAGCTGAAGGTTCAGATACCATGACGGTACTAGTGGTAGTAATGACTGTACTCGGAGTCGTAGTGCTCGGCGCAAGTGTCCTACTAGTCGAAGTCGACTTCATGGAGGATGTCGTAGTTCGTGGTGTTTTCGACGGTTCCTTGTTACCAGCTCCATTGTTTTCGAGAATGTTAAACACTAACAATAGCCTGAAAGGCTTCAGGAAACGATCGAGATGGTACAACATGATGGGTCGTTTCGAGCTCAAACAATACACTCGCTATGGTCGTCAAAATCGTACTACTTAATTTTAAATATCGTTTCTATCAAGTCCCTGTTCGTTCGGGCGCCAAATATGTGACGTATTTTTCGGAGGTGTGAAATATTATTACGTCAGCATATTAAATTTGTTTGGTTCGGATGAGCTCAGAGGGAGCCAAGGTTCGAGTCGGGTCAATTTCACCTAGTCTTAGAGTTTGGCTCAGTTGTCGGGTTGCCTCTATATCATCAGTGTTTCATCATCGCCAAACTCGGTGTTAGAAAGCCAATCGGTACTCCCAGGTTGCTTCACCAGCAACTACCCGTTACTGGGAGTGATAGGGAAATCCCTAAAAAAATATAACCAGGTCGGACAATTCAACTAGGGACTATCGGGTCGAAAATACGGCACTCGGATTACCGGTTGCTTTATCAGCAACTCGGCGTTAAGCTAACCTATCTCTTGGGTGAACCTAGGCTATTTCCCCAATACTTACGGCACAGGTCCCAGGTTGCTTCACCAGCAACTACCCGTTACTGGGAGTGATAGGGAAATCCCTAAAAAAATATAACAAGGTCGGACAATTCAACTAGGGACTATCGGGTCGAAAATACGGCACTCGGATTACCGGTTGCTTTATCAGCAACTCGGCGTTAAGCTAACCTATCTCTTGGGTGAACCTAGGCTATTTCCCCAATACTTACGGCACAGGTCCCAGGTTGCTTTAACAGCAACAGAGCGATACTGGGACCAACCGGGTAGCACAAAAGCGGGATTGGCCCAGGTTGCTTCAACAGCAACACGGAGAACTGGGTCAACTTTTAAACGAGTGTCGATTCGATAGCTCGCAGCACTATACCGTCCCAGGTTGCTTTATCAGCAACAGTACGTTACTGGGATAACACCGGAAACCAACCGACCCAGGTTGCCTGCTCGGCAACTGTAAAAAGCTGGGTTATCGTTCGTTATCTCCGAAAAAAAGGTCGCTCACCGCTGAGTGTTCGATTATGCGTCCCGGCTAGTGCGAAATGTTATTTACCCAGGTTGCTTCAGCAGCAACTACGATACTGGGAAAATTAACCAAAAGACCCGGCCGCACGAATTAACTAACGACCCAGGTTGCTTCACCAGCAACTAGAAAATACTGGGTGAACGCGGGTACCGTTAGCTAACTTCAAAAAAAAAGGTCGCTCGCCTATGAATATTCGATTATGCGTCCCGGCTAATACGAAACGTTAATTACCCAGGTTGCTTTAACAGCAACTGCGTTACTGGGAAAATTAACCAAAAGACCCGGCCGCACGAATTAACTAACGACCCAGGTTGCTTCACCAGCAACTAGAAAATACTGGGTGAACGCGGACACCGTTAGCTAACTTCGGGCGAGACTACTAGGCCCAGGTTGCTTTAACAGCAACACCAAAAGTACTGGGCATTTACACCGATTTGTCGGTCGGACGGAATAATTATTATTGACCCAGGTTGCTTTATCAGCAACTGCAAAAATACTGGGTAAGTAAATAAGTTTATCGGTCGGACGGAGTAATCATTATTATTAACCCAGGTTGCTTTAACAGCAACAGCAAAATACTGGGTATGCAAATAAGTTTAATGGTCGGACGGAATAATTATTATTAACCCAGGTTGCTTTAACAGCAACAGGAAATACTGGGTATGTAAACTTAGATCCGATTAAAGATCATACAAACCGGTTAGGCCTTCACGAAAAACTGACTAAGTCTAAGTCTAACCAAAATCACAAGTCCGAATATGGCCTACCGTGTAATTCGCCGGGCTTGGGAGCTCGAGTAGTGTTCGTATCGGAGGTCGGGAGGAGAGTGAGCGAGGGCCCAGCCGTCTGGGGACTCGTCGAGGCAGTCGCTACAGCGCATGCGCCAGTTCCCCTCCGACCCCTACCGTCCCCACTCCGCCGCGCGTGGGTAGTAGTGTCGGTTAGAGAGAGAGAGAGAGAGAGAGAGAGAGTGTGTGCGTAACTGGGAAATCCAACTAAACCGGTTTGCTTCAAGCGCTCTGCGCCGCGAACAATAAAATAAACTGAACATTTAGTACACTCAAAATAAAATACCGTTACAAGTGTTTAAATGTTAATAAGTTTTAAAATGCTAATCAGTGTTTTAAGTACTCGATATAAGTGTTTTTGATTACTTAAAATATAAAATTTAGTAAACCATAATTTGTATTATTAATCCTTTTATCCTATAAATATTATATTTTGCAAATTAATGGGTGGCCCTTGATACAATCTTGCATTGTCCTAGGTACCAATACATGTTTTACTTAGGGCCCCTTTGCAAGACTTTCAAAATTAAAAATTAAAATTTTTAAGGAATTTAGTAGTTAAAAACAAAAACAATTACATACACTAATAACTACTGAATCCTGGTGTGTATTTTATCATTTAAAAAAGTAAACCAATTAATAAGAAATAATGAGGATTAGAAAAATCCTGCTCTAGGTACACTTGTCTCCCCTACTTGAACAGTATTGTGATAACTCAAATCAATCCTATGTATAAGATTAGGTACTTATATTAGTTTTACTTTACGATGTATAGTTTTTTTTATTTGTATGAATATATTTTATAATTAGTGTGTGTATATATTTATCAAATTTTTTCCTTTTAGCGAATTTACCCTATAGGGAAGAAGCTATTACCGTAGGTCTCATGGTAAGACCTAAGCCCGAGACCATGATAACTTTTCGTTTTGGGGCCCCCAGAAGCAAAAAACACCATTCGTTCGAATTTGTATATATATATATATATATATTATATATATATATATATATATGTGTGTGTGTGTGTGTGTGTGTGTGTGTGTGTGTGTGTGTGTGTGTGTGTGACTGTTAGCACGATAGCGGCCGTAAAAATGGTCCAATCTTAATGAAAATTGGAACAGACATGTAAAGTGGTAATCACTCGGACGAGTTCGTGAACAAGCCCAATCGCACCACCGGAAGGGGAGGTAAAGGGGGGTAAACCCCCCAAAAATGGGTTTTTTGGGTTTTTCACATAGAAACATAAAATTTGGTTGGCACCATTGAATTCAGCTTAAGAAAACAAACAATTAAGTATTTTGAATCACTGTTCTATGTCCATTGGTTACCGAGATATTGAAAGTGATAAACACAGTACACTGTCCCAATGTTAACCCTATGGGTAATAAGTAAAATTCTATATCTTGGATATTTCATAACATATCTTGATAAAACATGGTAAATAGTTTCTTCTAGCTCAGATCTACTTAATATTGAATTAAAACCTCCCAGTTTTAATATACCTGTAGCACCACATGTTTTTCTTATGAAGCTTACCAAAACATGTCAAATCTTGCTATGTTTGAGTGAAATATGTTGTTTTGCATTTGAAATTCGCTGAGTATGCAGGTCTGCTGCAACGGGGGTATTTTTACTTAAAATAAAAAATTCTTATTAAATATAAAAATACTTATGAAATAAAGACTTGTGCAGAACATTTTTCGGAGTTTATGTAAATCATTTTACAATTATGTATACTCTTAAAAAATAAATTGTACGATTACTATTCTTATATTAAGTTTTCAATTTACGTCTAACCATTTATATAAGTATTTTTTATCATTAAAAACAATCAAACTTTTTAGAAAATGAATTAAATATTACTACAATTATTTTACATTCTTATTTACATTCTTATTTTCTTATTCTTATTCTTCTTTTCTTATTCTTATTTTCTTATTATTCTTAGTTTTTACATTCTTATTTTTCTTAACTTTTCATATTTCATGCCTAGCCATTTATATACGAAATTTGTTAATCATACAAAAACGATCTGATATAAATTTTATTAATGCATTTAAGTACCTATTTGGCACCCGGGTTAAACTATTTTTATATTTTAAAAGCATTTCAGATCCCAATACATCATACTCAAAGAATATTTCTACAATGAATGGAATGTGTAGTTGTATGGTTGTAGCCCATCGATTTACGAAAAAAGGTATATCGTACAGTTCGCGCATTATATCTCCGGCTATGCCTGAGTCAGCTGATTGTAAGGTGCGGGGGGGAGAGGGGGTACTTTTCTGAAAACATTTTCTGAAACACCGCTGCTTGTTAAATCTTGTGTTTACCAATATCACATGTTATATCATATGACACGGTTAGTAGCGTAGTGGTCATAGCCGGAGATATAATGTGCGAACTTTAAGTTATTCTATGAAAACAGAAAAAAGGATCGTACTATGTGTTTTATCATTGATTTATATCCATATGTTAGAAATGAATATTTTTAACTCATGTTTTTTTTTATTATTGTTATTGTTTTTGTGGTTGCTAAGGTCAGATAAAAAAGAATTATGAAAAGTAAAAAAATGAGAATTTGTTCAAGTAAAAGTAGTGTTTATCAAAAAACTATGTCTTATTATTTTGAGTGTTTTTAAGGTTTCAGCTCGCGTTTTAATATCTGGCGACCGTTTCAAGGACAAGAACTAAGATGAGTGAAGCTGAAGGTAAAGAATTTGAGAGAAATAAGAAACATAGAAAAGTGATAAGAGCTACTTTTACTAGACTAGTAAATCAACTAACTGATGACATTGGTAAGGATAATTTTGACTGAAATGAAATAGAACGTAGGTTTCAACCTATTGAAAGAATCTATGAAGTACTTAAAAGTTTAGATAGTAAAATTTCCAACTATCTTTTTGAAACAGAGGAATATGATGTTATTTTGGGAGATGAAGTATCAACAGCTTATAGTTACTTGGAAAGTTTCAATCGAGTAAATGTTTTATTGCAGAGTAGGTTGAATAGGTTAAAACCTGATGATTTATCTAGTAATCATTCTAATTTGAGTAGACCTATGTCTGAAAGTATAAAGAACAGATTAATGCTTCCAACCATTGAACTACCTAAATTTAGTGGAAATTTGATAGAGTGGATTCCGTTTTGGGGCATATTCAAGGGAATTTATGAGGATGACACAATTGATGATGTTGATAAGTTTCATTATTTAGTCCAATTCCTAACTTTACCTAATTCTAAGGCAAGACAAATAGTTGATAGTTATCCTGCCACAGGAGATAATTACCATAAAGGCATTAAGAGCTTGAAAAGTCGTTTTAGTAGAGAAGATTTATTAATAGAAGTCTATGTAAGAGAACTTTTAAAGTTACTATTAAATAATATGAGTGGTAGTGTAAAACTTTCTACGCTATTTGATAAGTTAGAATCTCAAATCAGAGCACTTGCTACATTAGGTGTTACGACTGATAACTGTGCTGCAATTCTGTACCCGTTAGTGGAATGATGTTTGCCAGAGGAATTGCTCAGAACCTGGCAAAGACATTCAGATTTTGATCCAGAAGCTGACCTTAAAGATCGACTAGACGTCTTGATGAAGTTTCTCCGAACTGAAGTAGATAATGAGGAACGCACCAAACTTGCTGCTTCAGGATTTGACGATCCAAAGAGATACAGCTCAAGGTCTGGTAAGTCTCCATTTCATAAACCTACAGTTAGTTCCAGAAGAGACGACATCCCTACTGCATCTGGTCTTGTTAATAAAAAAGCGGAGAAATCACCCTTAAAGTGTATTTTTTGTAATGAACAACATTTGACTGAAAATTGTAGACGTTGTAGGGACTTAACTCATTCTGAAAAAGTAAACTTGATATCTAGTAATAGATGTTGTTACCGTTGTACAAAGTACGGACATATCAGCAAAAAATGTCATGTGAGATTAAACTGTTCTATTTGTAATGGTCGACATGCTACTGTAATGTGTAACAAAACCACAGAACAAACTAATACTAATACTAAAGGTGGTACTGTAGTTCCATGTGAAAAGAATTTGGCTAGTAATGTGGCTAATGAAGTATTTTTACAAACTGTTAAAAGAGGTAAAAGTGCAGAACGAGCAGCAAGAGTTATTTTTGACTCGGAGTCACAAAAGTCTTACATCTTAAGAGAAACTGCTGAGGAAATGGAGTATCTACCGGTAAGGAGAGAAAAACTAAATCATGCATTATTTGGAGGTCCTTTTACAGGTAGTATTGAACATAATTGTTACAAAGTAAGGGTTAGTGATCTCTGTAATACTTTCTATTGTAATTTTGAAGTTTTAGATCAAGATGTAATATGTGATAATGTTTCTACGATTAAACCAGGACCGTGGATGAACGAACTGCAGGCTTTAAACATCAATGTTTCAGATACTGTTGAAGGGCCGATTGAAATTTTAATTGGATCTGACGTGCTAGGAAGGTTGTTTACAGGGAAACGGCATGTTTTGTCAAATGAGTTAGTTGCAATGGAAACCTTACTTGGTTGGGTTCTCATGGGGAAAGTTAATTTGAGAGAAACTCGTAAATCTAGTTCCATGACTGTTACCTCTTTGCTTACGCCTAATATGTCAATTTTAGACTTTTGGAGTCTAGATGTTTTAGGAATTAAAGACCCTATTAGTGTTAATACAGAGTCTGAAACAAAGTCAGCTGCACTGAGTAATTTTTTTGAGACTGTTTCAGTGAACAGTTACGGTAGGTATGAGGTAAGACTTCCGTGGATCGAAGACCATCCTCCTCTCCCAACTAACCTGGATATGGTAAAGAAACGGATTAATTCATTTGTTGTGAAGCTTAATAAAAATGGGTATTTTGATAGTTATCAAAATGTATTTTCTGATTGGGAAAATCTCGGAATAATTGAAAAGTTTCCAAATGCTAATCTTGAAGTAGGACATTATTTACCACATCGTCATGTCATAAAAGAAAGTAGTGCTACAACAAAACCTCGACCGATTTTTGATGCATCTGCCAAGGAAAGAGGTCAACCTTAGCTCAATGATTGTCTGTGGAAAGGTGAGAATTTAATTGAGTCTATTCCAGCTATAATTAATCGGTTTAGGTTGAACAGATATGTTGTTGTTTCCGATATAGAGAAGGCAATTCTTCAAATCAGCTTAGACACTTGTGAGAGGGACTTCCAACGTTTTTATGGATCAATAAAGAAGGAGAATTAGAATTGTATCGTTATGCAAGAGTTGTTTTTGGCGTAACTTGTAGCCCTTTCTTGTTAGGTGCAGTAAAAAATTTACATTTAGAAAAGATTTTACAGCTTATTGAAGATGGTAAGTCAGAATTCTCCAAGGATGTTGTTTTACGACTTTTAAATAGTTTTTACGTAGACAACTGCATGGCTAGTTTTGATAATGAATCTGATCTCAAGTTTTTCATTGACCAGTCTATAAAGATAATGGGAGAAGCCAAGTTTAATTTGCGAGCTTGGGAATATACAGGGAATATTGTATCAGAAGCTGATGTAATAACATCTGTATTGGGTCTAAATTGGAATAGACAGTTAGACACCTTAGAAATTAGTAAAGACAACTTGAGATTCGATGGGAATAACTTGGTAACAAAAAGAGTTATTCTTTCTTTTGCACATAAACTTTTTGACCCTATAGGTTTTACTTGCCCTGCATCGCTCTTGCCTAAAATTCTTCTTCAGAAACCCTGGGAGAATAAAATGGGTTGGGATGACGAAGTACCTAATGAAATCAAACTTGATTTTGTAAAATGGGTGAAAGAACTAGATTGTTTAAATTTGTTAAAGATTCCACGACATTTTGCAGAAGGTATACGAGACGAGATTTCTTGGTCTCTTCATTGTTTTTGTGATGCCAGCAAGAACGCTTTTGCTGCTGTTGTATTTTTACAAGGTGAGTCGGTAAGTGGACATGTGTCTGTACAGTTAGTTCAAGCAAAGAGTAGAGTTTCGCCTGTTAAGGAAATGAGCATCCCTCGTTTAGAGTTGAAGGAAGCTACGATTGGATCTCGATTGACCAAATCTGTAATTGAAAGTATTGACATGAAAGACACTAAAATATTTTATTGGACTGATTCTACAACAGTACTGTCATGGATTAAACGAGAATGTCAATAGGCTGTTTTTGTTAGCAATCGTGTGAAAGAAATCAGACGTTTAACAGAGATCCAGTCATGGCACTATGTTCCAGGTAATTTAAATCCTGCTGATCTACCTTCAAGAGGATGTTGTACAAAATATTTAGTGGAATCAAAATGGTGGGAGGGTCCACAAAGGCTGAAAGAGTCTCCTAACCACTGGCCTGATCAAAATGAAGGAACTGAATATGACGAAGATGCCATATTTAGAGACCTGAAAAAGGGGAAACTGTCTTCAGCCTTGATATCGAAAACAGAAGTCAAAGAACAAAAGTCAAAACAAAAATTAAAGAGCAATAACTAAACTATAAGGTAAATGAAGATGAAACCCAAATAGATTCACAAGAAGGGGAAGTCTCTTAAAAACGCCCAAGAGACTTTATGAATAAGTTAATTGTTTTGAGTCTTAACTCAATTGATCAATAACTCAAAAGGTGACTCAAAAGGTGGGAGTATGTTAGAAATGAATATTTTTAACACATGTTTTTTTATTATTGTTATTGTTTTTGTGGTTGCTAAGGTCAGATAAAAAAGAATTATGAAAAGTTAAAAAAATGAGAATTTGTTCAAGTAAAAGTAGTGTTTATCAAAAAACTATGTCTTCTTATTTTGAGGGTTTTTGGGTTTCAGCTCGTGTTTTAATATCATATGACCTATTACCTAGTAAGGTGAAAGAAACTGTAAAGTTAACACTTTTAAACAAAAATACCTTACACGTAAGCCTTGCATAAATTTTTATCAAATAATAACGTTTTGCACCTACATTTAAGACTACTTCAAACATGCTATTTTTATTTAAAGGCGATAGTTTTTGATCAATTCAGCCTTAAAACTTTCATTTTTTAATCTTTAAATGTATACATATATGCATTTCAATATTTTTTTATTTTACCCTTTTTTATATTTTTTTATTTTACCCTTTTTAGTTTTTTATTATAACCTTTAGAGACAATTTAGTCGCACTCATTATATTGGGCTTGAAAAATATAAATAGTGAAGTAGAAAAAAATAGTCAAGTCTACTATTTGATGAGAAAACTGACATTATAATTGTTATCCTAAAGGATATATTTAATAATATGTATCCCTTGATTATCAACCAAATTTTATAAGACTTAGTGTATATTTTTGAGGATATTATAAATTTGTTTAATGTTAAGAGTAGATTTCCTTGTTTTACCTGACTTGAAGGGGAAAAGTACGGTGTTAGTTTTCTTGTACAGTTTATTGTTATTATGTATTGTGTTTTATGAACCTATAAAATTTTACGGTAATCTTGACTCGAAAGTTTGAGAGAGAAATATTGCTGAGATTTAAATGTTAGTATGAACTTTACTTGGTGGAAAGGCTGTACACAGAAAGGTGTTTTCTAACTTGGTTGCTTGACAAATTAGAAAACTTCGAGAGCTTGGAACAGACCTTACGAAAATTTACTTTTATTTATGGGTTTTGATTTAGGCCACTACAATATTGTTTCATTTTTTTGTCACCCTTAATTTAACTGAAGAAAGGTAGTTACCTACGAGTAATTATTTCATCTATTTACATTTACTAGTTGTCAAATACACCATTAGTAAATGATTAAACTTGTATCATATAACTCTTCACGAGTAAATGTTGAGTTTAAGTTAGATGGCGAAGTAGTATTAAATTATAAATTATGAAGCTTAAATAAGTATATATATATACAGGGTGTTTTTTAAAACGCAACCCATTTTTAAGATTCAATAATACGTATATAAATATGTAATGAGTATTGTTTTATTGATCTTTACATTTTATACAACCTATTATTTAAGTTTGATCACATTTAGTTTACATTATGTGCTCAAACAGTCCGTCATTGGCATTTGTGTAAAGTTATGCTCTCTCCATCAAATTCCCGAACACGTGTTGCAAGGTACCTCTTTGAATTTCTTGCATTAAATTTGTTATGTTTGTTTTGAGGTGCTGAATATCTTGTGAGTTGTTTTCGTAGAATAATACTCCTTTACA
Organism: Flexamia atlantica; assembly: GCA_035578135.1. NCBI lineage: Eukaryota > Metazoa > Arthropoda > Insecta > Hemiptera > Cicadellidae > Flexamia > Flexamia atlantica. The sequence continues at coordinate 128,923,817 of JAQJVK010000001.1, read as the reverse complement.
AGTCTGTGGCAAATTTAGTTCAGATCGTACCACTTTTACGCGAGCTATCGTGCTTAAAGACACACACATTAAAAACGCAACCCAAAACTTTATTTTATCGGTGAAGGATTATTTCCCCCAATTTCCCCGGATTCGACCCCACTATGTTATTTTATTTGGGGATACATAAAAATTAAGGCCTACGAAAACAATTCACAGGATATTCAGCACCTCAAAACAAACAACAACAATTTAATGCAAGAAATTCAAAGAGGTACCTTGCAACACGTGTTTGGGAACTTTATGGAAAGAACATAACTTTGTACAAATGCCAATGGCGGACTTTTTGAGCACGTACTGTAAACTAAATGTGATCAAACTTAAACAATAGGTTGTATAGAATGTAAAGATCAATAAAACAATACTCATTTCATATTTATATGTGCATTATTCAATCTTAAAATTGGGTTGCGTTAAATTATATATATTATATATATATACATGTATATATCTTGATCAATATATATATAATATATAAATATAAAGAGTTGTCTTAAATATATAAATGTAAAGAGTGTGTTGGTATATTTTGGGCTTCAGCCAAAACTACATGTCGTAGATGCCTGATCTTGGTGTCAAATTAAAGCTTTAAATCTCATTATGCGCACTATGGTGGTTTGGTTGTGAAATCTTTAAGGACTTAGACACAGGATCGTCAAAAAGAGAACTATTTCAAGGGTTTTGGAAGATTTTTTTTTTAATAGTTACAATGGTTCCCATTTGAAATAGCTACTATGGTTACTAACAGAATTCAGCACTAAGAAACAACAAGAAGAAAGTAATCTCCCAGGCAAAGCCGGGGTTATCAGCTGGTTGGAAATTAATTGAATTTGTTAACACGAAATTCCCAAAATCTCTGAATCACATCTTACAGACTCATCAGGACACGATGAAAATAAGTATAAAACAAAAAGATTATGATGCTTGTTTGCTAGAACTAGAAGATGGACAATCATCGGTTAATGGGGTAGTGCAATATAACAAATGGCCTCAAGTAATCCTTCCAGAAAAATGTAATACTATTGGTTCAAAGTGGTACAAAAAGGAAAGAAAGAAATGTAAACAGAACATATAGCTAACACTGAGAACAGTTTTGGAAAACGTGATTGAGATAGAATATGTTCATGAGATAAAAGTTATGTTATGTTGACAAGACCGTTTAACAAGGAATGTTTAAGTTAAAAATGTATTGCCGGTATTCAACTAAGTTGTTTTTTTAATAATCGTTTTATTGGAGGGAGGTGTTGATTTATGGACAATAAAATGATTACGGCCTATTCACAAAGGTTTATAAGTTGTAAGTATCAGGTGATATTTGTTTATGTATAGTTTGTTTACATTCAGACTAAATAATAAAATGGAGTCTTGTTGTATTTAAAATAAAACTGAATTCATTTACCTCAGTAAATGTTTATTTGTAGCTAAAGTCACGACGTACTCTGCCTATATTTTAATCAGACGTACCGGGGACCGAGCTTTGCTCGGATTGAATCAAAACAACCGGCTGATTCAGCTGTTTCAGTTAAATTTTTCATAACTATAACATGAGCACTTATAACTTTAACACTGTTTGAGCATGGTATCGACGCCTTATATAGCACTATGTTGGTCGGGAACCCCAAGCCTCCTTGTGGGTAAAAGAGAGGATTCGAGAATATCCGGTAGGTCTAGTCGGCGTTGGGCGTGATAACGGCTGATATTTCATTCGACAATGTAACGTTGTAGCGGTTTGGGTCGAGGCCGTTGGTGCGAGAACCAAATTGACTTTCGGTGACTGAATTCCTTTAGCGTCACTCGGCGGCTTCGAACTTTTTCTTCTTATATGACTACGCACACCATCATAAACGCTTGGGCAGATTGGTTATCCTCCCGCAGGACTTCATCGAGTAACTGTATCAATTCTATTCAGCAGAAATGCGTTTGTAGGCGGTATCGGAGGGGCTGAGAAAAATCATCTGCCCGTTGCGTTGCACGGTCGCCCGTACTCTCTTTGGAAGTGCATCGTCGGCAGCGCGGTGACTTCCATTCGATGATAGATCTGGACCCGGCGGTAAAACAGTATAGATACCTCTAGTGTTGCTAGTTCGGTCGTCTTTAACCTTGGGCTACAGGGCCTCAAAACGCGAAGATGGCGTCGAACTTTCGTATGCCAGCCGCAAAGTATTTGGAAAGTCTATGTTGGCGGGTGAACAGCAGCGCAAATTCTTTTGGAAAACTTGACGGCTTGTATTCGTATTTCCCGTGTAGACAGCAATTATTTTTATTCTTGAAAATTATCCTTAAAACATTTAACTCTAATCTGTACAAAATTAAACTAAACTATAAACTACTAGCAGTTCCCGTGGCTTCGCTCACGATAAAAATTATAGTCTAACCTTGATTTTATTAATGTAAAGGGCTGAATGAAAAAAGTTATATCAAGGAATATTTAGTGTAGCGGTCTGTTTACATGCTATGGCTTTGTGTAAGGGTTAAAAACCAGTAATACTTGTATTACAGTAGATAGTGTAGGTTTTACTTTCTCAGTCATGACTCAAAAACGGAAAGGCCGATTTTAACATGAAATGTGTCAACTTTAAGGTATTTCTATGTCTATTTGCCAATACGACTTAGAATTGTCAAATAGGGTATCAAAAAATTAGTACAGTAAAGAGCTGATTGCTCAGAACGGTGGCGCTATCCGTCGACATTGTTACAAACTTGAGTCATTTGGTTTACAACTTAATATATGGGCGACTTTCAATATATTTTGAAATATCAACTACAGACTGCAGCACTTATTTTTTCTGCGCAAAGCCAGGTCACCCTCGGATTAGATGAAAAATGAATTCACTAAACTATTGTATTGTGGAAAGACTATAACTTCCGTTGCCTAAATAAAGATTGAGCCACATTTTATGATTAAACAGATAAGGCACAGAAATTGATGATGGATTAAAAACTGAATTTATGATTAAACAGATTAGGTATTAAAACTAAACTAAATCTAACTTTTATATAGTACATAATTATGTCCATAAAATAAATCAACAAAAGAACAATAAAACCGTGATGAAAGAAATGAATTCATAATCAGCTGTAACAGCGTATGTACATTTGTGAAGCTAGCTCAGCTGGCCGATTGATTGAACCTTGAAAATGTAAACAAAAGATCGTCCATAACACTTTTATATGGAAAAATTGGAAAAATTCGGCCTCGCCAAAAAACCCTTGAATCTTCGAATTTTGTAAAATCCTTTCTTAGCGGATGCCTACGCCATAAGAGGAACGTCCTCGCAAAATTTCAAGGTTCTAGGTCTTATGGTCTGGGCTGTGCGATGATAGGCGAGTGGTATTTGTCAAATATATAGTAGCTTAATATTCCTTAAACAATCCATTCAAAATAACATTAAAATTTCTTTAATTTGTTATCTAAAAATCACATGATTTTTCCAAACCTACATATAAATAAAAACAATCTGAGTCAGCTGTTTTCGTTAAAAGCAACAACGAAAAATGCCCATGGGACGCAAGGGCTGTAGAGCGCAAACCGGACTTTTTCCAGACTTGAGACCAGTTCCAATCGATTTCTCGTGGCCTAAAACCACAAATTAAACAAAAAAATCAAAAATCCTTGGACGAAATAAACATTTTGCCCGTACAAACATCGCTTGTTTTAGAGAATAGGATAGGATAGGATCGTTTAAGCAAAAATACTGAGTAAAATTCGAACTTAGGTTACAGTTTCGTTTTAGCGAAGAAGCAAAAAACACTACTCGTTCATTTTTGTAAATATTATATATATATATATATATATATGTGTGTGTGTGTGTGTGTGTGTGTGTGTGTGTGTGTGTGTGTGTGTGTGTGTGTGTGTGTGTGTGTGTGACTTTAAGCACGATAACTTGCGTAAAAATGGTCCGATCTTAATGACATTTGGCATGGACGTGTTAAGTAGTAATTATTCGGACGAGTTTGCAAACCAGCCCGCTCAGACTACCGGAAGGGGGGGGTAAACCCCCCAAAAATGGGGTTTTTGAGTTTTTTACATAGAAAAATAAATTTTTATCGAACTTTCGTTTGCACCATTGAATTCAGCTCAAAAAACAAACAATTTAGTATTTTGAATCACTGCTCTATGTCCATTGGTTGCCGAGATATTGAAAGTGGTAAACACAGTACGTTGTCACAATGTTAACCTTATGGGAAAAAAGTAAAATTCTATATCTCTCTTACTTCTCAACATATCTTGATAAAACTTGGTAAATGGCTTCTTCTAGTTCGGATCTACTAAATATTAAATTAAAACTACCCAGTTTTAATATGCCCGTAGCAGCAAACCAGCATACTTATTCCCCATATTATTCTTATGGAGCTTACAAAAACATGTAAAATGTCGCTATACTGGATTGAAATATGGTGTTTTCTATTTGAAATTCGCTGAGTATGCAAGTCTGCTGCATCGGGGTACTTATAGGTTTTAGAGGTTAAATGCCCTTACAGATCAAAAATTTTCAAGAATGATAAAATGGTGCAGTGTATTAAGGTTTGATACCTAAAATATGAGGCGGTATTTTATGATTATCGGACTAGTGGTGTCGTTTCTAGACGACATCCATTCAAGAACGTACAGACACTACTCAGAAAATCATTATTTTATTTAGGGAGCAATAACACGAATATTTCCACTTACATATTAAATTCGAAAATTGCATGATAACCAATCTTTCTCCGTTCAAACTTTGTGTGCTAAGCATGATTTGTACAAACATTGTATGTGGGTATGGGGTTGAGTGTGTTGCTAGACTAGATGTTAGCGTCTTTGACTCCGGTCGAGGAGGAAACGAAATTGAACTTCCACGGCCGGGCTTAATTGTTGTCGTGCCAACACAAATGAGGAGGGGGCTTACCCTAAGACCGTTTAATATACGCTCTGGAAAATATGTGTGCGTTGGTAACACGAAAAATTCATTAAAGATAAATATATTTATTTATTCTTGGATAAATCATATGTAAACAATATGGGTTCCATACAAAACTCTTCTGATTCAATAACATGTATTGGTTTCATGAATCAAAATAATTGTATGAAATCAGACTTGTTATTTGAAAAGTAAACGCACGGTGATGATGACGCATATCTAAGACGCACAAGATATCTTAGTCCCTATTTAAGAAGCGTAAACGAGACACTTGTTTGTCGATCTCCCCCTTAAGGCCTTTGCTTGACAGAAACGCTATCAAGGTCCCCTTGATACATCCCCTGTTTATTGTCTTCTTCGACAAACAAACACCCTCCCTTTCCCTTTGCTAGTATATTTTAGCCTTGCCTTAAGTCTAGCTCCCCCTCTCCATCGACTCATAAATCTTAAGGTAACCTTTAACACAATTATTTTGGCTCCTAAATTTCAGGGTAGTGAGACGTAAGCGTAGATTATATAAATAATGTACATAATATAATTCAATGAAGCTGCCTCAAATGTAATGTCACAGAAACATAAAACAGTTAATAGATAGTAAATAGTTTTCTGAACTACTAATCTATCTATATTATTAAAAGAATTTCTTGGATTTTGTACAGAGCGAATCGACCCCTAGAAATTAATTTTTCTACACATATTTGGTATCAAATTAAAGCTATTACTCTCTAGATGTTCCTTTTGCAGGTTTGGAAAATATCCCATGAAAAGCCTTTACTCAGGAGGCTTTTGAAATTTCAGCGAAAGTGCTACTATCTCTGGTAGAACCTGTGAACTTTTTCAAATCCACATTTGTTTGTAACAAAACAGATGATCAAGATTTGTAATAGTTCTAGAGATATGCTACAGAATGTAGGGCAAGCAAATGTCATTATAGTGTCTCAATCATATGATACAACTTTCAAAGATATTAATGTTTTGAAAAGATTAGATGGTAAATATTATGTTCCTAGTTGTCTCGAATTATGTAGTAATAACGATGGTTAACTTACTTATTTCTCTATCAATTTGTTTTATGCATGTAATTAAATACCAGTGTCAAAATGTATCAACTGTATTATTTATCAATCACCTCCATCTATACGCGTGCATCACACACGGTCACGACAAGTTGATTGGCGACGAATAACATTGCATAACATAACATTGGCATACTGTAACATTGATGTGAGTGATTACCATAAACATTACCAACTAGACTATCAAATTAGAACTAATTCAATTCAATTCATCTCTACAATATATCGAAAACTGTGTGTTATATTTATTCAAAAATGGAGCCAGAACAGTTTAAACAGTTTTTAGAAATGCAGCAATCAATGATCAATACTTTAGTAAGTACACTTTCGACCTCATCAAAACAGCGAGGCTCGATTTGAAGTGACGAACCAGAGGTTAAACAAAATGTAGCCTTTGTTCCAAACTTTGACAATTTCGATCCCAAAAAAGAATCCTTTACAAATTACAAACAACGTTTTGATAATTATGTTCAAATGAAAAATATCGAATCAAATCAGGAATATTGTGCCAAGCTATTACTAAATTCTATCGGGCCAAGTAATTTTAACGTAGTTGCATCTCTTTGTGCTCCGAAGTTACCTAATGAACTTCCCTATGATGACTTGATAAAACTTTTAGGAGAACACCTAGAACCTAAAAAGAACACCCTTGTCTCTAAGCATCAATTTTTATCATTATATCAAACAGACAATCAATCCGTTTCAGATTTTGTCACCATCCTACGAAGTAAGATAACTCATTGTACTCATTGTAACTTCATATCTCCTTGCGAATGTAAAACATCTATCGCTGATATTTTCCTCCGTACACAGTTCATCCGGGGAATCAAAGACAATTCTATCCGAGAACATCTTTTGCAATCCGACATTTCAGATTTCAAGGATATTATATCAAAGGCGATAGCTTTAGAAACTTCTCGACTTAACTCCAAGTTTATTTTCCAACATAATCCTACATCATCAATTGGTCTACCTGACATCAATAAGGTTTCCCACACATTGAGAGAACGTAACCATTCCCGTTCCCGATCTAAACAACGCAACTTCAACAACAAGTCCAATTCTAAATCCAGTTCAAGAATAAATTACAAAGAATTGGGTATAAACGGTTTATGTTTACGTTGCGCGAAATCAAACCACCTATCTAAGGATTGCCGCACGGACCAAAATCGATTAAAATGTTCCTATTGGTCTAAACTAGGTCATCTTAGCAAAGTTTGTATTTCCAAACTCATGGCAAAAAGGTATGAATCTAACAAACAATCTACTACTAATCAAATAGATGACAATTACAACCAAATGGGTATTCGGAATGTGATTGACATTTATCAAACAGAACGATCAAAAGATGCTGAGCGGTTCCACATTTTTGTAAATATTGAAAATAAACCTGTAAAATTTAAAGTTGACTCCGGGTCCGGGTACACATTCTTACCACGAGAAAGGTTCGATCGGTTAAATCTAAATCTTACGCTCCAGCCTACAAACATAGTTTTTAGATCTTACACACAAAATGTTTTCACTCCACATGGAAAAGTAGACGTTTGTGTAAGTTATGGAACTAATGCTTTCAAAGGTGAAATCTACATCGTACCAGACAATTATCCACCCATACTAGGTCGAGTATGGATTAGAAATCTAAAAAACAATTTGTTTGAAGTCGACAACCAGCAATCTAACAACACTTATCAACCTATTCACATTATTAATAACGAAAATGATGTTGCATCCGACTTTCCAATAATTTTTTGAACAGAAGATAGGTTGTGTACCTAACTTCAAAGTATCACTCAAGCTCCGAGAAGGTACTAAGCCTGTGTATCATCGAGAACGTGATGTCCCTTACGCACTGCGTGAAAAAGTAGACCGTGAGCTAGACTCCCTCGAAGCTGAAGGAATAATTTCAAAAATCGACACCAGCGACTGGGGTTCACCTCTTGTCATCATACCCAAGGCAGATGGCGGAGTGAGGCTTTGCGTCGACTACAAGGTAGGAGTGAACGAGAGATTAACAAACTCCCACTACCCAATCAGGAAAACTGAAGATTTATTAAACAGTCTGCGAGATTCTAAGTACTTCTGCCGATTAGATTTGTACAAGGCCTATCTACACATCCAAGTTGATGAACCATTCAGCGAAATTCAGAAAGTTACAACTCACCGAGGAACCTACAGAATGAATAGGCTCTCTTTCGGTATAAAAACGGCACCATCCGATTTCAATCGTATCATTGATCAAATTCTTCGAGACGTCCCTAAGACCGAGTACTACTTTGATGACATTGTAGTCCACGGATCATCAATGGAAGAGTGCAGATCCAACCTGTACGCTTGTCTCAACCAGCTACAAAAGTTTGATCTTCATGTAAATCGATCCAAGTGTTCTTTCTTCCAAGAACGAATCGAGTTCCTTGGTCATGTGGTGGAATACAATAAAATATCAAAATCACCCGGGAAAATAAACGCCATTGTAAACATGAAACAACCCACATCAATAGAGGAAGTTAGACGCTTCCTGGGAATGGTAACCTATTATTCTCGGTTTAGTCCCAACCTTTCGACCCTCACAGCACCCCTGCGACAACTTCTAGTCAAAAACGCAAAGTTCCACTGGAATAGAAAATGCAACGATGCATTTAATCTACTCAAGCAGGAAATTGCAAGTGAACGAGTGCTCATTCCATTTGACCCAACACTACCAGTTCAACTCGCCTGCGATGCCAGCCCTCAAGGTGTTGCCTGAATACTGTCACACATAATCCACGGACAAGAACGTCTGATCGCTTTTGCATCAAGGTCACTAACTCCTGCGGAACAGCACTATTCACAGTTGGACCGAGAGGCTTTGGCCATCGTCTTCTCAGTGGACCATTGCCATCAATATTTGTTTGGTCGACCCTTCAAGCTGATAACGGACAATCGACCACTTGTAAGAATTTTTCACCAAAATTCTAAAATACCTCAAATGACATCAGCTCGACTCCAGAGATATGCCGCATTCCTATCAGGGTTTAACTATGAAGTTATCTACAAAAAGGGAACACAGAAGAGCAATGTTGATTGCCTATCACGGGCTCCTATCGAATCATTCCCACAAGCAGAAACCTCAATCAATACAGAAGTAAATAAAATTTATGAATCAGTAATTGAAGTAATTTCAACACTTGACTTAACATACGAAACTGTTCAAGAAGAAACTAGAAAAAATCCAACTCTATCCAAACTATTGAGGGAACTGCGTCAAGATCAGTCGGAAGACTTAGAGTTCACTATCGTTAATGACGTCATCTTCCGAGGTTCAAGAGTCGTCATACCAGCCAGCCTTCAAGACTCAGTACTTCGAGAGCTCCATCACACGCACATCGGATCGACCAAAATGAAACAACTTGCTCGCGGTTACGTGTATTAGAAATCAATCGACAAAGACATCGAAAGAACTGTGCGAGCTTGAGCAGCATGCGCTTCTTCAGAAACAGTCCAACCAAAGCACCTCTTCATACCTGGGACGAACCGGAACACAACTGGCAGAGAATTCATATCGATTACGCTGGACCATACCAGGATCACTATTTTCTGGTCATTATGGATGCAAAATCTAAATGGGCGGAAATAGGAGTATGTAACACAGTCCCAACGATAGAATTGCTCCAGATGTATTCTCTCGCTACGGATTCCCAGATGTGATGGTATCGGACAACGCAACAATCTTCACCAGTGAGATCTTCCAGCATTTCTGCAAAGAAGCAGGAATTTCCCAAAAGTTCATAGCCCCAGGTCATCCAGCGACCAACGGTTTAGATGAAAGAAACGTACAAACACTCAAACACCGACTTGCAACAATGATTGACGAGCCTTTGATAATGAAACAAAAAGTTATGGAAATACTCTTCAGATATCGAGCTACACCTTTAACCAGCGGAAAGACACCTTCAGAAATATTCCTAAACAGACAAATAAGGATCAAGCTGGATGCTTTGAAACCACCCAGAATTCAAAAATCCTCCATTCGACACAGCAAAGCAAGACAATACAAAGTAGGAGACAGAGTCCAAGCCCGCTACTACTCAAACAAAAAGAACCTGTGGAAACCTGGAACCATCATACGAAAATATGGATTCTTACACTACCTCATCAAACTAGACACCGGGTATATCTTCAAACGACACATCGATCAATTGCGACTCGATGAAACACCTACAAAGACAGTCACTTTTTCTCCTGACTTACAAGAAAACGCTCCAGAGGAACCAAGGCAACGTTTACCGATTGAAGACATGGTTACGATCCCTGTTCAGCACCCGAAGATCAACGAACAACCCCAACATGAGACCGGAAATGAAAATCCAGTTCTTCGTCGATCGACCAGAAGCCATCGCCAGCCTGGATACTTGAAAGACTTTGTTACAGCTTAAGTGTACATCTTTAACTTATCTCTTTCTCTTTGTTCAATTTAATTTTTATCTTTTCAAATAAGTGTGGGAGATTATAGTGTCTCAATTATATGTTACAACTTTCAAAGATATTAATGTTTTGAAAAGATCAGATGGTAAATATTATGTTCCTAGTTGTCTCGAATTATGTAGTAATAACGATGGTTAACTTACTTATTTCTCTATCAATTTGTTTTATGCATGTAATTAAATACCAGTGTCAAAATGTATCAACTGTATTATTTATCAATCACCTCCATCTATACGCGTGCATCACACACGGTCACGACAGTCATTATGATTTTGATTTCGTAAAATACTGGAGTTTTTTAAGAGATCAGAAAATAAGGAAGAGTGTTTGCTGTATTGAAACTAAGACCAACAGTCTGTTATCATCTTAATTTACTGTATTTCTTTTCTTAAAAAAGGAACTTTAAAAGGAACATAAGTAAATAGGAAGTGCTCTAGAGATGTGATTTTATAACAAACTATTGACAGTGAAGACACATCGATAAATTTTTCAACACATTGATACATGTTTTAATGTTTTGAGCTTTAAAATATCAATATTAGTTGTATGTTAACCTAAAAAATTCAACTTTTAAAACACATTATACCTGTATTTAGTAAATGTACTTGGAATGGAAGGATATTGAAGTGTTAACGGTTAGCCAACCTGTTTCACTCGATTTTGAAATGTACCAATAACAATATGCCTAATTTATGAAGGCTTTTCATAGAAAGTTGTGTTATTTCCTTAGGTAAAAATCTGCTAAATATGTATTTAAGATGCGAAACAAAACGCGGGTCTGTTTGAAAATTTAATTCTTTGGCTATTAAGTGTGTTGAATAATTAGTTTTTACGGCGAACTGCTATTTTATAAATGTTATTTAGAGATTAGTTCATCAGTAAATCAGTGGTTTGTCCATCTTCTTACCGATTGTCGATAAGACCTAACCAAGATGAATGCAAGATCCTGGTGCGTATATGTTTGAAATTAACTCTAAAACTGAGACATGAAGATGCGCCAAGCAATGAAGATCCGTATAAACTAACCCCCATTTAATGTGAAATGAATGCTGAAGCATTGTCGAAATTTCAAATTGTAGAACGTACGAAAGTGTAAACTGGACACTTTTAAAGCAGATGGAATAAATGAACTTCAAGTGAACTCAAATTCTGTGAGGAATTCCTTACCCATATTGAGCTATAATAATTCTTCTTACCTATGTTTCGAGTATAAAGTAATAAGTTGTTTTTAAAAGTTAGCCCTGGCAATTTTATTCCAGTGCTATGACTTAAAAAATAGCAGGAAACTAAAAAAATCAAAAAAATTCACACAGTTCATCATTGAAAGGTATTTTACGCTGCAAAACTCCATACAAATTAACATGGAACTAAAGCCTATTTTACAAAGTCGTTTTTATAAGTGACGAAGTGACGCGAGACGAAGTGACGAAGTGACGCGATGAGTTATTTTTTTATGTAGGAGGAACGCTTATGCGCGAACCCAAGGAACAGTGTGGGACTCCCTCTCAGATGTTTGTCGAGGTATACCCACTAAACCTCCTACGGAGCCGCGGGGAAAACCAGGCCGGAACCCTTATCGGACAACTTCAGCACTGGTCCGCGTGTCTTGCGCCCTGACGGGTCAAGTCACTGTTTCAGGATACTTAGAGGTCACCTAAGCATCCATCATCTCGCTTCCACCGAAGAACGGATTGCACGAAGAGCGCAATCGCTCTCCAGGATTCTTCGTTGTGAAGCATTGCTCCCACAACGACGTCCGGGGATAGATCGCCGACTGCAGAAACAAGCCTCCTCCTATCTTCAGCGAAACGTCTGCACCGGAAAAAGGTATGATGAGCATCATCCACCTCCTCCGGGCAGTACCTACACTGAGGTGACCTCACCTTTCCCATGCGAAAAAGGTAATCCCTGAAATAGCCATGACCCGTCAGGAATTGACACAAGAAGAAATAAATTTCCCCAAAGGTAAGGCTCAACCACGGACTGATGTCTCGAATGAGACGAAATGTCCATCGACCTTCTGATCTGTCGTTCCACCGCTCCTGCCAGGCTCGCAGAGTGACGAGTCTCGCCTCCTCAGCAGCTTGGTCTCTGCCGAGATCCGGAGCGCGGCGAAAGATGTCCTGCCTCTCAACGGCGAGCAAATCGAGGGGGAATAACTCCAGCCACAACCATGACAGCCAGTCCAGACACGGTGCGATACGCACAGGCGATCCTGAGCGCAGCCCTGCGTTGAACAGAAAGAATTCTCTTGCTGTGTTTCTTGACTCCCATGGCACCCGCCCACACTTCTGCGCCGTACAGAAGAATGGCGTTGACGGTGGACATTAGGAGTCGCGTCTTGCTAGCCCTCGGACCTCCGATGTTCCCCATCAATCTGCTGAGCGACAGAACAACCCTCGCCGCCTTGTCGCAGACAGTCTGGATGTGCTCCCACCACGTGAGACGGCAGTCGAGCACAACTCCCAGATACTTCGCCGCAGTCTTCGTCTGGACCTCGACGTCACCGACAGTCATGGGGATTACTGTGCGGATCTTCCGTCGAGTGAGCATGACGATCTCGGTTTTGGCAACCGCCAGCTCAAGTCCATGACCGCTCATCCATCTGTTGACCCGAAACATCACCTGGTTGAGGCGAAGCTGGGCCAACTACGGATCCCGAGCCGTGATGACTGCGGCTACATCGTCTGCGTAGCCCACGAGAAAAACTCCTGGTGGCATTTCGAGGCAAAGCAACCCGTCGTATGCCACATTCAAAAGGTCCGGGCCGAGAATCGACCCTTGCGCCGCGCCGGCTGTGACCACTTTGAAACGGACTCCTGCTTCAGTGCTGTACACCAGCTTGCGATCCTTCAGGTAGTCCTGTACCATGACCAAGTCGGGGATAGTCGGGTACCCTGAAGTCACGCTGCAGCGCCTCGAGCATATCCACCCAACGGGCAGAATTGAACGCGTTCCTCACGTCCAGGGAGACCAGCAGCACGATTGGCAGGTTGTGTCAGCCTGCTGGACGGCGCCCAGGACTTCAGTTACGGCATTCAGGGTTGAGTGGCCTTTCCGAAAGCCGTGTTGCCGATGGCACAAATTCCCGGCGGCCTCGACGGCCGACCTCAACCTTGGTTTCAGCAACTTCTCAAAGAGCTTACCCGCCGTGTCCAGCATACAGAGTGGTCTGTACGCCGACGGGGACTCTGGATCACCTTTGCCTTTACTGATGAGCGCCAGTCTAGCTATCTTCCAGCGTGGCGGAAACACACCCGCCGCCAAAAAACACGTTGAACATGCGCAGCAGCAAGTGTGGGTGACTTTCCACCACAACCTTCAGAGCCTCAACCGGGATGCCATTCGGGCCTGGAGCTCTGTTGTTGTGCATGGCAGACGATGCTGCCACGAGCTCCTGTTCCATGAACAAAGGAACATCAGGAACCGGCCCCACAACTCTCTCCTCCCGCCTCACTGAGTGACTTGGGAAAAGAGCGTCGACGATGGCCGTAACCGTTCCTGCAGACATAGCCGCGCTGCTGGCCCCCATTCCCCCGAGCTTCCTCGTGACGAGCTGGTACCCCATACCCCACGGATCGGAGTCAACCTCCCGGCACAGCTCCTTCCAGCAGCGAGCCTTACTCAGGCGAATGGCGCTGGCCAGAGCTTTCTTCGCAGCCTTATGCTCTGCCGACCTGGCTAAAGCCTCCGGTCGGTTTCGAGCTCTCTGCGCTCTTTTGCGAAGCATCAGCGCCGTTCTCCTGAACTCCGCGATCTCGTCCGTCCACCAGTAGACTTGGCGACGACCCCGGACAGGTTTTTTCCGAGGCATCGACTAGTCGCATGCACTCTCGATCAGCTGCATGGTGGAGCCAACCAAAGTCTCGACCTGCTGTCAGTCAGTGGAGTGAATACGATCCGTCCCAGTGAAACGATCCGTCTGACCGGCCTCGGGGCTGCGACTGAGCCGCTCGACGAACTTTCCCCTGTCCAGTTTGGCCGAGTTCCAGCCAACTGGGTTTCGGGTACTGGACTGACGAGACGACCCGATTGTCAGTCAAATCGGGACTCAGGAAGTTGTCAACGCGCTCAACAAGGTTTTCGGGGGATCCAGCGATACGCGCAGGGTGTCGCTGGGCCCACCAAACAAGCGGCAACTCAAATTGGCGGTTCTTGACCTGTCTGAGGACGAGGCCGCCAAATTGTTGAAGACCGGCCATCTTCGGGTGGACTATTTAAGCTGCGCGGTGCGCCTACGAACCGTGATCAGGTGCCTTCAGGTGCCTGGGCTACGGGCACCGTCGCAGCGAATGCACGGGGGTGGATCGGTCGACTCACTGCTTCAAATGTGGTGAGTCGGACCATCTACTCAAAGCCTGCAACAAAGCTCCTCCCTGCTTCCATTGTAGTGGGTCGAAGCTGGAAAAGGTCAAGTGCGACCACATGGCTGGTTCCGGGGCATGCCGCGTTTTTAGGCTTGCTCTGGAAAATGCCAAAAAGACGCAAAGCCAACGCCAACCGAAGCCGGCTGGAAGAAGGGGGAAGTAGTTCCCTCTTCTGATAGACCGAGGTCTCCAGCATGCGGTTCCTAGGACGGGGCCTCCCCCTGAAGTAATGTGATAAACGGTCCCGGGGGGAGATTTGCCCGAAACAAGGAGGTGGTTTAGTGGGTAGGGCTTCGGCGAGTCTCACACTTCGTCCGTAAATGGATTCCACCTACCTTCCACCAAAAGAAAAATTATTATTATTATTATTATTATTATTATTATTATTATTATTATTATTATTATTATTATTATTATTTTCCCCTCCCGTGTTGGGCCGGGACAGAATGTCCAACAGTATCCCCTGCTTGTCGTAAGAGCCGACTAAAAGGGGAGGGGGGCGCACTGGTCCTTTTTCGCGTCTCCTTTTCACAATTCCATTCTCCGGTTCATTTCAATAGCCCGGTTGTTTTTTCTAAATCATTCCGGCCTATTTTCCGGGGTGACTCTGTGTTCTTCAGCCTCCATTGCGCTGGAGGTCTAGGACGAGCAGAGGGTACAGCTTAAAAACTGGGTTCTGCACCTCCCAGGCTGCCGGATAGTACAGGGGCCCGGGTCAGCCCAGCCAGCTGACCTGGCTGCCCTATCAGCCGGCGAAAATCCCTTTGGCCGTGGCGGTGCCGGTTGACGACCGGATAGGGCCCTGCTGCGGTCACGGGGGGGCTCTGCCGAGGCCACTGCTCGTCTGGGACCGCCAGTGTTTTGGAGGCGGTCGAACACGGATATAGTTTCTCTGGTGATGGGTCGGTCTGACTTTCTCATCGGGGTACGTTTGGGGGGTCAACGCCCAGTCTTGGGGGCCAATCCAGACAACATGGCAAGTGCAGACAAAAAAACGATTCAAAAGGTGCACGAATCAAAACGGGGTACCCTAACCCCAAAAAACACCCAGCAGGATTCTCCTCTGAGTGGGCTTGACGACGGGGTGGCAAGCCCCTTCGAAAGAAGGTCTCGACTCACGAGATCGCCACCAGTCCGGGTCGCGACACCTGCCTCATCGGTGGCCAGAACATCCGCGGCCATTGAGAGGGCACCCACTGAGGACAACGAGCCGATGAATGCCGACTCGTCTCCCTTTGACGCGGTCATCGCGCTCGCCAGGCAGCAGGAGGAGGAGCACCTTAAAAAGTGCTTCGACACCCTGGCTGTAATGAAGGCTGCGACCGCCCGGCAGAAGAACATTAGCAAGGACGTGCAGGATGGCATTGTCCAATTGGAGGCCAGCCTGCAGCACATTGTCCAGCTGAGGAGGTCGTGGCAGTCTTGTGAGACGGTGGCCGCGTCGACCCAGACGACTCCATCGCTGCGGGTCAAGGCTCAGCCGGCCGGTGGAAAGCGAGCCGCTTCTAGCCCCGCCCAACCGGAGGCAGAGAAAAAGCCGAAGGGAAACGGTCCAGCGGAGAAGTCGGACTCCGAAGCATGGACCGAGGTCGTTAAGAGGAAGGGTAAGAAGAAAGACCCTCTTCCAAATACTAGAAGCCAGCCTGGCACCCAGGACAAGAAGAAGGCGCCGAGGAAGAACTCCCGCAAGCAGCGGCCGGACGCTCTTCTCATCAAGCCGTCGGAGGGGAAATCCTACGCCGACGTGCTGGGCGAAATTCGCAGTAAAGCGAAGCCCGATGAGAAGGGCGCCGTCATCAAGGGCATGAGGAAGACCCGAGACGGCGATCTTTTGGTCGAGCTCGGTGACGCCTCCAAAAGTAAAGCCGCCTTCAGCGAGGACTTGCAGACCATCTTGGGGGCGAACGCGACCGTCCGCGTTCTCGAACCCAAGTCGACGCTGGAGGTGAGGGACCTTGACGAGCTGACGACCGAGGCGGAGGTGACTGCTGCCGTCAAATCCGCCATCGGCGACAACGTCGAGGTGAAAACCTTCCTCTCAAAGGCGAACGCTCGGGGTCAGAAGGTGGCGATCCTCACGCTGGGAGCCAGGGCAGCTGCGAAGCTCCTGGAGAAGGGCCACCTGAAAGTCTGGTACGTGAGCTGTCGGGTGCGCGAGAAGCTCGTGGCCTCCAGATGTTTTAAATGTCTGGGGTTCGGTCACGTAGCTAATCGCTGCCCTGGACCCGATAGAAGCAAGCTCTGCTTCAAGTGCGGCGGCCAGGATCACAGGGCCAGCGCATACAATGCAGCGTTGTCATGTGTCCTGTGTACAGAAGCCGGCTTGAAGGGCGACCAGGTCAAGCATTCCGCTGGGTCTGGTCGTTGCGGGCAGTACAGGCGGGCCATCCAGGAGCTCCGCCAAACACAAAAGAAATGATCAGTGTTCTGCAACTTAACATGCAGAGGAGCAGGACAGCAAACGACTTGCTGTTCCAATTCGCCACGGAGCAGGGCGCTGACCTACTGCTTCTCAGTGAGCAGTACCAGAACCGACGCTCCGCGCAGTGGTTCTCGGATCCCTCCGGCACTGCGGCGATATGGATCTTGGACCTCGGGAAGGTGCCTGTTCTCGATTCCGGATCGGGTAACGGCTTCGTTTGGGTGAGGAGCAGGGATTTCACCGTCTTCTCCTGTTACCTCACTCCTAACCAACCGATCGCAGACTACCGCCACATGGTCGATTCCATCGAGGATAAGATTATGAACACCTCTGGCGGGGTCATAGTCGGTGGCGATTTTAACGCCAAAGCCGTGGAATGGGGTTCCCCGCGGACCGACACTCGAGGACGTTACGTCCTCGAGTCGGCTGCCAGGTCGGGCCTCTGTATCCTCAACACGGGCGGCATTTCCACCTTTCGCCGTCCGGGGTGCAGAGAGACGATCCCTGACATATCCCTTGCCTCTGAAGGGATTTTCCAGCGGATCTCCGACTGGCGTGTGTGCGAGGACTACTCCTCCAGCGACCATCAGGCGATCCTTTTTAAGGTCCTTCCCGAGGGCGCGCGCTTGCGCGCTGAACCTGCTCCTCTGGCTCGACGCTGGAACATCAGCCGTCTGAGCAAAGACACATTTAAAGAAATAATTAAAGACCAGAGCATTGTGAATTTCGCAAGTGCCGAAGATCTGGCAGCATCGACGATGCGACTCATCGCGACCGCGTGTGAGCAGTCGATGCCCGGAGCTTCCCGCCACCACAGGAAGAAGCCGGTTTACTGGTGGACGCCTGAAATCGCGGAACTCCGGAGGAGATGCCTTGGTCTCCGACGAGCTGCGCAGCGAGCCAGGAACCGCCCTGATGCAAATGCCAGATCGGCTGAGCACAGAGCGGCCCGCCGAGAGCTCCGCGGTGCCATCAACCGGAGTAAAGTCAGGTGCTGGAAGCAGCTGTGTCAGGATATCAACAACGACCCCTGGGGGATGGGCTACAAACTAGTAACCCAGAAGCTAGGGGCTCGCTCACCACCTGCGGTCATGGAACCACAAGCCATGGCCGCCGTCGTCGATACACTGTTTCCCAGCCACCCAGTTCGGCCAGTCAGGGAATTCGGAGAGGTAGGCGCCTTCCCAGTCTTCCGGGAAGAGGAACTCACCGCCGCCGTCCGATCCCTACGACCCAGAAGAGCGCCCGGTCCCGATGGCATTCCGGCGGAGGTGCTCAAGCTCGCTGCGGAGGTTAATCCAAGACTTCTGCTCGATATGTTCAACGCGTGTCTGGCGGAAGGCGTTTTCTTTTCTTCGTGGAAGGTAGCCCGCCTTGTTCTTATCCCCAAGGCGAAGAGTACACCGGGGACCCCTTCTTCTTTCCGACCCCTGTGTATGCTCGACACGGCCGGGAAAGTGCTGGAAAAGCTTTTGCGCGTCAGGCTGACCGAGGCCATCATCTCTGCGGGGAACTTGTCCCCGCAGCAGTACGGCTTCAGATCCGGTCGCTCTACCATCGACGCTATCCAGGAGGTAGTTGAGGCAGTGCGGAGGGCGGAGGACCACAACCACTGGTCGCGCCGCGTGGTCCTTCTCGTCACGCTCGACGTGAAGAACGCTTTCAACTCCGCCAGGTGGAGCGATATGCTGTGGGCGCTTGAGCATACGTTCCAAGTTCCCTCCTACCTCCTGCGTATGATCGAGGCTTACTTGTCAGACCGCGTTCTGTTGTACGACACGACCGAAGGTCAGCGGCGCATTCCCATCACTTCCGGGGCTGCGCAGGGGTCCATCCTCGGACCAGATCTCTGGAACGTGTCTTACGACAGCTTGCTGAGGCTAGACATGCCCGATGAGACCCGCCTCGTTGGCTATGCTGACGACGTCGCTGCCTTGATCGCTGCGAGGAACGTCGAGCAGGCAAAACTGAGGCTCAGCGTAGTAATGGCCAAGGTCAACGGGTGGATGCGAGACCACGGCTTGTCCCTGGCTGTCAGTAAGACGGAGATCGTCGTCCTCACCAAAAAGAGGATAAACACCGTGTTCCCGGTGCAGATAGGTGACGTCACACTCGAGACTAAGCCTGCTGCAAAGTACCTGGGAGTCATGGTCGACAGCAGACTGTCTTTCGGCGAGCAGATCCAGCGCGCCGCCGACAAAGCCGCTAAGGGTGTCGCTGCCCTTGGTAGGCTTATGCCCAATGTCGGCGGTCCTCGTTCCTGCAAGCGCCGTCTGCTCATGACTGCCGTCCAGTCAGTCTTGCTGTACGGGGCAGAGGTATGGGCTCACGCACTCGAGAAGCGAGTCTTCCGAGACCGGCTTGCCCGAGTCCAGCGTCGAGGAGCTCTGCGGGTCGCTTCGGCCTACCGCACAGTCTCCGAGCCTGCTGTGATGGTGATCGCCGGAGTCATCCCCGTCCTCTTCCTCGCGAGGGAGAGGCAGGCGATTTACCGGAGGAGGCCTGAAGTGGGCCGGGAAGCAGCTGCCAGGGAAGAGCGCGATCGCAGCTTCGACTCCTGGCAGCGTGACTGGGAAGCCGAGCCGAGGGGACGTTGGACCTTCCAGCTCATACCTTCCGTCCGACCATGGGTGGAACGGCAGCACGGCGAGGTTGACTACTACGTGACCCAGCTTCTCTCTGGGCACGGGTACTTCCGAGCCTATCTGCACCGGATGGGCAAAGTCGCTAGCCCGGACTGTCTGTATTGCCCCGGCATCCCAGACACGTCCGAGCACACTTTCTTTCAGTGCGACCGTTGGCACGTCCGCCGAGCCTCGCTTTCATCTGAGATCGGCGTGATCGTCAGCCCAAACAACATCGTCGGAGCTATGCTCCAGGGAGAGGGCAACTGGAACTGTGTCCAGCACTACGTCCAGGCCATTCTTCGGGCGAAAAAGGTCGACCTCGATCGGCCTTAATCCTCAGCATTTCCCTACGGAGGTTGCCCTAGCGGCGTAATATCAAAGGCCTAGCCCGAAGTAATGTGTGAAACAGTTCCAGGCTAGTGTCCTCGGTGCCGAGGGAGGTGGTTTAGTCGGTAGTTCACGGGACATCGAGCTCGTGGGAGTCCGACACTACTGAGGGGACAACGAGCCCCTCAGTGTGCGTAAACGCATTCCACCTCCTACCCCAAAAAAAAAAAAAAAAAAAAAAAAAAAAAAAAAATTATTATTTTCCCGTGTTGGGCCGGGACAGAATGTCCAACAGTATCCCCTGCTTGTCGTAAGAGCCGACTAAAAGGGGAGGGGGACGCAATGGTCCTTTTTCGCGTCTCCTTTTCACAACTGCATTCTACGTTTCATTTCAATAGCCCGGTTGTTTTTTCTAAATCATTCCGGCCTACTTGCCGGGGTGACTCTGGGTTCTTCAGCCTCCACTGCGGTGGGGGTTTAGGACGAGCAGAGGGTACAGCTTAAAAACTGGGTTCTGCACCTCCCAGGCTGCCGGATAGTACAGGGGCCCGGGTCAGCCCAGCCAACTGACCTGGCTGCCCTATCAGCCGGCGAAAATCCTCTTGGCCGTGGTGGTGCCGGTTGGCGACCGGATAGGGCCCTGCTGCGGTCACGGGGGGGCTCTGCCGAGGCCACTGCTCGTCTGGGACCGCCGGTGTTTTGGAGGCGGTCGAACACGGATATAGTTGCTCTGGCGACGGGTCGGTTTTGACATTCACATTGGGGCACTGTTTTGGGGGGAAACAAACGCCCAGTCTTGGGGGCTAATCCAGACATTATGAGCGGTTCACAAGAAAAAATTTTCAAAAGGTGCAAGAACCTTCCCGGGGTACCCTAACCCCAAAAACGAACCAGAGGGATCAATTTCCTCGCCTACCCTCTCAAAGTGGGGACGTCGAGGTAGAAGACCCCTTTGGCCGGAAGCCTCGTGTCGCGAGGTCGCCACAAGGCCGAGCGACACCAACTGCCTCGGTGACAAGAACACCGGTGCTCACCGAGAAAGCATCCTCCGGCGGCGTTGAGTCGATGCACACCGACCCGTCCCCCTTCCAGGCGGTGATTGCACTTGCCAGGCAGCAGGAGGAGGAGCACCTTCAAAAGTGCTTCGCCACCCTCGCTGTCATGAAGGCCGCGACAGGCAGGCAGAAGAACATCAGCAGGGATGTGCAGGAAGGCATAGTCCAGTTGGAGACTAGCCTTAACCACATCCTTCAGCTGAGGAAATCTTGGCAGTCGTGCGAGTCGGTGACTGCTTCGACGCAGACGACCCCATCACTGCGCGTTAAGGCTCAGCCGGCCGGTGGGAAACGGGCTGCTTCCAGCCCCGCCCAACCGGAGGCTGAGAAGAAACCCAGAGGTGACGGTCCAGGGGGGACATCGGACCCCGAGAAATGGACCGACGTCGTTAAGAGGAAGGGGAAGAAGAAGAAAGTCCCACCCCAGCAGCCTGGAAGCCAGCCCGGCCCTCAGGACAACAAGAAGGCGCCGAAGAAGAGGTCACGTAGGACGCGGCCAGACGCCCTTCTCATCAAGCCGTCGGAGGGGAAATCCTACGCCGACGTGCTGGGCGAGATTCGCAGCAAAGCGAAGCCCGATGAGAAGGGCGCCGTTATCAAGGCCATGAGGAAGACCCGAGCCGGCGATCTTCTGGTCGAACTCGGGGACGCCTCCGAAAGCAAGTCCGCCTTCAGCGAAGACCTGAAGAACATCTTGGGGGCGAACGCGACTGTCAGCGTTCTCGAGCCCAAGTCGACGCTGGAGGTGAGGGACCTCGACGAGCTGACGACCGAGGCGGAGGTGACTGCAGCTGTCAAATCCGCTATCGGCGAAAACGTCGAGGTGAAGACTTTCGTCTCGAAGGCGAATGCTCGAGGCCAGAAGGTGGCGATCCTTACGCTGGGAGCCAGAGCAGCTGCGAAGCTCCTGGAGAAGGGCCACCTGAAGATCTGGTACGTGAGCTGTCGGGTACGCGAGAAGCTCGTGGCCTCCAGATGTTTTAAATGTCTAGGGTTCGGTCACGTCGCTAATCGCTGCTCTGGACCCGATAGAAGCCAGCTCTGCTTCAAGTGCGGCGGCCAGGACCACAGGGCCAGCGCGTGCAACGCAGCGTTGTCCTGTGTCCTGTGTACAGAAGCCGGCTTGAAGGGCGACCAGGTCAAGCATTCCGCTGGGTCTGGTCGTTGCGGGCAGTACAGGCGGGCCATCCAGGAGCTTCGCCAGAACCAACAGAAATGATCAGTGTTCTGCAACTTAATATGCAGAGGAGCAGGACAGCAAATGACTTGCTGTTCCAATTCGCCACGGAGCAGGGTGCTGACCTACTGCTTCTCAGTGAGCAGTACCAGAACCGACGCTCTGCGCAGTGGTTCTCGGACCCCTCCGGCACTGCGGCGATTTGGATCTTGGACCTCGGGAAGGTGCCTGTTCTCGATTCCGGATCGGGCAACGGCTTCGTTTGGGTGAGGAGCAGGGGTTTCACCGTCTTCTCCTGTTACCTCACGCCTAACCAACCGATCGCAGACTACCGCCACATGGTCGATTCCATCGAGGATAAGATCATGAACACCTCTGGCGGGGTCATAGTCGGTGGCGATTTTAACGCCAAAGCCGTGGAATGGGGTTCCCCGCGGACCGACACTCGAGGACGTTACGTCCTCGAGTCGGCTGCCAGGTCGGGCCTCTGTATCCTCAACACGGGCGGCATTTCCACCTTTCGCCGTCCGGGGTGCAGAGAGACGATCCCTGACATATCTCTTGCCTCTGAAGGGATTGCCCAGCGGATCTCCGACTGGCGTGTCTGCGAGGACTACTCCTCCAGCGACCATCAGGCGATCCTTTTCAAGGTCCTTCCCGAGGGCGCGCGCTTGCGCGCTGAACCTGCTCCTCTGGCTCGACGCTGGAACACCAGTCGTCTGAGCAAAGACACTTTTAAAGAAGTAATTAAGGACCAGAGCATTGTAAATTTCACAAGTGCCGAAGATCTGGCAGCATCGACGATGCGACTCATCGCGACCGCATGTGAGCAGTCGATGCCCGGAGTTTCCCGCCGTCACAGGAAGAAGCCGGTTTACTGGTGGACGCCTGAAATCGCGGAACTCCGGAGGAGATGCCTTGGTCTCCGACGAGCTGCGCAGCGAGCCAGGAACCGCCCTGATGCAAATGCCAGATCGGCTGAGCACAGAGCGGCCCGCCGAGAGCTCCGCGGTGCCATCAACCGGAGTAAAGTCTGGTGCTGGAAACAGCTGTGTCAGGATATCGACAACGACCCCTGGGGGACGGGCTACAAACTTGTAACCCAGAAGCTAGGGGCTCGCTCACCACCTGCGGTCATGGAACCACAAGCCATGGCCGCCGTCGTCGACACACTGTTTCCCAGCCACCCAGTTCGGCCAGTCAGGGAATTCGGAGAGGTAGGCGCCTTCCCAGCTTTCCGGGAAGAGGAACTCACCGCCGCCGTCCGATCCCTACGACCCAGAAGAGCGCCCGGTCCCGATGGCATTCCGGCGGAGGTGCTCAAGCTCGCTGCGGAGGTGAATCCAAGGCTTCTGCTCGACATGTTCAACGCGTGTCTGGCGGAAGGCGTTTTCTTTTCGTCGTGGAAGGTTGCCCGCCTTGTCCTTATCCCGAAGGCGAAGAGCACACCGGGGACCCCTTCTTCTTTCCGACCCCTGTGTATGCTCGACACGGCCGGGAAAGTGCTTGAGAAGCTCCTGCGCGTCAGGCTGACCGAGGCCATCGTCTCTGCGGGGGACTTGTCCCCGCAGCAGTACGGCTTCAGATCCGGTCGCTCTACTATCGACGCTATTCAGGAGGTAGTTGATGCAGTGCGGAGGGCGGAGGACCACAACCACTGGTCGCGCCGCGTGGTCCTTCTTGTCACGCTCGACGTGAAGAACGCTTTTAACTCCGCCAGGTGGAGCGATATGCTGTGGGCGCTTGAGCATACGTTCCAAGTTCCCTCCTACCTCCTGCGTATGATAGAAGCGTATTTGTCAGACCGCGTTCTGTTGTACGACACGACCGAAGGTCAGCGGCGCATTCCCATCACTTCCGGGGCTGCGCAGGGGTCCATTCTCGGACCAGATCTCTGGAACGTGTCCTACGATAGCTTGCTGAGGCTAGACATGCCCGATGAGACTCGCCTCGTTGGCTATGCTGACGACGTCGCTGCCTTGATCGCTGCGGGGAACGTCGAGCAGGCAAAACTGAGGCTCAGCGTAGTAATGGCCAAGGTCAACGGGTGGATGCGAGATCACGGCTTGTCCCTGGCTACCAGTAAGACGGAGATCGTCGTCCTCACCAAAAAGAGGATAAACACCGTGTTCCCGGTGCAGATAGCTGACGTCACACTCGAGACTAAGCCTGCTGCAAAGTACCTGGGAGTCATGGTCGACAGCAGACTGTCTTTCGGCGAGCAGATCCAGCGCGCCGCCGACAAAGCCGCTAAGGGTGTCGCTGCCCTTGGTAGGCTTATGCCCAATGTCGGCGGTCCTCGTTCCTGCAAGCGCCGTCTGCTCATGACTGCCGTCCAGTCAGTCTTGCTGTACGGGGCGGAGGCATGGGCTCACGCACTCGAGAAGCGAGTCTTCCGAGACCGGCTTGCCCGAGTCCAGCGTCGAGGAGCTCTGCGGGTCGCTTCGGCCTACCGCACAGTCTCCGAGCCTGCTGTGATGGTGATCGCCGGAGTCATCCCCGTCCTCTTCCTCGCGAGGGAGAGGCAGG
Source organism: Flexamia atlantica (assembly GCA_035578135.1). Taxonomy (NCBI): domain Eukaryota; kingdom Metazoa; phylum Arthropoda; class Insecta; order Hemiptera; family Cicadellidae; genus Flexamia; species Flexamia atlantica. Next base: position 128,898,836 of record JAQJVK010000001.1, on the reverse strand, counting down.
CGATTTACCGGAGGAGGCCTGAAGTGGGCCGGGAAACAGCTGCCAGGGAAGAGCGCGATCGCAGCTTCGACTCCTGGCAGCGCGACTGGGAAGCCGAGCCGAGGGGACGTTGGACCTTCCAGCTCATACCATCCGTCCGACCATGGGTGGAGCGGCAGCACGGCGAGGTCGATTACTACGTGACCCAGTTTCTTTCTGGACACGGGTACTTCCGAGCCTATCTGCACCGGATGGGCAAAGTCGCCAGCCCGGACTGTCTGTATTGCCCCGGCATCCCAGACACGTCCGAGCACACCTTTTTTCAGTGCGACCGTTGGCACGTCCGCCGAGCCTCACTTTCATCTGAGATCGGCGTGGTCGTCAGCCCAAACAACATCGTCGGAGCTATGCTCCAGGGAGAGGGCAACTGGAACTGTGTCCAGCACTACGTCCAAGCCATTCTTCGGGCGAAAAAGGTCGACCTCGATCGGCCTTAATCCTCAGCATTTCCCCACGGAGGTTGCCCTAGCGGCGTAATATCAAAGGCCTAGCCCGAAGTAATGTGTGAAACAGTTCCAGGCTAGTGTCCTCGGTGCCGAGGGAGGTGGTTTAGTCGGTAGTTCACGGGACATCGAGCTCGTGGGAGTCCGACACTACTGAGGGGACAACGAGCCCCTCAGTGTGCGTAAACGCATTCCACCTCCTACCCAAAAAAAAAATAAATAAAATAAAAAATTATTATTATTATTATTATTATCTGCCTACCGGCAGGCAGAAGAACGTCAGCAGGGATGTGCAGGAAGGCATAGTCCAGTTGGAGACTAGCCTTAACCACATCCTTCAGCTGAGGAAATCTTGGCAGTCGTGCGAGTCGGTGACTGCTTCGACGCAGACGACCCCATCACTGCGCGTTAAGGCTCAGCCGGCCGGTGGGAAACGGGCTGCTTCCAGCCCCGCCCAACCGGAGGCTGAGAAGAAACCCAGAGGCGAAGGTCCAGGGGAGACATCGGACCCCGAGAAATGGACCGACGTCGTTAAGAGGAAGGGGAAGAAGAAGAAAGTCCCACCCCAGCAGCCTGGAAGCCAGCCCGGCCCTCAGGACAACAAGAAGGCGCCGAAGAAGAGGTCACGTAGGACGCGGCCAGACGCCCTTCTCATCAAGCCGTCGGAGGGGAAATCCTACGCCGACGTGGTGGGCGAGATTCGCAGCAAAGCGAAGCCCGATGAGAAGGGCACCGTCATCAAGGGCATGAGGAAGACCCGAGCCGGCGATCTTTTGGTCGAGCTCGGTGACGCCTCCAAAAGTAAAGCCGCCTTCAGCGAGGACTTGCAGACCATCTTGGGGGCGAACGCGACCGTCCGCGTTCTCGAGCCTATCTGCACCGGATGGGCAGAGTCGCCAGCCCGGACTGTCTGTATTGCCCCGGCATCCCAGACACGTCCGAGCACATCTTCTTTCAGTGCGACCGTTGGCACGTCCGCCGAGCCTCGCTTTCATCTGAGATCGGCGTGGTCGTCAGCCCAAACAACATCGTCGGAGCTATGCTCCAGGGAGAGGGCAACTGGAACTGTGTCCAGCACTACGTCCAGGCCATTCTTCGGGCGAAAAAGGTCGACCTCGATCGGCCTTAATCCTCAGCTTTTCCCCACGGAGGTTGCCCTAGTGGCGTAATATCAAAGGCCTAGCCCGAAGTAATGTGTGAAACAGTTCCAGGCTAGTGTCCTCGGTGCCGAGGGAGGTGGTTTAGTCGGTAGTTCACGGGACATCGAGCTCGTGGGAGTCCGACACTACTGAGGGGACAATGAGCCCCTCAGTGTGCATAAATGCATTCCACCTCCTACCAAAAAAAAATAAATACATAAATATTATAATTATTATTATTATTACCGTCCCTTAATGTAACAGAGTTCCTTTACTTGGCTTATACAGTACAGAGAGGAACCCTAGCTCGCAGTTATAGAACTGCGCTACTTTGAGCATTGCTAAGGACATACAAAAACTACTGCTCTAGGTGATGGAACGTTCTAAGAATACACACAGAAATGTGTGCAAGTCAATTCCTATCAAGCTATGAACAACAAATTCCATAACAGATACAATTTACTGCCAAAACCACTATAGTCTGGCTATAGCCAGACCGATGAGCTGCTCAAAAGCAATTGGTTGAACTTCATTCGTTTTCTGGATATAAAGACATTGCTCAAATTGATAACCAATTGTTTCTGGTAAAGTAGGCTTAGTTTTAAACGCAGTTCTCCACAATGACAAAATGGGGTAGGTTGAAGTCGCAGTTGGCAGATTTCTATGACGACCTCTTCTATAACCTCTTAATGCTTTGACAAGCCTCGATTTTTTTATATTACGGGCAGTTAAATGTTTCTAGGAAACTTAATACCCTTCTATAACTTGCTTTCATTTGAAAACGAACTGCTCTCGTTCTAATTGGTGGGGACTGTTTAAGATTTAGTAAGTGGTATCAACCCTTAATATTTTATTTAAATGGATAGGCTTTTGTTCTGTTTTTTTAAATATACGGAATATTTATGCCAAAACATTTTAATAGATAAAATTGAATCATACCAAATGCCCCGTGAAGTGTATTAAAATTTCATTATTTATTTGTAATCCGAAAGTGTTTTTCAGTGTTCCAAAGCAACATTCGTCTTGCACGCTCCATAAAACTTTATATAAATCAACCCAAGGCTGACGTCATATTTGCCATACTTGACTGCAGTGGCACATTTCATTCTGACGTATGCTTGGCAGACGTTACAAGAAGCGGCCAAATAACAAGCGTTGTTAACGCTTTCAGTTAATAAACTGTAACATAATTATGTTGTTTTACGATCATAAGTTTTTATACATAACATAGCTCATTTTATTACTTGATAAAACGCCCTTAAGCATTTAAAACTATAAGCACGTATTCCACTGTCGCGATTCTTTGTAAATGTTTTAAATCAAAAATACTCAATGTAAAGTGAATAAGAATTTTTATTTTTCAGTATTGTTGCTGAAAACAACCGGCTGGTTAACTGTCAGAATGTTTGTAATAAATTATGTAGCAGTAAATCAGTAAATTATCTATTCCTAGTTTTATCATGTGATTCTTGGGCTTCAACCACGAGTGACCAATTGTTTTAAACATTGGTCATTGTGCTATTAAAATAATATTCCATTCTTAAGAAATCATGATTTTCTTGGATTGTTAGGCTAGAGAGTTTATTATATATCGTTATTCATTCGAAGGTTATTCAATCTAGTTGTGTCTTTTTAGTTTTATTTGATAAACTGTCGTAATAAAGAATTGTATATTTATTTCACAACTAGGGCCGAAATTGAGGTTTTGTGGACTCGAGATCGTGTTTCAAATTTAAGACAAAGTCGAGAATTCTAATCGATTGAGAGCTGCAAAACCCTTCCAGCCGAGGCGCGAACACTATTTCTCACCGCACTACACAATTAAATTTTAAAATCTGAATATTTTTTTGACACGCTTGAAAACGAAACTTTGAAATTTTTAGCGATGTAACTCCTTTTCATGATTGCTCAACAACGACACCAATAAAAATCATATGATTGCCACCAGCCTGCTTGAACCTATTGAATGCCGCAGTCATGTATTGTTCACCAGTTACACGTTTTTTTTTTCAAGCAAATAAGAAACCAAAAGTTTTCCGCCCTCTGACGAAAAAGAGGTGTTTACGGCCTCCATACAACGTATGTAAACCAAGTGATTTCGTCGTAGTGTGGTGAAAAATACAGTCTTGCTTAACTTCAATGACAGTTGTTTTCTTCTTGCACTGAAGCAATTTAATCAATTGTACTACCGCAAAAACCTTAAAAATTTCTTTTGATATACCTCTTTTGTTAAGGCTTTGTGTGGTTTCTATTTTAAAGTAGAAAACTGGAGAGCTTTTTGTTGCAATTTTTTTTGTATTTGTGATTTTTATGATAAGTAAAAATATTTTCAAAGTTATAAGTAAGCTAGTTCAAATATAAAATGTGTTTTGTTTATTTTTCTCAAGCAGTTTTTTAAGAGATCATGGGTAAATACTTAAACTAAATTATGTGAAATGTAGTAAATTATCCTGTAGTATGTTTTTTTCTTGAGTTAACATTTCGGTATCTATTATTTTACAAGAAAACCCTCTAAAACACACTTTTCTGCGCATTTAAAAAGTGATATTGTTTCGCAAATAAAATAGATATTCATACGAAATAATTCCGAACCTTGTAACAGCACGTCGTCTGTAATTAATTATTGATGGCAAACATTGATTAATCACCGAGGAAATTCCTGTGTGAACAACTTAAATCTTTCTTCTGCTGCAAATCTAGGAAGTAACCTCATACATTCAAAGGAGACTAATACATATACTGCATGAAATACAATGAAAATACATGTTCAATATTGCATTGATGCAGGATATTGTTTGGAGCAGGAAACGGTTTATGTCGTCTGCAACTGCACCTGTTGGCATTATTGAACTCTCATGTCAGAAGTAAACGTACTACTTGCTCTCATAAGATCAAATATCTATTTTATAAGAAGCTTTATGATCGAAAAAACCGTTAATATAGATGTAACTCTATTATTAAAACTAGCCAAGCTCCACGAAATGTCTATAATTAATTTCTTTTGATATCTAAAATGTCAGTGTGAGACAGTTTGTTACATTTTTCGTTTTACTAACCAGTGTGACACTGCTGTGTCCTGGTTCTCATTACATACTAGCTAACATTCCAGTTGATCCGTTTTAAAGGAGTTGTTCTCAGTTATGTAGTTCTTTTAGGCTTATGTCTTTTATGGTATTTAATTTTATGGATACTCTAATAACACGAGCGGTAAAATTACAAAGTATTTCTAATGCACTATCACACTAAAAAATTAAATAAATAAAATGAATATATTAAACAAATACAATATTATATACAATTTTATAAGACCATCAGCTTTATTTAGACAACAGAATAGAGACTCGCACTACTTTTAATTCAACTAGTTGAGAAAAACACTGCTACAAGATACGCTGGGCAAAGGAAAAGGAAATAATTAAAATTCCTTAAGTGTAACTGAGGAAGATATTCTCTGCGTACAGAATTTAAAATAACTGTGATACATACTGCATTCCCTTTTTTATGTATAAAGAGGACCTTTTTTATTAGCCCTGATCATTTTAACTACAATTCTATTTCAAGTAGAACTCTCATTTCTGATGCTCAAATAATAAATATTAGAGTTTTAAAGTAACTAAATATCATACCCGTAAACGGTTATAAATGTACCTTAAACTGTAGTTTCTGTTTGCATGATTTCAAAGCTCAATATATAGTCCAGTAAAATTGTCTTCAAAAAACCCCTTCACGGAAGTTTAGGGTAAGTTCGATTTTTTTGTTTTTATATTTTTTGGGGCGCTGAATCCGAATCCGATGTTTGTTAACAAAATTTCGTGACGGAACATGGTCAAAAATGGTAAATAAGGCAAAAATTCTGATTTGTTAACGTATTTTTTCTTATAACCGTAAATTTAATGTGATAAATATTAATAATTAGTAAAAAGAAAGTGTACATAAAATTTCCTACAAGATGCAATATTGTTTTTATTTCTATGACAAATTCTATCATCAGCGCTGTAAATTGAAAATTGAAATTTTTTCCATGTAAGCTAATTTCTCTAATACGATGAATAAGCTATTCCACTAGGTAAAACCTAGGCCTCAAGGCTGCTATAACTTTTCATTTTGATGTCCCCTGACCCCAAAAACACCATCAGTTCAAACTATTTTACACATGCATATACATGTATAGTTGTTTACATATAAGTTTACACTTTTTTCTTTTATTGAAGATAACTCGTAAAAATAGTTTGATTACATTCAAACTTGGTGAATATATTAAACATATGATACAACCATATTAGTAAAAAAATTAGACACGTTGGCCAACTGTAACTGCATTAAGGGGGGATTTTGCGATCCGTCAATGATTGACCAATAAGAACTGAGTAAACTAATATAAAGGCGACCATTAACGTACGTGCTTTGCACGCCGTGCATTGCTCGTCATGCAATTCTACAATATTGGTCTTATGCGCCAAGCCGTACGTTTGTGGGCTTCGGCGTGCGCGGCACGTCTCATAAGATCAATGTTGAGTTGATGCATGGCGTGCAATGCACAGCGTGCGGGGCACGTACGTGAATGGTCACCTTAACTCGCTGACTTTGCGACATACATATTGATTAAAAAAAAAATTAATTTTTGTGAGCTAAAATCAAATATGAAATTCAAAATTTGAAAATACTCCTATTTACATTTGAAAATGCCAAAACACCCATTTTTAAACACAAAATTTCTAAAATAAAATACCTTCAAATATTAATCCTTTAACCTCTCTATAATTGACCGACCTGGCTAATTTTTCAACTTATCAAAGTAGATGAAATGTTTAATATATTCTCTAGGTTTGAATTTAATGAAACTATTTTTACGAGAGTTATCATCAATAAAAGAAAAAAGTGTACATTTATATGTAAACAACTGTACATGTTTATGCATGTGTAATGTGTAAAAGAATTTGAACGGATTGTGTTTTTAGGGTCAGGGGACATCAATATAAAAAGTTATAGTAGCCTTGGGGCCTATGTTTTATTATAACTCATAGTGGAATAGATTTTAGCTTATATTGAAAAGATTGTCAATTTTCAATTTGCACCGAGTTGCCCATTGTATTTGTCATTGAAATTAAAAAATAGTGTATCTTGTAGGAAATGTTACGTACTTTCTTTTTGCAAATTAATGTTTATCACATAAAATTTACGGATTTTGAGCTATAAGTAGAAATAAGTAAAAAAATCAGACTTTTTGCCTTATTTTCTATTTTTGACATTGTTCCGTCACGACATTTTGTTAAAAAAAAAAAACATCTGATTCGGATTCAGCGCCCCCAAAAAAATAAGAGACAACAGAAATCAAACTTAACCCAAAACTTTCTCGTGTAAACCACATTTTGACTGGATTCATAATTAAGATTTTCAAAAAAGTAATCACATTTCCAAACGTTTCTAGCCCTAGGAATTTAGCAGCTAGTTAATAACTTGTTTCTACTTACTCTGATAAAATCTATTCATCAAATCGGTTCTTTTACTTATAATTATGATTAACTATTTTTTACGCGCTAATAAATTAAATATGTAGTATAATTTAAAATAAATAGCGAAAAACTAAGTAGCGCTTCAAAAATAAAAGATATACGAGCTTTTATCCTAAACCCAACTTTCACGACTTTTATTGCAGCGTTATCTCTGACGAACAGGTTTGCTCTCTAAAGTTAATTTCCACTGTAATCGAATATATATCAAGAAGGTCCGATTCAAAAACACCAGTTTGATAATGCAATAATAGAATAAATTCTCCATTTTGTTTTCATGCTTTTAATGCGTCAACAAACATTTAAATAAAGAACTAAGAATGCAAATTTCCTCTCTCTAATTATATAAATTACTAAAAGTGCACCTCTGATTTTTCAGCATGAGCACATAATGCAAACTTTTAGCGAAGCATATTCCTTTTGAGTTAGTTTTGTTCAATTTATTACACATGACTAAAATTTACTTCGAAACTACTAGCATTTAAAACAATAGCTAACAGCACCTAAATATTTTTGTGGCATTTAAAACTGCGAAGAGAGGCGTTTTATACAAAATATTAATACGGCATTCAATATAACTAAATCAATTAAATGCGTATACTTTTATATTATAATAAATTGTAAAAACATTGTTGTTGCCTCAAAATAACACTAACAGTGCGAGAAGAGTAAAACTTACGAGTATCACAGTTGTCAACTTGATTTTCAAGGGCAAAAAGCCTGACGACATGTAATTTCTTCCAATTAAATTACCTATTGAGAAAACAACGATCCATTTTGCAAACAAATTTAACTTTTTCTAGAAAATTAATAATACTATGCATGTAATTTGAACATTTAAGCATTTGGTCATAGATGTTTACCTCCTTGGCATGTAAAAGTACTGCATCCTGTTTCTGTAGAAGTTGTACATCAGACTTGGATTAAAGGAAATCTAAAAGAGTTCAGGGCATACGTCACCTTCGTTAAAACATAGTCAAGCAGATCCAATAGAAGACTTTGGAGCCGTTTGTACCTGGTGAGCAGCTTGTTGACGCTTGAGTTTGAGGTCTCGGCAGAGGAGGGGGGAAATCATCGATGACGTGGAAGTATTGACTTTGGATAGTGAGTCTTACGTTATCCAAAGTTAAAAGAGCCACGTGACTACCCTACTACTAATTAAACTCACATTAGATTTTAGACGCTAAACCAAAATTAAGTGTGGGTTGGTATTGAAATCATTGCTTTGGTATTTGAATAACAACCAATAATCACGTAATTTTTTTTCGTTTTAGTGTGTAACAGATGATTGACAAAAGAAATTCATAGATGAATCAATCGATGATCTGTTATTGATTCTTTCCCCTCCTTTAAAAATTCATTATCATCCATTTTTGTTTATACACCCAAGCTTCTTCATGTTCCTTACAACCTATATCAAGTTATTTTCTGTGGGGAATTCTTATTCTATTTCTCCTATTTTACCAAGCTTAAACAAATTTTGTCATGTTCAAAGTGCCCAAACACACACAAAGTGGTAAGTGGTGTTATTTATTCCACTGTTTTGCTGAACTCTTTCAATATCGATCTGCCCAACTATTATAAGTTCATATAATGTTCCTCAATGACTTTTTAGTTGGATTTTTACTTGTAATACAATCTCTGTTACTTTCTTGGCATGGATCCCAGAGTAATTTTGTGTAAGCTAGAACTCTAAGATAGTTAAACATGTTTTTACTAACCATCTGACCTTTTTTCTGTTAGTTTTTCAATATTTAATTTGTTACTTAGTCACTTTTTAGCTCCAAAAAGTAATTTTTTAGGGTGGAAAAACGTTCATATAGTTGGCTGTCAAAAAACATTAATAATACTAAACAATCTACAGTAGGCCTACTTGTACATTGATAATATTTATCTTCAATAAAGAAAATCTGTGATTGAAATATACCTTAAGCAAAGAAACCATCATATTATTTTAACTTTTAAAATAATGTTAAGTAACCTCTACCAATTTTTTTTTAATATACCTGGTTTTTTGTGAATACTTTTACGAAATGATAGCAATATGTAGAGTGGTTTAAAAAATCATATGATATTCCTTGGAAACAGCCTATTGGCTGCAAAATGCTGTTATACGGTCTAAACCGCTATCAAATTTTTAGACAGATCTATCACATTTGAAATAAACACCAATAATGATATTAAGTTTACTTCATACAGAACCAAAATCAAACCGAACCAAATACATAACAGTTGTATAAAGTAAACGTTATGATTCAAGTGACACTTTATGATAACGTTCTATACCAATGAGACCACGGCACTTGATAAAAGTAGCGAAAATGGTTTAAATTACTTTGCTTCTGTCAAGTAATCTTGTTTTGGTATCACACTACCACTACTTATGGACATAATCATCAAGCGGTCAACTTCAAATGTAGATGAGGTTGTCAAACTGTTTAAAATTCTTAAAACACAAAAAGACATAAAAACATCGAACACGGATCACGAACTACTCTTAACCAAGCACTTAACTGGCCAGTATTTAAAACTAACTACAGACGCGTATAGAGCCAGCGGGTGATGAGTCATGACTGCCGAGCTGCTTATCTTTGTAGTGACATCTAAACGGTAATTTAAACCATTTTCGCTAATATTTAGTAATCCAGAGGTTATTCAATGACGAAAGTACGTTCATAATAGAAATTACGCAATTATTTCGTCAAATGATTGCAAATCTGTATAGAAATGCCTTTACATTTACACCTCAAACGTAAAATTCTGCCCAGCAGTTACTAAGTTATAATATCAAAAAGAAAAAACGCTCACAATAATGCAACCACTATGATGGCCACCATTTTCCAATATGGCGGTACTTTGATATTTTCAAATGGAACATACTTTATTTTATGGTGTTTTCGATTCCATGTTTTACCTTAAGAACATTTTATAATTTGAAATGGTTCCTCTAAATCTATGGGATAACGGAATAGTACAAAGTTTAATTGTTCCTCAATAGAAATACAACTTTGGAAGTCTGAATTTTTTTTTAACGAGGGCCAGGCTTCGAAGTTTCCATGGTCATGCACTGCAGCTTAATTATTATTTAGCTTATTGTGCACCCTCGAGGTTACGGCATTATCACATAGCAAATTGCCATTGGTGATTGGCGGGTTTCGAACGCGGGACCCTGGCAGCCGGAGTCTCGCGCTCTACCTCTACGCCAGGCCGCTCCCCTAGTATGTCTGAATATCGTAGATGATTTAATTGAGTACAAACTATATAGCCCACCAAAGTACAAAAGTGTCTGTGATGTTATACTGGGCGCCATACAGTTTTTTTATCCACGCTGGAAAGGAGGTTAAAATAGCTCTTACCCGCACCGAAATGCGGGCCCTCTACGCTGCTCGCTCCAATGAGCAAAGCGACGAGCAGGGGTATCCAGCCTCTGTGACACCGACAGCACTGATGTCGAGGCCCCGCCTCGAGGCTCGAGGCGGCTTTGGAGCGTACAGAGTTGTCTGTACGTCTCCCTGGGCATACCTGCTAAAAAAAAACCTCGCGTGTTGTCACCACATCATTGCGATCGACCCGAGCGTCTGCTCATTGCGACATCGGAATGTGTGGCCTCCGTCCCTTCCAGGACTCAGCGCTGCTGTCCCTTTCGGGACTCCTCAGTTGGTGATCAACCGTTTGCTGTCCTCGGTTCTGGGGTCACTCGAGACACCCGTCTGTCCTCCTCTGGCGCAGGACGGACACGACGAAGTCAGCCACTGCGTTCCAGCTGACGCTGCCCTGCAGCATCTTCCCCACGATGTTGTCCGGGGTCAGATACCGCCGACCGAGTCGGCAAGGGCAGTCCGTTCTTCGTCAAAACGACGGCACACGAAGAAAGTGTGATGACGTCGTCTCCGTCGAGTCCGCAGTACTTGCACCTGGGCGAGTCGACCTCGCCCATTTGGTAGAGGTACAGACGTAAGTAGCCATGACCTGTCAGGGACTGGGTGAGGTAAAAGTTCACCTCCCCGTGGTCGTGGTGAACCCACGGCTCCAGGTTCCTGATGAGTCGCCATGTCCACCTTCCAGTCGTGTCTTCGTCCCGTCGACGCTGCCAGGCGGCCATTGTCTGGCCACAGGCCAGCTCGGCAGCCTCTTCCCGATCCATTTCGGGAGCACGCCCCCAGATGGCGTCTAGTTTTAGGTAAATGTCTAGTCTAGGTACCTTGTCTAGTTTTAGGTAAATAACAAGCTTCAAAAATATCGGTTAAAAAATTTCGGAGATAAAAAATATATTGTGAAAAATACAAAATGGCGGATATCTGGGTAAATATGCATTTTAAGACATACGTTTATGTAAACTTTTTCTTTAGTTTAGATGTGAGGAATTACCTCCCGAAATCCTGAACCGTTTTTAATGAACACCCCGAATACAGTATAGGGAATCAACGTTTTATGTAATTTTGAAGCTCTTATTAAATGTCAAGTGTAATTTGAGATTCTAAAATAAAAAATATGCCAATTTGGCTTTTTCATATTCATACTTGTTTACAGAAGTGTTCATTTTATATCTGCCATCCCTTCCTTTCTTATGGGTCAAAATGCTCTCCTCTTTCTGGTCCAAAGTGACTTGAATCTGCAATTACACAGCCTGTGGCTCGAAGCTAGAGCTAAACCAAAGCAAGTTCCACTTGTGGACCGAAGTTTTTTCTTATGGACAAACAAATTCAGAGCCAGAATATTAATAGACTTGAGATTTTTGGCCCTGTTCTGTCTTAGAACTTGAGGTTTTTAAAAACTACTAAAATTGTCAACAACAGTTTCTTGCCTAACGATGCTCTATATTATAAGAGCAAATTCCAGGACCAAGTGTTCGAAAACCCCGAAATCGACAATTTTTGCTTATGCTCTCTAATGGTTCTGAGGTACACATCTTATTTGGCCTATTACATACTACATTGTTAATTTAGCCCTACTGTACGAGATCCCAATTATGTATTTAAACAAACCATTGTAAATTTAAAAAACCGCTATCTTTCATCAAAATATTGAAATTTCTTCTTTAAACTTCTAACGAACTTCTCTGAGTTAGAAAGTGTTATTGTTAACTTTTTCAGGGCTGGTATTTGTCTTTTACGGTCCATAAAACATGACATAAATCAACAAAAAGAGTGACGTGTTTGTTTTGAACAAACCCCACTGCAGTAACCATTACGGAAAGCATATTGTGGACACACATTTCAAAAAGGTCTGCTCTCAGACTAGGTGTAAAGTTACGTTTTATTAAGAATCTTTATCTTCAGTCTTTTATGGTGTAAATATTTAGGATGGGAAGTAAGAATCGAGACATGTCGTAACTCTCTTTTAATTTAACGACGAAACTATTTTCAGTGTTTTTACCCGTGTATAAAATATTGTGAAACTAAACAAACATTTGAAAGATTAACTCAGTGAGACGAGTTTTTATGTAAGAAGTAACTAATTGTTCTGAGATAATTTAGTTTTAATGGAAAATTATCGTTAATTTTAAAACAACAAATCCAATATATATTTTTTAATCATCAATACACTTAGAAAGAAAATTACCAAATAAATCATCACAATCGGGTAAGATTACTTCCCTTTGTGTAACCGTTAAATAACCGTTAAATCGCCCTTATCGGGTGAGAAATATTTAAACAACAGCTCTTCCATATTTAGTTGATTTGTTTTGGCAACGACATCTTATGAATGCACCCTCCCACGCTTTTATTGTGCCATACTACATTCAAATTATATTTATTAGATGAATGAATATAAAATTAACGCTATCAGCAAACTGACACACTTTCTCCCTTATAAAGCCATTTAAAGGAAGAAAAACTATATGATTAAATAAAATAAAAATGTAATAAATTCACAGCTATCTCAAATATAAATACCAAATTTTGATCAAATCTGTTAGTAATAAACGGAGATATTAGTTTTTAAATATTTTCCATAAGAATAACATCAGAACACAAACTGCGTTTACCACCAAACGAAAATATCGATTATCTCCGCAACCAGTTGACGCAGACTAATAATTAAAATACTGGATTTTTTTTTTCAATCCTAATCAAATGGTTGCAATTATATTTTGATAAATTAATATATAATTTTAAGTTAATTTGAAAAATTCGAATTTTTTAACACTTAAATGCCCGTAACTTCTTAATCTGAGTTTTTTTCAGGCATGCGAGTGGTGTCACTTTGTTTGTCATATTAAGAACTAAATGCTATGAAATTTTGATTAAAAGCGTTAAATTTGTTTGTGAGAAATTTAGATTTTTTATGAGGTAAATACCCTTGAAACAAAAAGAATCCAATTAAGTGAAATATGCCAGGAGATATCATGGTTTCATGCCTATTTGAGAAATTTGAAAGTCGGAATATACAAAACACACATTAACGCAAACACGGACTCGACACTGAATTCTCAAAACCACAATGCAGCCCTACTTTTTACAACGTGGTCGCACAGTACGAATGGACTCGCGGGAGTGGGTCCGAGGCTTGACTGAGGGATGGCGGAGGTTCAGCAACTAATATACTTAAATGCCATATTTCTCTCGAACGGAAGGGGTTACAACTAATTAGTAAATACTCATTTTGTAACACATGTTGTGAACTTTACTTTTTAATCGCATATAGTATATTAAATATTTATTCTTTTTAAAATAATTTAAATAATTAAAAAATGTTCCTGAAAATTATTCAATTAAAATATTTAAGCGCATATTTCCCTGAAACAGACTAAGCTACATTACAATGGTAAAGCACTTTTCGTAGAACATTTTGTGAACTTTCATTTTTTATTTCTATACTTTATGTAAAATATTGATACTTAATTACATAATTAAGAAAAAGAAATTTTTTACCTAAAATCAATTATGGCAGTGCAAGCTCGTCTCACGTTAGGGGACTTTTAGTATGTTAAACTCTCAGCACGGATTTTAAACCAATTTGCAAAACTATACAATTTTTTGTATTACTTTAAATGGGCTACAAATAAAATTTATCATTAAATTTTGAATTCAAACTAACTCTCATATTTTTCAAAACTACTTTTAAGATCATGGAAATTCCATATGTATTGTTATGTAGAGTTTCATTTGTCATTGAGTATTTATCACCCCAAAGAGGCGGATAAATTTATTCAATCAAACAGTATTGAAGCTACTAATTTTACTAGTCAAAAACTTAAAACTACTACAGAATTTAATATTGAAATCATTTTCACTTTAGATGAACCTTAAATTTTACATTCGCTTGTAAAATTTGCCGACCAAACTAACTTTATAATATTCATAACACTGCATTAAATTACAACTGGTGATCTTTTTAGAAAACAACATAGGATTGTTGAGTCTTATAACAATAGCTTACGCTTTGTAACTAAAATTTAGTTTAAAATGCGGTATTTTGTTGAACTCAACATTGGAGCAATTTAAGGTTCGTTAGTAGAAATCAGGATGATAAAAAGTTACATGAAAGCGATAAAAACATAACAAACCCATAAAAGCAGCCGTAAAACACAGTCTTTACACGACCAGTCAAAACAAAATAAATCAGCCTTATTGGGGAGTTAAGCTTATCACATTCGAGTCTTTAATACTTTATATGGTTTTACACGGATGTACTGTTCCCTAATACAGTACTGCGTTATGTTATTGTCGTTCTAAAAATGCCGTAATTATATTTATATCAAATAAAAATATACTATCCCACGAAATATATTCCTATCTTACTGCTTTGTTCTGCTTGAACGTTTATAGTCCCAATTAATTTTGCAATTGAAACGTTAAACAACTGTAATTTCAATACATTCATCAAACATTTTCCCTTTATGATACTGCATAGAAGGATTGACATGACAACTTACAGTTGTAACTATGAAGGTATTTATATGATGGGGCGTGTGTATGTGCGTATATATTAAAACGGCCATTCAGTTAAAATATATGTTTACTTTTTTGTACTAAAGGATATAGATGTTACAAAAGAAGATGGGCTAAATGTTTACCGTAAATTGTGATATAAAACGTATTATGCTGATTTTGCAAAACATTCCAACAACAAGAAATTAAACCCAACTTTTTTCTCATTTGTAATGTATTTTTCGATACTTTTAATCTATTTATTGAATTCATCTACTTCATTTAAAGGAATAGTAACGTTTTGATTAAAGTTACTCAATCCAGTAATACCTTTTACCTTTTTCCCTCGTCGTCATTCCGTAAACCCCGCTGAGGCATGGAATCCTGTTTCATGTTTCAAGTTATTTCATGTCTTCTTAGTTGGTTTGGGTGTTGAGTAAGGTCAGGTTAGGTGTGTAAGTACTAGGTTACGTAACACCACGTAGAAATTCTTCAATAGCATACAAACAATTTAATATTAAAAATTGCTTTAGTAAAAATACTCTTAGAGTAAAAAAGAATATTCTCTAAAGATCGAGAACATAAGTATCTAACAACCGGAACAGCTGCGGTAATTTTTGACGATGTGTTAGGCAAGCATGATTTTAGTAATACCTTTTTCTGAGCTTGTGTTTATCGTAGGAAACGTCTAAGGATTCCGTTAGAAAGGTAACTTGCTGTTTATGTGCAAAATCCCATTACAATTTATATCAGTTTTTAGGAATCACAGATTTAAAGTTTTAGAAAATATGTTGGCCGTTTACATTTTTATTACGAAATTTATACAAAAATCAAAACAATAGGATGGATTAGCTGGCCCAAATTTGGGAAAGACTAGACGTATCCAAATATATTCCAGATGCAATATATACAAGGTGAAAATCAAGTTTGCTTACAAGATTTAGCATTGAAAAGTAGTTTATGCTGACACATAGAGATGAGTGATAATAGTATGAGTGCTGGTTAGCGTAGAAACATTGCACTTTTTGATACAGGTTAGCCACTTGGTAAATGTAAAGAAGATACCAGTAGGAGTATTTTTGTTTGAAGAACCAACCTTTAATTTGGGTAGAACACCCCTATATCAGCCATTAAAAATGGTCGCCATTACATTCATAAATTGCTCTATAGCTCCGGTAACAATATTCATATCTTGATAAACCTTTTTTTGTTTGAAATATAATTTTAAAATAAAACTTTTATATATATATAACATTTTTTTTAAAGTTAATAGTTTTCATTGTATATTATATTTGGGAAACGAAATTTCCCATTTAATTTAATGTCAAAGTATAATTTCTCAATGAAATACGTTTTGAGGGGTTTAACAAGGCTATAGCTAAATGTAGTATGTTCTCTAGATTGAAAACTTATACGCACAGAATTGTTATTCCAATTGGTCAACTATTATCAAAATAATGAATGGCATTAAAAGATACGCACAGGACATTTTCCAGGTTTGCCTAGATTTTTCAGTATTTTATGGAGTAAAGAAACTATAATTGAGGTGAAACCTAAAAAAAATCAAAGAAAAATAACAAAATAAACGAGAAAAAAACAAAAATTAGGAATGCTTACACTGATGTATTTCAAAACTTCAATAGTGTACCACACATTGCTGGTAGTTTGTGTGTGGACGTTTGTTACCGTGTTAATACACATAGCTGCAAATTTTCATGAAGCTACTGCTACACGACGTGGTTGAGTGACGTCGCATAACAGCCACTCCTATATACTTCAACGCAGTGGGTGCGCAAAATGTTGGTAATATATATTTAAATGTTTTTTATTGTGTCAAACGCATACAATGAAAAGTTCCGTTACATTTTACCATTATTTGAGGAAATATTAAAAATATCGCGTACTTTTGCCCTTCACTGTACATCTGAGTCCAATGTTTTTAGTCATGTTTTATTACTAATGGGCGATCTTTAATTATAATTTATTGTTTTGGAGTGGCTGTTATGAAAATTGAAGTTGCAGTTGTAACCGCCTGATTGTCCGATTGGTTTGTATCAGAGTTTGCTCTATAACCTGGAGTTCGCCAGGCTGACCAGGTTAAAAAATTTATAAGGTTAATATTTGTCAATTTGTCTATGGTTTGCTGATGTTTTTTTAACAAAAGGTCAATGCTAGATGGTATCAATTCTCAGGTTTTTACCGTTCCCTATTGAATGACAGTAACATTTTATGTAAGCTTATCTTCATATAATGTGAAAATAAGTTAACCTGTGTGAACAAGCCTTAGTAAACTTGCCGTCTATAGGTAGGTATATGTTTATCTTTGCTCTCTAATGCTAAGGAAGCATTGCAAAAGGTAAACGTAGTTGTAGTTGAAATCCCATGTCGCTATGATGCTCCATATTTGAACAGTAGAATCAAAGCATTGAATCATCGAATTAATGAATTTTATGAAGACAATAAATGGGGTTTCCTAGCTATTAATAGTTTGCTGAAAAGATCGGACTTTACCAGACACGGCCTACATCTTAATCATCACGGTAAGGAAGTATTATGTTCACTAATAGAAATCTATGTAAGATTTAGTACTAAGAAAGTTTGTAATGATGATAGATCCTCATTGAGTAATTTTTTAGGCGTAGGCGTACTGAGGAGAGAGTTAGGCTAGGTGGGCAGGGGTCTAGGCCTAGTTCAAGTGTCACCGCACAACATCTTAAGGTGGCACACTTAAATGTTGATTGTATATCTAAGAAGAGGTCGGTTGTAGAAGTGTTTTTGGAGGATGAGCAACCTGACCTGTTCTTGGTAAGTGAACTGGGTCTGAAACCAGCCCAGGCTGAAAACTTCTCTCTTAAAGGGTATGAATTAGTTGTCTTTCATGGTAGACTAAACCGAAGGAAAGGTGGTGTGGGAATATTCAAAAGACTAGATAGTAAGCTACAAAATATTAAGGTTCTCAATTTTGGGTGTAAACATACATTGGATGTAGATTTTGAGGCAGTTGAAGTTGCCCTCATTCTGAATGGTGTTAAAACTGTTATCTCTGTAGTATATCGTAGCCCTGACGGTAGCCTTGAAACCTTTTTTGATAGTTTTTGCTCTTATGTTGACGATCTAACGCTTTTTTGTGATCGCCTCTGTATTGGAGGAGATTTCAACATCCCTTTTCATACAAACTATCCTCAAGCTATTCAAATGTCAAATCTGCTTACCAGTCTAGGCTTAGAAATTTCAATTAACGAACCAACCAGAATTTCTGAGCACTCTCAGAATTGCATTGATAATTTTTTGCTGAATTTCCCTTTTTCTGACGTTTCGGTTGTGGAACCTTTTGTTTCTGACCACACTGCACAAGTAATGATCTTGCCGTTCCCACATCTTTCCTCTGGCAATCTTCGGCCACCCAAGGGTGGTACGAAATTGTATAGGTCCACAGCTCTCAAAAACCTGGACGAACTTAAAACTCGACTTCGACTTGAAAACTGGCGAAGTGTTTATGATGCTTCCTCGACTGAGGATAAAGCTAAACATTTCATGGAAACATTGCTATTCCATTTTGAATCTTCCTGCCCTCTGAAAACTTCCAAAATTAGAACTGACTCTCGTTCTTGGATTACTAATGAAATTAAGGACAAAAAACAGGTTATGACTGATGCTTATTTAGACTGGAAACAACTCAAAACGGATGAATCAAAACTAAACTACAACAATCACAAAAGACAATACCGAACTATGATCAAAACAGCGAAAGCTAACTCACTTTCTGAACGACTTACTAACTCTGACAATTTCTCAGCTGAGGCTTGGAGAATTGTAAATGAATCAAGAGGTAAAATCAATTCAGTTCCCAAAAACATTCAGCTCCTCCACGGTGGGCGGCCCGTGACTGACCCTGGCGACGTCAGCAATATCTTTAATAACTTCTTCGCCCATGCTTCTGAGAATGTCTCATCAGAGCAAACTAGCAAACAATTTTCAGGTTTCATTCTTGAAGCAAATAAGCTTTTATCAGATTTTAAACCCTGTGATCCCGCAGCCATACTTGATATTCTTTCTAAGTTCAAAAATAAAACTTCATGTGGAATAGATGGCATTTCAATGAAAACTCTAAAATATTGCCGCTCTGAAATAGCTTCTCCCTTGTCTCATATAATCAAAAGTTCACTTTCTTCTGGTTGTTTTCCTCAAATTTTTAAAACCGCTAAAATTAAACCAATTTTCAAGAAAAATTCTGATGTCTTAGGTTCTAATTATCGTCCAATGGCTCTCTTACCTGCTGTTTCAAAAGTGTTAGAGAAAGTTGTGTCCAATCAAATTGCAGATTTTCTTGAATCAAACTCATTATTTTTTGGTAGGCAATTTGGATTTAGACGCAAGAAGTCCACAAAGTCAGCCTTGATCCAATTCATCGAAGATTGCCTTGATGCTATGGACGGTGGGGGCGGCGTTGTCGGGTGCTTCGCTGATTTGTCGAAAGCATTCGACTGTGTCGTCCCGGCCGTCCTGGTGGAGAAGGCGGCGGCCCTGGGGTTATCCGGTGTTGCCCTGAACTGGATAGAGTCCTACATGACCAAAAGAACTCAAATCACCGAAATCGACTTTTTCACTGACCAAAGACATAAACTTTCTTTTCAATCTGACTTGACACAGGTGTACCTAGGGGTTCCTCAAGGCTCGATCTTGGGGCCCCTACTCTTTTTAATCTATGTAAATGACATCCACTTCCACCTCCCTCCTGACAATCTCATAATTTACGCCGACGACACAACTTTGATCACTAGAGATACTGACCAATTCAGACTAGAAATCAACGCCAACTTGGAAGTCAACCAACTCGCACAATACTTTTCTGATCAAAACTTATCATTGAACCCAGACAAAACTACCTTTCTTTACATACAGACAAGACAAAGACAACAATCTCACTTGACCCACTTCCCACAGCTTGCAATTGGAGACACTATTCTGAGTTGTTTGGATTCTGTTAAGTTTCTTGGCGTCATGCTTGATTGTAACCTTGATTGGGGGGACCACATTGAATACTTGAAAACTCGCCTTGCTGTGGGACTGTTTGTCCTACGCAATATTGTCTCATTTGGTAACACAAAGCTGTCAAAACTTGTTTATTATGAATCCCATCTTCAGTATTCAATTGTTCTGTGGGGCTCTTCAACAAAACTTCATCTTGATACAATGTTCAAACTTCAAAAAAGAGCGATTCGCTATATCTCTGGGCTAAGGTTCAGAGATCATTGCGGAGAATCCTTCAGACAGTTGAAAATACTTACTGTTCCATCCCTGTTTATTTTTGAATCGATCAAATATGTTAAAGTTTCTAATCAGTTAAGCTTTCCAGTTGAGCACAGTTACAATACCAGATTTAGAGATGTAAGAACCTCAATGCGCCACAACCTTAAGGCGTTTGAATCTAAACCTAGCTACCAGGGAATTAAGCTGTACTCTAAACTTCCACAATCCCTGAAAGACATACAGAATATCAATAACTTTTGCTCCAAACTCAAAGACTTTTTAATCCAAGGTTGTTTTTACTCCCTGGAAGAATATCGTGACTCGAATTGGGAGGGCTACTCAACTTAACATATATGTATATAAGCCCTTTTGACCTATTCACTTCCTATTGCGGCCATCTCACAAGGTTGGGATGGAGTATTCATGGACTGGTCTCATGCCGTCTTATGCGGTCTACGGGACGACGCGGGATATATGTATGTATGTATGTTATCAAGGATTGTTGGTTTATCCAGCAATGTGTTCTTCCACTGTTTTTTTTTTTTTTTTTTTTTTTTTTTTTTTTTTTTTTTTGAATTGAAATATTTAAAACCAATTATGTTGTTCTCAGTGAATTTTATATTGAGTTTTAGTAAAATATTTTGGCAATTAGTAGAAGGAAACTATAGATGATAGTCGTAAAGTACGGAATCAAGTTTCACAATTAAGTATAACAAAATCTAGATGTAAGGTTAGGATATTACTGGATAAGAGTTTGGTGCAATCACTTGGATAAGACATTGAGATGGAATGTCCCTATTGCTACTCATCATCACATTAGAAGAACTGCAAGACGTAAGAAAAATATAATATGATTGAATACATCCTGATTTGATTCCAAAATTAATATTCTGGCTGGCTTTAGCGGATGATGTTGTAGCCTTAGTTAAAGATAAAAAAAAACTGAGTGCTGCAATACAAGCCTATTCGATAGACCAATTATATTTGTCAAAATCATTTTGAAAACAAAAATTATATTTCAGCCCTAAATAACAACGCAAACAAAAGTAAAATGATAAAAGTCACGTCGTGAATTCTGTGAGCTTCATCAGGCATCGTCATTTACAAGACAGCTGCTGAAATGCATTGTTCTACTTTCCAGGGATTCTGAATTCCAAGAAGACGTTTAAAATTGGCTTTGACTTGTCACAACTTTTATAAAATGCGAGTACTTTTTAATACTTATAAAATTAGAAAATAACTACATTTTTATCGAGGGTATAAATTACAAAACTCTATCACAAACAAAATTTAAGACCATGTTGTACAGTTCGTGCCAGAAAGGAAAAGAGAGTGTCGGACCGGTCCAGGTAGGCCCGGGCAGCCCTAATCCACTGTTTTCACAACACCTATTGTCGTGAGGCCGGCCGGCGAGTTATTTCTTGAGTAATTCCTGGTATAAGGAATTTCGAAGCGGCCCGCAGTCAATGACTCAGGCGTGGGGGCTGCCCACCCCCGTCGCCGGCCGGCCTCACAACAATAGGTGTTGTGACAACAGCGGATTAGGACTGCCCGGGCCTACCTGGACCGGTCCGACACTCTCTTTTCCTTTCTGGCACGAACTGTAATAATAGTATCCCCAAGTTGAATAAGTTCTTGCACTATATCGACAACTTTTGACTTTCGACACATTTTTTGTAAACATATCGCTATGTTGTTAAACAATTTGAGATCACCTGCCGGTCGAAATTCAACCAGAAAATGTTTGGGCTTAGATTTAATCATTTCTCCAATAAAACATATGACTGCATTTGTTCACACTTTGTTGTTTTTCCGTAACCAACATGGCATCTCATAAAACCTATGTTAATTTGTATATTTTAATATTAATTGGTCTACTAAAGTTCTCAAAAACCACAGTCGATCATAATGGGATCGTGCACATCTAAGGTATACTTTCCTAATGGGGTGCTTAGATTTTCCTGCGTTGTACACAGGCAGAGAAAGAGGGATTACAAAAAGCAAGTTTGCCTTTTAAAAAAATAGATTACTTGCTAGTATAAGTAGTCTCCTTCAACTTTTATAACGTTTTTTAACCACCCAAGGACTCAAAAAAGAAAGATTAATCCTATACAGTTTAAATTGAAACCAATTTTCAATTTTTTGCGGAATTTAATTGTGGTGCCACTTTTAAGTTGGGTTATATAAAAGTTGAAAACAAAAGACACATGTTTTATGAATCAGTTATAGCATTATAAAAACATCTCCATTTTACGAACAACTTCTATCATTACACACATAATAACAAGGATTGAGACCCGAATAAAATCATGTTTAAGTTAAATATTTCAGATAAATTTGTTAAAAGGTCATGACCGGTCCACGAGAAGGGGGACAAAGGGGGAAAACCCTCAAAAAATGTTTTTTTTTATTTTTGCATAGAAAAACAAAAATAATTCGATTTGTATCAGCACCATTGAATTCAACTCGAAAAAACAAACAATTTAATATTTTGAAGCATTGCTCTATGTCCATTGGTCACCGAGATACTGAAAGTGGTAAACGCAATACGCTGACCCAAAGTTAACCTTAAGGGAAATATGTAAGATTATATTTCTCGCTTATTTCTCAACATATCTTAACAAAAATTGGTTTGCGGCTTCCACTAGTGTCAAATCCCCGATATTTCCCTTTTATGGCAGCGAACCTAAGGAAATAAAATAAATTATCATTGAAAAAATATGTTGCGTTCAAATGTGGTTATATGCATCAGAAATTCGCTGAGTATGCAGGTCTGCTGCAATGGGGCAATGCTTTAATAAATTGTGTTTTTGGGGATCCCAAAACGAAAAGTTATTATGGTCTCGAGCTTAGGTCTTACCGTGAGACCTGAGGTAATAGGCTCTTCCCTACGGAATCGCTAAAAAAATTAAAATCATTGAAATCTGACTCTCTGGAGCCAAGAACGTTTTCAGCACCAAATAACAAAGAGGGAAAGAGGAATTGGAATCCAACACATGTCGTGAATTCGACGAAGCGTTCATTAGACATTGTCATCAACGTGACAGCAGGCGAAATGCATTGTTCGACTTTCCAGAAAATCTGATACGCAATGAGGCATTTGGCGCTGACTTCAGTTTTTGCTATCATAAAATTTCCTATCGTTAAACTTATCACAGAAAGACGTTTTTTTTCTATTCTTTGAAAACTGACACTGTCATTCCAACAAATAAAAAAACTCTCATTTATACTTTTGATATTTATATAGTAACAAAATAACACATTTTATAATCATATGTATGGGTTTTTTCAAAATTTGCTTCTTAATTTGTTCAAAAACTAATAAAAAATGTTAGTTTTGTGTTGCTGGAAACGTCTAACAACGCAGGAGGAAGTAAATTTCACACATCCTCCAACCACCCCCTTCTCACTCAAACTTCTAACTTAAAATTTTCAAGGGGCAACATACTCTTTGTGACATGTCATATTGAAGAACACAAAATAGAAAAATGTTTGGAAAATAAAAATTGGAATCCCTTCAGGCGTTCTTGAGATAATACATGAATTGAAACGTCAAAGAAAGCATGTTTTTACCATTGTAACCTCTGCTAGACCTTTATTTATTAAAAAAGTAAAAGAGATATTGGTATCCTGATTGAGGGAAACAACTATCACCTTTAGGGCAGATATTTTTTCATGATAAGACATTACGCCCTCTCCAACCCATTTCTCACCCCGAACCTAACTTCTAAATTTCAATTGGGATAGTTACCCTCGTGACATATCAAATTAAAAGGTAGGAAAAACATTTTTCCTAAAGAAAATTTAAAATCGCTTCACACATTCTCTAGCGATATCCATTAATTATAGCAAACCCCTGACAAAAGGTATAAATCTTGAGAACGTAAGATGACATTTTAAATTTTCTTTGAGAAAAAATGTTTCTTTTTCATCCCTTTAAATTTGATGTGTCGCAAGAAATTTGATATGCCCCAACTGAAATTTTAAAGTTAGGGTCGGTGGTGAGAAGGGCGTTGGAGAGGGTGCAATGTTCTATCATGAAAACTATCTGCCCCAATGGTGATAGTTATTTCCCTCAATCATAATACCAATATCTCTTTTACTTTTTCAATAAATAAAGATCTAACAAAGATTAAAACACGCTTCCTTTGACGTTTTATTTAAAGTATTATCTCAAAAACTATTTCAATTAATTTTTCTTTCGCCAAAATTTTGAACTGTCTCAGCACTCAAAGAACTATTTTTTATACGGTATGTTTGAGGAATCGAGGTTCTTAGTGAGTTATGCAAAAGGTATCTTATGATTATCAAGCATGTTATTTTTCTTTTTCAGTATGTTAGAAAATATTGTACGTAACTCACCCGGTAAGTTTTACCGTACTTGCATGAAGGGAGCAACATCATCTAATCCCTACCAGATGGGAATTGGGTGCTGCCGATGCTGCTATCTGGCGAGATTCTTGAATATGATTTAGGACAAGTCTTTGGGGCTACGTTTCCTCTGTTTTTGTTTACATTTTAATTTTGTTTTTCCTCTATTAATACTTATAAATCTTTTTTCGAAGTAATTAATTGGAGCCTCGTTAACCAAACAGCGTGTACTGTACTTTTCCGGAAGTTATATTTACATGATCTATCATATTTAATCAATAGATTTTTTTGTATTCGAAGTTATCTTTGTTTGTATTCCACATTGTAATGAAAGCATTTTTCCCTTGGTAAATTTTATAGCATTGTAATCGGTTTATTATTGTTTGTGAGTTCACCAAATTACGCGATAAAATAGCGTAAACCTACTTATCATTATTATTTATTAACTACCCTTACCTCAAAATTGATGGTTTATTTCAAAAATCGTGTTACATTCATGTGTTTTTTCGTCACGTCATATTTTTCGACAGAATCCTTACAACGAAAGGGTTGACCCGATTAATAGCCTAATATTTAAATAACAATAAAACAAAACTGAACTCCGCAAGAATGCTGTACCATGAAATAGCGTTACTTCAAAGTAGGTGATTTTATAGTTAATTATTTGGATCTGGATATTGAATTTTAGTTGAATATAACTAGGCAAAGTTAATTTATTTGCCTAGTTATATTCAACAGAATCCTGCCATAAGTAAATTATTATTACAACGAGGTATAAAATAATTACGTTTATACATATAGTTAGTTCAAAAAACACAAGGAAGCCTAGGTCCAACTGAAAATATTATTTGTATTTCATGGATCTGCCAAAATAAATTATTTACATTTACATATATCAGCCACCAGTTATTATTTTTTTATCAAAGAAATTAATACCGTCAGTAAATGTTCATTACTGTAGTGTTGATCAGTACCTATGGACACAGTATAATGATATGTATTGTTGCAATATTCAATAGAATATTAGTCCTTCGAGAGCTGCAAGACACAACTATCTAATGATAGTACACCAGCTGTACGGCCCCGTTGAGACCTAATCTACCGAATAGAGCTCTATACATTTTATTGTACCTTAATTAATTCATCAAACGATTGAATAAGTAGTCTAGTTTTATACATACATACATACATACATATATATATATATATATATATATGTATATATATATATTGTGTGTTTGTGTGTGTGTGTGTGTGTGTGTGTGTGTGTGTGTGTGTGTGTGTGTGTGTGTGTGTGTGTGTTTGTGTTTATTGATATATGTATGATAAATCAACACAATAAGTTTTATAAATTTTATGAAAGATATATTAATGATGGCATTCTTTAAAAAATCAATGATAGCGATGGATTTGTTAATGTTACTTCTCATTTTGGACTTTTGCTTTCTCTTCTAGTGTTTAAACTACACCAATGTTTTGGTAATTAAAGAAACCCCTCTCGTTTCAAGTGACCCTACTTCAATTTACATATACTCTCACTGATAATTTAATCCGCATCTTTATTCTTTTTTTACTCAAAATTCACATTTACTCATACATTCAACACAAGGGCTCTCACTTACACATAATAACATGCTAAATATGAGCAATACACATTAAAACACATAATAAAAAATATATAAAAATAAAACAATAAAAATAATAGTATACCAAACGTCGATGACTACGCTTCCAAGGCGGCAGCAGTACAGTCGACTCTCGCTACCTCGAAATTCCACGGGAATATTTTACTTCGAGCTAAGCATAGTTCGACTTTGGCATAGTTCTAGTTACAGAGGTAATTCTTAGTTAATTTCGACTTATAGAGGTAATTTGAGCTAAATTTGATATATATAGGTAGTCCAGTTAAAATTACAGGTTACAGAGTTAAAGAATATTAACACTTGACCGGATATGACTCATTGAAATGTTGCAGCCTGTGCGCCGGGGTTTCGACTTTTATAGGTTCGGTGAGTAAACTTCGAGATATAAAGGTAAACTTCGACCTATATAGAGAGCAAATTCGACCTGTCTACTGAACTTTGATTCACAGAGGTAATTTTTTTGTTGTTTCGACTTACAGAGGTAAAATATAAGAGTCAAAGTATTTCAACATGTTTTATAGCCCGACAGTGCCTGGGGTATCGAAAATAATTCATCCTATTGATAATTTCGAGTTATCGAGGTTCGATTTATCGAGAGTCAACTGTACCACTAACAGACGTCTTTGGTAACCAAACAATTTAAATTTAATCAAACAATAAGTAGGATGTACTTAAAATTGCAAGTACTTTTAAGTAAGGTCGTTTAAAAACGGGACTTATACAACAGAAGCAAAAGATAAAGTCCAAATAATTAAATAATAATAAATATGCTTATTTAATAAAAAATACATATTCCGAAAAAGTCGTATTATTTTTACATTATAAATGATTTACCACTTGTCATCAAGTATTTTAGACAAAATTTATAGAACGAAACCCCTTGCGCAAACGTCACTTTGATCAGGATTCTATGGACTTTTCCTCATAATTTAATATGGTGTGGTTAGTGGTTATTTGACCTCTAGCCTCTAAACGTCATCAAAATCACTGGAATGGGATTTTAATATTAAGTAATGTAGATGGAATCACTCTCGATTAAAGATATTAATGATAGTCCACCCAGAATTTTTTTTCCTTCAGGGGTAAGTCTTCTTACATACATATTCAAGCTAGCACGAGAAACGTTTATTAATTGCAGAAATAATTGACAATCCTGCTAATTATTTTAAATCCCGAATCTTATAAAGAGCGACTGGCTCAGTTTCCCATAGAGAGCGATAATCTCAGACTATTGCTTTAAGTTTTTGGACCTGGAGAAGATTGAAATGAAATGAAATGAAATGAAAAATTCTTTATTTTACCAGGCAAAGTTAGGGCCACATGGCCCTCTCTTACACTTAACCTGTAATACAAAATGTGAGATATGTCTATATTTTTATTTTACTTTACTAATTTGCAAAAACCTAATATATTTACATAAAGGAGAATAACTATATCAATTTAAACTACACTCATTCACTCAAACATTCATCCATCAGTGACCCCGCTCAAGACGAAAACACCTACAACGCACCAGCCAAGGACATCCGTTGAAAGAACAATTTTTTGAGTGCCGCCACAAACCGACAATGTTCTTCAATTGACTTCAGGGAATCAGGAAGGTCATTCCATAAACGTCAAGCAGTCACAACAAAAGCCCCGTCATAGACTGATGTCCTGTGCTGAGGCATACGCAAAGTGAGAGAAGCGGAACGTAAATTTCTTTGACTACCTTGAGCTACGAATTTAAAATCATTTTTGAAATATTTAGGCAAACCGGTTTTTAATGTTGAATGGGCCAATGAGAGAATTTTGATTGATCTTTGATCTTGTAATTTCAATAAGTTTGACTCAAGGTAGTAGGGAGTTTGCAGAATTTGCTTTACCCTGGTTGGTTGGTTAGGTCTCCTCTTTGAGAAGTAACTTACCGTTCTCATTCTTTGCTCCGAAACGCCTAAGACTTTTTCTTGGAAACGGCTACTTAATTTTCAAAGGCAAGGACACTTACTAAAATACATAATGTAATATTATTTTTTACGCCAAACCAATAAAAAAGCTTGGAAGTCGCCTGATATATTTTTTAAAACCCGGAACCAGTCTCGGGGGCCGGGGTTCAAATCCCACCCACCACTAATGGCTTTTCGTCACGTGGTGATGCCATGCCCGAATTTCTAGCCTGAAGTAATGTGCCAAACACTTTCGGGCTAGGTCTTGCGTCCTGGAATTTGAAGGTGGAACATAAGGGGGGAAATACTAAAATATATACGAATACTATACTTTTATTTTCTTAGGGTACTTACCAACCAAATTCTGGAACGCCTCTGGTAAATTGATCCCTTCTCATTAAACTCAGAAACAAAATTTATATTCTTTAGTTTGCTTTAATTGGATCTGAATATTTTACCTTCAAGTTTCAGCGAGTTTATAATTTATTACAAGTGAGAGAGAAAGGACCTAATTTAGTCGCAACTTTACGAAAAGAACCGGAGATTTAAATTTGTCATTGACTTTAATATACCATTGTACGAAAGATTCTAAAAACGTTGTTTGAAAATGAATTTTTTAAACTATCCTCGGGGAATTTTAAGCAGTTAGCCCTAATTTGTAACCAATATGTTTTTAAAAAGGGCAATAATTAATTATCGTCGCTCGCCATCCACACCATCCGGAATGTCAACAAAGAGGCCATCGTCCATGTAACAGTTGCGTAGTGGCTGTAGCAGCTGCCGATGTGTTTATGGTCGAGAAAATGTGGGCGGTTGCATTATCATCAATTAACTACACATTTATAAGTTAGTTAGTTGACGATACTAATAAATAATTAGTTCTAATAAATCAAAAATTAGTACAAAATCAAAAAACACCATTCGTATGAATTTTTGTATGTGTATATATATACATATATATTGCAATGTAGCTCTGGTTGTACTGCCTAGCAAATATCATCGGTGAGGTTAGTGAAGGCTATATTTTTCCTTAACTCTTTAAAATCGGAGACTTTTGACTTGCAGACAAAAAATGAAATGGTGAGAGGTCTTGGGACCATGGAGGCTAGCCTCCATCGGAACGTCATGCCCAGTTCATTGTAGATTATGTTTTTTTTTTAACTTAAAGCTCTGAGCAATGCAGTAAATCATTAGATGTTAATAAATGGCATTGAAGAGAACATTATGAAATCATTTATTATATGGTAATTTTCAAAGTTGAATCCGTGTGCCTGAATAGGGTTGTATTAGGGCTCGACATTTTTTAAACATTGTACTTTCAGTGACGTGGTGATGGGCGTGAGAGGATGGTGAAGTGTCATTGTTAGAGAGAATGATTGTAAAGGAGGTCACAGGGCATAGCCGACAGACGGCTGTACCGCCATCGAAAGTAAGTACTTTTAGTGACGTAAAAGTGACCTGAAATCTGCCTGATCAGAAAACCGGCATCAGTTAACATTATGAGGAGGAGGTTTTTGTTGTAAACATTTCTATTGAAATTTTCATGTACTTTTCCGTATTACTTAAACAATTTTCCGTAGGCGCTCTGGAAGTTAGTTTTCTTAAAACTTAATTCAAGTGTAATACGGTTGTTCATTAACAGAACACCTATAATTCTAAAACCATATTAGTTTACAGGTTATAAGTTAAAATTATCAAGATTGATAATGTTGGTTGGTTGGTTGGTTGATTGGTTGAGGTTGATGAGGTTGATTTATTGATTTTTAGATTTATTTATTATATAAATTGGAACATAAAAATTTGAATAGTGGAGGCTACTGTAATGAATTTTATTTCAAGAGTATATATAATACTTGACTGTACCGCGATCAACATTATCCTATTTGATTTGTTTTCATCCAACCTTTTGAATTTATATCAACCCGTAACCTCTGCTTCGGGTAATTTCTCCCAGATCTTTCGTTGGATACAAAATTCTGGTTCTGAACTAAACGTTGAACAATATGAATATTAATTTCATGTAATATTACGTTTACTTTCAGATGTCAAGTATGAGACCGAGATCAGTTCAAACAGATTGCTCTTTAAGTAAACTGGGACGATAAAAGCTCCTGGGGCTCGAGTTGAGTTATGATAGCAACGTGGCGGAAACGACTTTGGTAAACTTGGAAGGAGTTAATCTCACGAAAATGTAACGCCCGTGAAAGTCGGTCTGGCTATCAATACAAGGAGTTACGTTTCCTAACTTTGATCCTGAACGGGGTGACAACAATCTCCAAGATATTGATTAGGTGTATATCTTTTATCGACTACCCATAGTTAAGTGTATGCAGTTTGTAGCAGAATTAATGCCGTGGTCGTTTTTTATTATAGATATAATATTATTATTACCAGGCATACAATAAAACCTAAAAATTCAAACTTGAACAAAAAGGACCTAGATAAGTAAGAAAACTATTAATGAGCAAATTTTTTATATTGTAATGTTGTAATTAAAATTATTTTAAGCTTTTTTTCTTGAAAATACTATTCAATATTTTGTCTGATTCTAATTTTTAGATTTTGTGTATGGGAAAGAGCTATTACCGGTTGGTTTATTGAGGAACCCGAAAATTTGAAAAAGCATTCGCTTGGGAACGCTACATGTCTAGCTTATACAACTAATTACTTAATACTATTTAAATTCTAAATATATAGCAATTTGTTCATATAAATTGTCTGTAGTGATTTTTTAAAGAAAGTACGTGGCGAAAATGCCAAATGACCGGTGAAATTCTGCACGCAGTCGTATTATAATGACTATTTTTACAACATTTTACTTTATAACGTATATATATGTAAATTGCACTGTTTAAGGATTACAAGGACACGTCTAATAATAACTAAATTAGATCTTTAGAATAAGTCATTATTTTTTTCCATATATTTTTTACATATATTCTCATTCCATGTATTTTTTTATTTATTAAAGATTATTGTAATCCTTTTTTCTCAGCCTGTGAGATCTGAGCACACTGTTAGAAAAGTACTTTGCCATGGATGAGCTCAATTCTATTATAATTTACTAGAGTTTTTGAGAATCGCTGAAAAATATTTAAAATCAAAAACTTAACATGGGTTTTATGAATTGTCATGGGGATTACGGAATAAAAAATACGGTGATTTTAGATTTGCTTGGTTTTATGGTATAATTGGTTAAAACGAAGGTAATAATAATCATAGAATCAAGGAAGAATGTCTCTTTATTTATGACCAATTAATTTTAACACGAATCATCAATCAAAGTTTGAAATAACGTTATAATGTTGCTCGCAGTTGTCTTTTGCGTAATAAGCCAGAAGTTTTCTTCGAAATTAAAAGTACTACTTCGCTCCACCACTCTTGATCTTCTTCTCGAACCTGATCCTAAACAGAAGTGAGATTGTTTTTCCAGATATAAATCTAACTAATAATAATAATAATAATAATAAATTCTTTATTTCCCAAATATAGTAAAGTACAGTACATTCATTCCATGTAAAACAAGAAATACATTTAATTTACAAATTGCAATAACGTAGCCAGACTGACCTTGAAATACATGAAATGTCTATACAAGTTCCATTTTTTTCATTCGGAAAATAAATTTAGTCTCCAAGGCTATGCCTGATTGGAGACTTCCAAAGATTTAAATTTTTTATTTCACAGTGACAAGACATATATTATATTCATTATTAATCTTTATAAAATCAAACTTAAAATTTTATTTCAAAACTCGTTAAAATACAAATAACATACATCTTATGCATAAAATCATTGTAGCCTAATATAACAAATAAGTCTTAAGCTATATTCTAATCCTAAGTATAAAAACACAAAACATATACCTCAATGCCTACACAATGTAATAGGACATTATATAAACTTATAAAAGGCACTTAAAATGTTCCCAAAAATAAAAAAATAACATTATAATAACTAAAATTAAAAAAAGAAAGAAAAAATCTGCTCACCAATAACAATTAACGCATGATACTAAAAAAAGTTTCTTCTACATCTTCTACCATAAATAACCAGTTTCTCAACTTTTTAACAAATTTATTAAAAACATATTCTTTTTGTAAATCAGCCGGAAGATTATTAAACATTTTTGGTGCAAGAAAAGTACAGGTTTTTGTGAAAAATGTGTTTTTAGGCCTTGGAACACTGAAATCAGCCATTGTTCTCAATTTTGTTTTGTAAAAATTCTCATCACGGCACCCCCTACTCCTAATATAAAAATGTTTTAAAACCTTGTATACAAATATATATCTTAAAGGCAGTACTCTTAAGGAAGTAAACAATGGCCTGGACGGTTCATTACGAGCTTTCTTTGTTATTATTCTAATAAACTGTTTTTGAAGAGTGATCAATGGTTTTAAATTTGTTAAGTAAATTCCACCCCAAGATGATATCCCATAATCCAGTCGACTATGCACTAAAGATAAATACAAATTTCTCAACAAATCATCGTTACACATAGGGCGTAGATAGTAAAAATGTCGTAGTATATTTAATAAATTATGTTTGAGGCTACAACTTCAATCGTTGTAGTTATATTAATGAGACAGATATCAAAAATAACAAATATATACAGCTGCATAAATTATTGTACACCTAATTTTTATCCTGTTCTCATGTCTGTTAATTTCTCAAAAAGAAATGGCTTAGGGTTTCATGAATTATTGTAAAATAGTATGTTACGTTACTTGGCAGGAAAGTACTTTTTTACTGGACGAGCATGAATGTTTCATGCGAGTACGATAGGTCTTGCCAGCCATGTAACGTACGATACTTTTCATCATACTACTCAGAAAAATCATACTTTCAATCATAACGTATTCTTTGCATAAACCAATACGTTTCTTAATCCTTCAAACCTAACTTATAATAAACAATACAAATATTTACTACTGCTGCCAGTGCTGCCACTATACGTTTCTCTAATAAGAAACCAATAAACACTCATTAAACGTTGGTTTTCTGCAAATCAGCTGATTGTACACTTCCGTTTCCTCAATCGCATTCCGGAAAGACTTTTCGACCAAAAGGCCGTAAAGTTTTTTTCTGAACTGGTACAGCAATGGGTACCTTTCGAGCCAACAAACAGGAAGTTACTGTATCAGTGTGATGAAAAGGTATGTTAACTTTTTCTCCATTACACTTTAATGTAAAATGCATTCAAACTTGTACTACAACTACAAGTACGTCTAAACCGTATTTTTCAATCAGGTACCCTTATTCATACCACTTCCTGAATTTAAAAAGCCAACAGCACCAATTTAAAAGGAAATAGGGCTTTCCAAACTTAATTTTTCAACATTGTTATAGATGCTATGTATGCTATTTGAAATGGACATCACATAGTTTTTAGTCAAGATAAAAACTAACTGTAGAAACTTGAAAGTTTTCTTACTTACGTCATCAATCCAAATTAGTATTTGTAGATACGTATTTCGGCACTAGGCCATCTTCAGTACTAAACTATTTTTCCCAAGGTTATTTTCTTTGCTTATTTACAATTTCCTTAAGCTGCGTCACTTTATTTAAAAGAACAAACAGTTTCACATGACACATACTTTACAATTACAATTTCAATTTACAATTCACAATTTACAATTTCCTTAAGCTTCGTCACTTTCATAAGCAAAGAAAATAACCTTGGGAAAAATAGTTAAGTACCGAAGATGGCCTAGTGCCGAAATACGTATCTACAAATACTAATTTGGATTGATGACGTAAGTAAGAAAACTTTCAAGTTATATCAAATCAATCCGTAACTACAAATCATACATCATAACTGTAGAAACTTGGCCATAGTTGGCTCTCTGACTGGTCTATACCAATGCAGAGGTCGACAGTGGCTACTCTAATTAGAAGCTGTCATTGTTCCGGTAAGTCTATTGGCTGTCCAGATTGACCAGCTTCCTGTTCACCTTGGTTTCTCCTTGTCTCTCTGGGAACTTTGATTCCCAGTTGAGCTTGGATGCCCAGTCAGGTCTGAACCCTGTAGGGTGTTGCGGATCGTCCTGGCCTGTGCATCTGGGAGGGGATGAGGGACCCTTATCCAACAACCTTGGGTGAGACTCTTCACAACAAGGAGAGCTACCAGGTGGAGGTCCTTGTCTGGGGATGCTTGGGAGATCTCGGGATAGAGGGTAAGTTGTCCCCGGAAGAGCCTGGAGGATGGGTTGGAAATCTGCCTCTCTTCCTTCAGGGGCGAGGCTGACTGACCATTTCATACCTTTCCCATCCTGACAATCCCTCCCTTCCGTAATCTGCACAATATCCTAAGGGAGACGTGCCTAGCTGGCTATGCTGGGGCTTTCAT
This sequence comes from Flexamia atlantica, assembly GCA_035578135.1. NCBI lineage: Eukaryota > Metazoa > Arthropoda > Insecta > Hemiptera > Cicadellidae > Flexamia > Flexamia atlantica. The sequence goes on along the minus strand of JAQJVK010000001.1, from coordinate 128,864,293 downwards.
TCCTCCAAAGTCTATCCGTCTAACAGTCTAACTGTAGAAACTACTGTGTAAACCCATGGGTTTATATTGCACAGAACACATTATCTTTAAATTGATGAAACTAGATTAAGGCTATGCACATGAGTTTCTTATCTTTTTTTTTGTTTCTTCGAGTACGTATAACGCATTAAAATGGCATTTTCAAAAAGATAACCGATACGGTTTGTTTACCTAAACCATAGTTGATAGCCATAGTATTTATTACGTCGCTAAAATTCAGTTTTATGATTTTAAGTTTAGCTCATCAAAGTTTTTATTTAAGATCACATTAAACATTTAAAGAGGAATTTTTTGCTTTAATTATTTGTTTAGTACATTATTTTCATAAACCTCCAGCAAATAAAGGTTTTATTTATAGTCCAAGTAAAGGTATTCTTGTGGTCCACGGGTTGGTAGTGTACTGTTCTTGTTGCACTAGTAAGGCTAATTACATTATACTACATACTACATAGAAACATCATACTACATAGACATTTATTTGCCTTACTCTTGGCTGGAAAGTTACTGTTTGCCGATTACTGGACAGTAAATTTACCGTGCAGTGCAGTAATCTAGAGCAGTACAGTACAGTAATTTAGGTCCGATTCGTACCGTGCACTAGGAAACGGATATAACGGAAGTAAACAATCAGCTGATTGCAGCAAATCGACGTTTATGCAAGTTTAAAGGTTACTTAATAGTAGCAAATGGTGGTTTGTTTGCTTCAGGACAGGTTTAAAGAACTGAAGTGAGTTAAGAGAAACATAATGGTTTATGCAAGGAATGCGTTATTATTTTGAAATACGTTTTTCTGAGTAGTGTGATGTAAAATATCGTATGGGGGAGACCCACCTGTACTTGTTGTCCGGGTCGTACTTGGCCTCGACCTCCTTGAACATGTCCTGCTTGTTCTCGTAGATGAACTTGAGCACCTTCTCTGCCCCGGCCTTCTGCTTCTCAGAGCACTTCGCGCAGTCGTTCTCCAGAGCCTCGGGCAAGTTCTCTGGAATCATGTGACAAAAGCATATACAGGGTGTCCGGAAGTTATGGTAAAATATTTTACCGGATATAAACAAAGAAAACGTCTTACAACACTTAAAAATATATTTACTTTTATACTGTATTTACTACAAGATGGTAATATACAAAAATGGTAGAAAATGGCGATCGATTTCGATTGGTCACACCAATCATCATCAGGCCCAATGAGAGACTGGCAGATCCATCATGGCGTCCGTCCTTTTATCCTGTTGGCTGCCGGAGGCTCTGTGGGAAACAGGGTTTTGTACGTACCACCAGAGTTCAAAGTTCACTTACTCGTTAATTAGTTTGTCTCTATCTTTGCATGTTTCTTTAAATTTTATAATTCTTCCCGCGCTTTCATAAAATTTCCCGTTTTACAACATTTCATTCTCTTCAGATTTTCTTCTACATTTCCTATGCTATGCCAATCTTTTATCAGGTGTTTGGCGATATTAGATATTTCTAGTTTTTTTTTCAGGCTGATATATGGTTCTTGTATCTTTTTACAAAACTGACTGTTTGGCCTATATAAAGTTTATGAAAGTCATTGCAGCTAATTTTGTATATTCCAGCAGTATAAAAATTGTTGCATTTTTCAATTCTTAGGTGTAGAATTTTTTTGATTGTGTTCTGTGTCTTGAATTCTATAGAAACTCCTTACTTCTTGAATCTCATTTCCCATGTTATTCTTACGGAGGAAATAAAAAAACCATATATCGCTTGTGTTGAATTGTGATTTTAAGCATCAGAAATTCGCTGAGTATGCAGGTCTGTTGCAACGGGGGGTGTTTCCTATACAGGGTAAGTTATTTGAGAATCTGTCCATTCGGGCGCCGGAATTAGATCGAAAGTCATTAGATCGAATAGCACTGGATCCACACTTCTGTCGGTCCAGTGTCCTGTCGATCTAATGCCTGTCGGAGCAGTGCCTTTCGATCTAGTGACTGTCGATGCAGTGCCTTTCGAAGATATATCTGTATTAAGTTTGGGAAATCGTGATTATTTTAAAATTATTGTAAGCAAATTTTCGTCTTTTGAAAGTTTTAACGTCGAACGGCACTGGACCGACAGGCATTGGATCGAAAGGCACTGCATCGACAGCCACTAGATCGAAAGGCACTGCTCGGACAGTTATACTTCTAAATTTTGTGTTCCGGCAATACTGTCCTCACAAGTTTCGTAATGGAGAAAACATATAATTGAATAATTAAATTCAAAATACCCATGATTTAAAAAAATTGGGAAAAACTATAGTTAAATAATAGTTTACTAGTAAACCTGTTGCTCGAAATCGAGCAATTGTTATACATTGATTTCAAAATAAAAATAATTATGGTTCAGTATTCTAGAACTATTTGATTAATTATATGGTTGAACTTCCTGTTATACTGAAATTTTTTACAGAAGCTTTTTAAAACTAAATTTTTTGTGAATACTCAGTCATTTTTAAGGAGATGTCCATGTTTCGCGGCACTAAGTAGGATAAGACCCGTCTTAATCTCAAACCGAAATAAAATGGTTCAATAAATCTACTCAATCTGTTAAATCAATGTTAAGTCTGTTTCTTTTTCTTTATTTATTTATATTTATATTTATAGAATTTATATATAAGAATTTATTTCTCCTTTTAGTATTTTTCTTTGGAATATAAACATATGTAAATACTAAGATCTTCACACATGTGATTCCAAATAAATGTTTTTAAAACTGAATTCTGGCCTTAAGTATGTATTAGGATAATAGTCTATTTATTTACATCTTCCATCAACTGAAATGCCTCGAGCTCTACATGCAATGGTTTTTAACATATGGCTTTGCTGGAAAACTTTGTTTGCTCCAATCAGCTGCTTTATTTGAAATTTCTATTCCCATGTTAAATCTTATGGATTAATACGAAACTTTAAGGGCGTCTAGGGCTCTTCCCTTTAGTCAAACCTTTTTAAATTTTATTTCCTGCAAAACTTCACGCCAAGCTCTTTCCAATGACACCAAAAACATGTAATCGGTTCAGTAGCTTAGGAGGAGTCTTTGTAACAAAAAAACTGCTCGTGTATTAAATGTTTTTAGAGAGATTTAAAAATACCCCCGTTGCAGCAGACCTGCATACTCAGCGAATTTCAAATGCAAAACAACATATTTTAATCCAACATAGCGAGCTTTGACATGTTTTTGTAAGCTCCATAAGAATAACATGGGGAATGAGTATGCAGGTTTGCTGCTACGGGGGTATTAAAACTATTTAGTAGATCTGGACTAGAAGGAGCCATTTACCAAGTTTTATCAAAATATGTTGAGAAATAAGCGAGACATAGAATTTTACTTATTTCCCATAAGATTAACATTGAGACAACGTACTGTGTTTACCACTTTCAATATCTCGGTAACCAATGGACATAGAGCAGTGATTCAATATACTAAATTGTTTTTTTTTGAGCTGAATTCAATAGTGCCAACAAAAATTTGATAAATTTTATTTTTCTATGTGAAAAACTCAAAAAACCCATTTTTGGGGGGGGTTACCCCCCTTTACCCCCCCTTCCGGTGGTCCGATCGGGCTGGCTCACGAACTCGTCCGAGTGATTACCACTTTACACGTCTGTACCAAATTTCATTAAGATCGGACCATATCCATATTTACGGCCGCTATCGTGTTAACAGACACATATATATATATATATATATATATATATATATATATATATAGATAGATAGATAGATATATTGATATATAAATTCGAAAGAATGGTGTTTTTTGCTTCTGGGGACCCCAAAATGAAAAGTTAACATGGTCCCGGACTTAAGACTTACCATGAGTACTACCGTAATAGCTTATTCCTTTAAGGAAATTCGCTAAAAAGTGAATTAATGTTTCAAAAAAGATCAACATTGTGCCTATGTTAATGTTTCTTTTCCAACCAATAAATTTACCTTGTTTTGCTAAAGAGAAATTAAAGGCATTATGTTCAATAAATTTGTTATTGAAGATACAACAACAACAAGGCTTTGTCCTGTTTTTTCTATGAATGACTTGTTTTTAAGTATTAAAATATTGGTGACATTTTGCACAGATTGAATTAGTAGTTTATTCTGAATAAAAAAAGTAATCTCACGAATGGCATTGCTTTGACGTACATATTCAAGCGGCACTGGATCGACAGTCATTACATCGAAAGGCACTGCATCGACAGTCACTGGTTGGAACGGCACTGGATCGACAGGCATTAGATCGAAATTCACTGTTCCGACAGTGTCGGAGCTATGCCTGTCGGTGCAGTGCCTTTCGATCTAATGCCTGTCGGTCCAGTGCCTTTCGATCTAGTGACTATCGGTGCAGTGCCTTTCGATCTAATGACTTTATTTTGTGTCGGTTCAATGCCTTTCGATCTAATGACTTTCGATACAATGACCGGATCTCCTGTCCATTAGGTAGCAATTTTTTGTTTTAGTGGCAGTGACAACAAAGTAAGTATAGTTATTACTTTATTTCTCGCCATCTAAACATCTGACCTCGACCTAAATGTACTAATTATACCAATAATCCAGTGGTCAGAGAGGCGCGAGCGTTAGGATAGTTGTTATGCGGCACTTGGACCAACACTCATAAATCACGTTGCTGAACATATCTATATTGCTGACACCTGGTATCAAATCATTAACAAACCGGAAATTTCAGTTGAAACTAAAATTTCATTTCCTGGGACTTTTCAAAAATAAAATTTTTTTTCATAAAATATCATTGAATTATAGAACATAGTTTATTTTAAATTGATTCTTGGATTTTATTTCAATTTCAATGCATTTCTTACGCCATTTTATTCGGTAACATTAGAAGTAGACAATTGTTTTCGAAACTTGATGTTTAAGGTAAATGCGCTGGTTCCTGACAGTTTAAGGAGCCATGCGCACTGATTAACCTGTGGTTTCGTATGAATAGGAATTTAATCGATGATATTTATTTTACGTGATTCTAAATTTAGTTTTGTTTTCAAAATCATTGAAATGAAGGGGTTGAAAATATAATTTAGTTCAATTTCTCAAATTAACTTAACCCTTTTCCATGTTCCAGTAACTCATACTTCTTACTTCTTACTTGTGAAGAGTCGTCCCGATTGACCACGTAGTGGCATGAGACCAGTCAATGTTAGGAAAGGAAAAAAGGTTAGGGATTTTCCTAGAAATACTCCGAGGACTTACAATTCATCAATAGTGTGTAAACACCGTTCAACAAGATAGTCCTTAAGTTTAAGCTTAAATCTATTTTAATTTTAATTTGTTTGATTTCATTCGGGAGCTTTTGGAACAATTTTGCCCCTGCATGTTGAGGTTTTGACTCAAAAAGCTTTAAGTTGTGCATTACAGAAGTTACAGAAGATACTAATGTAATTCTAAACCCACCATAACTAAAGTCACAATCTCTAGTGTATAAAGGTGTATTTGTATGAAATATTGAACTTAATCATTTAAAGTACTTATGAATAACGCTAAAATTACAACAAAAAAACTTAGGCTTGCCTCCTTAACAGTTTTGATAAGGAGAACTCCAAAAGCGATACTATTGGGTACTTCAAACAAGTACCACATTTTTAATATAAGCCAAATGATACTGACTTTCATACAAAAATACTAAGAGTAGACATATTTTCTCTAAGAAATTAAATCTTGTGTAAAATAGTTTTGGGGAACCGCATTATAAGGCAAATAAATCAAGACTGTCAGGGAATGGGACATTGTTAGCCACTGGTGCGGTTACCCTATAAGGTTAACTACTATTCTTTCGAATGATTATAAATCATAAAGCATTATGTAATCCGTTACATTTTTTGCCAGTAAATGTTGACTGTCAACTGAAAAGGTAGCATGCAAATTTCATGACACTGTGCAGCGGAAATTATATTTTATCACTTCTTTCTACTGCATGGACGGGGATACCCCGACTGAGCACAGCGGTCAGATTTTTGATGAGGGTCAGTTTTATGGCCCTCGAAGGGTCCACCCCGGCTGAGCACAGTGGTCACTTTTGGGGTGTATCCAATTGAGCACAATGGTCACAAGTAATCAATACTCCACATCAGCTTGTGATGCCCAGAGAGGCATTTTTATTACAATAGTAATTAATAAACTAATCACTAAATACATATAATATTGCTACATAATAATACTGATAACATTAAATAAATAATAAAACTAAACAAAAAAATACATATAGCATACTGTTAGAGTGTTCAAATTTATAGTAGGGCCTACATACGAAACTATAAGTTATCTTAACAATAACGGTACCTTAAAGCAATAAGTTTTAAAAGATGAAATAATCATTGGAGTATAAAGAAAGCCTGTGGGCATTGAACCGGCTACCTACCTTGTACACGGGGGGGAAATTCCTCACCACTTCCGACACGGGTGGTTTTGCGGAGGTTCGGGATAATGGTATGTGTGGTGCAGCGGTAAGTTAAGAATGCAGTTTGGAAAAATCCCCTCCCACTAAACCTCGTTCAAGAACTTCAGTCTTGGCGCTGATCTCGTGTAAACAAGTTGGAAAAAATTCCAAGTCAACGGAGAAAGCGTAGTAGTGTATGGAAGATTAATATTGATGGTTTTTGTTCAATCCTCCAATGAAGAAAACGCTAGCTTTCAGGGCTGTTAGAACCGATTTTGACCGCTGGGCTCAGTTGGGGGTATCCCGCGAGGGATTAAAAGTGACCACTGTGCTCAGTTGAGGGGTTTTTGACAGTTTTCTGACCGCTGTGCTCAGTTGGGGGTTGCCCGCATGGACCTACCCTTTACTTAAAACTGTACTTTTTCTTACTTTTGAGCTCCTTTCCATCGGCAGTGCAAGGCCCTTGGTCCATCAGACAGTTGACGTAGTTCCTGAGCAGCCGGTCGTTCTGGAGGATGCTGTCGACGTCTACGTTGTCGAACTTGGTCGTGTACCCTTCCTCAGCGGAGGCCGCCGCCACCAACACCACCAACACAACAACCGCGATCATCTTGTAGCTTACACTGTGTACGAGCGTGTACTCTGTGTGCCCCCTGGCGATCAGCTGTTATATACCTATCATGTGGCGTAACTCGGCCTTGCGTGATTAACACCATAAATGAATGCGGGAAAAGTCAGATGAAGCCTTCGTAGTCATGGTTGGCTGCCTGGGCCCCGGACATTTGAGTGAGGATTCCTTATAGTTACTTTCCGGTGTATTTTTCGTGAAAAGGTTCAAGGCTTAATTATTGGAAATTTTAAGTCAATAATAGTGAATATTGACTTAAAATTAATAGGACAATATTTACTTAAAATTTAACAGGTCAACCTTCATAAATAGAAGTAGCACTTTTTTCGGGAATTTTAATTGTGATTAATTGTTTTAACGTCTTGGTTTTATCATCAATCTTAGCGCTCATGTAAAAAAGTTGGTTTTGTTGTTTGATGAATCGGACGGAGTGACGGAGTATAAACTTGAACGTTAATACGTCATATTTATTTTTTAAAGGCTTTTGAGCCATCCTAAAAGTAATGTTTAATAATTTTGAAGCGACGTAATTTGGTTCCACTCCAGAGATCGTGCAGGATTCTAATAATAGTTATTTGCAATGAGAATATTGTTTTTTTTTTATTTGATAAAATGTTTAGTTAAATCGTTTATTAATATTCATAGATTTAGAAAATTTAGATGTTCAGTTACTAAAATAGAGATAATAAACTGGACTTCGGCACTTAAAAATGCAGGTTTTCATTTTCCTGAAATTCATTTAGGCTATGTAGGCTATCCACGGAGGTTGTACATGTGATGGGGACAAAATAAACTGTTGGTTTAAGAAAGCATGGAGACTGTTTGCAATGTATTTTTACGTATTTTTAATTTCATAACAAGATAATACTATGGTAAAATAATGCATCATATACTTATAAGTAATCACTCATGTTTGTATGAAATTATTGAATTATACATTTTATTACACCTGGCCTATACATAATTTAAAAATAAATAATCATAGTCAAATGAGACGGGAAAAAGTAGGTTAAGACTACAAAAACTTCGAAGCTTAATTAACTTTTTGTCATATTATCTTAGGTGGTTGAACTTCCATGTTCTAAGAAAACCAGCGATATAAATTAACTTTGCATACAAACAACGTGATTTAGAAAGTAAAGAGATAAGACTTCTTACCGTTGATTTGTGAGTACGTGGGTTTGCTGCAGCAAGATTTATTTTCATTCGCTTTCTGGCTACCAATTAAAATATTATTACTACAATTAGTACTGAAACCCTTATTCTGAGAACAATTCTTCACTAATAAAATTGTTATTATGTAATGTTTACTTCAATTACTTAGTTATTTTCCTTGTTGTTAATTAGGCTCATACACTTTAATGTAGGAAATGGCCAACTCTTATAGAGCGCTTCAAATTAAGTGTTGATCAATTGAGGAGATTTATTCCCAAGGGCAGAGGTTAGATTATTAGTAGTTAATGTACGAAAGTGAAGGTTTAAAAAAATCAACTCTAAATAAATATTTGTCTGCAACTCACTCTTTAAGAGTAAGTGGTAAGTGTTCTTTCCTTAAACCAGTTACTGCAATATAAGAATTTAATCAAACTATTTATACTTTAACTAAACAGTTACACTATTTTTTAAGGCTAATAAACTAAATAAAAATATAATTTAGTATTCAGCTGGTATGTATTTATACTTTTTAGTGAGGTAGGATAGCTATTTTTTTTGTCGAATACTAGGTTTCCGGCTACCACCATAAAACTTTTCATAATCAATGATCATGCATTTTGGAACTAAATTCAGCCCAGACCCCAAAAATTAGTCATCTAATTTTCAAAATGGCGGCTAAAAATTGTAGTAAGAGCACAAAATTTAACTATTTACACCATGGACCGCCAATATGAGACCCTCCCTCCCGTGGGAATTTTCGACACATGTATTTTTTTGTTGCTACTGACATGCACTTTAAGGTTTTGCTTGTTTGCGACGTTTAAATTACAGCATAACCCAGAAAAACAAAAAATATCATTGATAAATCGTTGGAAAAAACTAACATGGGATCTTATTGAAAAAGTCACCTGACTGCATTTTTTACATGCAAATTTTGAGATACTGACTCGGGACCAACGCCTATCATTGTTGGGTGGCTAATCCTTTATTTTAGCAGGAAAAAAAATTCCGGCCGCCATCTTGGATCTGCCATATTGGATATCAATTTATTTTTTTTAATGTAAAGATAGTGTTATGGCACATCATTATGAACTAGATTTTTACGCTGATTACAATGCTGAAATCCGTTTTTGAAAATATTAATTCGTTATAAAGATATGCAATAATAAAAAATCATCCCTATACATTTCTTATGGACGTTTCGTATTTTCAATATTTTTTGGATTATTTTTCTTCTATCTCTCATTATAATAAAGATATGTAGTTCGTTTTAGTCTTAAAGTACTCAGTGAAATACCAGCTTAAATTTGTGATATTAATCATCAACATCGGACAAGTAACAAATGAGCTATAAGGCTCAATTTAACTAAAAAATCAATTTTTCGGGAACTTTTTTTCAATTAAGTATTTATATCTCTGGTTCTAAATATGGTATTTAGTTCATTTTGGCCTTAAATTACTCAGAAAATCATCACCTTTCATGTAAGCTGACTTTCAATAATATTAGAGTGAATTTTATGTAGCTTTTGAGCTTTCACTCAACATAAATTCGTTTTACTTGCATAATTTTACATTTCTTGAAGGATTTCTCTAGTTCCAAAGAAGACTCAGAAATCGTAAAGGTCTTAATTGACTTATTAGATTATTGGCTTTCATTTGTGTCATAAATTATTATTATATTTTGAGTTTAAACTGAGTTGTGGTTCTAAAACCCACATAAAATTAAAATTTTCAGACATTTTCGTTTATATAAGGACTGATATCTGCATTTCCAGGAAAGGTATGAAGTTCTGAATGTTTTTTAAAAGACTCAGTAAAATATCAGCTTTCGTTTGAGACTGTGATAATTTAATTCAAACACGTTCGGGGTGAGTTATAATCCAAATTAAGAGTAAAATTAAAAAATAATCAAACTTTATATTGTAACGAGCCTTAAAATTCGTTTACAGCTTAGCCGATTATACGTATCAATATTTCTAATAAAAGCAACATATCACTGCTTATTTCAAGACCAAAATGAACTAAATACCATATTTAGAACCAGAGATATAAATACTTAATTGAAAAAAAAGTTCCTGAAAAATTGATTTTTAAGTTAAATTGAGCCTTACAGCTCATCTGTTACTTGTCCGATGTTGATGATTAATATCACAAATTTAAGCCGGTATTTCACTGAGTACTTTAAGACTAAAACGAACTACATATCTTTATTATAATGAGAGATAGAAGAAAAATAATCCAAAAAAAATATTGAAAATACTAAACGTCCATAAGAAATGTATAGGGATGATTTTTTATTAGTGCATATCTTTTTAACGAATGCATATTTTCAAAAACGGATTTCAGCATTGTAATCAGCGCAAAAATCTAGTTCATAATGATGTGCCATAACACCATCTTTACATTTAAAAAAATAAAGTGATATCCAATATGGCGGATCCAAGATGGCGGCCGAAATTTTTTTCCTGCCAAAATAAAGGATTAGCCACCCAACAATGATAGGCGTTGATCCCGAGTCAGTATCTCAAAATTTGAATGTAAAAAATGCAGTCAGGTGACTTTTTTCAATAAGATCCCATGTTATTTTCTTTCCAACGATTTATCAATGATATTTTTTGTTTTTCTGGGTTATGCTGTAATTTAAACGTCGCAAACAAGCAAAACCTTAAAGTACATGTCAGTAGCAACAAAAAAATACATGTGTCGAAAATTCCCACGGGGGGAGGGTTTTATATTGGCGGCCAATGGTCTAAATAGCACAATTTTGTCCTCTTACAACAATTTTTAGCCGCCATTTTGAAAATTATATGTCTAATTTTTGGGGTCTGGGCTGAATTTAGTTCCAAAATGCATGATTATTGATTATGCAAAGTTTCATAGTGGTAGCCAGAAACCTAATATTTTCATCCTAACCTACCTCACTAGTTGTCTTTTTTCATTTAATCTCTTAATTTAAAACTTATTGTGTTCATATGTTCTGTTTAAAAATATTGTATGTTCAATTCGTCACGTTTATTGTGTCTTGAAAAGATAAGCTGTTGTGGTCTCTTGCTTATATCCATCAAGTAAAGTTACACCCCAGTTACAGTGACAAGTAAAGTTACAGTGTAAGTGTAACTGTAACTTTATTCTGTAAGTGTAACAGTGTTATTTTCTGTACGGAGACAACTACAGAGACAATAATTTCAGTTAAAATATGGAACCTGTTTTTTTACCACAATCACTGCACGAAAGTGACGCTTTTCGTACGAGGTGAAGTTTTTCACCAAGGCGTTAGGTCCAGATCGAAAAAGACCAAGTAACTTAAATCAACTTTAGGCACGTGTGGTAGACTGCATTTTTCGTTATACCACTCATTATATATTTCGCTATATATCGGTATTGTTATAAGAATTTCTGGAATAAATTCTATCTATACTCTCTAGATGAAGATTTATTTTAAAATTTAAGGCCAAAAATGCATTATAAATGTTTTTTAGAGAACTTCCCCTATAAGAAGCTATTACCGTAGGTCTCATGGTAAGACCTAAGCCCGAGACCATGATAACTTTTCGGTTTGGGGCAACCAGAAGCAAAAAACACCATTCGTTCAAATTTATATATATATATATATGTCTTTGAGCACGATAGCGGCCGTAAAAATGGTCCAATCTTAATGAAAATTGGTACAGACGTGTAAAGTGGTAATCACTCGAACGAGTTCGTGAACCAGCCCGATCGGACCACCGGAAGGGGCGTAAAGGGGGATAAACCCCCCTAAAAATGGGTCTTCTGATTTTTGTTACGTAGAAAAATAAAATGTATCGAATTTTTGTGGGCACCATTGAATTCAGCTCAAAAAAAACAAACAATTTTGTATTTTAAATCACTGTTGTATGTCCATTGGTTACCGAGATATTGAAATTGGTAAACACAGTACGTTGTCGCAATGTTAAACTTATGGGAAATAAGTAAAATTCTATATCTCGGTTATTTCTCAACATATCTCAATAAAACTTAGTATATGGCTTCGTCTAGTTCAGTCTACTAAACATTGAATTAAAACCACCCAGTTTTAACGTACCCGTTGCAGCAAACCTACATACTCATTCCCCATGTTATTCTTATGGGGCTTACCAAAACATGTCAAATCTCGCTATGTTGGATTAAAATATGTTGTTTTGCATGTGAAATTCGCCGAGTATGCAGGTCTGCTGCAACGGGGTTGTTTATATATCTATCTATCCATCTATATATATTTATATATTATATATGTGTCTGTGAGCACGATAGCGGCCGTAAACATGGTCCGATCTTAATGAAATTTGGTACGACATGTAAAGTGGTAATCAATTGACGAGTTCGTAAACCAGCCCGATCGGACCACCGGAAGGGGGGTTAAGGGGGATAAACCCCACCAAAAATGTGTTTTTTGAGTTTTTTACATAGAAAAATAAAATTTATCCAATTTTGGTAGGCATCTTTGAATTCAGCTCAAAAAACAAACAATTCAGTATCTTGAATCATTGCTCTATTCCATTGGTTACTGAGATACTAAGTGTGGTAAACAGTACGTTGTCTCAATGTTAACCTTATGGGAAATAAATAAAATTCTATATCTCGCTTATTTCTCAACATATCTTAATAAAACTTGGTTTGTGGCTTCATCTATATCTCATGTATTTTAGTCTAAAACCCCTAAAATTTCCATTTTTGTGACAGCAAACCTGCATAATCATTGCCCATGCTATACTCGTACTTATGGGAAATAAAAAAATTCTATATCTTCCTTATTTTTTAACATATCCCGATAACACTTAGTTTATGGCTTCTTCTAGTTAACATCTACTAAATAATGAATTAAAACCAACCAGTTTTAACATACCTCTTGCAGCAAATCTGCATACTCATTCCCCATGTTATTCTTATAATGATTACAAAAACATGTCAAATATCGCTGTATTGGATTGAATTATGTTCTTTTGCATTTTAAATTCGCTTAGTATGCAGAACTGCTGCAACGGGGGTATTTTTAATTCTGTCAATTTACATGGAATGCAAAGGATATCTAAGTGCGTTTACAATTAGCCTGCCAATTTTTACTTGATATTGAAATTGAGCCTATTTAATTTTATCTATAGAGTTTTGATTTTCCATTGAAAATCATCGTCAGAATCCGTTCCTGCACACAAGGGTGTTGTCTTGATTTTCAATGGATTACAAAATCGCACGAAACTAAAATCGCAACGTTTAAAAACGTTGTTTTTAAACGTACACAAAATTCCACTAATCAAAATGAAGAGAAATTGATTCCTCACAATTTACAATTTTAATTTTCCTAATAATTGACGTCCGAGTTTAAATAGTAGGGCATACCCGTATTGCTCCCGTATTGCAATGACAAATATTATAATATATACTTACTTTTCAGTATACACCTAATTGAAGGTTATTACTCTATTTCTATTAATTTTACGGATACGTTGTTTTATTATATCCACAGCTTGTAATTCATAAGCATGGTACGATCGTAAGCTGACTATTGCCATCAACTTAATTTGCCTTCACAAATTAGCTTAATTTGTAATGTCATATGAATTATGGAGATTCCATTGTGAAAGATGAACATAGAACACGGTACATATATTTTATTTGCCTAAACAAAAATCCAAAAAAAATTGGCCTAATCCAAAAATATAAATATAAATACATACAAAAACTAGTATTTTAAACTTATTTAGTAAATCTGAGGTAGCGGGAAAATTATTCACAGGATTAAGAAACAGTGTTTTTAGAGATAAATTATAAAGTGGCGGGTTCAAAATGTGATGCAGGTGTAAGTTATAGGGAGAGGTGAATTACAATCGGCGACGACGGACAATCGTAACTGTAGACGGCACTAAAACATCGGATATAAACATTTTACAGCTGTCAATATAATCTTCTGACGTATGGACAGTGGAAAAATCCATCCTCTTTTATATTCTAAGTGTTACGATCCTATTTAGCGTAAAGATATGATACAGGCTCGCAACAATTAAAAGTCAACGAACAAAAAGAGAGTGTTTATACATTCTTAATTAGTATTATGGTCATAGAACTTCATAAAGAAAGCCCTCCGTGGTCTGATGAGGTACAAGTACGCCATTAAAAGAACACCTTATTTAAAAAAAAATGCATTTCAAGTTTCCTTTATGGTGGTAAAGAATTAATGTTACTTCAACCTAATTAATATAATAATCGGTAACAAACGGTAAAAAATAAAGGAAAAATATTGAAAAATACTCACGTTTTTTAAGAATGTTACTCATAAAATAACAAGAATATCTTATTATTATGTTTTTTCCATAATTATATACATAGAAAAATTAAAATATATAATTTTGGTTTACACCGTTGAATTTAGCTAAGAAAAATTAATTATTTTGCATTTTTACTTATTGCTCTAGGTCCATCGTCTATCGAGATAAGTAGATATAAAAGAAGAAAGAGACGTTACTTTTTAGCAACTTTCTTATGGGAAATACAATGGGATCAGTTTTTGCACCGGCCGGTGCAATATTTCCGGTGCAATATTTCTAATATTTTGATATGTTGTTAAACTAAGCAAGTGAACTTGTAAATAGTATAAATTAATTCTATCTACCCTATATATTTTAAAATATAAAATTACAAAATTAGGTTTGATATATTCCTCTTTAACTGTAGCTGTTGACTCTATAAAATCTAGTTTTCGCTTCTTAGCACCCGTGTTTTCTAATTCTAATTTCCTCTTTTTGGAACATCTCTCTAATAATGGCTTAGAAAGAGGTTCTATTTCATTGATAGTGCATGGATACAGGTTGCTATTAATGTTTATTCGACTTCTTGGAATATAAGGTATAAGGTTGGGACTTTCTACTAAACCCCATTCCTCTAAATTTATACCTTTAGGTATTGTGGAAAAGGGTGTATTAGATTTAGTAAAATATGTAGCTCCAGATTTTATATAACACTTTTGTTTTACACTAATAGTATCGGGACATTCTTCTGTTATTTCTATATAATTTATTGGTAAGCAGTTAAAGCTAAATGCTGATATAGCATATTTTATTAACTTATCCCTTTGCACACTGTCTCCTGGCAACTTTAGCTGTACACCTGTTATCTTTCTTGTATTAATATTACCCCAATATGCATATTGTAAAATATTGTTAAATACAAGGCAACAACTATTTTGTAATTGATTAGCTACCTTAGTCCACATTTTATGCAATGGCACAGAGTAGAATGGAGCGTTTTGGAGGTATCTCATATTGTCGTCTATCAAACTTACACAATCTCTCAAGGGTTCAATCTCTTTTCCAAAACCTCTACAATAGTTGTAAATTGTTGCTTCTAATCTTGTAATTCCATTCTCTCTGGCTAGTTTAGACGAGAAAGTATCTCTTAGTCTAGTATCCGGGCAGTTAACGAAATTTATAATATGATTTCCTAAATTTTTAGTTACTCCCGGACTTGTTATTTGGCATATAAATTTATTATATATTTTAACCCTACTGTTTTCGTTAAACCATGTTAAACAGTCTTTACCAACATAATAGGTACTGTCTGTAATAGTATTATATCCCTCTTGTATTTCCCCTGAGTAACAAAAATCAAAGTTTTCTGTTAAATACCTACACATTTCCTCCTTATCAAAAATACCAGCAAAGTCTATTGTAATATCTAAGTCCATAACTATTGTGACAGATATTTCCTGGTAAGAGAAAAGATGATCGGTTACACTAGTACATCGAACCGCAGGAAATCACGTCGCGGGTTGTCAGAGGCCCTGGAATCGCTCAGCTCGGTCGCTGGGATAATTCCAGGGGTCGAGGATCGAAATCACAGTAGTTACCAGATATTCAAATATTACGTTTCTCAAGGAAGTGATCTAATTACGTGTCCAACTAAGTGTTTATATTAGATTATAGTCACCGTTATACGCCTCAACACTTTGCTTTCCACATCAAAATCGGCGATCGGATTGTCTTTTGTCTTTGTTAACAGATTTGTCTAATATTTGGGTATGTTGTTAATCTAGGCAAGTGCATGTATAAATGATATATATTATTTTTATCTAGCCCATATATTTTTAAATGTAAAATTATAAAATAGGCCAAAAATATCAACTTTGCTATTTATTGTCTGATTTGTCTAATATTTGGGTATGTTGTTAACTTAAGCTAGTTTATTTGTAAATGATAAATTTTAATCCTATTTACCCCGTATATTTTAAAATATAAAATTACAAAAATATGTAGAAATACTAACTTTGGTCTTTATTGTCCGATTTGTTTAATATTTGAATATGTTGCTAACTTAAGCAAGTGAACTTGTAAATAGCATATACTAATTAAATATAACCAATAACTTTTAAAATATAAAATTACAAAAATATATAAAAATGTTAACTTTTGTATTTATTAACAGATCTGTCTAATATTTGGGTATGTTGTTAACCTAAACAAGTGCATGTGTAAATGGTATATATTAATTATACTTACCCTCTATATTGTAAATAAAAGATTTTTTAATTAACTTTGGTCTTTATTTTCTGATATGTCAATAATTTGGATATGTCGTAGTATTAAGCAAATGCATTTGTAAATGGCATATATTAATCTTATCTACCTTGTATATTTTAAATAATAAAATTACAAAAAATGGATTAAAATATTAACTGTGCTATTAAATGTCTGATTTGTTTAATATTTGGGTATGTTGATAACTTAAGCTAGTATATTTGTAAATGACATATTAATTTTATCTATTTTGTATATAAAATTATAAAGTTGGCTAAAAATATTAACTTTGATGTTTACAATCTGAGTTGGCTAATATTTTGTGTATGTTGTTAACCTAGGCAATTGCATGTGTAAATGGCATATATCAATTTTATAGGTAAAATAAACACAATGCTATGCTTTTGGCTACCCTTTAATGTTAACCAATAAATTGAAATCTGATAATCATAGTATTTATGAATCTAACAAAATATTAACTTTTATATGCCTGCATAAATAAAAAAATAAAATTATTGTTGTTATCGACATAAAAGCAAACATTAACAGAACTATACACAAAATACTTGTCTTTCTTTATGCTTGTTTGGTGTAGTCTTTAATTTATCTAATTTAATTTTGGTTTTATAATTAATATCAAACTTTCCACTGTTTACTTCGTTCTCTAACCAATAATCGGAGGCATATCAGTTACGAATATTTTCCAATTGTATGATATATCTTTTCCTATTTCAATGTTCCACCTGTTTGATAGCACGTATTAAAAACTCTGCACCCTCTTCTAAATCTTCCAACCTATTATATTCTCTAAATTTTACATCGCCTTTTATATATTGCATTAACATAGCATTAGACGTATCCAAGTCTTCTTGGACAGGAGGGATATCTGTATAATCCCATTTATTGTTATGGAATTTTAAATTTTCTATATTAGGAAATGAATGACCAAAGTATGTCACTGTTCCATTGGTATTGAAGGTTGCTAGTGGCTCGTTATTGGGTAAGTATATTATGTCTAAGATGAACTTACCATTATGTACTGTGTATGGTAGTACTACATAACCTTCTCTATTCTTGTTTAATTCTACAAATACAGTTTTACAAGCACCTTTAACATAATGCACACCTTTTTGTCCATCTTTCTCTGCTATTACACCTACAAATGTAAATTTATTTTTATCATTTATCACAAATGCAATATATCTTATAATACACAAATCTTATAATATACAAATATATCTTATAATGCCCGTACTGTTCTGAATCCCCCCATAGTCTAAGGAAGTATTCTTTTAAGTTTTCTTCCCTTTATCTTATTTCTTGTTCTTTAGTCAATTGTTTGATATATTCCTCTTTAACTGTAGCTGTTGACTCTATAAAATCTAGTTTTCGCTTCTTAGCACCCGTGTTTTCTAATTCTAATTTCCTCTTTTTGGAACATCTCTCTAATAATGGCTTAGAAAGAGGTTCTATTTCTTTGATATTGCATGGATACAAGTTGCTATTAATGTTTATTCGACTTCTTGGAATATAAGGTATAAGGTTGGGACTTTCTACTAAACCCCATTCCTCTAAATTTATACCTTTAGTTATTGTGGAAAAGGGTGTATTTGATTTAGTAAAATATGTGGCTCCAGATTTTATATAACACTTTTGTTTTACACTAATAGTATCGGGACATTCTTCTGTTATTTCTATATAATTTATTGGTAAGCAGTTAAAGCTAAATGCTGATATAGCATATTTTATTAACTTATCCCTTTGCACACTGTCTCCTGGCAACTTTAGCTGTACACCTGTTATCTTTCTTGTATTAATATTACCCCAATATGCATATTGTAAAATATTGTTAAATACAAGGCAACAACTATTTTGTAATTGATTAGCTACCTTAGTCCACATTTTATGCAATGGCACAGAGTAGAATGGAGCGTTTTGGAGGTATCTCATATTGTCGTCTATCAAACTTACACAATCTCTCAAGGGTTCAATCTCTTTTCCAAAACCTCTACAATAGTTGTAAATTGTTGCTTCTAATCTTGTAATTCCATTCTCTCTGGCTAGTTTAGACGAGAAAGTATCTCTTAGTCTAGTATCCGGGCAGTTAACGAAATTTATAATATGATTTCCTAAATTTTTAGTTACTCCCGGACTTGTTATTTGGCATATAAATTTATTATATATTTTAACCCTACTGTTTTCGTTAAACCATGTTAAACAGTCTTTACCAACATAATAGGTACTGTCTGTAATAGTATTATATCCCTCTTGTATTTCCCCTGGGTAACAAAAATCAAAGTTTTCTGTTAAATACCTACACATTTCCTCCTTATCAAAAACACCAGCCAAGTCTATTGTAATATCTAAGTCCATAAGGTAGTACATTTCCTTTTCCAGATCTTGCAATATTTTCGGCAGCTCTTCTAATAAATCACTAATTTTAACATTAGCAAGTTCAATGTTATAAGGCCCTTATAGACGGGGACAGTAAAACGGTCAGAAGACCGGACAGTAGAGGCTGGTTCACAGTTGTTCCTTATGCTGATCATATGGGTTGACTCTGCCGCTATCTACCAGCAATCACTGAAACCTCCTCTACTATCTTTACCATAAAGAACGAATGCATTTGGAGCAGTGATTTGAAAAATTCATTAATCTAAATTTATTTTAAAACTTACTATAATAATGAATTACTATTTAACCGGTTGTATATTAATTATATATTAATATATTAATGTTTTTGTGCAATTTATGAATATTGCAGCCACCCTTTTGCATAATAACATCAGGAAATTTTTTTGCTATAAACATTAGGGGGCTTTCAACAAATTTTAAGATATAGGAGTGCTATACCAAAATAAATAATAAAGTATAAATCTTTTTTATAACATACAAAAATTATAGCCTCTGGAGAAACAAATTTTGAACAGCTTATGTCAACTTTATTTTTATTTGTTTACGTTTAGGGGTGTAACAGGTTTATAGCCCTATGCAAAACCGGATTTTTTAACATAAAAATACAGTAAGAATTGTTTTCTTTCTAAATTTTGCCCCATCAGGCAGTTATCTGTCTGTATGTTTTTCTCATATAATTTAACATAGTTTTTGAGCTATTTCTGGCATCTACTTTAAACTTTACACACATAAATAAGATTTTTTGTGATTTGTGAGCGATTTTAGCACAGAGTAACAAGTTCTAACTCGGCCCAAAAAATGAATAATAAAAATTTTCTGAAATTATTACAGAAATCCTTAGCCAACTATAGCATTTTTTCATTACAGTTCAATTGGCGATTGGCGATCTATTGCAATATAAATAATTAATGTGAAACACGTGTCCATTTAATATTACGATGACGAATTTTTCACAGTTAAAAATTTTTATATTTTCATAAGGTAACTTCTAACAAATTTTAAAATGTTTTGCATATTACAAAGGCCATAAATGTGAAATATTAAGCATATAAATATTATAAATATAAAAAGGTCCCCATTTTTAGTTGTTGGACAAGGTAGAAACTTGGTAATTTATTCCAAAATTTACACCATTATAGTCATTGATTAAGTATATTTTAAGTAACTAATTCAATTAGGTTCAAGCGATATGTTGAATTATATGAGAAAAATATATTTGGATAGCCGCCTTTCCCAAAACAATCTTCTATTGTATTTTCTTTGTAGGATCCGGATACCATGAAATTACGAAATTTTCAACGAAATAATCCGAAGTAATTTAATAAATAAAGGTGCGTATTAAATTTAGAAAATCCTGATGAGATCTACGCACTGAAATAATATGTTAAATACTAATTCGTTAAACATTTCATTACATCTTTTAAAATGTGCTCTTGCCCCCCTTTTAGTTTTATCAGCGAATTTCCTTTTTAAACGTATCTCGTATAGTGGCTTCGTAATAACCAAATGTCGTTTGTTACATAAGAGGACAACGTCAATCAGCTGCTACATTGTTGTATAATAAAATATTTTGAAGTTGGCTTAAAGAGGACCTAATCTGGATCTGAACACAATGAGCGTGTTCAGCCGCAGTCACCGGTGGGTAATCTACTAACCTATTATAAGTGAGCGGTAGTGGTGGATGTAACACCTAATAATAATAACACCTAGTAATATTTATTGTTGTGCATCCACCGATGTTGTGTTTACGGTGGATTCGGTAAGTAACCGGACATTGTTGATTGTCAAGATGCGGTGGATTTGCCTATTAGTGACTATGGTAACCGGTTAGCCACCGGTGACTGCGGCTAAACGCACCCATTGTCGGACGATTCTACAGAAAAAACAGAAGTTCAATGTTACTAGATGCTTCTTGTCAGGTCGTTTTTTAAAACCAAATCAAGAAGATTTTTATCGTCACGTTATAAATCTTGTAAATTAATTCTTTTTAGGATATTATGCTTTAAAATCCAAAGTAACTAATGGTAATAGCCATAAACTAGATACTCCGTAATTTAGAAGTTTGATCAGACTTTACTATACGTCCTAAATTTAAATTAGATACCTACAGTGGTTATAAATAAATATGTGAAAGGTATATAGAAACCAACCGAAAAAAGCTATGAAGCTTGAAAACAATTATTAAAAAGTAAATTATGTTTTAAGATGCTGGGACAAAGCCTCAAAATTAGCCATGAGCGTGTTTTGCTTTTTTGTGTGTGTAACGCTATAATGCCAGTGTTTTTCTTAATGTTTTGATTGGGAAAGCCGCAAATCTAGCCTATTTCACTACCTAATAGCCATTTTTTAAAAGGCATAATTTAAAATATAGCCTAAAGAGAAATAACAAACAGTGGCGGATCCAGAGCATAAGTTCGGGGGGGGGGGGCAAGTAGGATTTTGAGGGTAACCTTCCAGGGGGTCTGGGAGGTACGGGGGCCCCCCCGGAAAATTTTTGAAAATTTGAACTGAAAACTCGTGTTTTTAAACAATCTAGAGACAAAAAACGTGCTCAATTTTCAATTAAAAACTACAGTTTTTTATTGGATTTATTTATTAAAGTGTAGGTAATTAGGGAAGAAAAGACTTGTTTAGAGGTTCAAGCCATAAGTTTATTATTTACATTACTTGAATACTTTCTCCAGAAAACTTAAAACTAAATAATAAGTTCTAGATCGGGACTTCTTTTTCTACCTTAGCATAACGCTCGATTACATTATCAACATTCACAACGATGTATGCAAAAAGACATAGTCCGTTCAACCTCTCTTCAACAATTCTTGTCCGTAACCAAGATTTAACCAGCTTTAAATTTGCCGTTTATCAGCGATCGGCAAACACTCAAGATAGTTTTTCACGGCCGATCGCAGTTCCGTAAAGCTAGATCGGCTTTATTTATCCGCGATCGGCTGACACGCGCTATCGTATTACGCAGCCGTTCACGAATTCCGCAAAGTTTATTTAGCCGTTTCGATCGTTATCGCGGCCGATTGCTAGTTTTTATTCGCGATACTTTTTGCGGCCGATCACGAGTTTCTTAAAGCTGAATTTGCTTTTTATTCGCGATCGGCAAATACGCGCGTTTTTTGCGGCGGATCGCAAGTTTCGTGAACACTCTTGTTACGATTTTTCCCCACATTCTCGGGGGGGGGGGGGCAATTGCCCCCTTTGCCCCCCCCTTGGATCCGCCACTGATAACAAATGGATCCAGTTTCAAAACACCCTGTGCAAAAAATTGCGGCGGCCGGCGCGGCGCAGCGTCGCGATTCCGCGCGGTCACCCATCCAAGTTTTGACCATGCCCGACGTTGCTTGATATTTTTCTACTGTCCAGACTTCTGTCCAAAAATCAAACATGTTTGATTTTACTGTCCAGTATTTTTACTGACCGCTCGCAATGTTAATAGATAGGAGGAGACAGTAAATTAGTTCAGCGGACAGAAGAAATTTATGGAGCGCTAGTATCGCTCCGATTATTTTAACATTGATTTAA
The DNA here is from genome assembly GCA_035578135.1 of Flexamia atlantica. Taxonomy (NCBI): domain Eukaryota; kingdom Metazoa; phylum Arthropoda; class Insecta; order Hemiptera; family Cicadellidae; genus Flexamia; species Flexamia atlantica. The sequence goes on along the minus strand of JAQJVK010000001.1, from coordinate 128,841,621 downwards.
ATGGAAGAGGAGCAATGTGAACAGGTCTCTACTGTCCGGTCTTCTGACCGTTTTACTGTCCCCGTCTATAAGGGCCTATAGGGAATTGCAATAGGATTTTCGTACTTTTGTTTAATTTTATAAATGTCTTTGTTTACTATTTGTGATATGCCAGGTCTTTGTAAGGAGAATGGTGGACAACTCCATGTCGAGATAAAGAGAATTTTTTAAACACCCCACGTAAGTAACTGTTATAAGACCCACATATTTCCTTTTTAGCTTTAAAATTATTTTTTATATGTGTACCACTATTATAGTTGGTAAAGTCTGTTATTTTAAATAACATAATATTGTCATAATATTATTGTCTGTAAATTTTGGAAATTTATGTAAAACTTAGTGTGTAAGTCAAACATATATTTTTCAATAGTGTACACAAACATTACGTGTTCTGTCAATTGTCTACTTGCCAACAGACATTTTACAGGAAATTTACAACTATATTAAACAGATATATAATTTCTTTGCCCCTAATAAGGTACACTTTATTTGTAACTATTAAACCATTATTACCATACGTCTTTGTATAGCTTCGTTTATACGTGTCCTTGCTTGGGTATTTTTTCCGTTATCATTAGTCAATAAACTTAAATTTAAACGTTGGATAGGTAATATAATACAATGTTTGTTGTCACCGCTTGAAACTTAAACATAGTAAAATCAATTTAATTTTTACAAGGCATATATAAATTACTAATGCTTTAGACTGACACTTATAAATCAAACAATAAAGATAACAGTGTTGTAAGCTATTTATGTCTTCTCTGCTAAGGTAACATCTCTTGCAGACAAATTGGTTTTACATATGTACTACATTACAATCAATTATTTTGGTAGTGTTATGGATTTTCCACACTGTTAACTAATAAACGACACCAATATATAAGCGGTCTTAACAGTTTACAGACATTTACAACTGGAGGGGGGACATTGTACTCTTATTTGATACAATGTGTTGCACATAACAAAGCAGCCGTTGCATTATATTACATTAACCAAATTTTATGCATTATTTCGATGTATTCCCACTACTTTTTTTCTCTATATAAAAAGAGATAAAAATGTACTCTGTTAGCGATTTATTGGGAAATAAAATTAAAGCTACAAACGAAAGGTTTGGTATATGGTTTTTATTAGAAAACCTTTGCAATAATAACCTTCTTACAGACATAGGAAATATAAATTATTGCGAGGGCGAACAAAAATTAAATAATCCTACTCCTATAACAGATATATTTTGTGATAATATTATGTTATTTAAAATAACTGGCTTTACCAACTGTAATAGTGGTACACATATTAAAAATAATTTTAAAGTTAAAACGGAAATATGTGGATCTTATAACAGTTACTTACGTGGGGTGTTTAAAAAATTCTCTTTATCTCGACATGGAGTTGTAGCAAAACTACCATTCTCCTAACAAAGACCTGGCATATCACAAATAGTAAACAAAGACATTTATAAAATTAAACAAAGTACGAAAATCCTATTGCAATTCCCTATAACATTGAACTTGCTAATGTTAAAATTGGTGATTTATTAGAAGAGCTGCCGAAAATATTGCAAGATCTAGAAAAGGAAATGTACTACCTGTAATGAGCCTAATTTGCACAGGGGTAAGAATTGGCTCATTAGGCCTAGTCATGGGACCAGTAGGCCTAGGTCTATCTAGCCTATGTTTAACCTATGAAGGGAGTGTTGACGTTATAAATAAACACTACTATTTCCCTAACTTAAACCCTTTGAGTGATTAAGTAACTCACGGCGTTGGGGTGGATGGTTATGACCCTAATTATCACCATCGGAAGGCTAACCTAGTCGGCCTCATAACAGCCGACTCCGATCGCCGATTTTGATGTGGACAGCAAAGTGTTGAGGCGTATAACGGCGACTATAATCTAATATAAACACTTAGTTGGACACGTAATTAGATCACTTCCTTGGGAAACGTAATATTTGCGAACGGAACTGCGGTTGTTGTTGTTGTGAACAACATAACCTAAAAGACGTCGTCACGACTGCGTTATGCAGACGACAGCTTGCGACAGCTTGACAGCTTGCGCTGCTTCTTCTTCTGCTCGCCAAGCGCGCCAAACTGTTTTTCTGGCAGAAAGTAAAAAACAGTGACCGGAAGAGCCTTTTTTTTGCTATTAACCAGCCGCTTTATCAGCTGGGAAAAAAGGCTGGTGAGTCATCACCGGAAGGGGTGAGCACATGGCGTGCTGATAACCCCTGAATCTTCACTCTTGGCTGTTCCTCTGAAGTGACCGGTGCGTAGTTCGTCTTGCGAGTGCGAATTCTTCCCCGGACGCTTCCGACTGTGTGCCTCGAGTTATTGTATTCGACGTCTTCCAATACATTTTGTATTAAAGGTACGTCAGCGTCATTTTCTGGATTTAAGTTGATAATTCGATCTGTAAACTTTTCTTAAAGTTGATCGTGTCGCGGGATAGGGTCCGAGACCTATCCTGCTCGTCTCTTGGCTGTAACCAAGACTAGTTAAAATTAATTATCTTGGTGCCGATTACCATTTAGTTTTCCTTTTGGGGGTATTTTACCAAATTCTGTGTAACCAATTTAGAATAATTGGTGATTTTCATAATTGGTTTAAGTCCTAGATGTTCCTGCTGTTGTAACAGGCTTATGCTTGTCCAAACCTGCTGTGCTGCAGGAGTGTAAGGTTTGTCCTGCTCCTGTACTTATTGGCCACTAGTGAAATAGTTCAATGTTGTTTCTTGACTAGGGTAAACATTAACTATGGGTAACTAGTGTTAACTCTGAACATCTCACAGAGCTAGGGAAAACAGCAGAGGGCATTTTACTTAGAAGGTGTTTCCAGATTTAGTCTGTCCTAAGTTGAATGCCATCTAGGTTGAATATAACTGAGCTCTCATATTTGAATATCTGGTAACTACTGTGATTTCGATCCTCGACCCCTGGAATTATCCCAGCGACCGAGCTGAGCGCTTCCAAGGCCTCTGACAACCCGCGACGTGATTTCCTGCGGTTCGGTGTACTAGTGTAACCGATCATCTTTTCTCTTACCAGGAAATATCCGTCACAAACATGGCGCCCGAAGGCAGGGACTAGTGATAGATATCTAGTCGTATTATAACAGTAGTGTGTGTCAGATTGAGAGCTCGGTGACAGGTACAGTAACCGATTTTGATAACGTTGTTATCGTATACCTGCTCATTGAATATTTCAACTAGTTATAATACTGGTGTTGCTTTTTTGAGTTTTCATTGGTAAATTGTGGTTTTATTTAGTACAAAAATAAATAAAAAAAACCTATTGTCTGAATTTATTTTGTTAGTTCAAATATTGGTTTTGGTGAATTATTTGAATTATTTTGAATTTGACCAATATGCCGAACGACCCACCGGTCACGACTGTGGCGTCTGCGCTGCAACAGTCGATAGCGACCACACAGGGTTCGGTCATGGACTCGGTCCTGGGGGTGACATGCTCAGGTGCGCCCACTCCAACCACCTCATCGCTGGCGTTCACAACCGCTGTGACCACAACAGCGGTGATAGCGCCCAAGTCTCCGGTGGATGATCCTCGTGTTGGATGGATACACGAGTTGCCGCGAACTGAGCTTGAGATGGAGATAACTCGCCATGGTTTATCTGTGGAGGGCTCTGTGTCGGAGCCTCGAAAGCGCTTCGAGGATTATTGGAGGAGCGTGCCTGTAACCGACATGTCGCAGCTGAGACAATCGGTGGTGACTCTGCCAGAGGAAGTGGAATTTGATGCTCGACCTACACTGTCACATGGGGTCCCCCCGCCATGGCAACCGTTAGATACGGTGTATGCTGGTGGTTATGGACCGCGTCTTCCGGCAACTTTGACATACAGTCAAATGGGTCCGAGGTCTTCAACCGCTCTTGGTGGCTGGCAACCATTAGCGGTGACACGCCAAGTGCCGAGGGTATCCATCGACCCACCACCTCCAGTGGTCTACTCAGCGACTACTGCTTACCATCCAGGGTCCGTCTGGACTTCTGGTGCGCATCCTGGTGCACTCGGTCATTGGCCAGTTCCAACTGATGGAAACTTCGGTCGACATCAGTTGGTGTACCCCTCACTATGGCCGGCCTGGACTTGTCCCATTGGGATTCCCAGAGGGCGGCATCAGTCCAGCAGCCACCTCAACGTCCCGACTACTTGACTGTTAACCCGTATGCGGGTGAGCCTGATGACGTCCGGAAGATTTTGGGACTGTCACCGAATGCGGACTCTGGTTATGTCCGTCGGACATTATCCACGCTGGTGCAGGCCTTAGGGCAGTTGGAAGAAAACCAGCAACACGCCCACTCAGAGCCGGTTATGCAGCTCAACCCGTACATGGTTGGAGTTGAACGGGCCACTCAGGCCATAAACTCCGAATATGTTCCTCAGTCCCGGATATCCGACCCGTACCGACCAGCTGATTACCGCAGGCCTGGTCCTGCCGTCCCAGAGCTGGATCGCCGCGCTTCTGACGTTGGTAAAACGTCTTCTGCTCTCTGCGACAAGGTCAGGAAGTGGAATCTGCGGTTTGACGGGAAACGGGATACCGTCTCTTTTCTGGAGCGACTCGAGGAACTGCGTGAGGCATACTCGCTCACGCCTGACGACATATTGAAGGCGATGCCCCAGCTGCTTCATGGTCAGGCCCTGCTCTGGTACCGCAACAACCGGGACGTATGAACTTCATTCCCGGAGTTCCAGCGTATGTTCGAGACGCAATTCTTCCCCCAAGGTTACCGCCGTAACTTGGATGAAGAAATTCGCAAACGGACGCAGGGTGAGACCTAGGCATTCCGAGACTTTGTGACCTCGCTTACAACCCTGATCCGTAGGATTGGGGAGTTTAGTAACCAGCATAAGTTGAACCTGGTGTACAAAAATATGCGCCCCGAATACAAGTTCATGATTCGGCGTCAGGACTTCTCCTCCTTGGCTGAGCTCCTCGAACGAGCTGAGGAGTTTGAAGAAGTCGTGCGTGAGCGGCAGACTTTCCGTCCCCCTCCTCCAGTCTCACAGGCGCTGGTACCTGAGACCGCCTACGTGGGTCGTCGAAAGAGCGACCATTCCCTGGACATTGCTGTGGTGAACGACTGGACACCCTTCATGGGGCAGCCGCAACCACAGCCTCCGGTCCAATCGCCTCGGAGTACTGTCACCGGCTCAAGTGGTGTGATGAACCCACGAGGCCAGGGGAAACAAGTCGCTCAGTCCAATCGACAGCGGTCTCTAAGTCCACGTGGGGTGGAAAGCCAAACCCCTCCTCCCAGACCTCAGAGCGAGTGTTCTCGTTCGAAGCAGTGGAAGTGTTGGAACTACCAAGCCGAAGGACATGGCTTCCGTCAGTGCCAGCAACCGAAGGGCGTGTGGTGCGCACGGTGCAAACGAGCAGGTGTCTCAACCTCTCGTTGTGATTGCCAGTCGGGAAACGCCATGCGGACTCAGGCGCCCGGAGGTCCCCTGAGCCCGGAGCGTCCCAACGCCGAACAACCTCGGAGGAGTGGTCGAAGTGGCTCAAGACGATAGTCACTTTCGACTTTGGTACGACCGAGCAGCGTGGAGTCTCCGACATACGTCCTTTCATCGACGTGAGGCTGCTCGATCGGAACTTCCGGGCCCTGTTGGACACTGGGGCTGTTGTAAACCTCATTGGGGACGAGGTTGAGCGGTATCTCCGCGAATGTGGTGTCAAACCCGAGGAGGCCAATGCGGAGCTGAAAATGGTGGATGGTACTCGCTGTCGAGTCCGAGCGAAGTACTTCCAACCAGCTGCCATCTTGGGTCAGGACTGTATACTGGGAGTGTACTATGTCCCGAACCCGAGCACGGAAGTTGTTTTGGGTATGAGGTGTATCACCGATCATAACCTCATACAAATAAACATCAATCGTGATGTCGAGGCAGATTGTTTGGAGCCGATGGCCTGTGCTTCTGGCACCTTGAAGCCCCAGACAGGGGTCTAGCGAGGAGGACCGACGCCTCCAGTCCTTCCTTCAGGAGGAGCTTCCTCTGTTTGACGCTGTTGTCGGGCGAACTGCGTTGGTCGATCATGTGATTCGACTGAAAGAAAACGGAGTCCCAATCAAACAGCGGCATTATCCCCGTAACCCTGCGATGCAAGCGATCATCAATGAGGAGGTAGCTACGATACTTCGGGATGGTGTGATAGAACCATCGGAGAGCCCTTGGAGCTCTCCCATCGTACTCATCAAGAAATCGACCGGCAAGTATCGCTTCTGCATCGACATGCGCAGGGTGAACGACTCCTCGATCAAGGATGCATATCCCCTCCCCAGGATTAATGCCATCCTTGAGAAACTCAGGCAAGCCAAGTACATCAGTACCTTGGACCTCAAGCAAGGTTATTGGCAAGTACCTCTGGCTAAGGAGAGTCGCCCAATCACGGCCTTTACGGTCCCCGGCATGGGCCTTTCCAGTTCAAGGTCATGTCGTTTGGCTTGCACTCGGCTGGTGCGACCTTCCAGCGTCTGCTTGACCGCGTCATTGGGCCTGAGTTGGAGCCGAAAGCTTTCGCTTACCTCGACGATTTGGTGATAGTATCCTCTACATTTGAGGAGCACCTCGAGCTTCTCAGGGTTGTGTTCCGCCGGCTGTGAGACGCCGGGCTTCGTTTAAACCCTGAGAAATGCCACTTTGCTCGGAGAGAGCTCAAGTACCTCGGCCACGTTGTCAGCGCCGAGGGAATCTCGACTGACCCGGAGAAGGTAAGAGCCATCCAGGACTTCCCCGTTCCTACGAATGTCAAGGCACTTCGTAGCTTCCTCGGACTTGCCTCCTGGTATCGGCGCTTCGTCGAGAAGTTCGCTTCTGTCTCTGCTCCACTGCGTGGCTTGCTCAAGAAGAACGCCAAGTGGGTTTGGGGTGAGGAACAAACCAAGGCGTTTGACGATCTCAAGCGTGCCTTGAGCACCGCTCCTGTTCTCGCCTGCCCGGACTTTGCCGAAACGTTCGTGCTGCAGGTCGATGCGTCAAACACAGGCCTTGGTGCAGCTCTCACTCAGCGTCAAAACGACCGGGAAGTGGTCGTTGCCTACGCTAGTCGTCTTCTGTCTGACGCAGAGCAGAATTACACGACGACAGAGAAGGAGTGTCTCGCCCTTGTGTTCGCTGTTCGAAAGTTCAAGGCGTACCTTGAGGGGTACCATTTCGTGGCAATAACCAACCACGTCGCGCTTAAGTGGCTCCTGAAACTTCATGAGCCCAGCGGACGTTTGGCTCGGTGGGTCATGGAACTTCAACAGTTCGACTTCGAGGTCAGATACCGCAAGGGGACCTTAAACCGTGTAGCGGATGCTCTTTCACGGCAACCTGTCCTTGACGTCCCTCAGTATTCTCCTGTAAACCTGAATACGTTCGAGGTTGGAGTCCTGAGGAGACAAGGTGCGAGAGAGCAGCTACGACGGCAGAATGAAACCGTTGATGAGGTGACCCCTGAACCTCTCGACGGTGATCTTGGTAAGGCAGTCGGTGATGATACCGAACGAGAATTGCCGGGAACCAACGATGCTAGGTCGGATGCGGGAGTTGGTCAGTAAACACCCGCGTCGATATCCTCAATACCAGGTCCGATCAGGCACTTTGTATCGGGCCCTGGTGAAGAAGAATCGACCGACGACCTGGCGTATGTGCGTGCCGAGCGATAAGATCTCGGAGGTGCTGCACGAGAACCACGACACGGCGACGGCCGGTCACCTTGGGGTGAAGAAAACTCTGGCGAGAGTTGGTGCGGAATACTTTTGGCCGAACTGGTGACGAGACGTAAAGTCGTATGTAAGGTCCTGTGCTCAGTGCCAGGCTTACAAAGTCTCCCAAGCCAAACCGGCAGGTAAAATGTATTTCCGGCAACCCCAAGGCCCTTGGTACGTGGTGTCAGCTGACCTCATAGGTCCGTTGTCTCGGTCCCAGCGTTCCCAGCGATTCCTCTTGGTTGTGCAGGATACGTTTAGCAAGTGGACCGAACTTGCTGCGCTTCCCTCTGCAACCGCTCATAATGTGGTGACGAGGCTGAAGTCCATCCTGCTCCGCCATGGGGCTCCGGACGTGCTCATCACTGACAATGGCACACAGTTTGTCTCAAACCTGGTTCGCAGCCTGGCGGCGGAATGGGAAGTCACTCTGCAGACGACTGCCCCCTACAGCCCGCAATCGAACCCGGTAGAAAGGCAGAACCGAGTGGTGAAGACTATGATTGCTCAGTTCGTGAAGAACAATCATAAGACTTGGGATAACCACTTGGGCGAGTTCATGTACGCACTCAACACAGTGGTACATGACTCGACGGGATTCACTCCAGCGATGATCTGCTTCGGTCGAGAGCTGAGACCTCCTCGCGCCCTCTGTGGCCCAACCGTTGAGGCTTCTGATACGCTTGATGACCTCCCGTTGACCGAAGTCCAGCGTAAACGGGAGGCGGAATTCAAACGGTTGATCGAGGACGCTCGGAAAAACCTGAAGACGGCCTATCAGAGACAGGCCAGATACTACAACCTCCGCCGAAGGGAGGTGACGTATCGGGCTGGCGATCAGGTTATGCGGAGGCTTCACATCTTGTCCTCTGCTACTGATGCCATCGCTGGGAAATTAGCCCCAAAGTATCATGGACCCTGCACCGTGATCAGGAGCAAAGGATGTAACCTTTATGAGGTGAGTGATGAGGATTCCCAACAGTGTCACACAGTCCATGTCAAGGACTTGAAACCCTTCTGTCCGCGACGGTGATATTTCTGTAAACTGCTAGATGGTAGTTGAAGCGAAGTGTGCCACTTTCTGTTTCCCTGGTGCTTCCTGTAAACTGCGTCTCCAGTTGATGCCAGACGAGTTTTGATTTTATTTACTACGAGGAACTTTGAGAACTTTTTTTTACTGTTTTTTTTCGCTCCGATGTGTGAAGGGGGTGTAATGAGCCTAATTTGCACAGGGGTAAGAATTGGCTCATTAGGCCTAGTCATGGGACCAGTAGGCCTAGGTCTGTCTAGCCTATGTTTAACCTATGAAGGGAGTGTTGACGTTATAAATAAACACTACAATTTCCCTAACTTAAACCCTTTGAGTGATTAAGTAACTCACGGCGTTGGGGTGGATGGTTATAACCCTAATTATCACCATCGGAAGGCTAACCTAGTCGGCCTCATAACTGCCGACTCCGATCGCCGATTTTGATGTGGAAAGCAAAGTGTTGAGGCGTATAACGGTGACTATAATCTAATATAAACACTTAGTTGGACACGTAATTAGATCACTTCCTTGAGAAACGTAATATTTGAATATCTGGTAACTACTGTGATTTCGATCCTCGACCCCTGGAATTATCCCAGCGACCGAGCTGAGCGATTCCAAGGCCTCTGACAACCCGCGACGTGATTTCCTGCGGTTCGGTGTACTAGTGTAACCGATCATCTTTTCTCTTACCAGGAAATATCTGTCACAATAGTTATGGACTTAGATATTACAATAGACTTTGCTGGTATTTTTGATAAGGAGGAAATGTGTAGGTATTTAACAGAAAACTTTGATTTTTGTTACTCAGGGGAAATACAAGAGGGATATAATACTATTACAGACAGTACCTATTATGTTGGTAAAGACTGTTTAACATGGTTTAACGAAAACAGTAGGGTTAAAATATATAATAAATTTATATGCCAAATAACAAGTCCGGGAGTAACTAAAAATTTAGGAAATCATATTATAAATTTCGTTAACTGCCCGGATACTAGACTAAGAGATACTTTCTCGTCTAAACTAGCCAGAGAGAATGGAATTACAAGATTAGAAGCAACAATTTACAACTATTGTAGAGGTTTTGGAAAAGAGATTGAACCCTTGAGAAATTGTGTAAGTTTGATAGACGACAATATGAGATACCTCCAAAACGCTCCATTCTACTCTGTGCCATTGCATAAAATGTGGACTAAGGTAGCTAATCAATTACAAAATAGTTGTTGCCTTGTATTTAACAATATTTTACAATATGCATATTGGGGTAATAGTAATACAAGAAAGATAACAGGTGTACAGCTAAAGTTGCCAGGAGACAGTGTGCAAAGGGATAAGTTAATAAAATATGCTATATCAGCATTTAGCTTTAACTGCTTACCAATAAATTATATAGAAATAACAGAAGAATGTCCCGATACTATTAGTGTAAAACAAAAGTGTTATATAAAATCTGGAGCTACATATTTTACTAAATCTAATACACCCTTTTCCACAATACCTAAAGGTATAAATTTAGAGGAATGGGGTTTAGTAGAAAGTCCCAACCTTATACCTTATATTCCAAGAAGTCGAATAAACATTAATAGCAACCTGTATCCATGCACTATCAATGAAATAGAACCTCTTTCTAAGCCATTATTAGAGAGATGTTCCAAAAAGAGGAAATTAGAATTAGAAAACACGGGTGCTAAGAAGCGAAAACTAGATTTTATAGAGTCAACAGCTACAGTTAAAGAGGAATATATCAAACCTAATTTTGTAATTTTATATTTTAAAAGATATAGGGTAGATAGAATTAATTTATACTATTTACAAGTTCACTTACTTAGTTTAAAAACATATCAAAATATTAGAAATATTGCACCGGAAAATATTGCACCGGAAATATTGCACCGGCCGGTGCAAAAACTGATCCCATATTGTTTCCCATAAGAAAGTTGCTAAAAAGTGACGTCTCTTTCTTCTTTTATATCTACTGAGATAGGTGTCCGAACACAGAATGTTGTCCCTCTGTTAACCTTAAGAGAATTAAATAAAATTCAGTATCTCGCTTATTTTTTAATATACCGTGATTAAAATTTGTAGCCTGATATAGTTGAGGTCTTATGGATTATGGTATAAAAATGACCGAGTAACGAAAAGCATCGTTAGCCCCGTATGATGAAATATATTTTTCATAATAACGCTCAATATATTCCAGTAAGTAAATAAAAAACAAAATTTCACAGCTTGTTTACCTCTAACAGATTTCCCTAACCTCCAACAAGGCTGTTTTTTACCTCCAACAAGGCTTTTACTTGCTACTTAACATACCTGTAGCAACAAGTTCTTACTACTTAAAACAATCAGCTGGTTTTCTGTTTCATTTGTGTTTAGGTTAGATTGACAGTGATTGACAATTGATGTATCGAACACATTGAACTATCGATTGTTGAATTGAACGAGTTTAGCAATTTTGATTTTCTTCTCGATCAGTCCGAGCAGGGAACATAGGCTATACTAACACCTCGATTGAGGCTATATTTTTGCCCAGTAAGCATTGACGTCCGGCATTGACGTCATAAGCTTTGGCACCCCAGGCCTTATGGAAGCTAGGTAACCTTGTATTATTGTTCTCTTCTTCTCTACAGTTCTTGGTTATACCACAGTAAAAAACGAACAGCTGACGTCATCGACTCCTGCTGATTTTTTTACTCCCTAGGAAGAAAAAGAGCCTCATTACTCCAGCCAAATGTGATAACACTGCTGCTAGCTTAGCGGTAAACCCAAAATTATTTTTTAAAGCATTTGAAATTCGCTGATGAGTATGCAAGTCTGCTGCTACGGTAATAGTATTAAATTATCTTTGACTGTTAGCAAAGCAAAGCTTTTGGTGGTTTTGTTCTTTAAAGCCTTGCTAAAAGTACGGGTCTTGAGGATTTGTTTCATAATAATCGAATTTTGAACAATGTTAAAATCTACCTGCGGCAGACCTGCATACTAAGCGAAATGGGAGACGCACTGTGTTTTACCATTAAAGATATTTCTATAGAGCATTAATTAAAAATATTGGACATAGACATTGTTCTTAAAGCAATCATTAAAGATACCAAATTAGTTAACGCTCTAAGCTGAATTCAATGGTGCAAATATAAATTAGATTACTTAGGTTTATCGGTGTAAAATATTGAATAATACTCACGTTTTTTGGGTTATAGGAATGTTAAACTCATAAAATAACAGAATATCTTGTTAATTTATTTTGTTAATATCTTGTTAATTTTGTTTGCGTGCGTGCGTGTGCGCGTGCGTGTGCGCGTGCGTGCGTGCGTGCGTGCGTGCGTGCGTGCGTGCGTGCGTGCGTGCGTGCGTGCGTGCGTGCGTGCGTGCGTGCGTGCGTGCGTGCGTGTGTGTGTGTGTGTGTGTGTGTGTGTGTGTGTGTGTGTGTGTGTGTGTGTGTTTGTGTGTGTGTGTGTGTTTGTGTGTGTGTGTTTGTGTGTGTGTGTGTGTGTGTGTGTTTGTGTGTGTGTGTGTGTGTGTGTGTGTGTGTGTGTGTGTGTGTGTGTGTGTGTGTGTGTGTGTGTGTGTGTGTGTGTGTGTGTGTGTGTGTGTGTGTGTGTGTGTGTGTGTGTGTGTGTGTGTGTGTGTGTGTGTGTGTGTGTGTGTGTGTGTGTGTGTGTGTGTGTGTGTGTGTGTGTGTGTGTGTGTGTGGAGCGGATTTTATCAGTTTATCAGTTTGTTCAAAGTAACAAGCTGCTTACTGTGATGAGCTAATAAGTGGATATTAAGGAAACAAACTCTCTTCTTCCCTTCCAACAGTGGGTAAAAGGGCCACTCACTGGGTTACTATACTCTGCATTTTACCAACAAAGTGCCTTTTTCCCGTATGGTATTACAAACACCGTCCACCAAGTTTCGTCCACCAGTTTAGTTTTAAAATTATTTTTCACCACACTACGACGAAATCACCTATTTTACAAACGTCAAACGCGGACCGAAACACACTGTTTGCCGTCACAGGACCGAAAACGTTGGGGACCCTAGGGCCGAAAGTCAGCTGATCGTTTATTTGTTTGAAACAACGTCAGAACATCACATAATTGTACACGGCATTCAACAGGTTCCAAAGACTGGATAGTTGCGATCATATGATTTTCATAGCTGTGTTTGTTTGAATCATGATAAAGAAGTTGTATCGTCGCTCATAACCTTAAAGTTTTGTTTTCAAGTGAGTCAAAGAATAATCTTTTTTTAATTATTTAGGTTATATTTCATTGTGTAGTGTGGTGAAAAATAGCGTTCGCACCTCGGCTGAAAGGGTTTTCGGCCCTTGTTGCGAAATATACTATTGTATTTTGATCTTGATATTCATACAGTTTTTCAGATACTATATTGAAGGTGCATCACCTTTCAGTAGCAGACGCCTGAAATCAAGGGCCCATTATAGCATAAAGCTATAAATTTATATTTCTAAAACTCGACATGTAAATTTGACTCAGACTTTCCAGACTTGTAATCAGATGTTCCATTAGAATAATTTTAATAGTAATTAAAAATGTAAGTGTCACTACACTTGAAGTAATTTATTCTAGAAAGTAAAACTAAATTTTAAACAAAACGTTTGAATATTTTTAGTTATTAATTAAGTGTTGAAAAAATGTTTATAAAGTGCCAGTCCTGGGCCTACATAAGCTAAATAATGAATTATGCATTGGCGAGAGGTAACTGAAAAGAGTAGGTCACAAGACTGCTCAAATAAAAGGTTTTAATAAACAAAGTAAAAAATATCAAGGTAACCAAAATTCAAAAGAAACAGGAAAATTTAAATGGAACAAAATTAAAATAAAATTGAATTTACAGTGTTTGCCCTGACAAACTTGGTTTTAAAATAACAATGGTTAAAATTTACATTAATAATTAACTTGTAAGTTATTAATACATTGATTACATAATAAATGAATGACTTGATAACTTCAAATTGGAAAAAAAAATTAGATAATACCTTTTTATAAAATATGTTTACATGATATTGAAATATTTACACTACCTTCTTATAGAATAACAAAGAAATCCAAATCACCCACAGCACACACTCCTAGCTCACTCCCATCACACACCCGCGTCTTCCCTCTCGTCCAGAGGTCTCCTTCTCCCACTCCTCTTCTTTCCTCCTCCCGCCGAGCAGATAATTGCCTCCTCATTGGCTGTCATCCCCGATAGGGAGTGTCTTAAAGGTTGTTGATACAGTTCTTAGAAGAACTCCCTACCGGGCACATCTTGCTCGCGTCAGCTGGGAAAGGACGAATGAAAGACGATCGGTCAGACGGACAGGTTATAGTTTCATGAGGCGAACTATCGAGTCTATGATTTATTAAGTTTTGAGTTTGGAAAATTATTAAGTTTTCGTCACGTAGTTACACCCCCCTGGCTTAAACGTCAACCTACCACCGGTTGACCAAATCGAAAATGTTACTTAAGGAGCTTTCGCGGTCCTCAGGATGACACGGACATCTTCTTTAGCGAGCGGAAATCTTGATGTGCGCCCCGACTCTTCATCCCCCCTTCCAGCGCCGCGCCGCGGTCTTGAACCGGCGCATCCTACCTACTCACGACCCTTCCAGCGGAACGCGGTAGAATAGATCAACTGACTTGTTGATTGAGCGGTCACGTCTTCTTTCGCCCTTTCGGTCTCCTTAAGTAAATTTAGTTGAAATTTTGGCTAAATTTAGTTTTGAAATAGTAATTTTGTTTTGAATTGCGGTGATATGAGTAGTGGCGATGTGGCGTTTCTGGCCCAATCAAACTTTGACAGGCAGTCAATTTTTTGACAGCTACTTCCGGTCACGTGACCGGAAGTGACGTCATCAGCTGTGACGTAGCTGTGACGTGTTGTAGGTGGGTATTTAAAGTTTAAATGCCCTGCTGTGCTGGGTATTTAAATTTTAAATGGCCGGAAGTGTGTCAAGGTCTTTTGGGGATGTTTTTAAAAAAGATCTTGCATTTTCGGAAGATCCGAAAATGCAAGATATTTTCTTTTTTTTATTTATTTGTTTTTTTACAAAAGTATTATTTTACAAGTTAGTAAAGTTTGCTCCCAAATTTGAAAAGTAAGTTGTTGTCGGTGCTGAAAGTTCTTGTTTATTTTCATTCTTCTTGTTGTTGTAAGTTGGCAAAAACACATTTTTTTCGTTTTGATTGTTTGTTGCATAAAGTTCTAAAGATAAACCAAACCCAGTGGTTATAAGTTGTTTTAGTTCTTCACTAAAAATTTCCAAATCCTTGTAGGTTGTAAGATTGATAGTGTTGTAGTGAATCCCGCGAATGTTGAGAGACATGACTAGAGTTGTTTACTCGACGAGAGGTGTAGCAGGAATGACTATTGCAAAGCCGGTGCTGCAGGTACCTCCGATGGTAGTGGGGGTAGTGGTGGGGGTAATGGCAGGTGTTTGTTTAATCACTTTGAATTTAATCGTTGCCACAATAGACCGAGTCGATGTTGTAATTCTTCTAGTTTATCCAACCGGTTCTTTTGATATGTTTTGCAACTACATTTACAATAGCAGAAAGAATTACATTTTGTACAAGCTTGTCCGTCAACTTGATCTTCAGGTATTCTAAAACATTTTTCTTTGCAACAATAAGTTATAAGTGTTAGATTATTTCTTTTGGATGACATGTTGGTTGTAGCTTGTCTTAAACAGAACTGAGCCTCTCAACGTTAAAGTTTCGTATTTATGTAAAGTATTCGAATAAAACTATCGAATAAAATAATCGAATAATACTATCGAATAAAATAATCGAATAATACTATCGATTAAAAGTTCAAGGTCATCCGTTTGAGGTTTTAAAAAAAATACAACATATCAGTATATAAAAACATATACTGATATGTTGTTGTTTTTTATCTTTTTATTTAAAACATTTTTTTTTTACAATGTTATTTTTGTGCGATGTGCAGAGTTAGTTCCGTAGAGTTGTTTCCGCTCATTCCGTGTGACACCAAATATAATGATCCTGGTTGAATTTCCCGCAGATCTTCATTTTGCAGCAACTGGACGAATCGTTTTGGAAGATATACTTGAAACTTTGGTTCATCACCCGGTGTATATGGTGCATCGGATAAAGATGCGACGACTGCGTCTCCATGCGTTGTATCAATTTTCTTCATTTCATGAACAATATAATGTTTCTGTTCTTTTAATTCTGAACATTTCTTGATAATTAGAGTATTTGATTTTGAATGCAAGTTGAATTGTTCAACTAAACATTGGAGAAACTGTTGTGATGCCATCCTTCACAGGAGATGTTGTCTGTTCGGAGTATGGAGTTAGACTGATACTCGGGGTGTGTTGCCTCTTCGTTTATATAACCTTCGGAACCCCCACTACATTCTTCCGTTTGTTGTTGTAAGTAAGCAGCCAAGTGATACGCGTTTTGTAATGCGCATTGAGATTGGTTGTGTTTCGGATTTATTGTAGAAACACAAATATTTCTAGCATCAAAGTGAAATGTTTTGTCCACTTTTATGTTTAAAACTTCTTTGTTTGTGTACTGTCGTATCCAATTCTTTTTTTCCAATCCTCTGGTATATATGTGTGTAAATTGTTTGCAAAAATGAAACATAATTTTGTGTACATTGTTGTACGGTAGGAAACCTTCATACCAATGGATATGATGAAAATTATTTGTTAGCCATCTGTTTGTTATTTTAGCTTTTGACTTTAGTTCATGAACAGAACACGGTGCTTCAAATAAAAACGGGTATGCTACTTGTGTAAGCAAATCCAAAATTACCAATTCTTTTATGATAAATCTATCATCGTTTCCGCGAAATGCTTGAAATTCAATTACACAAGGTTTTGCTGCCATTTCTTCATCCTGTCTGCTCATCATGGTGTCTGCTGATCAACTGTTTTCCACACCACGGTAGGTTAGATATATAAACCAGGCCGTACAGTTGTAGGCGCGTTGGTGTATGTTTAACGTGGGCACCATCCCCAGTAGGCCTACCCCACGGTTTATTCTTTTGTTAAATTACATTGTAGTTTTAACCTAGCAAAGTTTCTTCTTCTGTATTATTGTTGTTGGTGGTTTCTTCTTCTGTACTGTTGTTGTTGTTGTTGGTTTCTTCTTCTGTAGCCTCCGTTGCAACTTCGGTAAAAGGTTCAAAGTTTCTTAACTGCCTCCACATTTCCACTTCGTGAGGTATTCTATTAAAGATGGATGTATCTATTGGTCCGTATTGTAAAGTGCTTTCTGGTTGTTTTTCGCATGCATCTACCAGATATTCCTTAATAACAGAGCTTGAAAATACTAGTTGTTTCATATACCTGGTAATAGGTGATGTTGCATAGTTTAAAATGTAAAATTCTTCACGTGTTAGAAGAATTTTATTTTCAAATTGTGTCGAGTCTCTAATTCTTACTTGTTGTTGACCACGATGTTTAATAATATCAATTTCATTGTCACAATCCAAAAGTCGAATGTTAGTTTTTCTTCCAAAGAAACTGTTGGCTAAATAACATTCAATAAGATGTAGATGTTTTAAAAAGGAATCCCAAGCATTTTCTGAAAATAAAACCATCTTTGTTCCATGGCTTAGTATTACTGCGGGAGAGTAGTCTAATGATTTTACCAATCCTATCGACACACTTTTACTCATGCAAGATGAAATAGGATAAAAGATGCGAAGGAAAACTTCAGTTAAAATGTTTGGTGGAATATTTTCTTCAAGTTTTCTTTTCTTTCTTACGTTTGTTTTATTATTTTCCAACTTTTTATTTTGTTTTCCAAACTTTAAAAAGTCATCAATTTCCTTTACAATATTTTCTTCAAAATGTTTATCATCATTTTCCAATAAAGGTGCTGTTTCGGAAACGTCTTGTACAACTGATAAAGAACTCATTTTGTTTATAATGCTGTAGACGATGTTACCCATACAACTGTAGACAGTAAACTAAACAATTTTCGTTCCCGCTCCTGCTTTTATAACCGAGTGGTGGGGGTATTTTTTTTCCTTTTCATTTTACAAAACTGCTTTTACAATTCCTGTTAAAGGTGTATATGTAACAATTTTATCATGTAAAATTAAACAATAAGCAGATGTATCTTTGGGTACATTTTGTTCAAATTCCATTTCTATTTTTATATCTACACTGGAAGATTTTACAGATTCGTTTTGTTTTGAACAATCAACTACAACAATCGGATAGTTAGATTTAAATTGGTTTGGCGTTAATAAAGGTGTGTTTGTTTTTCCATAATATGAATTTTGGAATCTTGCGTACATATCGTACAAAACGCTAAACCTGTCTTTTGTAAAGTTTATGTTGAAGTTGTCGTATGGAAAGAATTGAGAGTTTAGAAACACCTTAAAATTTGTAAGTTTGCAATGATCAAATTCACCAGCATGTTTAGTTATTTCGTTTCTTCTTTTTGTTTGTAATCCAAATATTACATATCTTGCCTTTTCCAAATGAGTAGAAGTTTTTACAGTCCATGTATGACGTTGTGTTTCCGGTAAAACCGGATATTCATGAAACTCCCAACTTCTAAATGGTATTACGATATCACGATCTGATTTTAAAGTTCTTAATAATGAAATTCTATTCTGATCGTTTAACCGTACATGCGGTACTCTCCAAACAATTTTGTCTAATTGCATTTTCCATTCTAAAGTAGCTTCCGTTGTTCCATCAGTTGCTTGAATAATATCTTTGTCGTTTGATGATCTTAACAAAACTAATTCTTGTTTTACGTTTATTATTATTTTTCGGTAATCTTCGGCAAAGCCTAAAAGTAATCTTAAAGGAATGTAAAAGTCAAAATTGCCTGAAGTGTTTGGAGTGATTGTACTGGAATCGGGTGCTACCCATCCTGCGGCGGCTAGCATATTTTTTTCACTCGGTGTTAAAGATGCTAATCCTTTTAATGTACTTGTAATTCCCACCTTTTTTGTTGAATCTACTGTAACTCCGGAAATTTCATATCTTATTTCATCAAACAAATATGCCATGGGGTTATTTATGAACGGAACAGTACTTGCAGTGCTTCCATCTCTTTTTGTTACTCTTCCTTCGATATACAAATAACTTTCACATGGAAGTGTATAAATATCCTGTTGTTGTATGGGAATTCTAATTTCATCATTATTATTTAATTTTGATGAAGCGTAAGGGTTGTGCGTATGATATTCCTTTTCCCATAAGGTTTCGTCGAATGTCGGACCCTGCGCTATATCCAATATTTCCATTATTAATAAGTTTTAATCCAATTTCTTCTAGAAAACGAATGTTATCACTTGTTAATCCTTCTATAGCTAAAGTGCTACTGACTTGTTTACCAGTCAGCTCTTTCTTTTTAAATGATAACCCCATTGTTATACGGTTGATTTTATATGTATTCGTATAGTTATAGGTTCGTCTCTAAAATCAATATGATTTCCGTCTTGATCTAGTATGTTCACCACAATGTCTGAAATAAAACTGGTGTTTAACGGTAGGTACACCAAGTTTTGTGGCTTTTCCACAATTTTAAAACCCGGAGCGACCGTTGGATAGAATGTGTGCAATATATGAGTATTTTCACCATCTCTATAAGAACCATGTATAATATTACATGTAATATCTATACTGTTAACTTTCATTATTGTTACAGTTCTAGCACCTGAATGGTTAATATTAGGTTCTAAAATTTTTGTTGTTTTAGGAAATCCTAATAAACTACCAATTGAATGTTCTTTGCTAAAATCTATATAATATTTAGATTTAATTTCAGCTTTCATAGTATTGTTATTTCCTTTTATTGTTATATTATCTTTTCCCATATGATTTTGTATCGCTTCATTTATATCATCAATTTCATATGCTCCAGTGGGTAAACTAAATACTTGTATATCTGAATATTTGTTTGTATTTTTATCTTTTGTTTTGTAATAATGTATTTTGTCATTAACATTTTCAGTAACGTTGGGAATAGAATTATAAGTTGTTATATCTAATAATGCGGCTTCCCATAATTTATCTTTTTCCAAACGTAACGCAGGGAAAAGAACACTTCGCAAAGTAGATGAAGTTCCAGTTAATGATACTGTATAGGAAGACATCTTAAAGTTGACTAACGCTTTTTGTTAAAAAATCTAAACATAAATGTCCACAGATTACCGTATCATCAGGTTGCTCTCTTTTATAATTGTATAGTACATTTTTAGCTGTTTTAAAGTAATATTGTAGTTCTTTTGGTGGTGGGAGATTACCAAAACTATCAAAGTAGTAAATAGTTGATCCTAGTTTCTTATAACATACCCAATGAGTGCCTGATCCTTTACTATTATCTAAATTTACTATTCCGGTTTCATTTTTCCATATTTTAACAGGTAATGCATCTTTCATAAACACTCCTCTAAAAAATGGAATTTTTAAACAAGAAACATAAGTAATTAATTCTTTATCTGTTAATTCTTTATTTGGAATTAGTAATTGTTTTTTTCTGTTTAATACACACGATACGGTCTTAGGTATAATCCTCCTCCTTTTTTTATCATTGACCATATTGTTTGTTTCTTTTTATTTTTACCTGCGGTGGATCGTCGTTTTCTTCTTATATTTCCTCCACGTTTCTTTGCAGGTTTTCTTCTCCTTTTTCCACCTCCTTTCTTCTTTCCACCTCCAAACATCGTTTTACCCTTCATTGCTGCTGATACCGCTAAAGCTGCTGCTTTTTCACCGATACTAGCGTCACTGGATGTTACTCTTTGCCAAGCTTTTTCAGCAAGTGCTCTATCCGCTATTGATCTATTTTTAGTATCTGCAAACTTTGAATATGCTATATCGTGTTGTTTGCAGGCTTGATCAAGTTTATTTATTCCAAGATCTCCTCTAGCAAGTCTTTTTTTCAATTTTGTTCCTGGACCACAATATTGATAACCTCCTGGTAAATGTAGTTCTACAGGTAATAAATCGATAGCTTTGTTAACTATAGCTCCAACCGGCTTAGTAACAAGAGAAAGTGCTGTTGATGCTATTCCTCTTCCTCTCTTTATAACGTGTCGATTATGACTGATGCGTTGAACTTTCAACATGGTTTTTTATAGTGAAAGGAAATGCCAATACTTGTTTATTTTATAAATTCCTTATAATGAATGATGCACTTATTCTTTGACATTGTTTATTTATAATAAACATGTATTTTGTTTATGGGTAATAAACTTTTACCCAGTCTTTTGGTAGGATTGTATCCTTTTTATCAACATCAACTTGAGCAAATCTTAAATTTCCAGTTTTCATATTTAAAAAATATTTTTCTATAACATTTTTCTTAACCCAATGTAGTTTTTGATCAGCTTTTATGGGCTTTATCGTATTATAAACATCATATAACACTACACTTAAGAGTCTTATAATGTAATTTACATTAACAGCATCAACAATATCAATAGGGTCATCTAAGCTAGTCAATCGCAAGTTTTGACAATGAAAAAACTTTTTGTGTTTTTCTGTTCTTAAGCATCTTTCACGCCATTCTTTTACTCTAACTGCATCACTGTCATTTACTCCCATTCCAACATTAAATAGTGGTCTTTCTTTACAATCAAAGCCTTGTTGACCAAGTCTTGATGAAATTTCTTTTAATGCAGGAACTTGTCCAATTGTTGCTACATCAACATCATTCAACCCTTCTTTAACATTAGTAATTATTTTTGCATCCGCATCCCATTTGTTATTGTTTAATTTCATTATTTGACTTATTGTAGCTGCATCTGATTTTGCAGTTCCCTCCTTAACGTTAGTTAACACTTTATTTTTGCAATCAATTGACTTAATATCATGTGTAATACAATGATCTGTAACATATTGAAGGTTTACCGCATCTTTCATATCTTTAGGGTCTCCAATATCGTGTATTACAAAGTTGTAAAAGGAAAATTTATCTGTTTTTTCAGGTATGACTGAATGTAAATACTTTTTGGTAACTGAATCTTGATCATTAACAGGATCTGCTATATTGGCTATTCTAAGATCTTTTGCATCATATGCTTTATTATTACTTTTAGGATCATATCTTAAGGTTTGGTTTATGTACCACATTAAATATTCTTTATTTACCGAATCATTCTTATCTATTGGTTTTGGAAGATTTGCAATTCTATAAAAATTAGCGTTATACACTTCATTTTGAAGCTTTAAGCTAGGTAATGTTTCACTTTTTAAAGTTTTGAAATTTACTGCATCATTATCATCTTTTGGATCATTTACAAACTTTAAACGTTTGTTACTTATATCATAATCTCCATCGGATGTTAGTGGTAAACCACCTCTTTTTCCATAAGATCCTGATTTGCTTCCAGTTTCGGAATACCGTCCAAACTTATCCACACTCATGGTTATACTGAATATTTAATCAGTTATACTTGTATTATATATACTCATATTTTTTTATGCAATTACTCCTCGATTTCGCAGTTCGCCGACCAAAGCTACCCATTCATTTTCTAAACCACTATGTCCGGCTTGTTTAGCTTCATATATCAACTTCATTCTGTCAACCAATTTGTTTATATCGTTGTAGTATATTATATTAGTATCATACAAGTTTTTTAATAATCCTTTTCCTGATAAACTTGATTGATTTGTTTTTCTTCTTTTATGTAAAATATTTATTTCAGCAGAAGATAATGATTTTCTTTTTATGGGTTCCCTTCTTTTTGGTGGGAAAAGTTTAGCAATAATAGTTTTATATTTTTCTGATGCATTTCTATGAACATTGAAATTTTTAGAATAATTTTTCTTATGCGCATTTGTATCCTCCAATATTTGTTTAAAAATGTTTAAATCCTTTTTAGTATATTTATTAGGTTTCGGCTTAAAAATAAGTTCAAACAATCCTTTTGTACCCTTGTATTGTTTATTATTTATAATAATATTGTCATGTTCGTCTACATCAAGTTTGCTATCTCCAATCATTAGCCCATTTTCTTCTATTCTAGCACCAAAAGTATGATATTTTCGAGTTGGTTGTGCAGAATGTAACATTTTTAATACAAATTGTCTTGCAAGCGGCCCTTTATACGCAATATCCGAGCCCAATTTGCTCAAGTTGGATGGATTAATAGGCTCTTCTTCTTCTTGTTGTTCTTCGCTTGTAGAAAGACCTTCTTTTTCTGTTAAAACATCCGTTTCTTCACCTAGTTCGCTTTCTTCTTCAGTTGTTTCTCCTTGTTGTGTAAAACTTGTATCACTTTCATATTCTTCTTTTTGTTCAAATTTTGAAATGGGTAAAATAGCATCTCCGGAAAAATTAAATGTTGAATGTTTAACATTTTGTCCTAATTGTTTTAATGGCTCAGTAATAGGTTTAAATGTTGATTCCAGAAATTTCTCTCTTTCACTTATTCCTAATCTTAACGCTCTGTTTTTATGTCTAATAGAATCACTAAGTGATTTTATTTCTTTTAATAGCTTTTCCTGATTAACCATGTTTACACCATGAAGACTTGTACGATAATGTTGTTAATTAATGTATTAAAACAAATTTATCAAAACCTATGCGGTAACGACCATCTGTTATAGCTTTATCTTTCATAATTACCAAAAATCCATATTTTTCCGCCCAAGCTTTTCCACAAAGCTCTTTGAACTTATCAAATGACATATCAGCATTTACATGATCGTTGTATATATGTTTTAGGTTTGTATCGTCTTGTTTGAATAAAACTAAAATATTTGCATTGTCTCTAATTAGTTGTTTTGGAATTTTGCTATATGTTTGTCCGATATATATGCTATCAATATTATTATGTCTTCCCATGGCAAAATAGTTTCTAATAGTATCATGATTTTCACTAGATACATCATCAAATACAAATACAGAATACGGCTTAGCCTGGTCTGGTTGCATAACACTGTCACTAGCATTAAATTTGTAATAGTTAACATCGGGCACATCAGTCAGGATCTTTTCCAACAATTGATACTTTGGTTGATGTAAGGACTTTGAAAAAATATATAGGTTATTAAATCGCAATCCTTTTGTGTTTGTAATTAAGTTAAACACAACGTTAGTTTTGCCACAGTTTGAAGGACCGCTGACTATACATCGTACAGTGTTTGGAAATAAACTGCCGTGTTTACCATTGTTGATTTTAACGTTATCTACGGTTAAATCATCAATGTTATTAATATTAAATTTATCTTTATGGTGAACAATCTCCATCTTATTCAAAGGCAGAAGAGTAAATAAGTTTATTTAAAACTAAATCAAATCTTTTATAGGTATCCACGAATCTTCAGTTTTATCAAACCCCAACCAACGTACTTTAACTTGGTCTTTTTTCCTTTGCAACACCTTTTCAACAAGATAAACATCGCCTACTGTTGACTTTAACAATTCATGTCCGTAAAAACCGCCTTGTAACAAATTTCCTTTGTTATCTTTTAAAATATAAGTTTCCGGTACAGTAGGTTGTACTTTATACACTGTAAAAACTTCATTTGTCCAATTGGGCAGGTATTTTTTAGTAAACACTCCTTTGTATTTACTAATTCGAACTTTATCATTTACATTAAATTTTCTTGGTTTTCTTTGTTCCGCTTTTGGCTGTGTATTTTTTTTAATTCGTTGTAAAACTAGTTTAGCGTTTTTCTTATTCACTTTGTTAGGTGCCATACCGATAGTTCTATGAAACCTGTTGTTGTAATCGCTTATTAATTTTGGTAAGATATCAACCCATACGTAAGAACCTCTTTTCGAAAACATTTTATACATTGCACCTTTTAAGGTTCTATTAAATCTTTCAATTATAGCTGCCTTTTTCTCAGAATTTGTGGAATAATGATTTATGTTATATTTTTTCATTAACAAGGCAAAATGTTTATTAAAAAATTCTTTCCCATCATCAGTTTGTAAATGTTTAATTTTATTTTTATCTCTTTTTATAGCTACTTCCATAGCTTTTGTTATGCTGTTACCAGTTTTGTCTTTTAATGGCAAAGCATCTGCAACTTTAGTAAAACAATTAATAATCGTAAGTATGTATTTAAATCCTTTATTTATTTTACTATGCGGTTGCATTTCAATTAAATCTGCTTGATATAAATCATTTATTCCTTTTACAACAGTATTTCGTCGTGGAAACTTTA
Organism: Flexamia atlantica; assembly: GCA_035578135.1. NCBI lineage: Eukaryota > Metazoa > Arthropoda > Insecta > Hemiptera > Cicadellidae > Flexamia > Flexamia atlantica. The sequence goes on along the minus strand of JAQJVK010000001.1, from coordinate 128,816,715 downwards.
TTCTTGCAGGTTTATGAAGTTCATTAACAATCTTTTCCTTTAAGTCTGTCATGATGATTTTACTAACAAAGTCAAGTTAGTATTGAGTGTTTCTTTTTCTGCATCCGCTTTTATAGTTCAAGGTCATTTCAAAATATTTTAAAAAAAGGGGAAATCACAGCGAGCATGCTGTGATTTCCCCTTTTTTTTCTTTTTTTCTTTTTTTCTTTTTTTATTTTTTTATTTTTTTTCTTTTTTTTCTTTTTTTCTTTTTCTTTTTACTCATTGATAGGATTGAGAGAGTAGTGGCCGAATGGTAGAGTGTGAATTTTGTCTGGAAGAATGTGTCGTTTGTCATCATTGGAGCAGAGTGCTTTTTTCACTTCTGTTACGCTGTACAGTTGATGGTTGAAACTTCTGATGGTGTTGAATTTTGCAGTTATAGTCGTTTCTTCAAATAAGCATTGCTTGTAGTGTTCAAAATTTACATTCTTCTTAAGATACAAACTTTTTACTCCCTTAGCTTTTTTAATAATATTGTTTTCTTCTTTATGCAATTGTAGTGAATACAATTTTGACATTAGTGCAATAAGTTCTTTCAGTAAAATTCCATTTGCTTCGTCTTTAAATTTTCCAAGTTTCTTTTTGTTCCGATCATTGTCATAATTTAAATGATCTTTTGGATAGTCACTAAAATCAAATTCATTTTTGTGAACAAATGTTCGAAGATCCAAATACATATCTTCAGTAAGAATCCAGTAGATGAAAGCGTCCGTGTCCATGTAGGCGATTCCGATGTTATCTCTACCGTAGAAGGCGACCATTTTGTTGTAGTGGAAATCGTACATGTGGGTTTTGGAAATATCCAAGATTGACATTCCAACGTACAACGGACGATCCATTTTCACACTTGTCTTCTTCATAGATACTGCCACAAGGTTTTCATTGATGATAACGGATGTTTCAAAGTTTGGTTTTTGTACAAGTTTTTCTAGTTTTATAGGATCTGTAATTAATTTAACATTTTTGTGTTTTCTTTTGTTTTCCAATGTTTTTCCAAATATCGCGTTATTCATTAATTTAAAAAAGTCCTTTTGAAATGTTGATGTTGCAGCTGCTCTTCTTCTGGTGTTTGAATCAATGTACGGTTTTAACCAGCAAGATTGGGAAAATTTTAAAACTCTATGAATTTTGGTTATACGTAAACCCAATTGGAGTGCTTGTTGAACAACCCAAAAGTGAGCTACGTATCTTTGTTTATTTTCAAGAGTCATCATTAATTTTGGATGTTTGCCAATTGGTGAAACTTCTGTTTTTGCAAGGAGCGGAAGATCGTAATGAAGATCATGCAAGTGTTCTGGATATTCAAAGTCACAGTCCAATATGTATCCGGTGTCTCCGTCTTTTGAAATTTGCGAAATATCACCAATAGAGTCTGGATTAACCCATTCAAAGTTTCCAAAAGGAAGTGGATTAGACATGGCCCATCCGTATAAATTGTTGGCATCGAAATATCCTAAGAACACTGATGGTTTTTCTTTATCGTAGTTTGGAAGATATTTGTTGTTAGCTTTAACATGTCTAGTAACACTTTGGGTCAATCCACCTCTAACGCCCGATTCGATCATCAACACCATGTCAATATCTGTTAATAATTGAAGGTTGCACTTTGTTTCTTTTAGCATAGCTTGCCAAGCTAGTCCTGGAGAAGTATAAGAATGAAGAGGGTCTAATCCGTAAGCTTCAAAGCAGGTGTTTCTAAATTCTTCCATCACATCGCAGAGAAGGGTCACATCAAGTTTTACATAAAAGTCAGAATAATCTCCCAGAGTGTTCATTTCCAATTCGTCCCAAACTCTGCATGCGTGTTGATAGTCTTCAGGTGAAATGTCCAAATCGGTAAGTTTACTTTTGAAAGCTTCTGGTGGAGGAAGTGACGTTTCTTGAAATTTATGTAGTCCATCGATGTAATCATACGGGAAAACTCCTTTCCGAAGAACCAAATCCATTTTTTCTGCAGGTACAATTTTGCTTGTTTCTATTAAATTTTGTCTTCTTAAATTTTCAGAAAGTTTCATAAGACTGGAAGGCATAAATCGAAAAGAATCAACAAATCTAAGTTTAATTTTGCCCACCTTTTTTGAAAAGCTTATAAATTTTTCCATAGTTTGTGCTATAACGTCTATTTCACCGTTGTCTCTTGCTAATTCAGGAATGATAAAATGTCCATCGTATCCGCTAAGATTGTGAAAAACGACGGGAATAAAAGATGGTAGTTTGTAGTTGATGTTACATCTGTTGCAAGCTGCACCTCTGTAGGCTCCTGTCAGATGGTCATGGTCGCGAACTTTAACTTTAGTTTCTGTAAATTGATTGTTACACAAATAGCATGTTGTTGTCGAATCATAAAGATAAATTTCTTCCGGTGTCATAGGTGACATAGGAACCACATTGCTATACATTGCTTCCACTTTCCCAGCGATGTCGTATAAATCATCAACAAAGTATCGAGCTGCTTCTTCTCCACGATAGATCTTTGGTGTAGATGTCAAACCATATTCTTGAAGATGTTCTTCAGGCAGAGTGGATTTTACTATTAAACAGTAGCTGTTTGGTTTGTGAAGTTGATACTTTGTTCTGCTTGTAATTTCCTCTCCTTCTTCTTGTTCAAGTGGAAGCAATGAAGATTCAAAATCTGCATACACTACAACGGGGATTCTGTATTGTTGGATAACTTTATCAAATTTTACTTGTGATCTGCTAGGGTGTGGTAATTTAATTCTTACTTCATAGTTTCCATTGCATAATCTTTTATGTTCTGTTAACCATTCTGAACCTCCTCTTCTTAAAGGTTTGTTTACAAAACAGAAACATCTTTTACAAGTTGTTTTTGGTTGTTCTCGTTTTGATAACTGTTTGCAAACTAGAGCTTCAAAATCTTTAATATATACATAATGTGAGATATCACCTTTAGTTATAAATAATAAATCAGTATGATCTCTGCGTTCGGTGGGTGTTATACGTAAGGGATAGACATTGTTGGATGAATCTAAGCCAAAGATGTTTACAGATGCAAAAGGATTTTTCTTTTCAAATTTTGATATGTCTTGAATTGAAACAGGATAAGTCATGCCTTGAAAGTTATACATATAGGAAACCTCATCGTATGCTCTACTCGGTCGTTCCACATGATCTTCTACATATTTTGCAAGCATTGCATACTTGAAACATTCAGCATTTTCATTTTGTACATTAACACAAGATTTGGTTACTCGAATCTTCCTTGGCAAAGCAATATAACTACTACCTCTCATTCCATATCCATGTTTATGAACTCTCACATCTAAGCTTGTTATACTTAACAAACTCCATCCAGAACCTCTTCCTTCATGTTCTTGTAATTTTGTTAAAAGTTCTTCAAAACAATCATCCACAATTGAGCTTATATCCGATGCAAACATGATGGTTTTGTTTTTAGTTAAAAATCCTCTTGGTGATGTTTCATTCTGAACATTTGTAAATACAGTATCTAATAATATTCCAAACTTTATAAAATTTAATCTTCTTAGTTCATTCTTCAATGTTTCTGTTACTAATGTTTTTGCTTTCAATATAAATTGTGCTAGTTGCAATTGAGCATTGTCAATCTTAAAATGAGTTACTACACTGCCTGGTAAAGCTCGGGCGTATAATTCCACATCCAAAGATGGTCCGGGTGCGTATTGAATAACACTTGGTCTTGAATTTAGTTGTTGTTGATGGGTAGCCAGCATTTGATCTAATTCTTCCAAATCTTCTTCTTCTGCATTGTTTCTTGTTTCGTTGTTATGGTACACTTCTTTGTGTATTTGTAGTAAGTTTTCATTTTCAAAAGATTCTTCACAACTGATGCAGTAATACATGACGTAGGTGTGCTCTCCACAAACGTTGCAGTAATAATAAGAACCACTCTTAAACTACCCCTATTTATAGCACTACCCCCACCACTTTTTCTGTATTAAACACAAAAAGTGTTAATAACAGTTAAATTTCTTATATTTCAAAACTCCTAAGTGTCAAGGTCAAATAATGCAAGTTTAAAAAAACATCTAAGTGCCAAATAATGCAGGTATTAAAAAAATCTAAGTGTCAAGGTCAAATAATGAAAGTTTTAGAAAAAATCTAAGTCTCAAGGTCAAATAATGGAAGTTTTAAAAAAAATTCTAAGTCTCAAGGTCAAATAATGGAAGTTTTAAAAAAATCTAAGTGCCAACGTCAAATAATTTAAGTTCAAAATAATACATATATTATGCGTCGTAAGTGTGATCATCATTGCTGTTGTTTAAATATGTTATTTCCAAATCGTTATCGCTTTCATCTTCCTCCATGTCCGATGCCGGAAACAAACGTCGCCGAACAAGAGCATGTATATATTGTACTGGATCATAGTTAATTGTTACAACATGTGTTAACGGTGTTTCTTCGCCTATTGCTACTGGTACTTCCAAAATATTTTCTTCATCACTTGTAGCATCAGACGTAGCATCGGATGTAGCATCGGATGTAGCATCGGATGTAGCATCAGATGTATCTTCTACTGGAATCAAACTATTTTCAAAAATACTTTCGTCATCCGTTAAGTCTTCTGGTTCAACTATTTTATATATTTTTTCACAAATTGTACATCCAAAAGGAAAATTGTTGTCTGTTGGAGGCATTATAAAAGAAACTTGATATTGTAAAATAAATGTTGAAGCAAATGTTTGAAAATTTTTCTAAGTCCGAAAGTATTAATTATTAGGAAGTTGTACAAGTCCAATGTAAAGTAAAAATAAAGAAAGAAGTGTTGTTGCCTGTTTAAACATTTGCAAAAGAATGATAGGTTTGAAAATTTTTCAAAGTCCTAAAATATTAAATATTGAGAAGTTTTAACACTTAAAATATTTACAAATCCAATGTAAAGTAAAGAAAGAAATGTTGTTGCCTGTTGGAACAATGGCAAAAGAATGATGGAAACCAAACCCGCAGTAAGGGTCCTGTGGTTTGGGAGGGGGTAAGCGAGGAGGGGGGATGACCTCAAGCCGAGTTGGGGTCCGGGATCTGCGCGTGTGGTTCGGCATCAGTTGCTCGCTAGACAGTGAGGTGGTAACATGTTCAGAAGGCGCCCTGAACATTTTATCATTTTTGCTGTTTGGTGAAAATATCTTGGTGTTATTTGTATAATAACATCTTGACGTAGGACTGATTAATTTTAAGGCATGGTAGTTGTTTGTGCTTGTAGATACCCTAGGGTTTGTAGTTTGTTTTTAATTTGCTGGTTTGGTAGTTAGTATTATTTTAAAATCTTTCTTTTACTTACAATATATTTCTGCCTGGAATGTTTAAATTTAAAGTAAAATTTTTGTTTTTAGGAATGTTATATGATATGTTTTTAATACCTTTCTATTCCAATTTCCTTTTTCCAACAAGCTTGTTGAGGGCATTCCCTCTCTTGTCTTGTACTCCTTTTTAGTTAGGGACACCTTTCAATTCCAATTTCCTTTCCTTTTTTCCTTCCATCTTTTGCATGGTAAAACCAATAATGGTAAAACCGGCAACCGCTTTTGTAGTGATTACGCTCACCAAAGCGGGTCACTTACAACCTCTATACGTGCTGGATGGGTAGTTCGCCTACCTCCGGAGTTTCGCTAGACCTCAGTTGTTCTGCGTCGCTAATGGCGAGACACTGGCTCCTTTAGTGTTAGGAAATAAAAAACATATTTGTATAACATTTTTTCCTAAATTTAATTAAACAACTTGCTATTTCAAAATAACATTTTTGTTTTAGCTTAGCGTTGTGCGCTTATGGTGAGGTGTGTGAGTTCGCTTACGTGATGATCACACTGTAATCATGATGTGCAGCGCTGGGCTGTCTAGCTATTTTTTTAAACTAAATTTTATTTCTTTATTTTTTTATTTTTATTAATTCTTAAACTCTAGGCAGATTGTATTGTAAATTAGCTTTTCTTCTTTTAGGTTTCCGGGGGTGTACGGTTCTGTCAAACCGTACACCCCCATTTTCTTTTTAGTTATCGAATGACCTTGACCTACTTATTTTCAAGGTCAACAAAATGACTTAGCGAAAATTTCTAAGTCTCAAGGTCATTTATATATAGGTAGATTTAGCTTTTCTTCTGTTAGGTTTCTGAGGTGTACGGTTCTGTAAAACCGTACACCTCCATTTTCTTTTTAATTATTGAATGACCTTGACCTATTTATTTTCAAGGTCAATAGCAGTTAGCGAAAATTTATAAGTGTAAGAAGTAGGTCAAGGTCACCAAAAAATACCCTATGAACGGGGGAATAGACCGCTAAGTAATTCTTTTAGAATTACAAAGTGGTCTATTCCCCCGCTCCTATTTTTTTTTATTTCATTTTTACACTAACCTCTCAGTTTTAACAAAAGGAGGTATTTGTTGTGCGCACTGCATAATGTTTGATTTACACAACACATCTTTTACCCTTTTTTAATAATATACGAACATTGTTCTTTTTTAGGACTAGATTGTAAAAAGTAAAAAGTCATTTTGTTATCCCGCTTTTATAAGAAATTAACCCTCCATTGTAAATTTTGAAAATAGGTCAAGGTCATTCAAAAATACCCTATGAGCGGGGGAATAGACCGCTAAGTAATTCTCTTGGAATTACAAAGTGGTCTATTCCCCCGCTCCATTTTTTTTGTCTTGTGTTTAATTTGACCATTTAACTTTATCAGATGGAGATTTTCTTACTAAATAATAATGAACATTACTGATATTTGGAATTTGAAGATTTACTGGTAATTTGAGCAAGTAGAGTTCATCACAACATCTAAGCACAACATCCCTGTTACTGATCTTTTTTACAAAAACATATTTGTGGTTTAATTTCAATCTGTTGATTTTAATTCTTTTATAGTTTTCAATTTTTTCTGGCAATTCACTTTTGGAAGGTTCAATTTTGACTTTTTTAGAAGGTTGAATTTTGACTTTTTCGGAAGGTTCACGTTTGTTATGCAAATTACACAATTTTTCACCTACACTACACAACTTCACACACCTTTCACCTTTGTTCGCTCCTTTTTTTAAAATATGAGCACATTGTTCTTTCTTAAAACAGGATTTTCTTAATTTTTGAAGTTTTTGAAGTTTTTCAGAAATTTTTTTAGGAGATTTTTTTGGTGAAGATTTTTTTGGAGAAGGAGATTTTTTCGGTGAAGATTTTTTTGGAGAAGGAGATTTTTGTTTCACAATAGAAACAACAGATGATGATGATGTTCTTGATGACGAGGAAGAAGACCTGGACGAAGACGAAGTGCCTGCCATAGCGCTGGATCCTAAGAAAGTAAAGATTACTCTGTTTACCCTGCCTTTATAACAGCTCCCCACCCATTTACCCCCTCTACTTTTCGACGTCAAAAAAATATTCATCCAAGCTTTCTAACACTGGCAAGGAAACAGTTTCAAAAGGTTGATACAAAATTTCATAAATGTCTTGGTTTAAATTTTGCGAAGTTTGAAGATATTCTTCTATTTCCTGTACAAATTTCTGTTCGAATTGTTGGAATTCTTCTATATCCTGTAAAAATGTCTGTTCGGATTGTTCAAATTCTTGTTGTTCTAAGTTAAATGTTGGTGATTTTAAGTCTTCTTCCAATTTTTTAATGTAATCTATTGCATTTTGAACTATAGATTGTCTGTTAATTTTTTTTTGTTTTTGACTTTCCGGTACAACTAATTTTAATTTTTCAAAAGCTTTTTTTAATCTGTGTTGTCTTCTTTGTTCCCTTCGGTTTCTACTTAATCTTTGATCAATCGGGTATTTTAGGAAAGATTCCATAACGTTTTGTTGATTCAAAATGTAGCAAACTATTAATTCTATAAAGCTTCTATCCGCTCAATATATAGTGGAAACCCGGGGGGAGGGGGAATCACCTTCGCCATCAAGGTGATTGGTACGTATTTAAAGCTTTGAGGTTTGCATAGCCAGACCATAACTATGAGCTCCTTGTACGAGTTGTGTCTGCAGCGTATCTGCACCGATAACCCTATGCTCCGGCATATCAGAAGGGTGTCAGAGCCGCTGCCGCCAATTTTGCAAGGAGAGCTCATTTATGAGCATAAAAGACGATGCGTCTACAAAACCAAAATTTGGTTTGAAGGGCCAAATGTTGGCAGAATATGTGCCGTATGTCACATGGTACGTTTTTTCATTAACTGCATTGTTTATTTTGTTAACAATATATTATTTTTTTTAATTTCTTTAAACTAATAATTTTTTTTTTTCAGGCGCTTCCTCTTGCCGGCCCGGGGGACGAGCTTTATCGAACTATTGCTTATAGAAGCGGAATAATTGGGTATAAACTACAAATGCCGGCACCTCAAGAAAAATGTCATCTCTGCAATTTCTGCCCCCTGGCAAAATATGAAATTAATTGTATGTGTTTATAAACACATATAATTATGAGAAATTAAATAGGGACGGGGAACAGAGCAGTTTGTGGTCTAACCACTTACTGCTCTGTTCCCCGTTCATAGGGTATCTTCAGATGACCTTGACCCACTTTTAAAACTTTATGGTGGGGAAAATGTATATATAAACCGTGGATTATATGAAGAGGCATCACTTCCCTCACCGATAATCATGGAAAGTTTCCGTATGTTTTACAATGTTTTTTGCACTCCTCAACAACATATTCAATTTATGTTAAATTTAATCCATGTCCTCCAGAATATTAATTTTCTTACGATTAATGTTACTGGGGAAAGAATGGTAAATTTAACATATCAACGTTTATTAGTTACCATCAACCCTTTCGTAGATCCGAATTGGTTTTCAACACTTGAAACATACATTGATACTATGGCTTTTGAACAAGGATTCCATTATCTTTGGGTTGATGTAGATTACATCAACTTTCAAAATGAATCAGATGATGATGGATATGATTCTGCCACATAAAAGTAGACATTAACGGAACTTCTCCCCCTGCCTTTTAGGAAAAAAGAGAGGAACAGTGTTAATTAATAACACTGTTCCTCTCTTTTTTCCGCTTAAAGTTAAATGACCTTGACCTACTTATTTTGAAGGTCAATTGTAACTTAGTGAAAATTTTCTAAGTCCTAAGTAGGTCAAGGTCATTTAAATCTTAGCGGAAGAATGAAAAGAATAGCTACCAACATGCATTGTTGGTATCTATTCTTTTCTTTCCTCCTAGAAAACCCCTTTAGTCCGTGTCAACTTTGATGTGAATTTTTGTACAAAATTGTACATAATAAAGGACCCATGTTTCGAGTCCTTCGTAATCCATAGAATCCGAAGTGCAACAGATTTTTGTACCGTCTGCTTTAACAGCTTCAAGTACTCCACTAATACACTTCAGATTGCTATGATACGTTCTTATGTACCATAGTACTTTTTTGGCTTCGACAAAGTTGTGCACAGCACTAAAGATCATGAGGGATTCCATGGCAAATGTAACCACAAGACTACAGCACACCTTATATATACTGTAAGCCCAAGGCTATAGCCTCGATTTTTGAGTTTTTGCGTCATAACTTTTATACCGTTGGTTTTATCAAAAAATGTTACTGGACCTTTTTTGTTTGTCTTTTAATTTCGCTTAATTTGACTACCCGCACGATAGATTTGGAGCATTTTTGTTATATCCACTGCCTATAGCCTCGATTTTTGAGTTTTTGCGTCATAACTTTTATACCGTTGGGTTAATCAAAAAATGTTACTGGACCTTTTTTGTTTGTCTTTTAATTCTGCTTAATTTGACTACCCGCACGATATATTTGGAGCATTTTTGTTATATCCACTGCCTATAGCCTCGATTTTTGAGTTTTTGCGTCATAACTTTTATACCGTTGGTTTAATCAAAAAATGTTACTGGACCTTTTTTGTTTGTCTTTTAATTCCGCTTAATTTGACTACCCGCACGATGGATTTGGAGCATTTTTGTTATATCCACTGCCATCGTGTACGGCGACGCAGTTCTAAAGTTGAACGGCGACGAAATCAAGTAACCGGTTTTGCCGGGGGGATGCGGGGGGTTCCGGGGGGTTCCGGGGGGGGGGAGGGGGGAGGGGGGGGAGGGGGGGGAGGGGGGGAGGGGGGGGAGGGGGGGAGGGGGGGGAGGGGGGAGGGGGGGGGGGTTTCGCGGGGAGGGGGGGGGGGGGATATAACAAAAAATGCTCCAAATCTATCGTGCGGGTACTCAAATTAAGCGGAATTAAAAGACAAACAAAAAAGGTCCAGTAACATTTTTTGATTAAACCAACGGTATAAAAGTTATGACGCAAAAACTCAAAAATAATAATAACCAACGCGAAAACTAAACTCACCATCAACAGAAATTAAAACATTTACAAAAACCCAAATGTTAAAAATAATAATTATTTAATAAAAGATACAACACAAAACTAAAATCTTAGGTTATTTAAAACTTTAACAAAATATTTAAGTCTCAAAAGTAGAGTTTTAAAATCAATCAATATATAAGTCAAACAAGTAAGTCTTTTGAAATTAAAATATCTAAGTCTAAAAAATAGATCATTTAAAATAATTCTAAGTCCGAAAGTAGAACAATCAAAACTAGGTCAAGGTCATTTAAAAATTATAAAAAAAGGGGGGGTGGGGAAGCGTGGGGTCCCTACCTTATTCTACTACTTTATTTCTATAATACTTTATTATAACTTATGCTACCCCTTAAATGCTATCATGCATGCGGTTACGGTGTGATCATCACGTAAGCGAACTCACACACCTCACCGCCCTATCATATCTTAACCCCTACCTAACGTTCCCCCTATTCTATCTTATACTATGTAATATTACAGTTACGGTGTGATCATCACGTAAGCGAACTCACACACCTCCCTATAATATTACACCTAACTTAATATTACAGTTACGGTGTGATCATCACGTAAGCGAACTCACACACCTCACCGTAATATTAACCCTGACAATTAAACCACGCAGGAAATGGAAAGGTAGGTGGATTGCCATTGCGACCGACTATTATAGGAGGGCGCCTCTCCCACAATAGCCGAACGCAGTGTGTGCTTGACATAAGCCACCCCACACACCATGGCGAACATTACGTTACAGCATAACCCTCCACGTAAGCGGACCAGTTACACCTTCACCGTAATGCCAAAGAGAAACGTTGCGCGCTTGCTTATATCAGCGAGCTCGAGACTCGACCTCGCTAGCGAGCCTTGACTAGTAGGTCAACGTGTCGCTCTGCCGAGGCCGGTAGCCTTGGCCGGGTCGCTAGCCACCGCTCTCACAACTTCGTCTGGCCTACTTGGACCTGGTCACTACCTTGACTACAAGGTTGTTGTGTGCCTACTTGGACCTGGTCACTACCTTGACTACAAGGTTGTTGTGTCTGCTGCCTATAAGAACCCCATTCGCCCGCCTTGTGTTATTCTGCCACTCGCCACCATCGCTGTTACTATCCATTCCCACGTTTTTCTATTTCATTATATCCATTTTATTATTTCCTTTATCTAATTATGGACTCCTCATCTGCCTCTTCATCCTGCCCTATTCTTCTGGGTCTGCTCAAGAAACCTCTGATGAAGCAACATTCCATCCCGGTATCGATCAGCCTTTCTGCAATCAACGATTTTATTCCGCAAAAATCTTCTACTCCCGTCCTCTCCTCCTCCATTAACGAAATAATAGCTGATGCTGTTAATGAAGATCAACCCCAATTATTTCAGAATCCCACACCAGTTACAGAAACATCAACGCCGCAAATTGAAGAGATTCCGATCGCTCCAATTTGTGACGACATTTTAACTGAAGACTGGATGGAGTTGTGCGGACTGCACCCTTCTTCTACCCCCCAACAAATTCAACCCGCACCAATCAAAGAAACCCCCACCCCCCAAACAATTCATCCCGCACCAGTAAAGAACATCAGGCTAAAGGAATTAAAGAAAAACAAAAAATATAATCTGTACAGAATTGAAGAAAACAAAATTTATATCTACAACGAGGAGAGGACGAAAATTTATATCCTCACAACTCCAAAAACCAAACCACCACTTGTCCCGACAGATCCAAAATTTTTACTAGTAACAGCGGAGGGTGGAAAATTGAGAATAAATATATTAAATTAAACCTTATATTCCTTCCCCTTCTCAATCAAAGTCCACCCTGGTGGCAAAATCGGCCCTTCTAAGGGCCACCCTAAGACTTTCAAATTTAGGCTTAAGTTAGGGCCTCAACCCTTGGTGACTACAAGCGGTTCATATACCTCTAAGTCCCAAAGGTTGAGTCAATAGCGGGGGGCTTTCGCTAAAGCCTCAACCCTTGGTGACTAACAAGTGGTCTGTGTACCACTAAGTCACAAAGGGTTGGACGCTAAAGCCTCAACCCTTGGTGACTAACAAGCGGTTCACATACCTCTAAGTCCCAAAGGTTGAGTCAATAGCGGGGAGCTTTTGCTAAAGCCTTAACCTTTAGTGACTAACAAAAGGTCCGTGTACCTCTAAGTCCCATAGGGGCTTTCGCAAACCACCCCTTGTTAGTCACCAAGGGTTGATACTTAAACTTAAGCCTAAATTTGAAAGTCTTAGGTCGGCCCTTAGAAGGGCCTTTTTTTGCCACCAGGGTGGACTTTGGAGGTGGGAAAAGGTTTTACTCGGTAATATTTATGTTTAACTTTGCACCTTTTTTATTTATTATCAAGTGTCGAGGGTTAAGGGGAATAGGAATTTTTTTGGGAATGTCAATGACATAAATTTTGGTTTTTTCAGAATTAAAAATGAAAATAGAAGAAGATAAATGTCTTAAGATTTCATATTTTCGGTTAAGTTTCAGTTTTTTTAGATGAAATTTTTGCTGGGGTACGTTTGAAGATACAGGTGATAGAGGTGGTTTGGTGCGAATTTTGGGTGGTTCGGTGCGAATTTTGGTGCCGGTAAGAATGTTTTTCCAAACTTGCTGAAAAGGTTTTCGAGCAATAGTGGTTGTAACATCATACCAATCACGATTGTTGTTCGATTGAATAATTCGTACCCCAAGCAGTTGAAGATAGGAAAACCAGTTATACCAAATCTCGGTATACTCGGAGCGGTTCATTGTGAAATTGAAGTAGGTGTTGTTAGGACGGTGGCAAAGGAAAGAATAACTTGTCGAGTGTAGAGTGTAGAGTGTGTTATACAATCAAGGACAGGTGTGCCGGGTGATGCAGCAAGGACGACGACCTGTATTCGCCGGCCGGCCGCAAGCGAAAGTGCGGCGCAAGGTCAACCAGTTGTATTGCTAACTGGTCGGCAACAAGCGAAAGCATGCGAGGTCAAACCCGGCCCACTCGGTCTCGTTTATCTTTTAAAACTCGCATGATAGGGTTTGCAAACATATTAATTCAAATATGTTGTAAAAATTTTCTTACGATATTTTGTTACAAATATTTTTAAGGCAAATGTTAAGAAACCATGTTTCTATTTTGAATCGCAACTACAGTTTCGATTTCTTTAACTAAATATTATAACTAATTATTAAGGTAATATAATAAAGTAGCATCTTTAAAAATATTGTAACTTGTACAAAGTTAAATAAATATTTTAAGCCAAATGTTAAAAAAACAATTGTTTAGTACTGAGATGTTCACCCTACAACACCTACGTTAGAACTAACACTACAAATCCAAAAATTGCGAGGAGTCTCTTATGGTGGTGGGGGGAGGGCAGATGTTCCGAGCTGCACATGTCAAGGGAGGTTGCAGCGCCGCTGCTGACACATCAGTTTGCTAGTAGAACTGGCAGAGTAAACATCTAAATAAACATGAGTTCTGTTTTATATGTTTCTTTTATTAAAGATGGACTTTGCATTGAAACGCAAAGTTTTCCTATTGATGCAGATCCTATACAACAAATTTTAGTACATCCTCCAGAAAGTTATGATTCCATCTACATTTCAGTGCAAGAAACAAACGACCCCCCACCACCAACAACTACTGATGCACAGTAGGACACGGCTACCACACGTCATTAAAGCTTCAGCTCTTTACCCGAGCACACATGGACTCTGAGCTTCAATATAATACTGTTTCTTCTACATCTACACCAACTTCCGAACAATTACCTACTACAAATGAAACTACTACAAGTCTACAAGTAAATGAAATTTCATCAACTGTTAGTTCTGATGCGCAAGCAATAATGTTATCATTAATTGGTTTCGACTAAAAATTCAACAATGGAAGAAGAAAGAAATTCGCTACTTTACAACTTGATTTTTGTGAACCCGTCGAAATTTATTATTTGCCTACTTTCATTTTTATGTGGTTACAATTTTGGTTACCTTGTTCAGGAAATGCTAACAGATAAAAAGGAAGAACATTCGCTATATTTTAAAGTTTATGTTTATGTAATTGCATCTTTATTTGGATACTTTGTAGCAGGATATTTTCTTGTTAATTTGTCAATTCCATTTTTTACATGGTATTTTAACAGACGTGAAAATCAACAAAACAACAGTTTGTAAAAAGAAACAAAAATTATCTTGCATTTTCGGATTTTCCGAAAATGCAAGATCTTTTTTAAAAACATCCCCAAAAGACCTTGACACACTTCCGGCCATTTAAAATTTAAATACCCAGCACAGCAGGGCATTTAAACTTTAAATACCCACCAAAAACACGTCACAGCTACGTCACAGCTGATGACGTCACTTCCGGTCACGTGACCGGAAGTAGCTGTCAAAAAATTGACTGCCTGTCAAAGTTTGATTGGGCCAGAAACGCCACATCGCCACTACTGATATGTAAGTGAGTTAAAGTATTGTATGTGTAGAATTACATGTAATCTCTTGGTGGGGTTCGTGACTGAGCGTTCGAAACATTCAATTTAATATTAAGGATGTGAATGAAATATGCAGCAATTAACAATAAAACTGTCAAAATTGTTATCCATGCTAATAATACATATAAGATTAATCTACGGTCGTCTACGATATCGGTCCAGAAGTTTTTTACTTGAATATGATCAAATAATTTAACTGGTTCTAGATTTTTAACAACAAATGTTGGTGTCGTTTTAGAGGAATTCTGATTTGTAGAATAATATTTTCGTTTTCGTAGTGGCATTTGCAAATAGGAAGTGTGAAGTAAGTTTCAATTTTGGCTAAAGGAATTGCTAAAGACAAGTTTTGATCTTGTATTTTAATTTGAAGCCGTGTTAGGTCTTGTTTTAGTGCTGCAGAGGACAAGATAGATTCTGGAATTTTATTTTTTTCACAATCCTGATCACTGTTTATATTTGCTGAGAAATTGTTCAGTTTAGTTTCTGCTAAAGTAAATTCTGTGTGTTCATTTTTGACAAAATCTAGTAAGGAATTTAATTTATCATCAACTTGTTCTTCATTTTCGGCTAGATCATGTAGATTAGTCATTGTCGCTACATTGCAACACCATTCTAGTCCTCTACCAATAAATTCAATAGATCTTTTAGTTCTATAATTGGAGGTGTTATGATTAATTTTTGTGTAAGGGTCAAAGTTAACTTTTTCTACCAGCAGCATTTCGTGGATGTAGTTTTGAATTTCCGATAGAATGATCTTTTGCTTGCAATTTTGAGATTCTACTTGGATTAGGCTATTGCAATCCTGTGGACGTGGGGACAGTTGTGATTTTGGAATAGACTGAGTGATTTTGGTGCGATAATTGATCTTGTAAAACAAAGGCGCGACAGAATGATAAGGAATTAAAATTGAAGATACGTCATTGAAGGTTACGCCCGATATAATATGAAAGGGTATTTGCGTCCCAACTGACGGAGTAGATAGCCATATGAGGAGGGCGGCGAGTAGACACGATGCTGACACCGCTGAGTTGTTGGAACGGCGGCGAGGCAGCAGCGGCCGGTGCGATGATGACATCATGGTTGATGCGTGGATGAGCTTTGCGATGAGTCCGCGGTTGTAGAGTGTGCTGGAATTATTATTATAAATTATCTAATATTTAATTTTGTTCCTCTGCTTCCTGTTGTATTTTGTAACATGCGATATTTAAATGGCGATTCATATGCTTATTTATCAACTATTTTTTTTTGTTTCAATTACATATAATATTTTTCAATATGTATATAAAAACTAGTTATTAATTAATAGTTCATAAGTACCTGTTGAAGCAAAAGCTATCATTGTAATATATTACACAATATGACAAATAAAGTCCTGTAGAACCTACTGGATCTACATTGTTGTCACAAAGTTCATATTGAAGATATCATGTCTCTTAGATATGAGAGTCCATTTATTTAAAGAGAACAAAAACTCATCTAGTCATGACTTGTCATGGGTTGTTTTTATTGCGTTAGTTAGGCTGAAATCATGAAAAAAAATCACATAATGGGAACTTCATATGCATTTGAAACAACAATGAGGTTGATCAGTCCGTCACTATTGTTCAAAGGCAAATGTGCTAAACAACTATTCAAATAAATTTAATGTTCGATAGGATGAGTACAATGAAATACTCCCAGTTACATGCCGGCCGGCTCACGAACTAAAGAGTAATTTCTCTCGTTAAATGTATCATCGTATCTAGTAACAGTTATGCACTCCTCCTAAACTATGAGCGTCTATGAACTGTCTTAAGAAGACAATTGTTGTAAGTCACTTGCATAACACTTTCCTACCTAGTTAAATGCTTTCACAAGTTACAGTCTAAGTTTTGTTAGAGCGTGGCCACGCATATTGTCTTTGCACAATTTGTGAGACATAAATGTGTTGAATAAAGAATAAATCTTATTAATAATGTGTGTAGCTACACAACTATATACATTATTTACATATGGGTGTGTGTGTGGGTGAGTTGGTAACTCCTTTGTATTTTATAAGAACAAAAGAGGAAGTCTTACGTGATTGAACATATTAACCTGTCATATATATTTAAAATAATTATAAGCATATGAATCAAATGTTGTTATAAGTTATTATTGAAATTATCTGTTTATAAAAAAGTAGAGCTGTAAAACGAATATAAGCAATAAGTATTTATTTATTTTAACTATTATTGATGCAAAGATTGTTTTAAATATCGCATGTTTCTATCTATATTATATTATACAATTCTGCTTTGAAATAGTTTCATTCTGGATACATGAATTACCTCTTTTACTAATCTACCATTTTTTAAGATTTCAACTAAATATGATACTGGCGTAACTTTCTTTAGTACAGTGTATGGGCCCTTGTATCTGAATGAAAATTTTGATTGGTTATCTCTGAGATTTTTTGGGTACCAGATTAGTACCTGATCGCCAGGGTTTAAAGTCAAATCTCTCCTATTCCTGTCAAAATACATTTTTTGTTTCTTTTGTTCCTTAGCTATTACATCTGGAATAGTATTCCTAATCTCATTTATAATTTTTAATTTCTCTAGTAAGTCTTTTTCAACATTATGGTTAACAAACAATGTATCACTTGGAAACTGAGGTTCAAATCCTAAGAACAGGTAAGCTGGTTTATATTTTGTGGTATGGTGTATACTATTATTATAAGCAAATAGTACATAATCAATATACTGTGACCAAGTGTTTGGTTTTTCAGCAACATAGTGAGATAGCATGTTTATCAAGGTGTTGTTAAAGTTTTCTACTTGACCATTTATTTGAGGTGTGAAGGCACTGCTTAAAATATGACATGTTCCTATTGCTGTGGTTAAATCATGAATCATATTGTTATTGAACTCAGTACCCCTGTCTGTTTGAATAATGGTTGGCACACCATAAGTACAGATTAATTTTAATAGACATTTTACAATTGATTTTCCATCAGCAGTTACGAGTGGGAATGCAAACGCAAATCTACTACAAGATTCCGTAACTGATAAAATGTATTTAAATTTATTACTGGGAGTTAATGGGCCAATAATATCAAGCTGAATACGTTCAAAGATTTTGTTTGTGGGAGGGATAGGATTAAGGAAGCCAAACTTTTTCTTTGGGGTATTCTTTCTCTTCTGGCACGTTTCGCAGGTTTTTACATAGTTTTCGACATCCGTGGACATACCTATCCAATGATATCTTTCCTTGATTTTTCCTAATGTTTTGAATGTGTTGAGATGTCCTCCAGATAAAGGCGAATTGTGGTATTCTTCTAGTATGTCTTTAACTAATGTTTGGGGAATAGCCAATACATATCTGTGTTTCTCACCATCTCTATAGCTTCTGTAAAGAATTCCATTTTCTGTTTTGTAATTTGCGGCTAATTTCCTGTACTTTTCTTCCACAAGATCAGGGTCTTCGAGAGCAAGTAAGACGCGTTTCAGGTCATCATCCTGGGCTTGCAAGATCTTCAAGTCCACTTGATGAAGGGCGCTTACTGAAGAAAGGTTGAAAGTGAAATCCTCTTCTATTGTCTTATCAACCGGATTTCTGGAAAGAAAGTCGGGAAAGACCAAGGATCGACCTGCCTTGTGCGTTATTTCCAGGTCATAGTCGCATATAAGATTAGATAATCTGGTGAGTCTAGAGGAAGCTCCTTTAAATGATTTGTAATATTGGAGAGCTGCGTGGTCTGTGAAAACTTTTACTTTTCTCCCATAAAGAAATTCACGCCATTTTACTAGGGCATATACAAGAGCGAGAAACTCCTTTTCTGATACGCTATAATTAACTTCATTAGGTTTTAATTTTCTGCTTAAATATTGAATTGGGTGTTCCGTGCGTGTTTCAGAATCGTACTGTGTCATAACAGCTCCGATTGCAAAATTAGATGCGTCTGTATAAACTCTGGTTTCTCTGTTTTCATTGAAGTGACTCAGAAGTGGTGGTGAGGTGAGAATGGTCTTCAGTTCCTGGAATGATTTCTCGCAGTCGCTTGTCCACTGAAACTTCTTTGTAGAATTGTATTCTTTTATAAGGTTTGTTAGAGGCATGGCTATTTTGGCAAAGTTCTTTACAAATCGGCGGAAATAATTTGCAGCTCCTAGAAATGATCTAACTTGTTTAATTGTGGTTGGTGTTTTAAATTTAGTGATTGATTCTGTGTTAGACTTTAAGGGTAAGCAGCCTTTAGCGCTAACTTCATGACCAAGAATGTTTATTTTACTGTACATAAACTGACATTTTTTGGAATTTAACTTTAGGTTCACTCTATTTAGCTCTTGTAATATGATTTCTATATTTTCAAGCTGATCATCGAATGTTTTCCCTAAAACTGTTATGTCATCAATAAATGGTATACATTTACTGTATAAATGTTTTGAGAGTATTTTTGTTATTGCTCTTTGAAATGCTACGGTAGCAATTGAGAGACCTTGAGGCATACGCCTAAATTGGTACTTTCCAGTTTGAGTTATTACTGTTAAATATTTCCTATCTTCTGGAGCGATTTCCAATTGGAAAAATGCATTCTTCAGATCCAAATGAGTGAAATATTCCATTTCTGATAAGCATGATAAGACTAAGTCAACTGAAACTATTGGAAAATTTTGTTGTTCCAAGCATTTATTAACAGATCTTAAGTCATATATAACTCGTGTAGAAGAATCTGAATTTGTTATGACAAACATGGGACTTGCACACTCGGTATAGTCAGGGGCCTCTTCGAGTATGCCTGCTTTTATTAGCTTTTGTACTTCATCTTGAAGTATTTTACGCTCCTTTAAGCTTTGCCTATATGGAGGGTGATAAACTGGTTTAGCATTTGGTTTTATTTTTAATTTTACTGGTGGTAGTTTAGCTGGATCTAAATCTTCGGTTCTGTTGGTGAACATGTGACTAAATTTATTCAGGGTTTTCGCTAGCCTATTATGTTGGTCAACTGTAAGTTTCGGATTAATATCAAGGGGAATGCCATTTCTGTCTACAGGAATTATTTTACTGGGGTCCAGTTTAGGTGCTTGGGGTGGTGTTTTACTTTTGTATATTGGAATTTCCATATTAGGTCTCAAATATCCTAACACGGAATTTTGCTTTAGCCACTTTGGAAATTTACTGGCATTATATATTTGAATGAATTTATCGTTCCCTATGGCGTCTGTAGATATATATACATGGAGTTTTTTCTTTTCTCTGATGTTGAGGTCAATATCTAACTCGTATGTTGAGTGTTCGGGTGGTAACTGCATTAATTTGTAATGTTGATGTGGAGCTACAACAATATCCTCGTTTACTTTAATTTCAACTAAATTTTCTGGTTTGGTGATAGTGTTTGTGTTGAGTATAACTGGTTTCAAATTCAATAACCACGATTTGTTCATAGGAATAGTGTGAGTTTGATTTTTGTTTGTTATTCTAATTTGCTGTTTGTTGAAATCAAGTTCCATGCAATTTTGGAATAAAAACCAATTTCCCAAAATTATGTCAATAGCTAGGTCTTTTATTACATAAAACTCTGTTGGATACTCTTGTGAATTTATAATTATGGGTAACGATAGTTTTCCTATTACTTTAACTGGTTGGTCATTGGCTGCTACTATTACTGGTAGGTTGTCCGTTTGAAGGGGTAGGTTATCTACAATTGTTGATTTAATTAGGCAATAATTACAACCGGTGTCAAGTGTTGCTGCGTATACCCTGTCTGTTTCTTTTACTTGAATATTCATAGTTAAGGTGGGAAATTTCTTGGTTTCTTTTACGTTAAAAATTAGGTCATAAATATCAGATAAAGTGCACTTAGTTTGCCTTCTTTCACATTTGATTAGATTCCTTAGATTTAAGTGTTTAATGCTTTGTTCCGATGCTTCATTTTCAATTATACTTTGGAGAGATAGTGCATCACTATTGGATAAACAAATGTCATGAATTTGGAAGGTTTGGTTTTGGGCATTAACTAGTTCATTGGGAAGTGATGACTTAATCATTGATTGGTTGAAGGTAGCTTTAGGTAACGGCGGAGGAGGTTCGGTCACGGCAGCGATGATGTCAGAGGCTGCAGCAGTGTCGGTGCCCGTATCAGCTGTTCGTGACGCAGGCAGTTGCTGATATGTTGATGCTGGTTCGCACGTCACGTAGGATGACGTAGACGCTGATGCTCCCATGCTCGTTGCAGTGACCTTGCGATCAGCTGATGGTGTCGTCACCGCGGTCGGTTCATGGATAGGGTGCTTACTGGTGCTATTGGTACTTGCCTTTTTATGCTTAGTTTTTCCGTTACTATTAGGATTTAATTCTCGTCTATTTCTGTAATTCTTGCGTTTAAGGGACTCTTGTATTGTTGGGAAATCAATTTCGTATTGTGATTGTAGAAGTGAATGTTTATTGTTATTTGTTAAGTTGTTCATACTTTTAGGTCTGCCTGACAAAAGTTCAGGGAAATGACTTGTTTTATTCCAAAAATATCTAGTGCGAAATGGTTTGTTTTCATGGGAAGCCATATGATTGTGTTTACCAGTTAAATGACTTCCCTGGTTTACACGTTTTTTTGATTACGTGATCGTTGATCAGGGCGCCTGAAACATTGATCTATAGTGTGATTGGTTCTTTTGCAATAAGAGCAATGTTTAGAGGATCTTTGACTGTGATTTTTGTTGTTCCTGCTGGCACGATTGTTTCTTGAATTGAACCAACATACTTCGGTGGTGTGGTTATTTACTTTACATATGTGGCAATACCTTGCGTCTTGAGGATATTGTGTTCTGGATGGGGATTTGGAAGGTGATTTATGATTTGAGTTGTAATTAGAGTTGAGGAAACTAGCTCTGTTTTTGGGAGAGGAGTTTCGTGAGTTGTAACTAGATTCACGGGAAGAACTTCTACGCATAAATCTATCACTTGACCTGTCTCTTGACCTATCTCGCCTATGGTATGGAGATTCATCTCTTTTGTATGGGGAACGTGACCTATATGAGGTTTCATAATTAGGGCTCCTACACCTGTCTCTACTTTTACGGGTTTCATTTGTTGCAAGTTTTAGACTGTTTACGGTTTCTGTTAGGTTTCTAATGTCTGACTGTAGGACAGCTAAGTTAGCGTCATCAAATGCTACTGATTTTGGGTTTGTTTTGGGAGATTTATGCCTCTGATACAATCGTGTATTTTTTGACTTTAAAATCGACCGTGATTCAATTTTGAACAGATTTTCTTTCAATTCTTGTAAGGATCTATTTTCCAGTTTAATTAGCTCATCACAAATATTTGGTTTAATACCCTGAATTACGTATTCAATTACTTTTTTGTCAGTCATGTCGGGATCAATTCGTTTGCATAGGTGGATAATCTCGAAAAGGAAGTGGGACGGAGATTCGTTTTCTCCTTGAACCCTATTTTCAAGTACAGTTTGCAGGTCTGCAATCAAAGCTACGGGACTAAAGGCTTTAATGAATTCTTTTTCTAAATCATCCCAATCAATTGTTGCATGCTCTTGTTTGTAAAGATTGAACCATTTGTAGGGTGTGCTTGTTAGATGGGTCGGAAAAAGCTCAATTTTAGTTTTGTTTGACCAATGGTTACATAAACTAGCTGTTTTAAATTTATTTATGAACTCATGGACGTCTTCTGATGGTAGACCCGAGAATGTTCCAGCTTTTATTAGGGGTAGTTTTTCTTTAGGTTCGTTATTATCCATTTTAGTTTCGGCTGTTAGTACAGCAGGGCTTTGATTTTGTAAATTAATGGTTGGGGTTTTGTTTAAAGAATCTTGAGATTCTGATTTAGTTTGATTTGGAGTGCTCTCTTGGTTTAAAGTTGCGTTACTTTGTGATCTAAGAAGGGCTTCGTGCTGCCTAATTATTTCATTGCCATAAATATTTTCATTAGAAGGATTATTATTTTGGGAGGATGAAGTAGGCAAACCAAGACCGAATGGTTCATTAGATTGCATATGCCAAGGTGTTAAATATTCACTT
This sequence comes from Flexamia atlantica, assembly GCA_035578135.1. Classification (NCBI taxonomy): domain Eukaryota; kingdom Metazoa; phylum Arthropoda; class Insecta; order Hemiptera; family Cicadellidae; genus Flexamia; species Flexamia atlantica. The sequence goes on along the minus strand of JAQJVK010000001.1, from coordinate 128,793,920 downwards.
TGAGGGTGGGGTTCATTTTTATTGTTTGACGGGCTTTCATAAATTGGTTCTAAGATTTTTGACAAATTCAACAGGTCCCTGAAATTTTCCTTGTCTTTATCTTCTAAGATACCGTTGAAAAAGAGTGTTGCTAAAGCTGTAGCAAATCCTGGGTGTCTTTGTGCCGTTTTAAATACATCTTTGGTGAGGGCTAGTTTTGTTCTTAAGTTGGCTAGGGTTTCGTGTTCAGGGATGGGTGGGAGTTTGATTTTATATCTGTTAGCTAACTGTAATGCTTGTGCTTTGTTTAATACATAAATATCAATATCAACAATTTCGAAATTTAAATCCATATAATTGTAATTTTTATGGATGGAATAAATAGCTTACTTTACTCTAACCTGACATATTTTAGCTATTGACTTCACTCTGGTTTGTATAGAGATATTTTTTAATACATTTAAGTATCACAATTCAATGATAACAAAACATTACTTTAAGGTTAGGCCCTATTTTGAAGTGTTGCAGTTGTTTTATTTCAGATTATATAAACTCTTAAAACTGTTAGATGTTGAGTTTACTTTAAAGTATTTTTAAATGGTCCTACATTACGAATAATTGGCATGATTCGCCTAAAAATACATCTTAGCACATACTACAAACTTATATGAAATTATCAAGTCAGAAGTAATTTGTCAAATTAATCAGGGATCGAAATTACAGGGCAAACTAAATTACGCCTCCACCATGCCAGTCCTGGGCCTACATAAGCTAAATAATGAATTATGCATTGGCGAGAGGTAACTGAAAAGAGTAGGTCACAAGACTGCTCAAATAAAAGGTTTTAATAAACAAAGTAAAAAATATCAAGGTAACCAAAATTCAAAAGAAACAGGAAAATTTAAATGGAACAAAATTAAAATAAAATTGAATTTACAGTGTTTGCCCTGACAAACTTGGTTTTAAAATAACAATGGTTAAAATTTACATTAATAATTAACTTGTAAGTTATTAATACATTGATTACATAATAAATGAATGACTTGATAACTTCAAATTGGAAAAAAAATTAGATAATACCTTTTTATAAAATATGTTTACATGATATTGAAATATTTACACTACCTTCTTATAGAATAACAAAGAAATCCAAATCACCCACAGCACACACTCCTAGCTCACTCCCATCACACACCCGCGTCTTCCCTCTCGTCCAGAGGTCTCCTTCTCCCACTCCTCTTCTTTCCTCCTCCCGCCGAGCAGATAATTGCCTCCTCATTGGCTGTCATCCCCGATAGGGAGTGTCTTAAAGGTTGTTGATACAGTTCTTAGAAGAACTCCCTACCGGGCACATCTTGCTCGCGTCAGCTGGGAAAGGACGAATGAAAGACGATCGGTCAGACGGACAGGTTATAGTTTCATGAGGCGAACTATCGAGTCTATGATTTATTAAGTTTTGAGTTTGGAAAATTATTAAGTTTTCGTCACGTAGTTACAAAAGAAATGCAGAAACGCAAGCTTATAAGAACAAAATAAAAATCTACACATCGCTTGAAATAGTATAATTTGCACGATGGGCCGAAACTGAGCTTTTGCAATCTTGAAACGGTCGAGAAAACATATGATCGCCACACCAGTCTGTCATTGGAACCTATGAAATGATGTATAGTTAACAATGAATCAAGCAAATAAACGAAAAATTTTCAGTCCTATGGGATAAATGAGCTTCTTTTTGCCTCAACATTTGAGGCAGGTGATAAGGTCGTAGTATGGTAAAAAATTATTTAACCGCAGATCGATGTGTTTTAAAGCTAACCCCCTCTCAATAAACAGAAAAGCAATACTTCAACACTAATGGATCACAGATGTGCTGGATCAACTACTAACTTCAGGATGAAATGAAAATTCTCCCACAGTCAGTTTACATTTATTATTTATGGAGGCATTGTAATCTTCAAGAAATATTTATAAGTAATCGTGTGTTCCCAAATGCGGTATAAAATAGTAATTACGAATTTATCTTAATGAATAATTTTCTCACTCGTAGTTACCTTAATCAATTTTTTGCCAAAACGTTATTATAGACTCAGCTTCTTCATTTACGAAATCCTTGAAAGAGCTCTGTAAAGATAAAACGCTTACGAAAATTTAAAATCCAATCTAAACTTTGTTTTGAATGGAGTTTTGAATAAAGAAAGTGATTTTGTAATTTAGTGGCTTGACAAAGTATGAAAGTTTGAGTTTCTACATAGTCGTAACGAAACGCCAAATTCTTTATGATATTTGACTTCTGCACTAAACTTTAACAGCCTACAGCGCTTAGTTTTACTTTAAACCTTTTACAAATCGATTCTTTATTCGAAAAACATATAATTCAAACAGAAAGTATAATGTAGTGAAACAAAATCATAAAATTCGCTTGACAAAATATAAACACATGGTCTAAGGAGTGAAGGACAAGGATATAACAAAACCTAACGGATAGTAAGTATAATGACATTGTAAATCTTATTTTTTGAATTTATTTTACGTATACTCCATTTTTAATGAAACGTAGTTCTCGTTTTAAATATATCTATAACTTATATTATATACATATATTTAGCATCCCACTATATACTGTATATAGTGGTAGCTATATAAAGTTTAAATACATATAGCATTTTACATATATATATGGGTGTTTTAATTTAAACATATATAAACTTGGATTATAATAATTTAATTTTTAACGATTAAGTTGATTAAACTTTTCTACAGGTAATTTATGTTTTAAACATCTAATGAAACATTTAAGTTGTTTCTCATGTATATATTCACTAGATGTCTAGGCACCATGCCTTCGAACAAATATAATGTTTCATTTAACTTAACTTTATCTTAAAAAAAACGCAAAAACATGCAGATAAAGAAACAGAATGATAAATTTTTTTGTGCAAGGTTCAAAATAACTATTCTATGTAACTAACTATACAGGTTTTCAATCGTTTAAAGTAAAGTAAGTACGGAAAACAGATAGTATAAATAGTATTGATACTGTATTTTAGTAATTGATGTTTATATGTATTGCCTTTATCCAAGCCTATATCTAAATCTACTTATATATATATACGTAAGATAAATTTTTGCTCCGAAATTGTGGGCGTTTGGTGGGTCGCAGGATGATGGGAGAGGGCTCAAAATGAAGTTATTGATACCAGAGACTCGGAGAAAATACAAAAATTGCTTAAGGTTTACCAGGAAATGAGAAATAACGTCAAATATCTGCCATTTAAAAAGCATTGGGATCTAAAAACGTCTGCTTTGTTACGTAAAAACATGCGTTGCTTGTACTTGATATAAACCCACATGGTGGATGTTGATGTATGGTTTGATTAAAATCTAGCTATAAATTTAGGCTAAACGTATATAACAAATAACGGGGTTTTCCTTTTAAATTTATATTTTTATGATTTAGGGGCTTTGACATACTCACCGTTATAAAAACTTAAGGAATTACATACGTCTGTTTTGTTTACATTATAAAATGTAGTAATTAGTAGCTGATCCTGATTCATAGCAAAATGATTTGTAATATTAACTCAATCGATAAGCGCAGACTATAAGTATAGAGAAGACTTAGGCATTTTTAAGGCTAGCTTTGCCAGTTCTATGTGCGGTCGGAAATGGTTATACTCTTTACCGAGCAACAACAGAGTGTGCAGCAGTAACAGCGATTGAGTGCAAAATAAACTACGAACATCCTACCAAAAGGGTTCATCTTTAAATTTGGCCAATAAAATTACATTAAACTTGAATCTACCAAGACATAGCAGTATTTACCCACGGGTAACCATAAAAACGTGTAGGACGAAGGTTAAAATCCTCAGTTTTAACTATTTACTAAGGTGGTGGCTCCAAACCGTACTCCCGTATGGAGTGGAGCCAGAGTAATCCAACGAGGAGCGTGAAAGTGTCAATGAGAAACTGTTTTTTTATTTCACCCTTACCACTTGCCTACTGGCTAAAAAGTGTATCTTCATTCGGAGGTTTACATAATCCGAATCCAAATTCTCCAAAATCCGAGTTCTTCTTTAACTGTTTAATATATACTTTTTAACCAGCTGGAGGTTGCATGCAGACGAGCTTGATGACGATCTCTTGATGACGTTACATTTTGATTAAAATTTTGATCCAAAAATTCAAGTAAAAAAAAAATGCTTACAACTGCGGCGAATTCACCCTGGTTTGTAACGAATTGAAACTACACAAAGAACTTGGAGTCGACTCCATAAGTGTCTTTATAAATAAAACTACCTTAAAGTTTTATCAGGGTCTGAATCAAGTTTCGGGGGCAGAGCATTTTCAAATAGGGCAAGACCTCGAGAATTGCAGGCTAAAATCAAGCCTCTTTCAAGACCTTTTGCCAGAACAGGATGTACAATGACATGCTCTTTAGGGACTTTCATTTGCTTCGTCATTTGTTTATAAAGGATTGCTGAAAAGTTTGGGAACGGCCGAATATATTTTGTACCTAATTGGTTTGAAGAACCAAATTTGGCACATTCACTCCTATGTAAAAGAAAAAACTACTTTCTAAGGTATTTACTGACGCTTGGCTCCCAGTGGGGGATAGCCCACAAGGATTCGGTACAAAATCTTAAATGTAAGCATAGGTCGATATGTATATATTTTTAAAGTGCTAATCAAGTAGAGTCATATGCCGTAAATCGCATTTCAAAATGTTCTTTCGTTACAAAATGTCGGCTGATTCAAATGTCAAAGATTCAAAGGAAAGTACTGTACATGGTGTTAGCATGAATATCGTTTAAAAATTGTTCTCAGACTATGTCTGGAGAATCAAAACTCCGGAATTGAATGTTAGACTTTAAAACCTGTTTTTAAAGGTGCCAAATAGGATATTAGCTCCATTGGGAGATGGCTCACAAGGAGTCAGTCGGTAAAAAATCTCAAACGTAAGCATAAGTTGATACGCATATCACTCTAAAGGACTAATCAAATAAAATTCAATACCGCAAACCGCATTTCAAAAATATTATTGGTTAAAAAACTGTGAGTGATTAAATTTTTCAACAAAAATACATAGGCTTAGGTTTGTCAGGGGGGGGGTGTGGAATACAAGTTTGAATACGTCGAATTGCGCATAGAATCAAAAGCGCATTGTTTGAAGTCATTTATAAGTCTGACATTCCATCCCGGAGTTTTGATTCTTCAGACATAATCTGTGAACGATTTTTAACGATATTCAGGCTAACACTAATTACAGTACTTTCCTTTAGATCTTTGATCAGCCGCCATTTTGTAACGAATTAACCTTTCGAAGTGGGGTTTGCGGCATTGCACTCTACTTAATTAGCCCTTTAGAATAATATGCATATTGACCTAAGCTTACGCCCATATAGCACACAATGTCATTTTGACGTCAAAAAGTGATCAATGATATCAAATTGACATCAAAGTAAATAGTTGCACATCAAATTGATGTCAAAATGATGTAAGTATTTTTACTTGCATCTTCTTATTTTTAAAGTGAAACACTGCCCATCAGATTTATGTCAAATTGATGTAAAATTATTTAATGTAACATTTTTAACGTTAAAATACATTTATATATAATAATAACATTTGTTAGTTTATTCTCCACATAAAAATTGTGTCAAAGCGACGTAGATTGATTAAAAATAAATAGTTTTACAATAAAATTTTGCTTTCTTTTTTTAATTACTTAACGTGATAATTTCCAGTTAACAAAATGTCAAATGACGTCAAACTGATGTCAAAATGACGACAAGGATGTCATTTTGACATCAATTTTACGTCATTTGACATTTTGTGCTATATGGGTTAAGTTAATATGTTTAATTTATTGTTATTGTTTGACTTAATTGGTGCCCAAGTTTTTTTTTAAGATTAATGTTTCGATTTAAAAGAAGTTATTTATAAAAATTTTAGTATAATTGTTTTAGTTAATCAGACATCGTTTAAATGGGGTAAAAGTGATCATATGATCAAAATGCCATAAAAATCATTTATGGCATTTTGAAGTAAAAGCTTAATTGAACTTATTATAAATTTTTAATTATTTTTATTCAACATTCTTGAAAAAAGCATCTAAATTCACTTATTTAAAAAATAGATTAAGATAATTAAATAAACTGTGTTAATTTTTAAAGATAACATGCCAAACAAACACAAATTGTATACAAAACATTAAATTTTGAAAATATTTTTGAACTAACTATAAGCACTTTTCTCTCATTATATATGAGTTGAAATAGCCGAGAGGTCTAAAGCATCGTGACGTTGAGTTCAAGATTCAGGGTCGCGGGTTCAAATCCATCAATGTGGACAATCTTTTTATTCCGCAATTCCATTTTATAGTTATTCATTTAGCCCAAATAAATGTGTGTTTAAATTATAATTCACACATAATCAGTTTAAAATATTTTTTTTAATGGAAGCTTGACATTGACATCAAATTGATGTAAGATTGACATCAAATAGTGTGTTCTTTTTACTTATATTTTACATCAAATTGATTGACAGTTTTACCTCCCGTTGACGTCAAAATGACGTGATTTCGATGAATTTTGATGTCAATATGACATCAACGATTTCATTGATATTGACATTTTGTACATCAATTTTACATAAAATTGATGTACTTGTGCTATGTGGGCGTTTAAGATTTTGAACCGACTCCTTCCCCCACTGGGGGCCAAGAATCAGTAAATACCTAACAAAGTAGTTTTTTTCTTACATAGGTGTGCCAGGTTTGGTTTCTCAAAATATTGGGTTAAAAATATTAAGGTGATGGATTTCGGTTTGGTGTTAATCTCATTCTGATTAACATTTGTTAGAAAATTGTATTGAATAGCACCTATAATGATGAAGTGTTCCTCTTTCAGAATATTCCGATGACTCAACAGTTTACCATAATAATTCACGGGATTTCTGTAATTGTTCAATTCTTAGGTCGGGAGGCGAGAGGTGAGATGAGGTGAGATTTACTGAGCAAGAGTATATAATACTGGTCTCGACGAAGATGTTTGTAGGGCGTAAGTTAAGACTCTTTTCACGTTCAGCCATATTGAGGTTTTCAAGCTTAGTCTTTATCTGCTTTGTCTGTGGTTGTCTGGCTTTTTTAATATTTAAAATATTTACATAGATAATGTGTAAAACATACGAAGAGTAGAAAATTCAAATAGAATTTGCAGTTTTCTGCAAATGAACCCTGATTATGTCTATGCGGGTTTCCAAATGTTTGATTTCACAACTCGAATGATTTTCAGGGACAAGGAATAGCTGTAACAACTAATCAAGATCTTCTCGTGAAGTTTTTTTAATTCAGTACTTTGTGACTTACATGTGGTGGAGGGAAACATTTTCAGCAGCCAGGTACTCCGGGCATAACGATGTTAAATCATACGTCTCATTCCGAAGTGAGTAAAACTGAAGCAACACAACTTCATATGTAGCAATGGTCCCCACCACCTGGGCACAATCAACGTAATAATATAAAAAGGGTGTGCAAAGATTAAAATCCCATTACAGTTTTTGTGAAGATTATAACCATTTTTAAATGGACCTGGCAGAATCTTAAGTTTATCAAATAACCACAGATTGATAAGTTATTTTTATCGCTAGTAGGTATAACATAAACTTTTTAGTATTTTTAACCTTATGACAAACCTTGAGCAAGTACATCTAGTTTTAGAAGTTTCCTTATGGTTCAGAAACAATCCCGGACGTACGTACAAATATTGTAAATAGAAAACGAAAACATTTTTTAAGTTAAGTGAGTATGCATTGATTTTGATTTTTGTGGAAATTTGACATCACTTAATAGTAAAAACAAATACATCCCGTCTTCAAATATAGAAATCACAGGGACTAAAAACACAGTTAAATCTCTCAAAAAACTAAATGCTGAAAAACAAGCTGTCAGAGGCTCAGAGCCTCCAAGGAATTGAATATTATGAGTCACACACGTGTTCCATAGAAAACAGTTGAAGAAGTCCTCTCCCTCCGGCGCCGGCGCGTGGCCGTCTTAAATGTACCATCTTTCCAAAGGCCATGTTCATCGTATTAAAGGCTATAGAATAAAATTTTTTTAATAGTAAAATACATCATATACGAAAGGCCTATCTTTAGAATTGTGGCAATCAAAGGATATTGCAGTAAGCCCCTTTGGATGAAAAAATCAATCAATAAAAGTAAGTGTTCCGTGATGTACAGGTTTGATTTCAAAGCATAATTATAAACATCTATGTACTACCAATTTAATATTTTACAATCTTTAATAATTTTTGACAAATAGTAATGCTATGATAGTACTGACATACCGCAATTATAAAGGAACGAGTGATAGAGAAAAATCTGCACCCTGTGAGAGAAATGTCGTCTGCCAAAATCTCCATTTGGAATCTTAATGCCTGAAACATAATACTGTAGTTTTTAAGTGTAAATATAAGCTATGCAATGATTCAGTTCTAGGCCTAGTCTAGGTAACCTAGATTTTAACAGTACATTATGATATTTTGAGCTATAGATTGTTTATTATCTAGGCCTAAGTTAAGATTTTATATCATTTAATATAAATAATCAGTTTTATATTCATTCTAATTTGTTTAAAGTGTGAAATAGTTAAAGAAATGTAATGTCGTTGTCTTACCGTATAGGTTAGGTTATCCAGTATCGTAGTTGTAAATAACCACACAGTGCGTATTATCATAATTTATTTTAAAATACTTTGCCTGTATAGTAAAATAATTAATATTTATTAGTTTTAAGCTAGAATAATCAATATTTAATGATTTAACTGCAATGATTGTAAAGGTAGGTAAAAGGAATGTTTACGATTCCATTTACGATGTGAAATAGTGGCAATCCTGTAGAAGTAGAATGTTGCATCGGCTGACGGGTGGTCATGTGATCATCCCCAGCTGATCGGTGCTATAAAAGGCGGGCAACTGCCGCCGGCCAAGCAGATTCGTCTCAATAGCTGACTGATGCTGTGAGCACTCTGTGCTCGCTGTTGCATCTCCAGCAGTAACGGGTAGACAGTAGGTCCCCGATTTTGTTATTTTGGAACGGTAGAGGCAGAGTCCCCTGTATCCGTATCCCCAATTAATTATGATTTGTCAGTAATAAGGCATTTAGCCACTAAGTAATAATTTTATTTATTTATTTATTTATTTATTTATTTATTTATTTATTTATTGTAAATCCATTGCAAGTTAATCTGCGAAAGAACAAAAGTCAGTGCTATTAAAATATTCACATTTCTCCTCATTTAATATTTTTAAGTTTCAAAAAGGTTGATCGAGTTGGTGAGTATAAGGCTATCGTAATTACACTAACATCCGAAGATTGTTTAGCCCCGACTGTCCGTTGGCGCGGCAATCTTAACACTACACTTCGGCTTACGCTGTTGCATCTTAATTGATGCTGCGTCCTTTATAACACTACGCTTTCGGATCTCTGTTGCATCTTAAATGATGCTTTAACCGAATTAAGCACACAAATCACACACTTACATTCATAACTCACAAGTTAGGGCCTCATTGATAGCCTAAAAGTGGATTGTGCTACGGCAAAGAACTCACCCTGAGGTATAAAAGTTACGATTGAAGCTATAAAGCTAAACAAACTACAACATATAGCAAGTATAGTTAAAGTATTAGGTTCAGGGATTATCGTATCAAAGTAGTGTATGTAACAGATGTTACGAAATTGTTAAGTTAAAAAAAATATATTTGCTTCAGCCAATTGTGATCGAGCATGTTACCTCAAGGGACTGTGATTGGTTAACATTTTCCCTCACAAGACTCTCTATCTCTCCCGCACAGTATCCCAAAAAATGGTCCCGTTAAGAAAATCGGCCGATAGCAGTTGCCCGTGACTTCGCTCACGATAGATAGCTTGAAATAGCTGATCGATCTTGCCACTGCTCCTAGAACTGTCAAATTAGTAGCCACAGCTGTTTACATTTCTGTGCTTGAACGTTTACAGCCTTATAAAATGTAAACATTGAAACTGAGGACGTTCAGGGGGCGTAGCCCGAGGGAATTTTAAGGAAGTGAATAGGCCTATGTATTTCCCAGGTTCAAGATCTAACTCTGTGTGAAATTTCAACCCAGATGGTTCAGTATTTTTCGCGTTCACTTGCCACATCTAAACATACATAAACTACCTCTAAAATATTATAGACTAGTAGTTGCCCGAGGCTTCGAACACGATGGATAGCTTGAAACAGCTGATCTTGCCCCTGCTCTTAGAACTGTCAAATTAGTACCCACAGCTGTTTACATTTCTGCGTATGAATGTTTACATCCTTATAAAATGTAAACATTGAAACTGAGAACGTACACAGGGCGTAGCTCGAGGGGAGTTTAAGGAAGTGAATAGGCCTATGTGTTTCCCAGGTTCAAGATATACCTCTGTGTGAAATTTCAACCCAGTCGGCTCAGTATTTTTCGCGTTCACTTGCCACATCTATCCATACAGAGACCACTTCTTCTTGATAATAGTATAGATAACGATATACCATTTGTAAATGTAACTTGACAGGATATGGCCCATACTATTACTTTCTCCCCCCTATACATAGTATATGGAGAAAGTATTGTTTTCGTCAAAATTTTCGAATTTAAGTTTTTAGTTGATATATTCGTTTTAGTGCTCCCTGAATCCAAAAAAGTGGTTTTCGGCCTGGTGTCTGTCTGTCTGTCTGTGTGTGTGTGTGTGTGTGTGTGTGTGTGTGTGTGTGTGTGTGTGTGTGTGTGTGTGTGTGTGTGTGTGTGTGTGTGTGTGTGTGTGTGTGTGTGTGTGTGTGTGTGTGTGGATGTATGTGTGGATGTAAACAAAGCTAGAGACGACACCAATGGTCCGATTTTCATTAAATTTGGCATGTAGGTATAAAGCCGTGGGATCTCTAGGCGTTTTTTTTCATTTTTTTAAATTTTTGATTTCTAAGAAATTTCTCAAAAACGGCTCTAACGATTTTGATAAAAATTTCATGATTTTTAGTGCTTAGGATGACAAACAAAATGACACCACCCGCATGTCTGTAAAAATTCAGATTCAGAAGTTATAGGGGTTTAAGTGTTAAAAATTCATATTTTTCAAATTTCACAACATCTGTAACCTCTAAAGAAAATATACTTGCAACCATTAAATCTGACTTGAAAAACTAAATAATCCAGTATTTGAATCATCAGTCTATGTCAACTGGTTGTGGAAATAATTGATATTTTAGTTCGGCGGTAAACACAGTACGTTGTCCAATGTTATTCTTATGGCAATTATTTAAAAACCGATATCTCCGTTATTTACTAACCGATTTTGATAAAATTTCGTACATGTTTGTGAGATGATTAATTGTTAATTTGTTTAATTTCATTATATATAAGTTTTCTAATGTTAAATTACTTAAAGGGAGAAAGTATGTGTCAGTTTCCTGATACCGTTTATATTTTGTAAGAAGTAAGGAGCAATTACATGTAGAGCCCAGCTGAAGACATGTTTACTCACTTCGCTGCAGAAGGACTCGCTCGGGACATTGTAGAGTACCGAGAGCGGCCGCCGGCCGAGGTCGTGGATGTAGGAGCCCAACAGTGCGATGGCGAGGGTCCGGACTACACCGTACAGCAGCAGGTACACCAGTGTCAGGTGCTGCAGCGGGTTCTTCCTGCAGTCACAAAGCAGTACGTGTTACTCTGTGGATGTAGCTCAGCAGTGCGATGGCGAGGGTCCGGACCACACCATACAGCAACACGTACATCAGTGTCAGGTGTACAGCGGGTTCTTCCTGCAGTCACAAAGCAGTACGTGTTACTCTGTGGATGTAGAAGCCCAGCAGTGCGAAGGTGAGGGTCCGGACTACACCGTACAGCAGCAGGTACACCAGTGTCAGGTGCCGCAGCGGGTTCTTCCTGCAGTCACAAAGCAGTACGTGTTACTCTGTGGATGTAGGAGCCCAGCAGTGCGATGGCGAGGGCCCGGACCACACCGTACAGCAGCACGTACACCAGTGTCAGGTGCCGCAGCGGGTTCTTCCTGCAGTCACAAAGCAGTACGTGTTACTCTGTGGATGTAGCCCAGCAGTGCGATGGCGAGGGCCCGGACCACACCGTACAGCAGCACGTACACCAGTGTCAGGTGCCGCAGCGGGTTCTTCCTGCAGTCACAAAGCAGTACGTGTTACTCTGTGGATGTAGGAGCCCAGCAGTGCGATGGCGAGGGTCCGGACTACACCGTACAGCAGCAGGTACACCAGTGTCAGGTGCTGCAGCGGGTTCTTCCTGCAGTCACAAAGCAGTACGTGTTACTCTGTGGATGTAGCTCAGCAGTGCGATGGCGAGGGCCCGGACCACACCATACAGCAACACGTACATCAGTGTCAGGTGTACAGCAGGTTCTTCCTGCAGTCACAAAGCAGTACGTGTTACTCTGTGGATGTAGCTCAGCAGTGCGATGGCGAGGGTCCGGACCACACCATACAGCAACACGTACATCAGTGTCAGGTGCTGCAGCGGGTTCTTCCTGCAGTCACAAAGCAGTACGTGTTACTCTGTGGATGTAGCTCAGCAGTGCGATGGCGAGGGTCCGGACCACACCGTACAACAGCAGGTACACCAGTGTCAGGTGTACAGCGGGTTCGTCCTGCAGTCACAAAGCAGTACGTGTTACTCTGTGGATGTAGCCCAGCAGTGCGATGGCGAGGGCCCGGACCACACCGTACAGCAGCACGTACACCAGTGTCAGGTGCTGCAGCGGGTTCTTCCTGCAGTCACAAAGCAGTACGTGTTACTCTGTGGATGTAGCTCAGCAGTGCGATGGCGAGGGTCCGGACCACCCCGTACACCAGCAGGTACACCAGTGTCAGGTGTACAGCGGGTTCTTCCTGCAGTCACAAAGCAGTACGTGTTACTCTGTGGATGTAGCCCAGCAGTGCGATGGCGAGGGCCCGGACCACACCGTACAGCAGCACGTACACCAGTGTCAGGTGCTGCAGCGGGTTCTTCCTGCAGTCACAAAGCAGTACGTGTTACTCTGTGGATGTAGCCCAGCAGTGCGAAGGCGAGGGTCCGGACCACACCGTACAGCAGCAAGTACACCAGTGTCAGGTGCTGCAGCGGGTTCTTCCTGCAGTCACAAAGCAGTACGTGTTACTCTGTGGATGTAGCCCAGCAGTGCGATTGCGAGGGTCCGTACTACACCGTACAGCAGCAGGTACACCAGTGTCAGGTGCTGCAGCGGGTTCTTCCTGCAGTCACAAAGCAGTACGTGTTACTCTGTGGATGTAGCCCAGCAGTGCGATGGCGAGGGCCCGGACCACACCGTACAGCAGCAGGTACACCAGTGTCAGGTGCCGCAGCGGGTTCTTCCTGCAGTCACAAAGCAGTACGTGTTACTCTGTGGATGTAGCCCAGCAGTGCGATGGCGAGGGCCCGGACCACACCGTACAGCAGCAGGTACACCAGTGTCAGGTGCCGCAGCGGGTTCTTCCTGCAGTCACAAAGCAGTACGTGTTACTCTGTGGATGTAGGAGCCCAGCAGTGCGATGGCGAGGGCCCGGACCACACCGTACAGCAACACGTACACCAGTGTCAGGTGTACAGCGGGTTCCTCCTGCAGTCACAAAGCAGTACGTGTTACTCTGTGGATGTAGCCCAGCAGTGCGATGGCGAGGGCCCGGACCACACCGTACAGCAGCAAGTACACCAGTGTCAGGTGCCGCAGCGGGTTCTTCCTGCAGTCACAAAGCAGTACGTGTTACTCTGTGGATGTAGCCCAGCAGTGCGATTGCGAGGGTCCGTACTACACCGTACAGCAGCAGGTACACCAGTGTCAGGTGCTGCAGCGGGTTCTTCCTGCAGTCACAAAGCAGTACGTGTTACTCTGTGGATGTAGCCCAGCAGTGCGATGGCGAGGGCCCGGACCACACCGTACAGCAGCAGGTACACCAGTGTCAGGTGTACAGCGGGTTCCTCCTGCAGTCACAAAGCAGTACGTGTTACTCTGTGGATGTAGCCCAGCAGTGCGATGGCGAGGGCCCGGACCACACCGTACAGCAGCAGGTACACCAGTGTCAGGTGGTGCAGCGGGTTCCTCCTGCAGTCACAAAGCAGTACGTGTTACTCTGTGGATGTAGCCCAGCAGTGCGATGGCCCTCGCCCGGACTACACCGTACAGCAGCAGGTACACCAGTGTCAGGTGGTGCAGCGGGTTCCTCCTGCAGTCACAAAGCAGTACGTGTTACTCTGTGGATGTAGCCCAGCAGTGCGATTGCGAGGGCCCGGACTACACCGTACAGCAACAGGTACACTAGTGTCAGGTGGTTCAGCGGGTTCTTCCTGCAGTCACAAAGCAGGACATGTTTGTATACTCGTGTACTATTTTGGTTTTTTAAATTTATTTAAAAAAATAGTATGTTAGAAATTTTTTAGGTTTTCAGGACACTTTGCTATCTTGTTTTTTTAGAAACCTTTTTCTACCCGTTGCCATATTCTAATATACCTATAAATGATATTAGGACAGCGGTCACATGGGTTAGCCAGATAGATGTGATCATTCTTGATGAAAAGATAATTTAAAGTCGCCCGTGGCTGCGTTCGACCCAATGACGTTTGGCGCTTTACCTCTGAGTTACCGTTTGTGTTGTATTATTAAAAAAAAAGTTTTATCCTGGTTAATTAGAAGCTTGTAACGGCTCATAAGATACCCTTCCCTGGTGGACGAACCAAATACCTCTTTATTTACTAGTACCATTGCCGGAGAGAGAAGCTAGTGGCTCAGAGAAAAAGATAGCTGCTCTCCACGACTAGACTGGACTAGACCAAGAGATGAAGAACTATTTCTGGTCAGCTGTACCGGAGGATGGAAGAAGTAGATACTTTCCAAATCGTCTGCTAAACCTCATGATTGTCAAAACGTTGTTTGTGTTTTTAGGGCCCCATCAACACTACGAAATTTGTGATCCAAAGCTGCACTAAAAGTTGTCTTGTGCAATAAGCAACGTACTTCGAGTATTACCTTCACTACGGAGAATATAACCTCTTCCTTTGCCTTAGTGCTCTACGGGAGCGTTTACGGCCATATTTTGTGTAAATTTGTTGTAGATTGTAGTTTGATCTTGCTCGAATTTAATATTTATTGCATATGAGCTTGCAGCATAAACTGTTATATTTTAAATACGTCTTTATTTAAACACGTAATTATGTTAATGTTTGCTTATACAGTACAACACATATTTTTACCCCTAAACTTGAATTAATACAACTATGAAGCGCGAGGGGGAGGGGGATTTATATACTTACCATTCGCCAGCGAAAGCTCAACCCCTCGAAGGCAGACGAAACACACGCCGAGTTCCGAAATAGCCGCGAAAATTCCAAAGTCTGAGCTTTTCTATCTAGCGGACAATCAATACTTCTTGAGCGAGATATTAACAACAATTAACCAATTGATTCATCCAATAGGAAACAACGCGACGTCAAAGTCGTGACAGCAAAAATCAAAATGCTCCAGCCAATTATATACCTCACGGGATCTTGCGAATAATCCTCGTTGGTTTTCTTTTGTTTAGTCGCGCTTCATAGTTATATCAATACTACCATAACTCCGAATTCAACTCACTTACTCACTCGCAAATAAGGCTGTCCAGAGCTATAATGACCTTTAAACACATCTGTCATAGAGTAATCATCTGTTTCGTATGCCTTACTCTTAGCAGGCACGTTACTCTTTGCCAATCACTGCATATAAAATGTTTCTGTACTTATGAACGGAAACGGAGGTAAGCAAACAGTTGATTGTAACAAAGCGACATTTAATGCATGTTTACCAGAAAGTTGGTCTTAACATTTTTTTTTTTTTTTTTTTTTTTTAAATAAACCTCAACTGCCCGTCGCCATGGGCCAATAAGCCTGTGCGGCGATCTAAAGACAGCGAGGTACCGTAGCGGTAATAGTCACATAGGCCAGCCAGAGGTGACCGCTCATGATGGAACAGGAGTCGCCCGCCGCTGGGATCGAACCAGCGACGTTTGAAACGTGAAGCTTGCGCTTTACCTCTGAGCTACCGCCTCGGTTAACAGCTGATTGCAACAATGTCACGTTGATTGTAAAATTTGTTGTTTTGCCGTGCTCGCACGGCAAAACACTTCTTACCGGGCCGTTTTTTTGTTTTATTTTTGGAGGGGAGGATAGGAGGTGCAATGGCGTTTACGCACACTTTGGGTCTTTTTGTCCCCTCACAGTGTTTTGGTCTCCCTTAGTGTCAGACTCCCCTGGCTCAAAGTCCCGTGGACTACCGATTAATCAACTTAACACCAAGGACACTAGGCTGGAATCAATTGTTTCGCACATTACTTTGTGCTAGGCCTTTGATATTACGCCTTTAGGGCAACCTCCGCTTTACCAGACTAGTACTAGGCTTTACTAGGCTAGTTCTTCATCTGTGCTAGTACATAAGACTAGTTAAGCCATTCCAGCCAGACGTTAAAATTACAGAATAAAAGCCAAGAAGGGACAAAGAAATATTGATGTCATATCACCTTCCCTGTTTATTCAACGACCTAAGAGCTAGCATCAACCTAGGGGAGCCCGTAAGGTCTTTAATCTAATAGAGCCGAGCCAACATTTTCAACTTCTCTCAAAAACTACTTACTTTACTCGTTGTCTTACTACTTGACACTTGACTTACGTAAACACGTGGAAAAGACCAGAACAAATGTAAAATATGTCGATGGCAAACGTGACGCAAGTACTGGGCGAGAGGAAATCGTCAAGGGACTTGGTGAGGCGGGACAGCGAGTTGTAGCGAACACGCATCTGGTGCCAGAACTGCTCGCTCATGTTCTGTAATATGGAAAATGCTGCTTTCACCATACCATTCAGACAGAAAATTATTTTAATGATAATTCAATGACAAATGTTAACTTATAAATCGTTATATTAGTTTAGTAATTATTTGGTTTATAGTTTTAATTCTTTTTATATCTTTTTTTCTGTCTGAGTCAGAAATTTCAACTAGTACATTCATGGATAAAAAAAATTGATAAATCAATTTTTGTAATCTGCTTTTTAGTAGAATAAACGAATGTATATTTTGGCATGTAAACCTAACGTTAATTCAGCAACAAAATGCTTCTGATTTTGAAACGTAACACAAGTCGTCTCTTTGGTTAAATATCAACAAGTCCTCGCGCGACATTCACTATAAAACATATCAAAAAAAGTCAATTACATTTTTATATCGATCGCTTCTACAAAAATGAACTTATAAAAATTACCTTATTCCTGAATTTCTCAAGATGATCGCAGTATAGTTTGAACAACATGTAAAGGGAGTATGAAAATACCAGAAAAGTGAGTTCCGAAAACATCCAAACGATTCTGTAGTAAATCTGTATGAAAAAAGCAATTGGTGGTCCCCAGGCAATTGAATTGTGAGCAGGGATTTGATACAGGTACTTGAATGACGACATCAAGGTTAGCTGTATCTTGACTATGATATCTTCAGAGCAAGTTTCAATTCGTTGGTACCACGCTAGTTGGATACATACAATCGACCCTGCATCAAATTAAGGTGTATTAAAATAATGTTCTGATTATTCAAAATATTCATGCTAAAAAAGCGAATGGTTCAACGTTAATAAAAAAGTCTTTTTTCCTAGTTTTTCTATATTTAACTGTAATGAATTTTAAAACAGTAATTTATTAAATCTTTTCTTTATAACCTGAATAATAATAAAGAGTATGAGACAAAATAATTTCTAAACATGCTGAAAAACATAAAACTTTTAAGAACTACGTTTAATGCATACAAGCCGTCATAGATCGTTTCTTAATGTTTTTATAAACTGTCATTCATGCGAACATTAATATTTGCTTGTTTGCATGTAATGTGGCAAATATTACATTTTAACTTATACTGCAACTCAAATTCAAATTCTTTATTTGTAGTTAACAATTTATAAAATTGTATAACAAGAGTCAGTTAGTTTAACTGACTCTTGTAATACAACTGATAACTGATGGTTAACAACTATAATTATAATAGTATACTGTATATTGAATGATTTAACATTCAATATTTACACCATTAATAAAGTAGAGAGATGGCTTAAGTTGTGTTGATTTTTAACTTACCAATCGTAGCAGATATGTTCAAAGCAGTAATAATATTTAAGTGAGTTTTTAAATTACGGAGATTTCCTATAGCCCTGAAGTCTCTCTCAACCGCGACCAACTGCTTGGTGATCGAAGGAAATTTGGTCGCTTGTCTCAGAGTGAACAAACCCCACAGCAAAGGTCCAGTGATGGACGCTGCAGACTCTGTAAAATCGTAAAATAAAGATGTTGGTAAATTTAAAAATGAACACATATTCTTATGCCCTGAAACTATTGTTTAGAATTAAATCCAGATTATATCCATTTTCCGCCGAATAGATCCTCTTGGAGTTATACTATTCTATCGAACATGGTTTTTATATAAACCTTTTAATATAGTTCATGCCATCTAATTGTAATCCCAAAGTATCTAGTCATATTGAAGCCAAACAAACTGATAGACAAAAAAGGTACGTAACCTGGTAAGGATTACTTTTACTTGAATAGAACCCTATGAAATTTCTGTATAGGCACAATCCATTGAGTTATTTTTTTGACAACACGTCAAACATGCAGAATTCATAATTCGACAATAGTTCAACGGAATAATGATGTCACCTATGCATTATTTTACTTTCTGCCTTTCAACAAATGCTTTTAAAACCATACATTATATGTTTGTTTACCTAAAGATTTTGAAACATTACATTTTCGTTCTATTTTGTAAAGGAATGAAAAACGTATTAACACATCATTCTACTATAGGCCTACAACTGTAAAACATATAAAACATACAATGTCAATGTAGTTTGTATTTTTTACTAGGCCCGCATTACATTATCAAATATTTTATAAAAGATCTTTTATAAATTATTTATTTTACCAATTAAAATGTGAGTTTTTGTTTGGAAAATCAGCTGGCTTGAATCCTGATTGCTCAAATAAATCTTTTACAAAAGATCTTTTGTGATGCGCCTACAAGGGCCTCGAGAGTTCAGCGTCACTCTCCTTGTACTCTTGTTGCGTTTTCGTATATACCGGCTCTTGAAGAATGACAGTGAGACAAACAAAATCAGGGGCTTAAATGTATTCTATCAATTCAACATTAAACACAGTTACAATAGTATATTTCGCAACAAGGGCCGAAAATGAGGTTTTGCAAAACCCTTTCGGCCGAGGTGCGAACGCTATTTTTCACCACACTACACAATAAAATATACCCTAAATAATTAAAAAAAAAAATGATTATGACTCACTTGAAAACAAAACACAGCTATGAAAATCATATGATCGCAACTATCCTGTCTTGAATGCCGTATAATTTTGTGATGTTCTGACGTTGTTTCAAGCAAATAAACGATTAGCTGACTTTCGGCCCTAGGGCCCCAAACGTTTTCGGTCCTATGGCGGCAAACGGTGTGTTTCGGTCCGCGTTTGACGTTTGTAAAACAGGTGATTTCGTCGTAGTGTGGTGAAAAAGTACTTTACGTTATAAAATTTAACAGTTTTTAGTTTTCCATTATATAATGTAGGAGTGTGCGAGTACTCAAGTTTTTTCGAGCCAAGTTTACACTACTCGACTCGACTCAAAATTACTGGAGTTAAAAATACTCGAAGTTCAAGCCGAGTAGTTACTCCCGCCGTTTAACTGGGATCGGCACGCACGATTGGATTTTGTGGTAGTTTTTTACACCCATCTTTGACTGGCATATGTAAAAATTCCTTTATTTATTCGATTTCAACTAAGGGGTGTTCTTTAGTTATTATCATCAATATATTTATACCACTTTATTCCTCTCTAGAATTTGAAGTTATATTATGTTCCTTGTCTTAGTCAGTATAAGAAAATATTTTAAGCAATCATTGAGTTATAGGCTTTACGAAGGCATATCTTTAAGCAGATGACCTGAGTTTTTAGTAATTTTATTAGAAAACACAGGTAACTAAATTCAGACTCAAGAGATTTTAAGTAAAAGTTGTCTTAATTTAATTGATATCGTTTGACATACCTGCTCTCAACTCAGGAACACATCTACGTTGAATAGCATTACATTTTTAAATTTTATTTGAATTAATTAGATTTTTTTTACATGATGATTATATTTTATTAGTAAGAAAACTTGTTCCTCTTGTCACTAAAAAAAGTCAACTCGAAAAAGCTCTAAACATGAGCGAGTATTTCAAGTCTCGACTCAACTTCAAAAATCACTACTCGCACACCCCTAACATACTCGTAATTCCAAATTTACACTTACCGATGTTTCCAAATATTGAATAATGAATACAAGCATATACTCGATAGGCAATAACGGCCACAAAACCCATGATAAAAATTAAAAACACAATTGCTTGATTGCTTATCCACCTGAAACTGAAGTAAATATAATTAAATTTGAAAGTTATCTTTTTAAAGGCAATGTTCATTATATCAATAAATATTAAAATCAAACAAGAAATACTAGTAGCCTAACCTCAGGTTTCATGCTCAAAGATTTAATTGGGTTTTTTATCAAAAAGATTTAATATACTGTACAAATATGGCGTATACTATATCACCATATTTGGTATATTTGGTTTGTAAGAAATTACCAAATTTTTATTGACATTTTTGGAAAGCTACAATGAGAAAAATATCTTAGCGGAAAAGCAGAGTTTTTGCCCCAAGTCTAGAATCTGTACTCGCAATACGTAAATAAGGACTTGGCTCACGTACAGGAGTGTTGTGTCTGGACCCAGCTGAAAGACTCGGCAGAGTTTTGGGCATTAGTACAGACGCAGGACTCGCAGTCCTTCTTTAAGAACTTTTTCTCTGCAATTACGCTCGAACTGCCGTATTTGCAAATAATCAGGGAATTTACCGTGATTTTAAGGAAAAAACATTAAAGTGACGTCATAGATGGTTTGTATACGTCACAAAACACGTCATAAGTTTATCCATGATTACTTACTGCCTGCAGCCCATTGCATTTACGATAGGCGTATGGATGAGAAATTCAAATTATATCCATGTGATTTGGTGAAAGCAGTTAGTCTTTACCTTGTTTTAGTTCGCACTATCATCAAATATTTTATCTCAATGGAATAAATATTTGTTAACCAAATCTGAATAGATTTAAGTCCATTGTGTTGGTTTTATATTTGGGATTGAAAATTTACAAATGTGATGTAAGTTTGAATAACAACATTTGGTTTCTATAATACAAATTTTATTAATGTTTTTACAGATTTACTTACTATAGTACCATTACATATAAAGTAGTAAATACATATGAAGTAAATGGTAGTGAAACGTCTTAAAGAATATCAAATTTCCAATTTTTCAGAGAAAAAGCTTAGATTTTTGAAGAAAATTAAATCGTTTTATTTGTCAGCAGATACTTATGTTAAATATTGTTTTATTTTTAAATAGTTGCAAGGACACATCAATCAGTTTTAGACCTAAGATTAATTTTATCTGCCCAAAGTTTACACGAACAAATTACCAAAAAAAGTAATTGCACTGTTTAAATCCTGCTTCGATTTTTAATAACTCAGGGATTTTTAGCAAAGTCTTAAACAAGATGAATTGTAAGAAATAGAATGCAGGTCGAGTATAATAACCTTGCATTGATTTGCTGCCACTTTTAAATGTATCAAATAAATATGTTAGGGAAATAAATTGTAGCTATTAATGGTGTAAATACCTTGTACTGTCAAAGTGATCCTTTGTAGTCTCATATTATGGGCTACGACAGTTACAATCTCAGAGAGATCTTCCCCAGGCGATGGAAATCAAATTTCATTCCAGTGAAAGTCGTCAAGAAGCATTAAAAACCATCATGACACATACCCACGTAACACAAACGGATAGACGCACACAACGAACAAACAGTACTTTTTATAAAAATTCTGGTACCGGGAAACACGCACGACACGTACGGAGGGCTCGTCTAGACTCAATTACGCAATAAATTGTCACTGTAGAGAAGTACCATTAGGCGTAAAACTGCACTTATAACTTCTTCACATGCTATTCAACAACTACATTCGTCAACAGAGAGCCGTAACGCAGTGGATATAGCAGTCTACACCTGAACGTACAAGTCAAGAAACATCGGGCGTAGTTAGAGCTTGGATGGGTGACCGCTAGAAGGACCCAGACACTTTTTACTGATTTTAAGTCAAAAATACCGGTAAATGCAGAGACTAGGTAAGTCATTGCATAGAAATCGGTTGTATTTTACGAGAGTAGGAATGTATATTCTGTGATAAACTGTAGTGAAGGCAAAATGAATCGCAGGATATTCTGAGAAAGGTCTCTGCAATTACGAGAACCATCTCTGATCGGCAGGACTTAAAACCGACATAGCCAGTGACGTCATAACTATGTAGACAAACTAAGTCCTGATTTTCCGTGTGGCGGCCTCACTGCCGGAGCATTGAGCCAGGTCCAGATTGCAGTGGGTAACCCGCACACCCTTATTTAAGTGTATTTTCCACGTATTTCAGGACTAAATTTTTCTCAGTGTATCCTCGATTAAAATACGGCTCAAAACAGCAGATCATTTTTATTGTTGCTAACCTTCCTGTTAACTAGCCTTTTACCATGGCACTCTCTAGAGATGGCTATGCTCCAACAATGATAACAATTATTTAAATACAAAACAATTATAGACAAATACAACAATTTAAGTATTTTAAATGGTATACACCATTATTTATACCTTATACCATTTTTTCCATGGAACTTGGTCTCTAAATTAAGGCAAGGGTTGTCTACTAACTGTAGCAGCTGCGAGACGCCCAGGACGCCTTGCACCGGGAGCAGACCTGCCCAGTGGCCGAGCGAGCGGTAGCTGTACTCACTGTAAAAGCCGTGGGTCGACGCCCAGGACGCCCTGCACCGGGAGCAGGCCTGCCCAGTGGCCGAGCGAGCGGTAGCTGTACTCACTGTGGCAGCTAAGGGTCGACGCCCTGCACCGGGAGCAGGCCTGCCCAGTGGCCGAGCGAGCGGTAGCAGTACTCACTGTGGCAGCTAAGGGTCGATACCCTGCACCGGGAGCAGGTCTGCCCAGTGGCCGAGCGAGCGGTAGCTGTACTCACTGTAGCAGCTGCGGGTCGACGCCCAGGACGCCTTGCACTGCAAGCAGGCCTGCCCAGTGGCCGAGCGAGCGGTAGCTGTACTGACTGTAGCAGCTGCGGGTCGACGCCCAGGACGCCTTGCACTGGGAGCAGGCCTGCCCAGTGGCCGAGTGAGCGGTAGCTGTACTCACTGTAGCAGCTGCGGGTCGACGCCCAGGACGCCTTGCACTGCGAGCAGGCCTGCCCAGTGGCCGAGCGAGCGGTAGCTGTACTCACTGTGGTCAAACCGAGACTTGGCAATAACAGCAATATTAATTAATATTTCATTAGCTGCTTCGATGCCAAGTCTCGGTTTGACCGACCGCCGCCGTCAAACCTAACTTAACCTGTCCTATTTTTAACCTAACTCAACCTGTCCTCTTTTAACCTAACTCATCCTGACCTATTTTAACCTAACTTAACCTGGCCTATTTTATCCTAACTTAACCTGACTATTGGATTTTATTTATAATTGGTCAGAAGGCGAACTCGTCCGATGGTTACCGACTCGAGCCGACTCTTTTCTCAACTCGAGCCAGAACCCGAACTCGTCCGATGGTGAGAAATTCTTGTATACTATACTACTTACAGGTAAAACGTCATAAGTAGATAGACTCATATGAGCCAGATTTTTTAGCAAGTACTGTATAAGATTAGATATTCAAAGAGAGCACCGATTCGGTGCTATCTACTTCCGGTCTATCGCCTTATACCTTTGGCTTTAACTATGGACTACTTTTACCATTAAATAATAATACAGAGACTAACCAACTGAATAAATCAACTTGACTTTAGTAAATGTTTTAGCTTAACATCCACTTACTTTAAAGAAATTCTTGTGTACACCTAACATATACCATTCAAAAGTAAAACTTCGTAAGAAGATAGTCTCATACAAGCCGTATTAACTAACAAACACTGTAAAAATACGATAATCGAAGGGAGCGCCGTGTCGGTGCTCCCTTCTTCCGTTCCGTTGCCTCATATATTTGACCTTGAACATGGACAATTTTTACTATCGAATATTAATGTAGAGACCAAGCAACTGAATAAATCAATTAGGTTTACTGTTACGTTACTCTCTCTGCACAAAAATCATATGATAAGTATATTTTGACTGAGGATCAACTTTATTTCAGCTGTAGTAAATGCACATTTATTGATGGGTTGGAGATTTCTATAAGTTTAAAATTATTGATTTAGAGTGCTCAATTTTCACACCACAGTAGGTATCCTTAAATAAGCATGGCGCGTTTTTTTTATTATAGTGAGTTTCCCCAGTAGGCCTAATCTCACTCTTTTTTGGATTATTTGTTTTATTTCTCTTGCACTCTGGTCCGTTCGAAGGTGTAGCCTAGAATTTTCTAAGTTCTAGACGCCATAGTCTACTAAGCCCTTGTTCCACATTCATACCGGGCATTTCAAAGAAGTAGCTCAAGTTCTCCTCAAACCTGAGCGCCTCAATTTACTAAACCCTTGATTCACATTCACACCGGACCTTTAGTCCTTGTCTGTGGCAGACGCAGGAAATAATTTTCTAAGGCAGCTAAGCCAACCTGCCATCCCCATATGGACTTACCAGGGGTTAGCCCTGCAAAATGTGGGTGTCTGTCCACAGAAGAAGCTTTCAAGACTCATCTTCGTACCCATCACTGGGGATGTAAGGAAGGTTACTGGGTAGGTGCCCAACGCTCTTTGGACACATGCTGTAACTATCGAGGCATGTCGGGCAATCGCTACAAGATCTTTTTGTTCAAGTAAAAGACAAGGTATGCATAGGTCTTTGGTCCGCCAGAGACAAATTCCACAATATAAGAGCCTGGGCCATAGCCTGTCAACTCATCTGTCATCTCCCCAAGGTAATCTCCTGTTGGTACTCTGTACAAGTCTTCCCGGAAGTAATAGATACAACTATCAGTGTCATAGTAGAGAACTTGGTCACCTAAGGCTTTTAAATGTTCATACAAAGTTAATCTAGCATGTGCTGTAGTATAAGGAGCAATCACAACATTCACAGTTTTAAGTGACTCACTAGCCTCATCTACATTTTGCCAATTGACTAATAGTACTTCTTCATTTATTATCTCAGCACATTTTACAATACTTCCAGGCTGAGTTATTAACGCAAAAAATCCTTAGAGTTCCTAACAAGTGAAGTTCTTGTCATATTTTCACGCTGGCCAAATTTTCCCCAAAAACTGTTAAGCATAAGTTTAAGTACTGACCTTAGTCCCCCATTTTTAGCAATTTTATCTTTTTGTAATTGAATACCTTCATGTTCTAAAAACTTTGAAATATACAGGTCCTTGTCCTTTTCTGTCTGGCACCAAGAAGGGTAGCCTGATGCTTCTTGCTTTAATTTTAGAAACTTGTTAATAAAATCAGTAAAAAGTCCGCCTTCCTCATATGTAGTCATCTCATACTCCCATAGCCCATACATTTCTAAAGTAACGTACCCTTTCTCTACTGCCTTTCTGATTTCATACATGGTCCAAGTTCCTACTAATGCTCTCTCCTCTCTTTCATGAAAACATTCACCTTTGTGTAACATTTCACCACAAGTACGACATAGAACAAACATTAACTTATCATGAAGACGCGTTGAAAGAACAGGATGGTAGAGATCAGAAGGGGGAGTATCTTACATTCAAGCAGCCCGTCAACCTTCAAACCTCTTTCTTGGCATTCATTATGCCCTATGTAAATTGTGGGATGGCCAATGGGATACTTACAATATTTATTAACAAATGGATACAAGGAACTCACGTCTACATACTGGATTGTCTCTCCCTCTTCACATTTGTAGTAGGTTTTTGCATTCCCTGTCCTACCCCCAAAGAAAGCATCTCTAGCATTTAAGGGCAAAGTGTTCAAAATTGAAAGCTGATTCAAGTGATTTAATTTCTAATCTTTCTTCAACTGATTAAATTCACACTCCCACATTTGTATTACATTGCCTAGTTTTTCCATTTTTTCAAAGTCCTTTCATACCTCAAATGTAGTGAATCAGAGGGATCCTCCTACAGTGAAATCTCTCTGTTGTAAGGGAAAAATTTGGGGCATCCATGCCAGGAGCACCCGTGGAACTCATAGATTCGCTCTCCGTCAAATCCATCGACTTTTGAGCCAGAAATCCTAACTCCTTTTCCTCGCCCAGCATATTCGATTCTCACTCCACGCTTTTCTTCTTCCCAGCATAGCCACTGTATGGCAGCCACTGACCGAGTATCAGAACAACAGTAACCTTTTTTAGAGATCAAGCCAATAGTATTAGGTTTTAGGAAATTACGGCGAAAAGCCAAGTTACAGGCACTTGCTATGGTAATTGATTCTAGAAATGAATCTACATTACATTGTTCAAGAAGCAAAGCTCTGAATTTAATACAAGCTTGTGCCAAAATCTCTACATCTGATATACAGTACTCTAACAACTCCTTTCTAAAATCAAAACGGTAGTCCTTAGCAACTTGATCAGCATACCATTTCTCAAAAGCTAAGTGGGTCTCTTCAAACATTACCTCTGGACAGTAATACTTTTTTTTCTGGGATTAGACCTACATAATTTTGATTGACCAGAGTGTTAAACAAATGAGGGAAATATCCCTTCTTTCTTTCGGGAGGCAGATCAAAAGCTTTGGGGAGTGCAGAGAGGGTCATGGGGAAATAGCTAAGTGAATCTATAAACCGTACATTGGCAACTTCAATCAGTATTAACTTTGTTCCCCAGGGAGTGATGTTTGGTATGAATTTAGTCTCTTCCATGATATACTTCAATACAAACTGAAAATCAAAACCCTGGCTATTATGGGCAATTATGCATACATTTTTAAATTGTTTTCTCACTTCCATTACATACTCCATGAACTGTTTTACTGGATCCTCCTCAAATACTCTTTGCCTCTCTGAACAAGTTTCACGCTCCCCACCATTGATACATTTGAAACAGTACTGCTGAGAAACACATAAATTGACCTTGTGAACTTTCATTTCAGGGTCACAGGGAAGAAATTCATCCTGACGAGTCTCCAAATCAAAGAAAATAAACAAAAAATCACGGTCTTTTGGACATCTCCGAACAACTTGAATGTAACATTGATGTTTTGGATCCTTAAAATCCTCACATGACTGGCAGTAAACCTCTCCACATACATGGGCTGTCTTACATTTGGTTGGGAAAACTAATTTTTTACAACTATGACAAAGCTGTATAGTCTTACAAATCTGACCCTGGTGAGCTATAAAACACCGTTCATTTTTGAAAAAGCGCTTACAAAAGCGGCAGGTTATGCCTCCATTTTCAATTTTACAGGGTGAAGAAATAGAATGACACGAAAGACACCGATTAGAACATCGATGGTCACCTTTGTTACTATAGGGAATATGACAGGCTTCACAAAAATAATGGCAGACAAACGCAGCAGTTAAGTTAGTTAGTACATTATAATGCCCATCATGAAACAACAGATTAATTTTGAATTTAGTATCCTCATTACCACCAGAGAAGTAAACATCCCGTCCTTTTTTATCATAATTATAAACTATTATTCTATACTTTTTAAGATGGGCCTGGAATTTTTCACTTTTAATAGTGAGAGCCCATGATGCATAAGTAATGGCCCATGGTACATGAATAACTACACAAGTCAAGATAGATCATGTGACTTCAATACTGCTAACTACACAAGTCAAAAGAACAACTATACATGTTAATAAGCTAATTACTTAAATCAAAAGAACAATTACACATGTCAATGCTAGTAAACTGACTACACAAATCAAAAGGACAATTATTTAAAAGCTACAAAAGCAAAGTTAATTATTAAATATCCATTTCCTTTATGGTCATTACAATGTTAATTTTCCCATTAATATTTAAATTAATGACTTAATACCTCAATATATGATAAAAAAGTACAGACTAAGGTAGTAGAGATTCAAATATACCCACATACCAATTTTAATTAAAATTCAATAATTAATTTCTGAGATATAGTGTTTTATTTTTTGCCCCTTCAATTTCTGTGATGCAATCTGCAACACCCAGTTTAAGCCTTAGCATAAGTTGACATGTACCGATACATCAAGTTACATCAATATCCATCACCTAGTTCTTAAGATATTAAATTTTTAAATGTAGCCCCTTCAATTATCTAGATAATCACCCACAATACAAGGTATAAGTATGTTTCAAATTGTAGCAGAAGTTAACAAGTATCCACATACCAAGTTTTATTAAATTCGGTCAAGTAGTTCTTGAGTTATTAAATTTTAAGTTTTTACATGATAATTGCCCCTTCATTTTTGGTAGATGCAAACCACATTACAAATGTTTAGTTTTTTCGGTATGGTCATATTACCCATAAGGTCGGATGCCCGGAGGGTCGATTTTTGGGCCCAAAATTGCTCTAGGACCAACCGTTTTCGAGATATCGACGATTTTATATATTTTTAGCCATATTTGAGAAGGAGAAAAAGAAAAAGAGGGGGAGGGTGGAGTAAGAGGGGGGTATAAGTTTATGGAAAAGGTAGAAGAGGTTAAGAAGTACCTAAGTACCAAATTTTATTGCATTCGGACTAGCAGTTTTTGAGTTATTAAACTTTAAATTTTTACATGGTATTTACCCCTACATTTTTGGTGGATGCAAAACACGTTACAAATGTTA
The DNA here is from genome assembly GCA_035578135.1 of Flexamia atlantica. Taxonomy (NCBI): domain Eukaryota; kingdom Metazoa; phylum Arthropoda; class Insecta; order Hemiptera; family Cicadellidae; genus Flexamia; species Flexamia atlantica. Next base: position 128,765,059 of record JAQJVK010000001.1, on the reverse strand, counting down.
AGTTTTTTTTGTATGGTCATATTCCCCATAAAGTCGGATGCCCGGAGGGTCGATTTTTGGGCCCAAAATTGCTCTAGGACCAACCGTTTTCGAGATATCGACGATTTTATATATTTTTAGCCATATTTTAAAAGAAAAAGAAGAAAAAAGGGGGTGGGTGGGGTAAGAGGGGGGTATAAGTTCTTGAAAAAAGGTAGAGGAGGCTAAGAAGTACCCAAATACCAAATTTTAGCTACATTAATTCACCCATTCCCGAGTTATTTAATTTTATGTAAAATTTCATATAATATTATAACATTACAAAGGACTAATGTGACATACCCGGCATATCATATAGTATACATATGTCTTTTAATACTCTATGTGATTAACTGCACTTTATGTAGTATTATAACGCTATAGGGGAATAATATAACACAACATATTGTGTTATTTATATAAATATGAATGTTTTCACTGTCTACAGTTGCCAACACTGATACAGGGGACGGAAGCGAGGGACGGGGGCAGACCCTTGTGACGTCAACCCGGTGTCACGTTTTGGCGGGCCACGGCCGCCACCACCGGCGGGAAAAAGTGAGGTTAGGAATTTCGGCCACGCCGCAGGGCAAGGAACAGGTCGGCGATGCAGTGCAAACACCACCTAGTAGCGAACGAACGAACTACACCGCCGCATCGGCGGGAAACGCGAGTTAAATTCGGTTCACCCTCTCATATACCACAAAATCACTAAGACAGAACAACAGCGTCTTGGCCTAGTGGTTAGCGCGGAAGCACGCCAACTCAGAGACCCGGGTTCGAAACCCGACCATGGCAGTGTGAAATTTTTCACCACCTAGTAGCGAACGATCGAACTACACCATCCCATCGGCGGAAATACGTCCACGGGGGACGGGGGCGGGGGCGGGGGGCGCCTTCGAGGGCCGTCCAACACTGTCACCCTCTTCGCATTACCACACCCCTCCTCCTCGTACGTCACTCTCCACAAAAAAAACACCCAAAAAAAGCGCGCCAAACAAAGCGCGCGCGCGCCAACAATGGCGGCTGTGCGGGAAAAAAGCGCGCCAACCCCATGGGCGCCGCCATCTTTGGTGGGGTCCGGATAATGTGGGTCCGGATAATGTGGGGTCCGGATAATGTGGGGTCCGGATAATGTGGGGTCCGGATAATCCGAGGTACTGTAATTGAGGTTAGAAATTGAAATAATGACGTCATCTTTTGACTGACGGATCACGTGACAGATACAGATCACGGAACTGATGACGTCACGGTCCCATGACCGCTGGCGCAGCTGATGACGTCATGGGAAAAACCCCTGCTATCCTCCTGGGTAGCCTACTGCTACGGGTCGACGCCCAGGACGCCCTGCACTGGGAGCAGGCCTGCCCAGTGGCCGAGCGAGCGGTAGCTGTACATACTGTGGCAGCTGCGGGTCGACGCCCAGGACGCCCTGCACTGGGAGCAGGCCTGCCCAGTGGCCGAGCGAGCGGTAGCTGTACTTACTGTGGCAGCTGCGGGTCGACGCCCAGGACGCCCTGCACCGGGAGCAGGCCTGCCCAGTGGCCGAGCGAGCGGTAGCTGCACTGACTGTAGCAGCTGCGGGTCGACGCCCAGGACGCCCCGCACCGGTAGCAGGCCTGCCCAGTGACCGAGCGAGCGGTAGCTGTAATCACGGTAGCAGCTGCGGGTCGACGCCCTGCACCGGGGGCAGGTCTGCCCAGTGGCCAAGCGAGCGGTAGCTGTTCTGACTGTAGCAGCTGCGGGTCGACGCCCTGCACTGGGAGCAGGCCTGCCCAGTGGCCGAGCGAGCGGTAGCTGTTCTGACTGTAGCAGCTGCGGGTCGACGCCCTGCACCGGGGGCAGGTCTGCCCAGTGGCCAAGCGAGCGGTAGCTGTTCTGACTGTAGCAGCTGCGGGTCGACGCCCTGCACCGGGGGCAGGTCTGCCCAGTGGCCAAGCGAGCGGTAGCTGTTCTGACTGTAGCAGCTGCGGGTTGACGCCCTGCACCGGGGGCTGGTCTGCCCAGTGGCCGAGCGAGCGGTAGCTGTTCTGACTGTAGCAGCTGCGGGTCGACGCCCTGCACTGGGAGCAGGCCTGCCCAGTGGCCGAGCGAGCGGTAGCTGTTCTGACTGTAGCAGCTGCGGGTCGACGCCCTGCACCGGGGGCAGGTCTGCCCAGTGGCCGAGCGAGCGGTAGCTGTTCTGACTGTAGCAGCTGCGGGTCGACGCCCTGCACCGGGGGCAGGCCTGCCCAGTGGCCGAGCGAGCGGTAGCTGTTCTGACTGTAGCAGCTGCGGGTCGACGCCCTGCACCGGGGGCAGGTCTGCCCAGTGGCCAAGTGAGCGGTAGCTGTTCTGACTGTAGCAGCTGCGGGTCGACGCCCTGCACTGGGAGCAGGCCTGCCCAGTGGCCGAGCGAGCGGTAGCTGTTCTGACTGTAGCAGCTGCGGGTCGACGCCCTGCACCGGGGGCAGGTCTGCCCAGTGGCCAAGCGAGCGGTAGCTGTCCTGACTGTAGCAGCTGCGGGTCGACGCCCTGCACACGGGGCAGGTCTGCCCAGTGGCCATGCGAGCGGTAGCTGTTCTGACTGTAGCAGCTGCGGGTCGACGCCCTGCACTGGGAGCAGGCCTGCCCAGTGGCCGAGCGAGCGGTAGCTGTTCTGACTGTAGCAGCTGCGTGTCGACGCCCTGCACTAGAAGCAGACCTACCCAGTGGCCGAGCGAGCGGTAGCTGTACTGACTGTAGCAGCTGCGGGTCGACGCCCTGCACCAGAAAGACCTGCCCAGTGACCGAGCGAGCGGTAGCTGTACTCACGGTAGCAGCTGCGGGTCGACGCCCTGCACCGGGAGCAGGTCTGCCCAGTGGCCGAGCGAGCGGTAGCTGTACTGACTGTAGCAGCTGCGTGTCGACGCCCTGCACTAGAAGCAGACCTACCCAGTGGCCGAACGAGCGGTAGCTGTACTGACTGTAGCAGCTGTGGGTTGACGCCCTGCACCAGGAGCAGACCTGCCCAGTGGCCGAGCAAGCGGTAGGGGTACTGACTGTAGCAGCTGCGGGTCGACGCCCTGCACTAGAAGCAGGCCTGCCCAGTGGCCGAGCGAGCGGTAGCTGCACTCACTGTAGCAGCTGCGGGTCGACGCCCAGGACGCCCTGCACTGGGAGCAGGCCTGCCCAGTGGCCGAGCGAGCCGTAGCTGCACTGCCCAGTGGCCGAGTGACTGACTGTAGCAGCTGCGGGTCGACGCCCTGCACCAGGAGCAGACCTGCCCGGTGGCCGAGCGAGCGGTATCTGTACTCACTGTATTAGCTACGGGTCGACGCCCAGGACGCCCTGCACTGGGAGCAGGCCTGCCCAGTGGCCGAACGAGCGGTAGCTGCACTGACTGTAGCAGCTGCGTGTCGACGCCCTGCACTAGAAGCAGACCTGCCCGGTGGCCGAGCGAGCGGTATCTGTACTCACTGTATTAGCTACGGGTCGACGCCCAGGACGCCCTGCACTAGAAGCAGACCTACCCAGTGGCCGAGCGAGCGGTAGCTGTACTGACTGTAGCAGCTGCGGGTTGACGCCCTGCACTGGGAGCAGGCCTGCCTAGTGGCCGAGCGAGCGGTAGATGTACTCACTGTGGCAGCTGCGGGTCGACGCCCTGCACCGGGAGCAGGTCTGCCCAGTGGCCGAGCGAGCGGTAGCAGTACTCACTGTAGCAGCCGCGGGACGACGCCCAGGACGCCCTGCACCGGGAGCAGGCCTGCCCAGTGGCCGAGCGAGCGGTAGCTGTACTCACTGTGGCAGCTAAGGGTCGACGCCCTGCTCCGGGAGCAGGCCTGCCCAGTGGCCGAGCGAGCGGTAGCTGTACTCACTGTGGCAGCTAAGGGTCGACGCCCTGCACCGGGAAGGGGGCCTGCCCAGTGGCCGAGCGAGCGGTAGCTGTACTCACTGTAGCAGCTGCGGGTCGATGCCCAGGACGTCTTGCACTGCGAGCAGGCCTGCCCAGTGGCCGAGCGAGCGGTAGCTGTACTGACTGTAGCAGCTGCGGGTCGACGCCCAGGACGCCCTGCACTGGGAGAAGGTCTGCCCAGTGGCCGAGCGAGCGGTAGCTGTACTGACTGTAGCAGTTGCGGGTCGACGCCCAGGACGCCCTGCACAGGGAACAGGCCTGCCCAGTGGCCGAGCGAGCGGTAGCTATTCTGACTGTAGCAGCTGCGGGTCGACGCCCTGCACCAGGAGCAGACCTGCCCGGTGGCCGAGCGAGCGGTATCTGTACTGACTGTAGCAGTTGCGGGTCGACGCCCAGGACGCCCTGCACTGGGAGCAGACCTGCCCAGTGGCCGAGCGAGCAGGAGCTGTACTGACAGTAGCAGCTGCGGTTCGACGCCCAGGACGCCCTGCAACGGGAGCAGGCCTGCCCAGTGGCCGAGCGAGCGGTAGCTGTACTCACTGTAGCAGCTGCGGGTCGACGCCCAGGACGCCCTGCACTGGGAGCAGGCCTGCCCAGTGGCCGAGCGAGCGGTAGCTGTACTTACTGTGGCAGCTGCGGGTCGACGCCCAGGACGCCCTGCACCGGGAGCAGGTCTGCCCAGTGGCCGAGCGAGCGGTAGCTGTCGTGACTGTAGCAGCTGCGAGACGACGCCCTGCACCGGGAGCAGGTCTGCCCAGTGGCCGAGTGAGCGGTAGCTGTACTGACTGTAGCAGCTGCGGGTCGACGCCCTGCACCAGGAGCAGACCTGCCCGGTGGCCGAGCGAGTGGTATCTGTACTCACTGTATCAGCTACGGGTCGACGCCCAGGACGCCCTGCACTGGGAGCAGGCCTGCCCAGTGGCCGAGCGAGCGGTAGCTGTACTTACTGTGGCAGCTGCGGGTCGACGCCCAGGACGCCCTGCACCGGGAGCAGGCCTGCCCAGTGGCAGAGTGAGCGGTAGCTGCACTCACTGTAGTAGCTGCGGGTCGACGCCCAGGACGCCCTGCACTGGGAGCAGGCCTGCCCAGTGGCCGAGCGAGCGGTAGCTGCACTGACTGTAGCAGCTGCGTGTCGACGCCCTGCACTAGAAGCAGACCTACCCAGTGGCCGAACGAGCGGTAGCTGTACTGACTGTAGCAGCTGTGGGTCGACGCCCTGCACCAGGAGCAGACCTGCCCAGTGGCCGAGCAAGCGGTAGGGGTACTGACTGTAGCAGCTGCGGGTCGACGCCCTGCACTAGAAGCAGGCCTGCCCAGTGGCCGAGCGAGCGGTAGCTGCACTCACTGTAGCAGCTGCGGGTCGACGCCCAGGACGCCCTGCACTGGGAGCAGGCCTGGCCAGTGGCCGAGCGAGCCGTAGCTGCACTGCCCAGTGGCCGAGTGACTGACTGTAGCAGCTGCGGGTCGACGCCCTGCACCAGGAGCAGACCTGCCCGGTGGCCGAGCGAGCGGTATCTGTACTCACTGTATTAGCTACGGGTCGACGCCCAGGACGCCCTGCACTGGGAGCAGGCCTGCCCAGTGGCCGAGCGAGCGGTAGCTGCACTGACTGTAGCAGCTGCGTGTCGACGCCCTGCACTAGAAGCAGACCTACCCAGTGGCCGAGCGAGCGGTAGCTGTACTGACTGTAGCAGTTGCGGGTCGACGCCCAGGACGCCCTGCACTGGGAGAAGGTCTGCCCAGTGGCCGAGCGAGCGGTAGCTGTACTGACTGTAGCAGCTGCGGGTTGACGCCCTGCACTGGGAGCAGGCCTGCCCAGTGGCCGAGCAAGCGGTAGCTGTACTGACTGTAGCAGCTGCGGGTTGACGCCCTGCACTGGGAGCAGGCCTGCCCAGTGGCCGAGCAAGCGGTAGCTGTACTGACTGTAGCAGCTGCGGGTTGACGCCCTGCACTGGGAGCAGGCCTGCCCAGTGGCCGAGCAAGCGGTAGCTGTACTGACTTTAGCAGCTGCGGGTTGACGCCCTGCACTGGGAGCAGGCCTGCCCAGTGGCCGAGCGAGCGGTAGATGTACTCACTGTGGCAGCTGCGGGTCGACGCCCTGCACCGGGAGCAGGCCTGCCCAGTGGCCGAGCAAGCGGTAGCTGTACTGACTTTAGCAGCTGCGGGTTGACGCCCTGCACTGGGAGCAGGCCTGCCCAGTGGCCGAGCGAGCGGTAGATGTACTCACTGTGGCAGCTGCGGGTCGACGCCCTGCACCGGGAGCAGGTCTGCCCAGTGGCCGAGCGAGCGGTAGCAGTACTCACTGTAGCAGCCGCGGGACGACGCCCAGGACGCCCTGCACCGGGAGCAGGCCTGCCCAGTGGCCGAGCGAGCGGTAGCTGTACTCACTGTGGCAGCTAAGGGTCGACGCCCTGCTCCGGGAGCAGGCCTGCCCAGTGGCCGAGCGAGCGGTAGCTGTACTCACTGTGGCAGCTAAGGGTCGACGCCCTGCAACGGGAAGGGGGCCTGCCCAGTGGCCGAGCGAGCGGTAGCTGTACTCACTGTAGCAGCTGCGGGTCGACGCCCAGGACGCCTTGCACTGCGAGCAGGCCTGCCCAGTGGCCGAGCGAGCGGTAGCTGTACTGACTGTAGCAGCTGCGTGTCGACGCCCAGGACGCCCTGCACTGGGAGAAGGTCTGCCCAGTGGCCGAGCGAGCGGTAGCTGTACTGACTGTAGCAGTTGCGGGTCGACGCCCAGGACGCCCTGCACAGGGAACAGGCCTGCCCAGTGGCCGAGCGAGCGGTAGCTATTCTGACTGTAGCAGCTGCGGGTCGACGCCCTGCACCAGGAGCAGACCTGCCCGGTGGCCGAGCGAGCGGTATCTGTACTGACTGTAGCAGTTGCGGGTCGACGCCCAGGACGCCCTGCACTGGGAGCAGACCTGCCCAGTGGCCGAGCGAGCAGGAGCTGTACTGACAGTAGCAGCTGCGGTTCGACGCCCAGGACGCCCTGCAACGGGAGCAGGCCTGCCCAGTGGCCGAGCGAGCGGTAGCTGTACTCACTGTAGCAGCTGCGGGTCGACGCCCAGGACGCCCTGCACTGGGAGCAGGCCTGCCCAGTGGCCGAGCGAGCGGTAGCTGTACTTACTGTGGCAGCTGCGGGTCGACGCCCAGGACGCCCTGCACCGGGAGCAGGTCTGCCCAGTGGCCGAGTGAGCGGTAGCTGTACTGACTGTAGCAGCTGCGGGTCGACGCCCTGCACCAGGAGCAGACCTGCCCGGTGGCCGAGCGAGTGGTATCTGTACTCACTGTATCAGCTACGGGTCGACGCCCAGGACGCCCTGCACTGGGAGCAGGCCTGCCCAGTGGCCGAGCGAGCGGTAGCTGTACTTACTGTGGCAGCTGCGGGTCGACGCCCAGGACGCCCTGCACCGGGAGCAGGCCTGCCCAGTGGCAGAGTGAGCGGTAGCTGCACTCACTGTAGTAGCTGCGGGTCGACGCCCAGGACGCCCTGCACCGGTAGCAGGCCTGCCCAGTGACCGAGCGAGCGGTAGCTGTACTCACGGTAGCAGCTGCGGGTCGACGCCCTGCACCGGGGGCAGGTCTGTCCAGTGGCCAAGCGAGCGGAAGCTGTTCTGACTGTAGCAGCTGCGGGTCGACGCCCTGCACTGGGAGCAGGCCTGCCCAGTGGCCGGGCGAGCGGTAGCTGTTCTGACTGTAGCAGCTGCGTGTCGACGCCCTGCACTAGAAGCAGACCTACCCAGTGGCCGAGCGAGCGGTAGCTGTACTCACTGTAGCAGCTGCGGGTCGACGCCCTGCACCAGGAGCAGACCTGCCCAGTGACCGAGCGAGCGGTAGCTGTACTCACGGTAGCAGCTGCGGGTCGACGCCCTGCACCGGGATCAGGTCTGCCCAGTGGCCGAGCGAGCGGTAGCTGTACTGACTGTAGCAGCTGCGTGTCGACGCCCTGCACTAGAAGCAGACCTACCCAGTGGCCGAGCGAGCGGTAGCTGTAATGACTGTAGCAGCTGCGCGTCGACGCCCTGCACCAGGAGCAGACCTGCCCAGTGGCCGAGCAAGCGGTAGGGGTACTGACTGTAGCAGCTGCGGGTCGACGCCCTTTACCGGGAGCAGGCCTGCCCAGTGGCCGAGCGAGCGGTAGCTGCACTCACTGTAGCAGCTGCGGGTCGACGCCCAGGACGCCCTGCACCGGTAGCAGGCCTGCCCAGTGACCGAGCGAGCGGTAGCTGTACTCACGGTAGCAGCTGCGGGTCGACGCCCTGCACCGGGAGAAGGTCTGCCCAGTGGCCGAGCGAGCGGTAGCTGTCGTGACTGTAGCAGCTGCGAGACGACGCCCTGCACCGGGAGCAGGTCTGCCCAGTGGCCGAGTGAGCGGTAGCTGTAATGACTGTAGCAGCTGCGGGTCGACGCCCTGCACCAGGAGCAGACCTGCCCGGTGGCCGAGCGAGCGGTATCTGTACTCACTGTATCAGCTGCTGGTCGACGCCCTGCACCAGGAGCAGACCTGCCCAGTGGCCGAGCGAGCGGTATCTGTACTCACTGTATCAGCTACGGGTCGACGCCCAGGACGCCCTGCACTGGGAGCAGGCCTGCATAGTGACCGAGCGAGCGGTAGCTGCACTGACTGTAGCAGCTGCGTGTCGACGCCCTGCACTGGGAGCAGGCCTGCCCAGTGGCCGAGCAAGCTGTAGCTGTACTGACTTTAGCAGCTGCGGGTTGACGCCCTGCACTGGGAGCAGGCCTGCCCAGTGGCCGAGCGAGCGGTAGCTGCACTGACTGTAGCAGCTGCGTGTCGACGCCCTGCACTAGAAGCAGACCTACCCAGTGGCCGAGCGAGCGGTAGCTGTACTGACTGTAGCAGTTGCGGGTCGACGCCCAGGACGCCCTGCACTGGGAGAAGGTCTGCCCAGTGGCCGAGCGAGCGGTAGCTGTACTGACTGTAGCAGTTGCGGGTCGTCGCCCAGGACGCCCTGCACTGGGAGCAGACCTGCCCAGTGGCCGAGCGAGCAGGAGCTGTACTGACTGTAGCAGTTGCGGGTCGACGCCCAGGACGCCCTGCACTGGGAGCAGACCTGCCCAGTGGCCGAGCGAGCAGGAGCTGTACTGACAGTAGCAGCTGCGGTTCGACGCCCAGGACGCCCTGCAACGGGAGCAGGCCTGCCCAGTGGCCGAGCGAGCGGTAGCTGTACTCACTGTAGCAGCTGCGGGTCGACGCCCAGGACGCCTTGCACTGGGAACAGGCCTGCCCAGTGGCCGAGCAAGCGGTAGCTGTACTGACTGTAGCAGCTGCGGGTTGACGCCCTGCACTGGGAGGAGGCCTGCCCAGTGGCCGAGCAAGCGGTAGCTGTACTGACTGTAGCAGCTGTGGGTTGACGCCCTGCACTGGGAGCAGGCCTGCCCAGTGGCCGAGCGAGTGGTAGCTGTACTTACTGTAGCATTTGCGGGTCGACGCCCAGGACGCCTTGCACTTGGAGCAGGCCTGCCCAGTGGCCGAGCGAGCGGTAGCTGTACTGACTGTAGCAGCCGTGGGTCGACGCCCAGGGCGCCCTGCACCGGGATCAGGCCTGCCCAGTAGCCGAGCGAGCGGTAGCTGTACTCACTGTAGCAGCTGCGGGTCGACGCCCAGGACGCCCTGCACCGGGAGCAGACCTGCCCAGTGACCGAGCGAGCGGTAGCTGTACTCACTGTAGCAGCTGCGGGTCGACGCCCAGGACGCCCTGCACCGGGAGCAGACCTGCCCAGTGGCCGAGCGAGCGGTAGCTGCGCAGTGCCTCGAATATCGCCGAGTTTTCTTCCTCGACACTTACTGTTTTTTTTAAAAAAAAGTCAATAATTATACATGAGTACATATTTAAAGTTAGGCGAGAGTCTAAACACATATGGTCGTAATCCGCCCATTACAAAGACAGCCATAAATGTGAGTAATTTACCCATTAGGGGTTACTTTTTTAAAGTCTAAGGGGAGGGGCCTTTTTTAAACTTTAAGACTTAATAGGCTTTTAACGGTTTTGAATTTATATTTTATAGATTAGGTATTCCAAACTAAAAAACTTGTACATGTTTGTTTGATGTCCTTGTCAACCGAGACTTGACCACAGGAGTTTTCCGAGTGTTACCTGGTGCAGCCCCACGCCGCACTGGGAGCGCCTCGCCGGGCACGACGCCTGGAGGCGGCCACAGGTCCTTGACGTTCCTGCGCCCGTGCTGCCCTTCCTCTCGGTTCCAGAAATCCATCGATTTTAGATTCCTTTAACATTAAAATTCGAACACTTTTATGAACTAAAACCCATAAACAAGTTTGAACACTCCAAGATTCTTACTCTGGAGATACTGAACAGCTGTTACAATTTCGCCTCGATGCAAATGTCTATGTTAGAGGGGAAACCGGTTCAGAACTGGCGCAAAGTTTAGCCTTATTATGCAAATCTTCATGATCTCCAGTTTCCCAGAGTCTATGTTAGAGGGGAAACCGGTTCAGAACTGACGCAAAGTTTAGCCTTATTATGCAAATCTTCATGATCTCCAGTTTCCCAGAGAGCGGACACACGCGTGGGCCTGACACACGTAGCCGATTAACATCTTACTTATATGATTAAGTTTTAAAAACTATATTTCGTTGAATACGGTATTTTAGTTTGAAAGTATATAGGACAATTTTGTGATACCTATACGTTAGCAGTATGACAAACATATACGTTGGTAATGTATGTATTATTAGAATACTAGGGGTCCCATGCGCAAATTGTGCATTTTAATATTGTGTTTGTTTGTAAGAAACTATAACCTAAAATTCGAAAAAATAATTACTCTCTTAAATTTACATCCATTAAATAGTTAACCTGTTTAAACTTGAAAATGAAACGTTAAATTTTTAAGAAGTTTAGCTGAGAAAACATACACACACATTGTCCATCGTCTCAACACTATGTAAGCTTCTTTGAATTTGATTGTCTTCTAGAAATAACTCGCTCAACAGTAGTAGGATACCGCATGTGTTTTTTACGTTTGTCCTTACTTGATCTTTAAGTCGCTAGAAGTATATAGGTGGTACAATGTCGCTCTGTTCAATCTTTGTCTCTTAGCAGTTATCTGTTCTTGCCGAAGGTTACGCATGTTTTCCCTGATCTCTCTAATCTCGTCCTCTGTATTTTCCATTTGGATTCTTCTTTTTTCTATTTTAGGATTCATAAATAGGCCAGATTCTTCTTCCAGGCCTAACGAATAATTTAGTAATTTCCTTTTACAGTTATAAATTTACTTCCTAGATGGAAAACAACTTTGAACACTCATGAAAAACATCGTCATATGAAAATTAAAAATGTGAATGTTTTTTTGAAATTCTGTACATGAATAACATTAACAATTTACAATATGTGTAACATGTCGATATACACATCAAAGAGTGATTTACCGAAAAGTATCCTAAAAATTACTGTTCACTGTTCATAAGTTGTTTTGTCTTTTATGTACATTTTCAGAATATCTATTTTTGTTTACAATCTCACTGGTTGACAATTAATTCGTCTGAAGGTAATCAGCTGTTAAATAAATTACTATTTACATTTAGCAAGTTGGTCAGCACTGGAGCGTTTAAAGCGCCCTCTAGAAATAAATCAAAGCCTTAGGGGTCGAAGACGTAAAAGAAATGCCCATTTTAACTATCTGTCGCAGGTGCGCTACATTAAAAGCTTTAAAATGACACCTCAATCGTAAAAATCGGTTTAGTAGGACGGCTGAAAAAGGGATCTAACAGAAAAAAAACCTTATTGTATTAATTAAGTATATAGATGTAAATGAAAAAACGAGCAAATTGTTTCGTGTTAAATTCAAAGGGAAATATACATAGATATTTTCTAGGGGCATTTATTTTATTTTGAAAGCATTCATAAAATGTTAATGGTTTTTGCTCTTTTATATATTATATTTTTGTGACTTTGAAAATTAAAGTACGTGATGTAAGACTGAAAGATCTTTTTTTTATTCAGATATATTCTTCTCAACACTAAATGTAATAAGTCCTTCTCTTTCGTGTTTATTATATTTAAGCTAAAAAGTTCACTAACAACGGTAATATATAATTAACCTGGGTAAATTGTCGTAACTGTTTTTACGTAAAAATTGTTTGAACTTATTTTAGAAAAAATCATGGATTGCCAGTCAAAAGTGAGGATTTTGTACGATTATTTTTTAACATGCTAAAACTGTAACATTTTTTTCAGTAAAGCATTTACTGGGCCAGATGAAACAAACGCATTTAGTAAAGCATAAAGCATTGAACAGCTGTGTCGATACTCACGAAGGGCCGTCGCCAACTAGCGTCAGTCACTCAGCCGGGAAATGACGTCACTCACTCGCGTCACCGCCGCGAGCGTTCGCTTTCGCCTGACATCTTGATTATTTACTCCTCTGTGATTGGTTTGCTTCCCTAACCAAACGAATTTACAGCCTATAGTTTCATCGCATTACTGACATATGCTTACTGTCATTTCATTATGTCATAATAATAATTCATATGCCTTTTCATGTTTCTTTCATAGTTAACAATTTTTTGAATTGCTGAAAAATATATAAAATACTTTCAACAAGCTATGTTCAATAATGTTGGAATGATGTGTTACTGAATTTATTGTAACTAATTTTACACCCAGTGCAAACAAAGTGAATACAGTTAAGTTGTTACTGAGAGGGAAAAAATCTTTGTTTGTAAAAAATCCCTTTTACAAAATTTGAGTTTTTTAATACTGCACTTGTTAGAGAGGTATGGATTGAATAAAACATAATATGAAGAACGTCTACCTTATGTTCAAAAATATGTTTTATACAAAAGTCTATCGTGGGGCCAGATGATTAAAGCCACAACTGTTGAGACATGTTGCTTACCTAGTAAACATAAGAATTTATTGTCAATATGACCTGTAGTAGTAAGATAATGTAACTTTTGATGCTAGGCAATATTTTACCGGGTTTCACTATTTTATATTTCGGGGCTTCTCCCTCATTGAGTCATTTACTTATATAACAATAGATTTATTTTTAGATTTTGTACTTCGATACATCTTACTGCAGGATCGTTAAGATAACCTACTGCAGGATTGAGTTTTACTACTGCCATGAAGAATATTCATTGTTTGATAATTGTATATTGTAATTATATGTGGTCGCCACAGAATATGTGGTCGCTAGCAAGAAGCCGTTCTTAATTGGTCAATAGTCATTCTAAGAGCTGCTTTATCAAATACGGGTAAATTCAAACCTAGATTAAAACTTAATTTTTATATCAGAATTGTTTTGTCCTACCAGAATTTTTATTTCAGAAGGGTTTTGGATAGGTTAAACCAGGGCCGCCCCAAGGGCGAGGCGACCGGGGCGGTCGCCCCGGGCGCCGTGACCGGAGGGGCCTGCGGTTGTTTAAGAGAAAAATAAAAAATATATTGCCGACCCATTAGGGCGAAAATATTTCACGGGCAAGAATCGTAAAAATTTCATCAAATGACAGTTATAAAAATAAATCGTTCAATAACTTGTTTCTATTCACAAATTGTAACTGGAACACCATAAGGTAAGTCTCAGATGAGTACCTAGTACCTACACACTTGTACATGGTGCATAACTACTAAAACATGTCATTGCATCACATTACATCAACTCGTAAATCATGATAGTATTGAGTTTTACTGAATGTGTAGGCTGACGCCCCCTTGCTACGTACGTTATTGGATTTTTTAGGAGACTATATTAATTTAGTCTGTGCTTTTAGCGTGGATGTTGTGATGATTATGATGGCGAATGTCACCTTGAATCATTAGACCAGGTCCCCATTTATAAACTGTCTTTAAAAGTAAACCTCAAGTAACAATTCTTATCAGCAACTGAAGTTAACACTCTGGAAAATATTAGTGATTTCCAGTTTTGAAAAAATCAAAATCAATATCATTGATCTACCACCATCTTTTTGATTAGGGCCTGATTTCAAAACGATGTTGGTAAATTAATCATACTGACTTTGTAATTAGTACGGTTGGCAATCACAAATATTTTTCATAGCGTGTCTTTACACCCTAGTTAGTGAGTTTTTACTAGTGGGTTTATAATACTCGTGAAACCCGTTTTGAAATGAGGCCCATTTGAATGTTTGACGGATCTTTCTGTCTTACAGATGAACAGATCGAACGTACGTTTCTTCTGTTTTGTCTGATGATGAATTTGAATACGGAATCAATTTGAAAAAATGTACAGTACTGCTATTAACGAGGATGTGTCTAAGCTATAATGCTAGTAAATCGGTTATTCAAAACAAAATTAGTGCAAACTGGTATGAATGAAAATGAATTATCCATTTGCCTGATTCGTTGCTACCGACAAAATAGTACAAGAATCAGAAATAATTGCTCAACCTTTAACCCCATTATATTATTTTTTTTTTACAAATATAGTATTTAGACCAATTAGTTGTTCGAAGAGGGCGCACATCAAAATTTCGCCCCGGGCGCCTATTAGCCTCGGGGCGGCCCTGGGTTAAACATATTGTAGGTTATGTCTGAGAACAATGTGAAGATAATGTTTATTCCATACAACACAATTTAGCTCAATTAATTATGTTTTCAGTTGAACAGAATCTGTTAATGCATATAATGCGCATACAAGCAATAAGCATTAAGTGAGATAGGTTGCTACTGATTGATATTTCACACTGTAATTGAAACTTGTATTTATAATTTGTATATCATACCGCATTTAAAACTAGTTTTTTAAATTTTAACTCTGGGAAAAATGAAAAGTGGCTGTGGCCTAACCCTAGTTTTAAAATAATCTCACGTTTGATTTAAATCTCAGTTGTTATATCCTATCCTCTTATATGAGCAATGTTATCTTGTATGTATGCTTGCTTGCTTGCACATTTATCTCAAAAACGGGTCCGAGGATTTCCTTCAAAGTCTAGAAATAAGTAATTCATGACTCAAAAACGTCTTTTATGCAGATTACTTGGCCAGAGAAAATCTAAAAACGTCATAAATCAAATTTTAAAGTTGTAAAATTTTAACATTAGCCTTATGGGTTGCCGTGATAGCAACGAAAATAAACAAGGAAAGTGTAAACAAATGAAGTAATCATAACAACTGTTTGGAATCTACAGCCATCAAGGGAAAATACAGCAAATGGGATGAAGAGTCCATGGAGCAATAAAAAAGGTTTTTATTTATCAATTTTATGACATTGAAATATTTTATAGTAAATGGATGAACTGGTAAACAGGAAATAACACCGAGCAAGGCTCGGTCCACCAGGTACTATACTCTTATATGAGCAATGTTATCGTCGGGCCGTGCGTGCTTGCTTGCATGTTTGCACAACGATCTCAAAAACGGCTCCGAGGATTTCCTTCAAATTCTGTAAATAAGTAATTTATGACTCAAAAACGTCTTTTATGCAGATTACTTGGCCAGAGAAAATCTAAGAACGTAATAAATCGAATTTTAAAGTTGTAAAATTTTAACATTGGTCTTATGGGTTGCCGTGATAGCAACGAAAATAACAAGGAAAGTGTAAGCAAATGAAGTAATCATAACAGCTGTTTGGAATCTACAGGCATCAAGGGAAAATACAGCAAGTGGGATGAAAGTCCATGGAGCAATAAAAAAGGTTTCTATTTATGAATTTTATGACATTGAAATATTTTTAGTAACTGGATGAACTGGTAAACATGAAATAACACCGAGCAAGGCTCGGTCCACCAGGTACTTATTTTTATTACCATATTGGACAACGACCACCAGTAAGGGGCATTTTAAGGCGAATAAGGATAACTGTAGGATGATTGTGGCACGATCTTGTAATCTTGCTGTTACTGATCTTTTTGTTACTGACTAAGGCCAGCGTGTTCCTTAGACAGGACTGTTAATTAATACCTGAACAGCCAATGGCAACTAAGGGACCTGCATTTTAACATGGGATCCGAACCACAATTGCGCCTGGGTTACAATTTATGAACTGGTCTAATTATGAGGACGGTCCTATGAACGTAGTACTTAATAATGCGGACGTTAATCCACACTAAGGAACACCGCGTCCACAAGCCATCGCTCACAACTATCAAACATTCGTGAACTTCGAATAGGACGCCACCATCCCAGTCAGAATAACACACTCAGTCATACTCAGTTGGCGAAAGCGCCACTCAATACTCAACGTATCAAGTTGAACTGCTTTAGGGTTAGGCCCATTTTCCAAAAGATCATTTTAAATCAACTATCATGACAATAAAACAACATTTGATGACAATATCCATCAAACATCCACTGTAGAAGAATTTGAGTCCTAGGCACTCTGGCTGCTCATTTTACTAGAGTCTGTTCAGAATTTAAAATAAATACCTAATCATGACTCCTTAGAGCAACATGAGTGACGTCACTAAGCACCTGCTGTCACTGGAGCTGACATTTGACTTCACTGACTGCTGCTTGACTTGCCGTGAATACTGTTTACTCACTAATGTTTGCTTGTAACAAAATTTGCATGCATTATTATATGTCTCTTTGATATTTATAAATGTTGGCTGATTTTACTTGCCAGAGGGACGTCACAAAGTTACCTAGTTACTAAGTTTGAAGACGTCGTTGTGGGAAAAAGTGACGACGACACTTGTGAATTAGTAATTATACAGGGTGTTTTTTTTAACGCAACCCATTTTTAATATTGTATAATGCACATATATAAATATGAAATTTTACATTTTATACAACCTATTATTTAAATTTGATCACATTTAGTTTACATTATGTGCTCAAACAGTCCGCCATCGGCATTTGAATGAAGTTGTGCTTTTTCAATCAAATTCCCTAACACGTGTTGTAAGGTGCCTCTTTGAATTTCTTGCATTAAATTTGTTACGTTTGTTTTGAGGTACTGAATATCCTGTGAATTGTTTTCGTATGCCTTACTTTTTATGTTATCCCCAAATAAAATAATATAGTGGGGTCAAATCCGGGGATCTCGGAGGGAAATAATCCTTCACCTATAAAATCAAGTTTTTGGTTGCGTTTTTAATGCGTGTGTCTTTAAGCACGATAACTCGCGTAAAAATGGTCCGATCTGAATTAAATTTGCCACACACATGTAAAGTAGTGATTGTCCCACGAAAACAATTCACAAGATATTCAGCACCTCAAAACAAACATAACAAATTTAATGCAAGAAATTTAAAGAGGTACCTTGCAAGACGTTTCCGGGAATTTGATGGAGAGAGCATAAACGTTTACAAATGCTAATGGCGGACTGTTTGAGCACTAAATGTGATCAAACTTAAATAATAGGCTGTGTAAAATGTAAAGATCAATAAAACAATACTCATTACACATTCATATGTGGATTATTCAATCTTAAAAATGGGTTGCGTTTTAAAAAAACACCCTGTACATACGACTATAACATATTTGGCAAAATACAATACGATTAACAACGTAAATCATTCTTGGATATAACCATTGCAAAACTTTTAAATTCAACTAAAAAACATAAGAGTACACTTATATTTATTTATAGTTTTTACGAACATTTTCCGCACTCTCTTCTATTTAATGTTGACGACACCAAAACAGAATGTGTGAAGCTACTGTTGGTCTCGTGATTCAACAAAAAATTACTTCGTGCTCCGGAAATAAAGGTTATAATGTATTCCATCACATTGACGACCTCCATGTCACGAAAACGCGGCCTCACACTGAACTGCTGATTTGTGTTTTTATAAGGCTGCAAAGTGAATTAATTTCATTTAAAAATACAATTGAGTCGTTTGATTTTCTTACAGTCATGACTTCGTCGAAGGTCTTCGTTATAACCTTACGCACATTAATCAATTGTTAACAATTTATTTTACGTTTTTCTACTTATAGAGTGTAAGTCAAATTCCGAAGTTTAAGGACGGGATTTGTTGTACAGAGTTGAAAAAAATAAATACCCCCTTTGCAACAGTCTAGCATACTCAGCGAATTTCAAATACTAATGGAAAATTAATTGTGCTCGTCTCAAGCACTATTAACACATGTTCATACTTAAGCATGTTGAAATGTTGTCCACATGCGTACACGGGAGGTGAGTGAGTATGTGGGTAAAGATTGAGGTATCTTACACCATAACTATATCTCAACCAGCCACATACCAAGTTTCTTTAAAATATTTCAGAAATAATCAAACTTTATTTACTTCCTAAAGCACTGAGACCAGGTTCTACGTTTACCTCCATCAATACTGCGGTTTCCAGAGGACATTGAGCAATGATTTAAAATACGTGATTGTTTTTTCAACTGGCCTTAATGGGTAAAAATTTGTTATTTAAATTTTCAAGTTATATAACATTCCGAAAAATACCCCCGTTGCAGCAGACCGGCACACTCAGCAAATTTCAAATGCAAAATAACACATTTCAATCCAACATAGCGAGGTTCGACATGTTTTTGTAAACTCCATAAGAATAACATGGGTAATGAGTATGCAGGTTTGCTGCTACAGGTGTATTAAAACTGGGTGGTTTTAATTCAATATTTTAGTAGATCTGCAGATCTACTAAAATATTGAATTTTAGTAGATCATGGCCAATTAGTAGTAAATGGCCTCTTCTAGTTCATGAACTAGAAGAGGCCATTTACCAAGTTTTTTTAAGATATGTTGAGAAATAAGCGAGATATAGAATTTTACTTATTTCCCATAAGGTTAACATTGGGACAACGAACTGTGTTTACCAGTTACCAATATCTCTGTAACCAATGGACATAGATCAGTGATTCAAAATACTAAATTGTTTGTTTTTTGAGCTGGATTCAATGTTGGTAACAAAAATTGGATTATTTTTATTTTTCTATGTAAAAAATTTAAAAGCCCCTTTTTTGGGGGGTTTACCCTCCTTTACCCCCCCTTAGAGTGGGCCGATCAGGCTGGTTTACGAACTCGTCCGAGGGATTACCACTTTATATGTCTGTACCAAATTTTATTAAGATCGGACCATTTTTACGGCTACTATCGTGCTCACAGACACATATATATATATATATATATATATATATATATGTATGTATGTATTCGAACGAACGGTGTTTTTTGCTTCTGGGGACCCCAAAACGAAAAGTTATCATGGTCTCGGGCTTAGATCTTACTATGAGACCTACGGTAATAGCTTCTTCCCTATAGGGGAAATTCGCTAAAAGTGTGGGCTGCTAACCCACCTCCGCTTTTTCAACTCGTTTGTTGGACCGATCGGGTTGGTTTTGGAACTCAACTGAATAATAACTGTATACAAAATCACAACGATTTATCAAAATCACTTCTTGACATATCTGTCCAAATATTTGTAAAAAAGCATTTGTTATCAACGAAGACTATGTCTATTTAAATCACTTGGTTGCTCTTAACGATTAAAAATTGTAATAAGGACTAAAGGGGTCGATATTAAAATGGAAAAGCTTGCATATTAATGTCTTATCAACGTTAAGGATTCCCTTAAAAACTGCTTTTAATTCTGCATCACAGTTTCTAAGGTAATTTAAGGTAAAAAATTGTCATTTCCAAATATCGGTCAAAAATAAGTGTTTATCTCGAGTCTAAGAAGCTATATAAATCTAATTAAATGTTGTATTCTTCTGACAATATACTTTAAAACACTTAGTATTTCTAAATTCCTAAACCTTTAGATAAGTAGAAAAACAAGTACCAATTTTTTAATTAATTGCGTTTTTAATTGCCGTCAGGTTATTTGTAGGTTATGCTTATTTTTCGTGGAAACATGTTTAAACTGACCTCCAGAATTAAGATTGAATACCATCTTAAAAACAAACCGTTTGTAACTAACTATTCCAGCGTTTGCATAATTTAAAGTGACTTTGAAAGTATCTTGATAAGAGCTCTTACTGAGATAAAAGCTGCAAATAAGATTACAGTTTCAAGCTTTTAAGTATAAGTGGAAGGAAAGATAAACGTTTTTTTTTAATAGTTTCGAATACATTTTACCTTTTTGGGTCACACACTTATAAATCGCTAAATTACGTATGAAATCATTTTTCATTAAGACATATAGTTTTATACTTTTTTTACAAGTTATTTTCTTGACATTTTTAAGTGATTATTTACATAGTCATTAGCTCATCAGTCAACTAATGATTAATTAATTAGCTTTTTTAAATAACTTGTGCACTAAGATAGAGTAGTCCATTGGAATCGGGTGCACTATGTGTTTCAAAAAATATGTGTACTTTATATTATTAGTGAATGTGACTTTGTATGAACCGGAAAGCCAAATATAGTACGTAAATTTTATGTTCTATTCAAATATTCCAAACAAGAGTATCAACCACCGTTGTGATTGAACAATTACCATCCCGGCCAAAGAACGATTATTGGATAATTTGCAGCAGTCACAGGTTTAAAACCCAGAACGTCTACAAAATTTGGCATGCAAAACTAATCAATTACGGCTTTAGTATAAAATGAAATTCTGTAATACAACATAACGTTGTCTTAAATTTGCAATTGAATCCTATGAAACAAAAGGGTTTCTGCCTTTAATTTTAGCGAATTTCCCCTATAGGGAAGAAGCTATTACCGTAGGTCTCATGGTAAGACCTAAGCCCGAGACCATGATAACTTTTTGTTTTGGGGCCACCAGAAGCACTTTTGCATATATTTTAAGTGCAATACACTATATAAAATGCTGGTATGTAGTATAACATAAAATAAATAACTGATTACTGAAGGACTTCAGTGATCACTGATCACGTATACTTGAAGGACTTCTTTTTTATGACAACTAACTGCTATTTAAAGAGGAAAAGTGTGCTACTGTAAATTATTAATTTTATCTACAGCACTTTAAATAAATTTCTGGGATGGCTCATTCAATCTTTTTGTTCAATAAAGAGTCTAAAAACGTAAGACACCACTTTTTAATAATTGCTGGAGTGGCATTGTAATTTTTTGTTCAAGGTAGACCATAAAACCTTAAGAAAATGATCTTTTACAGTGAATAAAATTTCAAGCCATGTTCTATGGTTCCTTTAACACGTATGCCTTCATGAAGGAAAGAAATAGGATTTCTAATACGCAGGTCTGCTGCGACGCGGGTGCATAATAGAGTTCTAATTAAGGGTAACTACGCTACATATGCGAGCAGATTCATAGTGCCGTAGAAAAAGCCAAGGGTGCCGTTTCTTATATCGTGCCCCATGATCATCATAAGGGCAAGCTCAGGTTAAGCAGAAACAACCATAAATGCTTCTCTTTCTCGGGTGAGCCAGTCTCTGTAAATTCGCTTCTTGGGTGTGTGAGCGCAATGTTCTTCACCTGATAGCAAGATGGACTACAAACAAACAGCAAGAACAAGCCGATACAAGCAAACAGCACTTGCAAGAGGAACGACTGCCAATATTGGGCATGAGCCTACCCAGGGCAGCAACACCATTTGGGGCTTTGTCGGTGGGGCGCTGGATATGGTCAAGTTTTTTATATAAACATAGACAGGCAATTTATGTAGGAATAGAATATCCCCATCGTAGCAGACCTGCGTACTAAGAGCGAATTTCTAAAAACATTTTTTTGTTTTATGGAAGTACATTTGTTATGTTTAAAGAAGTAGATTTTACAACAAGAAAATTAAATGGTAAAGCAAAACTATATAATTGATAGTGTACGTTTAATTTTTATCGTGAGCGAAGCCACGGGTTCTTCTAGTATCTACATATCTATATATGTGTCTGTGAGCACGATAGCGGCCGTAAAAATGGTCCGATCTTAATGAAATTTGGTACAGACATGTAAAGTGGTAATCCCTCGGACGAGCTTGTAAACCAGCCCGATTGGACCACCGGAAGGGGGGGTAAAGGGGGATAAACCCCCCAAAAATGGGTTTTTTGAGTTTTTTACATAGAAAAATAGAATCTACCGAATTTTTGTTGGCGCCATTGAATTCAGCTCTAAAAAACAAACAATTTAGTATTTTGAATCACTGCTCTATGTCCATTAGTTACCGAGATATTGAAAGTGGTAAACACAGCACGTTGCCCCAATGTTAATCTTATATGGGAAATAAGTAAAATTCTACATCTCGGTTATTTCTCAACATATCTTGATAAAACTTGGTAAATAGCTTCTCCTAGTTCAGATCTACTAAATATTGAATTAAAACCACCCAGTTTTAATATACCTGTAGCAGCAAACCTGCATACTTATTCCCCATGTTATTTATATTATAACAAGGATACACTTAAAAAAATATTAGACTAATAATTATATAAGAATAACAAAAAGAGTATTGCTGGAATGGATACCGATGTG
This sequence comes from Flexamia atlantica, assembly GCA_035578135.1. Lineage (NCBI taxonomy): Eukaryota > Metazoa > Arthropoda > Insecta > Hemiptera > Cicadellidae > Flexamia > Flexamia atlantica. The sequence continues at coordinate 128,742,852 of JAQJVK010000001.1, read as the reverse complement.
ATTCCCATGATCATTTTCCTTATATCTAAAGCTCTTGAATTGATGTGTAATATACTTTTTGCATTAATTACATAAAATGTTTGAAACATTTTCCTGTGCACAAATTGAATAAGCTCCCATATAAAAATTAATTCTTTAGAAATTCGGTGAGTACGCAGGTTTGCTGCGACGGGGGTTTTGCTACTTAAGTAATAATTGTAAAACTGTTGGGATATCTCGCAGCAGGTAGTATAACAATTCGGGATTGATAATATTTCCCTCATTTGTTACGTTACATTAATCAACACCGCACTTTCTAAAAGGCAAGAAAACGAAATTTGTCTTAAATATACCAAAGTGAATACTCTTAGAATTAATCCTCCTTTTGTTCATTGATTAAGAACAGAACTTCTCCAATGAGCTTCTGAGTTAAGAGCTCTTATCAGCAGTACTCTGGCTTATTTTTGTTTGCGCATTAAACTAAAATCACTGGGAATGGTAATATTCACAAATTTTTCAACCCTAAATAGATTTTCTTTTAATCTGTTGTTTTATGAAATGCAGTTTAACTTTATTTTTCCTTTGAATTCCTGGTGTAATCTTATTTGTTTCACTTACCGTCTCAAATCTGTGTTTATGAGCAAAAAAAGTGAATATTAAATTTTGCCTCATTTTTAGTACAAAATGATTCCTACGGGGAAAGAGCTATTATTTCGGTTTTCACCGAAACCCCTAAGCCCGGGACCAAGGTAACTTTTGCGGGCGTACTCGATCCGCGCCGGAATTTCGGGTATTTTTGACTGCATCGAACCGCGCCTCGGCGCGCCGGTCATTAAGGAGGATTAGGAGGGGTGCCTCGCCACCCGGCCAGGTAGTCGCTACGGCACTGGGGAAAAAGGGAATTATGTTTTTCCCTGCGTCCTGTCAGTGGCAGTAGCTACAGTGCTACAACCCAGCTAGGCCCTGGGTTGTACGCAGCTTTGGGCCACGAAACTTGGCACAAACATACTCTTTAGGCTATAGATAAGTATAAAAAGGAAGTATTTTAAACTTTTTCTCATAAAAGACTAAAATGAGGTAAATTATAAGATTCGAAATGGTGGCTGTTTAAGTTTTTACAGCTACGATTGAATGAAAAAAATGGATTGAAGTAACGAATATTTTCAAGAAACAATTAGAAATTTGATCTACTGACAGAACAAACTAACACACCTTTCTGCTACATATTGGTCAGATACCGTTTAGGCTGTTCATGCGTTTCGCGGATCACCCAAAGTAATCTAACTAGAATCTTGGAACTCTACATGGAAATTTCATTCCGTCATTCGTTGTTTTTATAAAGATTATCCTAGGAACGGTGTTTTCAGGATTAAAAATGTTAGAAGGGTTTGCTTGCTGGCCGAGGGCGATTTAGGCTAAGTTAAAAAAATAAACAATTTCTACCAAAATACGAGGTTATTTCTATGTGCTCAACGAGTAATCCAATCGTGTGTGTTTAATGTGATTAAAAACATTTTGGGAAGTTAGGTTCCCTCACTTTTGGCCAACACCTTCTCTTAAAATATTGTTTTGTAGTTTTTGGTATTTTATAAATATGTTACATTCAGGTTAATGTTAAGTATAGAGTCCACCCCTTGAAAAATCTATTGTCATTTACATATTAGTTATATTTTATTTGCTTCATATTCTCATGAGTCAAATTGTCTGACGGTATATTTGAGCGAGAACGCGGGGCTATGAATGCTGTTGGTTAAAACCCCTGAATTTGTAATGCAATTTTCTATTCAAACTAATAGAAACCTAATTTTCATAAGTAGAATGATGAACCAACTAGAAAATCTTTATATTTTGAAGACGAAACTGCTAAATTAGAATGCGTTATCACGGGTAGCCAATTCAGCCATTTGAAGAAAAAATAAAAATCAATCGAGGAAACATATCATTTTCTGATTTCAATCTTGTGTGGAATCAATTATCTGTACCATAGGGGTGTAATTAAATGCTCAAAAACTGATATTATGTTTGGTAATTTGTAAAAACTGCACATTTCAAATAACGTATGGTTAAAATAAAAATTGTTATCCTTTCAGCGGGCGAAGCTGCGGGTATCTGCTAGTAAATGTATATAATATATATGGTTATATATGGTAATATATATAGTTGTTTAGGTATAAACTCAAGGTAGGAGTGTCACAAAACAACCCTTACAGAATTAATTATATAGATATCAATGTATACATATTAAAGCTAAAAATAAAATTATGTATGCGTAGGTGAATATGGAGGACTTTTCCTTCAAACCATAAAAAATAGGTATATTTAATAATTTGATCCGAGTGAAACATTTTATTGAGTATTTTCAAACATCAAATATTGTTTGATTATTCATTTATATTCCTAGGGGTAACATGTAGATCAAAATAAATGTGCACAGCATTACAGCTTTTCAGGGCCGGATTTAAGCATAGGCGCCATAGGCGCGCGCCTAGGGGCCCGCGCCACAAGAGGGCCCGCACCACAAAAATATATAATACCCCCGTTGCAGCAGACCTGCATACTCAGCGAATTTCAAGTGCAAAACAACATATTTCGATCCAACATAGCGAGATTTGACATGTTTTTGTAAGCTCCATAAGAGTAACATGGGGAATGAGTATGCAGGTTTGCTGCTACAGGTATATTAAAACTGGGTGGTTTTAATTCAATATTTAGTAGATCTGAACTAGAAGAAGCCATTTACCAAGTTTTATCAAGATATATTGAGAAATAAGCGAGATATAGAATTTTATTTATTTCCCATAAGGTTAACATTGGGACAACGTACTGCGTTTACCACTTTCAATATTTCGGCAACCAATGGACATAGAGCCATGATTCAAAATACTAAATTGTTTGTTTTTTGGGCTGAATTCAATGGTGCCAATAAAAATTTGAAAAATTTTATTTTTCTATGTAAAAATCTCAAAAAACCCATTTTTGGGGGGTTTACCCCCCTTTACCCCCCCTCCGGTGGTCCGATCGGGCTGGTTTACGAACTCGTCCGAATAATTACTACTTTACACGTCTATGCCAAATTTCATTCCGATTGGACCATTTTTGCGCAAGTTATCGTGCTTAAAGACACATATATATATATATAGATATATATATAGATATATATATATACATATAGATATATATATATATATATATATATATATATATATATATATTTATGAAAGTGAACGAATGGTGTTTTTGGCATCTGAGGACCTCAAAAAGAAAAGTTATGATGGTTTTAGGCATAGGTCTTACCATGAGACCTACGGTAACAGCTTCTTCCCTATAGGGGAAATTCGCTAAAAATTATTTTTTTAGAATGCAGGAATTAACGTAGTCCAAGGAAACCAACAACTCAATAAACTTCTACCAAGAATCTATATAATTAATACGCCAACATGAAATTTGTCTTATGAACTCCTCCGTCATTTCTTAACCGATTTTGATCATTGACGGCTCATTGGAAAGAGCGTGTCGCGTAGATTTGCAAACTGGCCTTACATTTTTGAAAAAGTCCCTTGGGCTCTGCCCCATTGGCTTTTAAAGTTCCCATGTTATCCTTATGAAGAACATAATTGTTTACATTTTGATCAGCTGGATAATTTAATTGCTGTTATTTTTTAATTTGTGTAAACATAACCCTCAAGACGGATCGTGTTAGCATGATTGTCTGCTAGAGTAGCGCACGATTCCGTGCGCTCGGATCCACTAGTAAAACAATAATTTATCAATTGTTATCCCGACTGAACATGAAACATAAACAACGTTATTTCAGCACTTAAATAGCAGACAACTCAAAAGATTAAACATCGTCGACTGCAGGCCAGCTACAGTTGCGCATAGCGACGCTTTCTCGGCTGCTAAGTCCTCCAAGTGGGGGTGGGGGAAGGGGTCTGCAGAGAAAAAAGAGTAGAGAAGAAAATAATAATAGTATTTAGGTCGTATCAGTTGAAAATGACGTGGGGATCGGAAACATATAACCTGCAGCTAGGACAAAATTAACTTTAACCAATCAAAAGGTTATTTCTGACACACCTCTATTAGGCTATATTTTTACCCGGTAGGCTAATAGAGCTTGCAGAACCGGATATGGGTCTACGATTGACGTCACAAGTTTTGGCTGCACCACAGGTCATACGGGAGTTAGGCAACATAACAGGATAATAATAGTAATGGGAATAATTTCAGCATTTTGATTGGGGGGGGGTCTAGATTTTCAGACCTCTGCTCCATATCTCAATTTCAACCCCCTTTCCCTTGAAGATGTATTAGACGCTGAGATTTGTTGAAGAAGCTTTGCAAAATGACGGCCGCGAAATGTCCGAGATAGCAGCGATGTCGTGGCAGTGATACAACTGATGTTCGCAGGCCACGAGCCTAGCCTAGCCAAGAGCTGTTTGCTATTGTCATAATATGACCGAGAAATTTGCCAGCCTCTGTAAACCTAAAATGTGGTATCCCCTTGATTTCACCAATTAAATTTCCAACTTTCGCCTTACTTTTCCTTCTATACTATTAAAAAAATCCCGACCAGTGAAATCAACAATGCAGCTTTTAAATTGAATAGCTAAGCACTATCTCTGATTTTGTGGCCACAACAAAAGGCCAGATGTGACGGCCACGAAAATAACGAGAGGCTTTGTTTTTGTCGGCTGCAATGCGACAGTGAGACGCAAAAGACTTGCGACCGACAGATTTATCGGCCGCAATATGTCAAAAGATTTACCGACCGCAATGAGACCGAGAGATTTGCTGGCCACAGAAACACTCGGCGATTTTCCGGCCGCAATATGACCGAGAGTCTTGCCAGCCGCGGTATTATGACCGAGAGTTTTGCTTTTGGTACAAACAACCCTGTTTGACAGCCGCGATGTGACCGGCAGATTTGCCGGCTGCGGTATAAACAACAGATCTCCCGGCCACAATGTGGCCAGTAGATAACCAAAAGCGCGAGAGACTTTTCGGTCGCGAATTACCGAGGAATATGCCTGTCAGCTGCTGTAGAAATGACAGATTGTCTGTCCACAACAAAAGGCCAGATGTGACGGCCAAGAAGTGAGGCTTTGTTTTTGTCGGCCGCAATGCGACCAACAAAGTCGGGAAGAACGGAGGACAGTGGTTAAAAAGGAGGACATGTCCTACTAAAAACGGACATTTGGTCACTCTGGCCCTGGGGGCCCGCACCACTGAGTGAGCCTAGGGGCCCAAAAGTTCTAAATCCGGCCCTGCAGCTTTTGTTTATAAAAGTTATCAGTCATACCTGACCATCCAGATTGAACTACTTAATATTTACGTGGTAAAACATGGCATGTAAACAAATATTCAATAAAAATAAAGATTTGTATTACAGTACTATTAAACAGGCCCATACAAGATACATTACCAAAATAAAATAAATTGGTATTAAAATTTCAATAAAAAACCACATCGAATAAAAATCTTTAAATTCCTTCGGTCTATATTGAAAAATTACATATATTATAGTAATTAAATAATTATTTTATGGGACGAAAAACGTTTATGAAGTTGAACGGTATAGACATCATTTTTCTCTTTTCTTAGTTGTTTAGTCAATTTTACACAACCTCATGGACCTTAATATTCGGTGTGTTTTCAAAGTGTTGTATTAGGTTTAGGAAAAAAACATTAAAAATTCATCTTAGTAAATTTCTGTAAGTGGAAATATTGTTCGTTTTAATTTTACACTTCCTTTTCGAGTTCCCAAGTTTAAACACCAACGACGCGTTTAAAACTTAATAGTTTTTTCAAGGCCAACAAAGCGGTTATATTAGGTTTCGGAAAAAACATTAAAAATTCATCTTAGAAAATTTCTGTAATTGGAAATATTGTTTGTTTTAATTTTACACTTCCTTTTCGAGTTCTCAAGTTTAAACACCAATGACGCATTTAAAACGTTGATAGTTTTTTAAAGGCCAACAAAGCGGTAGTTTATCAACCAGTAATTCCTTATATTGGTGGCAGTTAGTTATAAGACAGCAGCGCAGCAGTCACAGACTGGAAGCAGGGACAAAAATAATTCCCTTTTCCCCAGTCCCGTAGCGACTACCTGACCGGGTGACGAGGCGACCCTTCCTAATCCTCTTTAATGACCGGCGCTGTTCGGTGCTTTCAAAAGTACCCAAAATGCCGGCGCGGTTCGGGTGTCCCCAACTTTTGCATTTAGAGGGCCCCATCAAAAGCAATAAACGCCACTCTTTAAATAAATATGCCTTATAATAGTAGTGAGGTTCTCATAATTTTGAAGTTTCAAATAGTTTTATTAATTTTAGTTTTACTTGTACACTTCGTCGGATGGTATAATTAAGGTGTATTGATATGTACAATATAACAATAAAATTATAAATTCAAAAAAACCTTGAACAAATTTATTAACATAAATAAACAAATAAATGAAAAACAGCTGACATTTTATAGATAGATGAAAGTTTTTCTTGGTAGGGTTATTAAATACCTAAACCCCGTTCAACCAAATTTAGGAATGTAGGTTTAGGCATGTAGGTTATTGTTTTTTTCGTTGTGTGTTTCAACTAGGCTCTAAAACCATAGGTGTGTCTTTTTCAGCCAGTTGTTCATTTTTTGTTAATTTTTTTAAGTTAATGCCATTTATATTTTTGTTCACATCTGGTTCAACCTTATTTATGTCTTTTTAAGTTTGAACAATCCTCTAGTTTGTTTTTTTTTTTGCGAAAACTGGTATGGCTTGCAACTGGTTTCTCTTCGTCACCAGGATTAACATCTGCACAATACCCGGTCATCCTTAAAGCAGATGGTTTGATGTGTGCCCTGTCCTGTGAATTGGTTTCTGCAAAACATACAATCTAGTTGGTAAATTACGTTTTTCATATTACAGTCAATATCCCCTGTTGTATTATATCTATTTTTTGTGATATGGCTGGCGTCTTTTGTTAACTACTTAACTGTTTCTAAATTCTTGGGAGACCGTTTGTCCTTCTAAATGTTTCTAAATGTTCCTTCTAACTATTTCTAAATTCTTGGGAAGGATTTGTCTCTTGCATTAAAACAAACATATTCTGTTATATCATTATGGGTCTGGTGCCTAGTTTTGTGACAGGCTATATGTATGTATATTTCACATATTAATTCATTAAACGAGGTACTGGACACACATGATTATACGATATGTTGTTTTGTAGAGTCCCATAGATTTATAATGTATATGTTTTTAGCTATACCTACTTTGCAAGCTAAAAACCTTTTTGTCTCATAGCTTATAATGACATTAAGAGCTATAAATTTTAATGCAAATTTGTTATCAGCTAAGAGACAATTTGTCAAAAGCGTTATAAGCTATGAGACAATTAAAATGGTATACGTTAAGAGACACTTTACCCTTTTTTACTATAAGCTATGATACAGTTTTACATAATTGTAATGTTACAAAATCATGCCCAATTCTAAATAACAGACTTAACTTATCCATGAATTCTGGAGCACAGATACCAATATTAAAATATTTACTGGGCTATGAACAAACTACTTAAAACAAGTATTACTGAATACACAGTTAAACTCACTTTTATAAATAATTGTGGTATTTAATAAAATACAATACAGCCGTATGAAACGGCAAAATAATGTGCTGTCTAAATTAATAAATAAAAGCTAGACTTAAAGTATATTGCAACGAAGTGGAAGGCAAGAGTTCCGACGGTGGCCAGCTAGTAGCGCCACGACTACGCTCCGCCCACCGAAGCTCCCCACCCTCGCCGCCAGCAGTGGGAAGCGAAGAGCAGCGACGCCGTCAGTCGGGCCACAGCGGCCCATCCCGCCGCCACGGCGCGTTGAGCCGGCGGCAACCTCCCCTCCCCTGACCACCGCAGAGGCATGTTGCGCCCTCGGCGGTCAGTCTGTCCCCGGCCACCGCAGAGGCAAGCTGCGCCCTCGGTGACCGGGTCCCCGTCCCTTTCCCTGACCACCGCAGAGGCACGCTGCGCCCTCGGCGGTCAGTCTGTCCCCGGCCACCGCAGAGGCAAGCTGCGCCCTCGGTGACCGGGTCCCGTATCCCCTCCCATGACCACCGCAGAGGCATGTTGCGCCCTCGGCGGTCAGTCTGCCCCCGGCCACCGCAGAGGCAAGCTGCGCCCTCGGTGACCGGGTCCCGTATCCCCTCCCCTGACCACCGCAGAGGCATGTTGCGCTCTCGGTGACCGGGTTCCGTTCCCCCTCCTTGACCACCGCAGTGGCACGTTGCGCCCTCGGCGGTCAGTCTGTCCCCGGCCACCGCAGAGGCAAGCTGCGCCCTCGGTGACCGGGTCCCGTTCCCCCTCCCTGACCACCGCAGAGGCACGTTGCGCCCTCGGCGGTCAGTCCGTCCCCGGCCACCGCAGAGGCAAGCTGCGCCCTCGGTAACCGGGTCCCGTATCCCCTCCCCGGCCACCGCAGAGGCAAGCTGCGCCCTCGGTGACCGGGTCCCGTATCCCCTCCTTGACCACCGCAGTGGCACGTTGCGCCCTCGGCGGTCAGTCCGTCCCCGGCCACCGCAGAGGCAAGCTGCGCCCTCGGAGACCGGGTCCCGTTCCCCCTCCCTGACCACCGCAGAGGCACGTTGCGCCCTCGGCGGTCAGTCCGTCCCCGGCCACCGCAGAGGCAAGCTGCGCCCTCGGTGACCGGATCCCGTATCCCTTCCCTGACCACCGCAGAGGCATGTTGCGCCCTCGGCGGTCAGTCTGTCCCCCCGTACCATCGCAGAGGCGAGTTGAGCCCTCGTTGGTCAGTCCGTCCTCAGCCACCGCAGAGGCACGTTGTGCCCTCGGTGACTGGCCCGTCCCCCCGTACCGTCGCAGAGGCGAGCTGAGCCCTCGGCAGTCTGTCCGTTCAGGTTATCCCAGTGGTCCGATGTACCCAGATTCCTGAATTCCGTTTTCCCGTCCGTAACTGCCAAGTGGCGCAATCCCTTGGCAGTAACCCCACTATTTCATCCCCACTCTTTTGTGCTTGGGTTTAATAGTGGGTTCCGATGTTTCAGCAGAATCAGTTGAAACCAGCCGGTGAACCAAGTTGGTCCACCTCCGTATCCGTCCGAGCTAGCTCATCCGTTAGATCCAGTGGATCATCCGTCCGTATTCCCCGTCAGCAGCCGGGGAGCCGCGCCGTCGACGCCAGTCCGCGCCATCAACGTGACCTCCTGTGATCAGCTTCGGCCCAGGAGATCGCCCGACCCCCACACCGAACTAAGAGTCTTCGGACACCAGTGAATAACCCGTGTTAATGAAGTCCTAGCCGCAATAGTGGGTGGTGATAGACACTAGTAAGAGTGTGAACCTTAGTGAGTTAAAGCCAGTGTGAACTTTTCTTTTGTTTAATAAATTTTCAGTCTCTGTGAGAAAATCGTTCATTTTTGAAACCTGGGTAGACGCCCCTTAAAAAAGTCTAATAAGGGTAAAATTAACCTTACATAATAAGCTACGAGGCGATTTGGCAAATACATCATAAGCTCTAAGACTGTCAAATAATTATAAGCTATTATACAATCGGGATTTTATAAGTTGTGAAACACTTAACAAATTTTAATTATTAGCTACGAAACAGTTTGAAAATTGTAAGCCATGAAACGATTTTCACATTATGTGTCAGTTTGTCGTTAGGAATTATTTCACAAATGCAGAAATGTTTTATAGCTTATAACGCTTTTGACAAACTGTCATAGCTTATAACGAATTTGCATTAGGATTTATAGCTCCTAATGCCATTATAAGCTCTGAGACCAAATGGTTTTTATAAGTTATTATGATACAAAATGAAAATTTTAACCTAGAGATTATAAGCTATGAGTCGTTTTGTCAAATACGTGATAAGTTATGAGGCAGCTTGTCAAATCATTATAAGCTATGAAATAAACGGAATTTTATAAGTTGTGAAACATTTTACTCATTTTCATTGTAAGCTATGAAACAATTTCCACATTATAAACTATGAGAGTATGAGCAAAACCCCCACTAAAAATGTTATAGGACATTTTTCGAGAAACCCCTTAGTTTTAATATTTTACGATGTTTTGCTTATTATTTTATAATAATTCAATACTATTAAAATTAAAAATTATTACATGAACTACTAGGCAAAACTGCGAAATATAACTCACCGTTTTTTTATCTTTATATTAAACCGAAAGTGTTTTTCAGATTTAAGTTTTCAACTGTCACGATTTGTCTTTTACGCTCCATAAAACATTATATAAATCATTACAAAGGCTGACATCATAATACATGTCTGCAGAGAAACATATTCTACTGCAGTGGCTATTTTCAACATACGATAGCATATGTTATGAAAGAGCGTTCAATTATTTATTTAATTTTTCAAGATCCAATAATGTTTTTGTGCAGGTGACGTTAAAAAGTAACTTTTATTGTTTATTAAGAGATTATGTTAAAACTATCTCATTGTACCTCATTAATTTATTCTCATGGCTTGATTTTACAGTATAAAACGTTTACATTTCAAAAACTAACTGACATAAGCGGTTACTTTGAAACTAAGTATAGCCGTCCAATTCCAACAAGACTAACTTGAGACTTAATATTTGGTGTTATAGGTTGTTTTGCATCTTTTTTCTAAAGCAACGTCTAATTTAATTTGTTGGCATATTCAAAACAAAAATAAAAAATAAATTAGTTGAAAGTATGACGGACAGATGTCTAAAGATCATCCGTGCCAATTTTTAACCATCCAGCATTCCTGCAGTTAGTCTAATAATACTGGGCAAATTACCATATTATATCGCTCCATATCGGTTAAAAAAATGCGATATCTTTAGCGTCCTTTGGTAGACATTAGGAATACAAAATGTGTAAATTATAATTTTTTGATAAGCTTTATTTTCTACACTGGCGCTTTTTACCAGCGACCAACGGTTCCCGAGAATTCAAAGAAATGCCCTACATTCGCTGATTGTCACCAGAGCGGACTTCATTTTTAGCAGGACTTTTGGTATAATCATCCCTAGGTACTTTTAAGTAAGTGATCAGAGTTTCAAAAGTAATGGAATTACTAGTGGCTTTAAAGGGCTAAAAGCCCCTAATGAGGGAAAATTCAAACAATCCTTAATTTATTATAGTACAAAATTCCTTCATAGCAAACTGAATCTACCTGATATTGATATCTAGCCTACCACATGGTTTTCAATCAAGTATCAGCATCACATGTTTTATGAAAACAAAGCAGACGTTTTTTAGATACCAATGTATTTTAAATGACAGATATTTTACGTTATTTCTCTTTTTCTGGTGAATTTCAAGCATTATCATTATTTTTCCCGCCATCACGGAAAAGAGACCTTTAATTTTAGCCCTTTCCCATCTTTCACCGACTTGCCACACCTACAATTTTGACGTAAATAATCGCCTTACGAATGATTTTCAAGTTGGATTTATATTTTCATCAACACACTACACATGGAAATAAACCCTAAATAACATTTAAAATCTGAATATTTATTTGACACACCTCAGTACGAAACTTTGAGATTATGAGCGATAATACAGCTTCTTTCTCATGGTTGCTAAGCAACGACAGCTATGAAAATCATAATATGATCACCACTAGCCTGTCGTTGGAACCTATTATATTTATTTCAAATAGCTCTACCAATTGAAAATTAATGATCAGCTGACTTTCGGCCCAAGGGACCGACTTTCGTTTATTTGCTTTAAACAATGTGTAAATAACACATAACTGTACGGCATTCAATAGGTTCCAAGTTAGGATAGTGACCACCATATGATTTTCATTGCTGTTGTTGCTTAGCAACCGTGAAAAGAAGATATTACGCCCATATTCAAATTTTAAATAAATGTTGGGTTTATAGTCCAGACAACAAAAAGGTATAGAGGGAATTTTTTGGAACACAATTTTTGACTTTGCAGCTTTGTTTGGACTAGTTAGGAGGTGAAAATATCAAAAGTCCCCGTCCGTAGCCCTTGAGCGGGGGGAGGGAGGGGGATCTGAAGGTACCATTTTTTGGTTTTAGCGAATTTCCCCTATAGGGAAGAAGCTATTACCGTAGGTCTCATGGTAAGACCTAAGCCCGAGACCATGATAACCTTTCGTTTTGGGGCCACCAGGAGCAAAAAACACCATTCGTTCGAATTTATATATATATACTAGCAGAACCCGTGGCTTCCCTCACGATAAAATTATCGTCTAACCTTGATATGAAGAATCTAGAGGACTGAATATAAAATATTTATATCAAGGAATATGTAATGTACAGATATGTTTGTTTTATGGCGGAATGTAGGATAAAATGTAGCTACCACAGTAGAATGTAGGATACCACAGTAGATAGTGAAGGTTTTCTTTTCACCGTTATTACTCGAAAACGGCCGGACCGATTTTAACACCAAATGTGTCGATTTTAAGGTACTTCTTTGTAGATTTACCATTACGTCCCTGGATTGCCTAGTAGGGCATCAATTAAGTACAGTAAAGGGCTGAATGTTCGAAACAGTTATGGTGCTATCCGTGGGCAGTATTTCAAACTCGATTCACTTAGTTTTTAACTTAAAATATGGGCGGGTAGTAATAATTTAAGATCAACCATTGATTGCAGCATTTATTTTTCCGTGAAAAGCCGGGACACCGTCGAATTAGATGAAAAAGGAATTTGCCAAATTGTTGTAACTGGCATGATTGTAGTCAAAAACATAAAGGCCGGCCTAAGGAAGTAACTATAGCTCCCGCTGCCTAAAAAGATGGTACCACATAATGAGCTTATGGTTGAACGTATTAGGTACGAAACTAAACCTTATTAAATTTAAATAAACTCCAAAAGTCTTCAACAAATTTGGGGATCGTTCCTCTTAATCCAACAAGCAGTCCAAATATATGTATGTTTTTAATTTTATATTTTTCTTGAAGATATTGTTTGGTTGGCGAGTATATTTTTTTTCTTCGTTTACCTTATTCGGTTGTTCTTGACTAAACTCAAACCTAACCGTTCGATCTATTACATAACCTATTGACTTTTTCCGATCGATTGCGATTATGTCAATTCTTCTTGTAGATTCATCATTAGCTATACAATTTATCTCTTCATACACTTCAAAGGATTTAGCTCTGAATTCATCAGCTATCATTGATCTTATTCTGTGATGCCGGGCATTTCTTAAAAGTTGGCCATGAGGACAGAATCCAAGGACATGTGGCAAAGTTTCAATAATGTATTGCTCAGATGTAGAACAATGTCTACACTGGTTGCCGTCCTTGGATCTTCCTTTTATGCCTCTGACAGAGCGACGTCACCGATCATTTTTATTATATCAGTATATTCTGATGTGGTCAAACCTTGAAGTTTATGAAATTCTTTATTTATTTTTGGACACTCTTTGAAGAGGATAACCCCTCTACCTTTTTTCTTTAGACGACACCATTCATCATATTCCATGTCTTTTAACTTTTCTCTAATATTTTTAAATTTGATATCATCTTATCCAAATCTGTTATTTTTAATTTTTTTGAACATTTTTCTATTTCAGCTTTAAAATTTTTATAATGAGTGATTATTTTATCATTTTGTTTTTCTAACACTTGACATATATTAATGTGTTGGAGAAATGCCTCCCATGAAGCCTTGATAATACCTAATCCTTTACAACTTGTTGATGAATAAAGCATTGAATTAGGTACATCGTTAGGAAGGTCTAGTATTTCTTTCACGGAATCCCTAATTAATTTGTCAATGTCGTCCAGGAGAGAAGCATTTAATTTATCGAGTGGTGCACACTGAAAAGGATATATCAGTGTAGGCCAAATATAGTTATTTAAGATAAAGTTTTTGATCTGATTTCAAAAATGGGGAAGTTGTAAGTTTAGTCAATTTACAATTTAATTTTTCAATAACTTGTCCTTTGTCAAACATTATTTCACTATTAAAATTTATACCAAGGTAACGGATTTTCTCACTGGTGTCGATAGATAATATTGAGTTCTCTTCTAATTTGAAGTTTTCAGATATAAGTTGGCCTTTTGAAATGTTTAAAATTTTTGTCTTATTGGCATTTATGGTAAGCCCAATTTCTTTGAACCGACTCAATGTCATGTCATAAAGGGCAATTGCTGAATTTTTATTTTTCCCAATTAACACTGTATCGTCAGCAAAACTGAGCAAGTTTACCGCAGGAAGCGCTTTGTCTAGTTTGTACCCATATAATTCTGATATTGTTGGTTCGGTCAATTCGTTCAAGATATTATCGATGCTTAAATTAAAAATTGTTGGAGATAAAGGAACTCCCTGTAGGACCCCTCTATTTATTTTAATAGGTTTTGTCTTGCGTTGTTTTGTTTCGATTTGTGTGACATTTCCTGTTTGCAAGTTCTTAATATTACTAGATAACGCTGAAATAATATTCAAAGAGCCAAGTTGTTTAAGAAATAAAACATTTATTTAGATTTCAGAATTTTTATATGATTCCCTTTACATTTTATTTATTTTTATTAGCTCCAAAATCCTTTCCAAAAACTAAATTTGTAAAGTCAGCTGAGATAGGCTTAAAATATTTAAAATTAAAATAGTGAATTGTGATTGGTTTACATCAAGATTTAATTGTGTTTCCTGTCTCCTGTTTCCTGTTCTTCTTCAGTGTGGTGTTGGATAGACTCAAGATCAAGAAGCAAGATTTCTCAGCCCACTCAATAATTACATTAATTTCTTGTACTTTTCTAAATTCTCCTCACATCAAGATTTGAACTATTATTATTTGTATCTTATTTCGAAAACTCAAAAGTATTGTAATGTTAAATTTGTACGTACGTATCACCAGTAAATTATTACATTTTCCCATGTACCAATGGTGAGTTTTATTATTTTCTATGAACATTCAAGGTTACAACACATATTTTTGGCCGCTCTCGTTCCGGATCATTGAAACAGTCCAATTGAAATACAGTCCACAAACTCAAATTTGGTGAAAATTATCTTTTGAGGACTAGAATTTGAATATTTTTTTTAATCGTGAGGGAAGAAATATTTTTTGTTGGACAGTGCCGCCATGTTGACTTCCCAGTGCCCATCAAATCGGCAAACAACAATAATTTGATCACCACTCAGCTGACTAGTTAGGGTTAGAATGTTGGCAACACTGTATAATCTTTCAACTTCACTTGTTTGTTTATGTTTATGTTTTGATTCTCCTCATAAATTAGGCTAAATATCTTAAAAACAATCAACAACGTAATTGAAGGTATTTATGGGAGTCTTAAATAAATATTAAATATATTATTGCTTAGGCCTACCTCAACTCAATTATTTATTTATTTTGATTACCTTTCAGGACCTGGCAACAAACTACTTCTAGGTTACTACTTGCTTCTTGCTCTCTTGATATAAGTATTCCTCTCAATTAAATGAATTAAATGTGTTTTTGTGTCATTCCTCATCTCTTTTAGTTTTAAGTTTGTGTATTTGTATGGTTCTGAGCTCAAACATAGATAGCCTAATTTGAAAACTCAGCTCCCTAGTATATTGCCTTGGTACCTATTACTATAAAAGTAGCCTACTTCTTATATAATCCTCTCATATCATTTGCACAATTATTTTTGCTTCAAGATTAGTTTATTCTCAATCTGTTAACTCAATGTTTGTTATTTTTACTCACTTTAGGCTCAGGCTACAAAAGGTATTTCAAGTGCAGTAATCTTTCATAGGCCCTTGTACCAAGATACTTGATATTTTTATGTTCTGTTTGTATAGGACCTACCTATGCCTCTGTAGTTCTCTAGCTTAACTCATTTCACCACACTCAAGTTAACTTTGTCTTTTTTCTTTTGTTTTTATTAACTTATAGGCCCTAGCCTAGATCTTTTCAGTTTATTATTGTTAATTCTCATTAACTTTAACTCAGTTTTTCTCTCTTCATACTGTTGTTACTTTTTACCCTCTTTAGGCCTATTTAAAATGCACATATAGCTTAGTTACTCTCAATCTCAATTTGTTTTGAATAGCCTAACTTAGTAATTTTAAAACAATGGTGAACAAGGAAATGAAATACAGTACTTATGAAAGACTGACCACTCTCACTAAAAATCGTTTTAAGGTTATATTAGATTCTGCCGAACAATTGTCCCAGCAAGTTGACCCTCTCACACCAGTTCAAATAAAAACTCTCTCCAATTACTCTAAAGAAATAAACAGAAAACGTGACGATTTTGAAGCAAACCTTCTAAAAATTGCAGAGCATGTAACTGCTGATGAAGCCTCTGATCAAACTCTCGCTAAAGATGAAAATGAGATAAATGATACTTTTAATTTGATTGACAGTATTATTGCCACTTTATTACCTCAAGATGATCCTTCCTCTGTTCCTACTGTTGATTCCTCATCCGCTCATTCTGAATCTCAGTTACATATCAGACTTCCTAAACTGGAGCTCAAACACTTCAATGGTGATTCTCTCGCTTGAGTGTCATTTATAAATTTATTTGACACAACTATTCACAACAACCCCAACCTCTCTAATGTAATTGCAATACTTGTTAAGTGTTTTGTCAGATGAACCTCTCAACCTCATAAAATCATTGTCAATCTCTGAAGGAAATTACCAAGTAGCCTATGAGCTGCTTATGGATCGCTATCACTCCCCCTGAAGGCTCACTACATTACATCTCAATAACATATTAGATTTACCCAATGTACCTGCAAACTCACCCAAACAGATGAGAACTTTTGTTAATCAGTTTTATGAGCATACTCAAGCACTTAAAGTTTTGTCGTGTGACATTGCAGAGAACAATCCTCTTCTCTCTGCGCTCCTACTTAGGAAAATGGATAATGAATCACGTAAAAAATTGGAAAATTATCGTTCTAGTATTCAAGATGATGCAGCTACTCAAATCTCTCTCTCTCTCTCGAATCTTACTCTCTTGGCCACAATATGCCCCATGTTGTTGGCACTCTATTTGGCTTTGTTGTCATGGGATCAGCCCCTTGTATACCAGACCCTTCGCAACTCACGCATCCTTCGGCAACTCATGTCACATCCTTTGTTACAACAACAGACCTCCATTCTTCATTACAAAGATTTTGGCAACAAGAAGAACCTCCTCCGTGTAATAAAAGGAGCGAAGAAGAAAACTTCTGTGATTCACATTTTGAAAATACTCATTTACGGGATTCAGATGGTCGTTACGTTGTCCGCCTTCCTTTCAAAGAAAATCATCCGCCTCTGGGTTCATCACGTCCAATAGCCGAAACTCGACTTCACTCTTTGGAACGTAAATTTAAAGCCCAACCAAATTTCTCAAAGCTTTATCATGACTTCATTGATGAGTATATCTCACTCGAACATATGGTGAAGATTCCTGATGAAGATTGCTCCACTCCCCACTATTTTCTCCCTCATCATGGAGTCTTAAAAGAAAGCAGTAGTACGACTAAACTCCGCACTGTCTTTGATGCAAGTAGCAAAACTAGTACCGGTGTATCTTTTAATGACATTCTCCTAACAGGGCGCAAACTCCAAACAAATATTTGTGATATATTAATGCAATTTCGAAGTCATAAGATTGTTTTCTCATGTGATATTCGTCAGATGTATCGACAGATTAAAGTTCATCCTAATGACCGGATGTATCAATTCATTTTGTGGCGTGACAATCCAGATGAACCAATATCTACATACCAACTTAATACAGCAACTTATGGTATGAACAGCAGCCCCTACTTAGCTATCAAAACCCTCCACCAACTTGCTGATGATGAAGGCAACTCCTTTCCTGCTGCGGCTCAAGTATTGAAAACCCAAGCTTATGTAGACGATATAATAACAGGTGCTGATACAGAAGAAGAAGCACTACAATTCCAAGATCAACTTATCCACCTTCTTCATCGTGGTGGTTTTGAACTTCGTAAGTGGGTATCAAACTCCCGTCGCCTTTTGGAAAATCTCCCTGAGGGACACTGTGAAACACCAAGATTCCTTCAGAATCTCAGCAACCTCATTTCTCAATTCTTGGCCTTCATTGGTCACCGACTAACGATTGTTTTACTTACAGTTTGAATTTCCCTCACAATCCGCAACCTACAAAACGTTCAGTTTTGAGTTTAATAGCTAAAATATATGATCCTTGTGGCTTTCTCGCTCCTTGTGTGATGTTAGCAAAATGCTTTATGCAGCTTTTGTGGGCATCAGGCCTCAACTGGGATGACCCTTTACCCACTGAACTTTCCTCTAAATGGCAAACTTTCATTTCTGAATCTGTAGCTATTTCAACCATTCAGATACCAAGAGCTATTGAACTGTCTCTTACAGTCTCTGTGCAACTTCATGGTTTCTCAGATGCATCAGAAAGTGGTTACGCCGCAGTCCTCTACCTTAGGTGTCAATTCCCCAACAATGAAGTAATAGTGCGTCAAATCTTAGCGAAAACTAGAGTAGCCCCTCTCAAGCGAATAACGCTCCCACGTTTAGAACTCTGTGGTGCTCACTTACTTGCACAATTAGTAGCATACTGTTTCTCTACCTTCCCTGGACATCTGAACTTTGAAAATACCTTTTTGTGGTGTGACTCTTCTGTCGTTTTAACCTGGCTCAAAACTCCCTCCTATAGATTAAAAACTTACATAGCCAATCGAGTAGCTCAGACTCAAGAAATAATACCATATTCTTGTTGGCAACATGTCAGAAGTGAAGACAACCCAGCTGATTGTGCCTCCAGAGGAATTTCTCCATCACATCTCCCTTACCATTCCCTTTGGTGGAATGGTCCTGAATGGCTTCATTTACATCAAAACTGCCAATGGACAGTTCACGCGACCTGTTGTGAAAATTTTTCCCCTTCTGATGAATTGACCTGCTATTAAACTCCTCTACTAAAACTTAGGTCAAGACATATGTTTAAGTTTATTTTCTAATTTATAGTTGTAAATATTTTAGTTTTCTTAATTTCACAAATATTATGTTTAATGGTCTAATTTGTTTGTTTTAATGTTTTGTTGAAGCAAATATTGCTTCAAGGGAGCCGGTATGTTTGAGAAATAATACATTTATTTAGATTTCAGAATTTTTATATGATTCCCTTTACATTTTATTTATTTTTATTAGCTCCAAAATCCTTTCCAAAAACTAAATTTGTAAAGTCAGCTGAGATAGGCTTAAAATATTTAATATTAAAATAGTGAATTGTGATTGGTTTACATCAAGATTTAATTGTGTTTCCTGTCTCCTGTTTCCTGTTCTTCTTCAGTGTGGTGTTGGATAGACTCAAGATCAAGAAGCAAGATTTCTCAGCCCACTCAATAATTACATTAATTACTTGTACTTTTCTAAATTCTCCTCACATCAAGATTTGAACTATTATTATTTGTATCTTATTTTGAAAACTCAAAAGTATTGTAATGTTAAATTTGTACGTACGTATCACCAGTAAATTATTACATTTTCCCATGTACCAATGGTGAGTTTTATTATTTTCTATGAACATTCAAGGTTACAACACACAAGTATTAACATGATTATGGCCAACGTTATCATAGGCCTTTTCTATATCAAGAAACATTACTACACAATCGTCTTTTTTAATTTTTGACTCATTTAAAATTTTTGATAAAATAGTTGAGTTTATGTATGTTCCAGGCACTGTCGTAAAACCTTTTTGAGCTCTGTTGAATGATACATAGTTTTTTAAACGTTTACCTAAAATTTTTTCAAATATTCTTCGTAGAACTGAACAGACAGAAATGGGTCTCCAGTTAGATAATTGATTAATATCCCCTCCTTTATCCAGTAAAATTGTTCGAGCATGTTTAAACTGGTTAGGTATAAAATTCATTTTATGCATTCGTGTATTTAGGCCTATTATGGACAATATTTTCGCAATATTTTTTATTTTCAAACTTCTCATAATAATTCTAATTGGACCTGGCGCAGTATCAATTTTGATAGATCTCACTGACTCTACTACTTCATTTTCAGAAATATTTGAATTATACTCCTCTTCAACAAATAAACGTTCCTCTAAATTGACTTCATTATACTTCGGTAATACTTTATTGTTTGGCTCTGAAAATCTACTTGTGAAGTGGTTATATAACGATATCAGGTCAATTTGACATCCCTTGGAATCACTTTCCAGCACTCTTCTGACTGCTCGTCTTCTCCTATTATAATATACAAATTGTATAACTTCGTAATTATATTTTTCTTTACGCTTTTGTCTGTCTTTTTTAGTACTTCTCTGAGGGTTAGAAGATTTCTTATAGTTCATATTTTGTGAAACATCTTTCTTCTTCCTTCTAAGATCATAAAATCTTTTAGCTGGATGTTTTGGACCTGGCATAAGATGAATGGCGTTAGCCAGGAAAGTAGTAAATTCTTTAATACTTTTATTGAAGTCTTCATCATTCATTTCATTTGAGAAAGTTTGTAACCATTCTTTACTACTTGCTTCTAATTTGTTGTAATTATAATTGTTAGGTTTCATTTCATAATTTTTATCTAAAACCTCACTGTTATTTGTGTTGCAATGTTGTAAAACAATATTTTGTCTGTGTTGTTCATAGTGGCTTTTTGCCTGGTGAATACCAACTGATCTTTTACTAGTGAAATATTTTCCACAAATATTACAAATATGTTTATATTCAAGGTTTTTGTTAGTTGGAGTTTGCATATTTTCTTGTTCATTCTGTATCACAGAGAGAAATGATGAATCATGATTAGGATGTGATGGTATTAGTCTTATACTGTCTTCGACATCATATTCTTCTTCCACATCACTATCTTTTTCACTAATGCCCAAGCACGGTCTCATGTAACGTGGATCACGGTTAGGTGGTATAACTATGCTATATGGATTTGGTTTAGAAGTACTTGGTTGAACAGACATTAGATTTTTATTTGAAGTTGTTTCAGGTCTCCGATTTTTAGTTGTATTATTAGTAATGTCAAAATTCATTTTTTTAATATTTCTTTCTTCTATGTTATTGGTCAGGGATGCTTTCTCTGAGTGGAATATTGGTTTTTGTTTAATTAATGAGATTTCAATGACTTTATGTGACCCTTTAATATGAGATTCAAGTCTTCTTACAATTTTGTGACAAAATGGGCATTCAAGGGAGATATCGTCTTTGTCTTTATTTGGAGGTCCAGGGTTGAGTTCTACATCTCCACTTAGTAAAATTAAAATAATTAACATCTGATTCATATATTGTCTGTGAATGAAATTAACTTTCTGTACAGTTTTTTCTTTCTTGTTCACTATTGGTACGATATTTGATTAAATATGTCATATTTAAATGATAACTAAGTTTGATCAAATCACAGTAGATCAATTTCAGATGATCTCTTACTTGGAATGTTAATTTTGATTTTCTTTCAGACTTTTGAATAGAGGCCATCAAAATTAATCGAAAAAATATGAGCAGCTTCAGGATTGTTAAAAATGTATTGATTTTCATTTCTAATTACGTAAAAAACTATGAGCCTAATTTTTTATAAACAAAGTCATAACCTAAAAATGATAAGATTGCAAAAGGATTCTAAATTAGTTTTAAAATACCTTTTTCTTCAGAAACTAACATGAAAAATAATTACTGTATTTATCAATTTAGATTGTAAGTATACTAAACATATTAATAACTCTTATTTTTCTTAAATTATCCAAAACTAATAAGCACATCTTTTCACTTCACAATCTTCCAGCTGTTAACGTGATTAGTTTTCTCTAGTTATACTAATTAAAACTAGTTATCTTTCTGGGTATTCGGAAGACCAGAACGACTCCACTTCATCCGCAGTCCAATGGCATGGTAGAGCGCATGAATAGAACGATAGGAAGGTACCTGTCGAAAGTTGTCTCAGAACATCAAAGAGACTGGGATCAGTACCTGCATTTGTTCCTGCTTGCGTATCGAAGCTCCTTAAATGAGACCACCGGACAGACGCCCGCCAATGTGACATTTGGCCATGAACTTCGTCTGCCATGTGATCTACAGTTTGGGTTTACACCTGATGAACAAGTGGTAGGTGAAGACTACATATCGAGCTAAAGAAAGCGGAAGGATGAAATACACGAGAAGGTCCGCATCAACATCCTTGGTGCAAGTGACAGGATGAAGGAAAGGTATGACATTAAGGCCGAAAAAGGTGGATTCAGACCAGGAGATCTTGTCTGGCTGTATAATCCCCGAGGGCGTCGCGGATACTCACCGAAGCTCTAGAGTTCGTGGGAGGGACCGTACGAGATTCTAAGTTGAATAAGCGATGTGGTCTACCGGATTAAAAAGCTCCCAAGAGGTAAACCTAAAATAGTCCACTTCAACCACCTAACACCTTACAAAGGAGACCACGGAAAGCAAGAAGAGCAACAAGTTAGAAACCTCTCTACGGAACCGACGGGATTTGAGGATGGAATGTGAGGTGGGAAGGAGGAACGCTATGGAGCGATAAGAATGGCTTATAAGGACATCTTCTCGTTGCCAACGAAGTATGTCCTAGCTCACTGTGTAGCCAAAGATCTGAGAATGTCCCGAGGTATAGCTACTGTTTTCAGGAAAAGGTTTGGAAGGATCGAGGAGCTCGAGCGTCAAAGACCCATCATTGGCAAGGCACTCCATCTTGAGGATAATGGCCAACACCTATTCTATCTTGTGACTAAGAATACCTCTAACACGAAACCCTCTTACAACTCGTTGAGAAACAGTCTTGTAGACTTGCGGGACAAGCTCCTTCATTTCGGAGTTGACAAACTGGCTATCCCCAAGATAGGATGCGGCTACGATGTCTTGGACTGGAGAGTAGTTAGACGTATGGTGGAAGAAATTTTTACTGGGACCGGCATCCTCGTAGTGGTCTGCGTGTTTAACCCTTGGAGAGCCAGTAACATCATCTTCGGAGACTCCAGGCATCAGGAAGGATCCGTTCTGGGGCAGAACAGTCTTAAGGAGAGGGTGGTGTTACGGAACAACTGGAAGCCCACGGCTCCGTTCTGGAACCTCCCAGAGATGCGAGAGTGCGGGGTGGAGGGGTGGCGGCGTGAGCCGTCGCGGCGGCCTCTTTGACCTGCCGACAAAGGGGGCATTTCCCGAACCTTCCAGTGCGGGCCTGAGCCTAGCGTCTTCGACGCGAGAACATATAAAAGGAGGCCGCGCTGCCGATGTCAGTCAGTTTTTGGTTCGATGATAATGCGAGCGAGTGACCAGTGACCAGTGACAGTGACAGTGCTCAGTGACAGTGACAATGCTTAGTGACAGTGCTCAGTGACAGTACCGAATAAGATTATTAAAATAACTAGCTTTAAGTAGCAATTTAAGTTTATTGTATTCGAGATAGGCTAGATAGGCTTAGCTAGGTTTAGATACGAAATTAACTCCTTGTAACTGCTTGATTAGTTAATAAATAGTAGTTAGTTTATGAAATCGCCAGCGTTGTTATTTTAGAACCTGTAGGCCCGTAACAATATTTTCACCTCCTAACAAGTCCAAATAAAGCTACCAAGTCAAAAATTGTGTTCCATGCAATTTCCTCTAACTCCTTTTTTTGAGCATTCGTTGCCTAGACTATTATTTCATTGTTTAGTGTGGTTTAAAGGAGTTTGCAGCTCTCGATCGTCTTCGAGCAAACTATAGACTTCGTCTCGAATTCGAAACACGATCTCGGGCCCACAAAACCTCATTTTCGGCCCTTGTTGCGAAATATACTATTATACAAATTCCCCTGGCAGAAAAGGGTCTTATCGGCTAGTTTCATATAAACCGTAAAATTAATTAAACAATTGAGTAGTGTAGACATGGTTTATTTTTTAGGGGGAGGGCATCAAAACCTAATCGTATTAATAGATTTCACAATTAAACGTTTAGTTTTTCAAAATTTAATTAATTATGTTTAACCTTATTTCATATTTATGGACTCCAGAAGAGAGGGTCACATTGGTCAAGTTTCCGTATTTTAATATTTACTGTCGTTAACATATTTAAATATACACTAAGTTAAGGAATTTCTATCGAACAATAAATGTATTTCAAGAAATAAGCAATAACAAGTTTAATTTTATCACATCTTTATATTAATAGACAAGCATTTTTTCCTTAAGGTTTTTGTACTCCTTTTTTCTCAGCCTGTGTGCAACGTAGCAAAAATCTAAGCACACCGATAGAATTGTATTTTACCGTAGATGTGCAGAATCCCATTGAAATCTATATTAGTCTTTAAGAAATGTAGAAAATTGAATTTAAAATTTCAAAAAAATTAACATTAGCCTTATGAGTTGCTGTTTTGGTGATATTATAACAACCAAATGTAAACAAAGTTAGCATCATATGTAGCTGTTATCACATGCTATTTTTCGTAGAGTACAGATTTGATGTAGAACACATTAAGCCACAGTTTATTGGGGCATGGAGTGAAAATATAGAATTTGATTGAAATCAGGACTACTTAGAGGATTAGGGACATCATACTCAAATGTGTTCCATTTTACATATATATGGAAAAAATAAAGTTTACTTGCTTAAATAAGATTAAGAGATAAAAATTTGCTGATAAAAAGGGAAAAAAGTACATTAAGTTTCTACCATCCAATGTACTAACTGACATGCAACCGGCAGGGCCGGTGACGGGGGGGGGGGGAATTCACAGGGGCCTGGACTCACAGGGAGCCCGGATCCACGCGAGATTAGTAAAAATGGGGCCCAGAATCGAGATGAGTAAAAAAAGGCGGGTTTCTCAATTGCATAGGGGCCCGAAAATCCTGTCACCGGGCTTGGCAACCGGAGTACAAATGGACACATTATATTGAAATTTTGTTTTTATTGGTGGATAATGGGTAAAATATATATTACATTTTAGTGATAATAACAGGAAAAGAGGGAAGGAGGGAAAAAGTTCCAAATGGTAGGAAAGAAGGGAGGAGAGATGGTAAGAAGAGAATGAAGGCGAAAAGGAGGGAAAAGTGGAAAGAAGGTCGGAAGAAAGGGAAGTAGAGAGTGAGGAATGAAATGGAGGGAGGGAGAGAACTGTGGTAAGGTGTGTACAGGATAAACTGATTTGATGACTGAAGTTTTTTTACTTTCCTCTGATTCAATAATTAATCTTAAAAAATAAACATGAAATCTTAATAAAATAGTCATTATCTTAATAAAATACTAATTACTAAAAACCCATGTCATAAGCCAGAAGTGAAGTAAAATAATAAGTCAAAGATTGAGTCTTTCTCTTTTGTTTTTGGCCCCCAGTTTGGTTATATTATGTGTTTACATGGAAAATATGTACTATATGAAATGTATTTAGAAACGCATTGGTGTATGCGGGGATTATTTATAAAATTAACTATCCCTATTTGTCACTTTGAATATTGGTCGAATTTTCGACCACTGGCGATCTCTAGTAAAGATAATTGTGTATGCTTAAATGTTCATCGTTACTACAGTATATAAATAGCTTTACATAAGGATCTTACTCCCCATCTCAATCATCTCATACTACCTGTATCAGGTTTTGGGTTGTCCCGTGATTACTTGTGGTAACATGCAGCAGAGATCAGGGACGGCCAAACATTGGGTCAAACTTTGTCGTGCGAAAACTTTAAATTGGATTCTAAACCTGTAAACAACTTAGAGTTCTTGAGATAAAACTTTTAGAGATAAGTATTTTAAAGTGAGGCTCTTTTCCATCCCGTGAACTAATAAAGTGAAATTAATTTCCATTCATTTTATGCTCTCTAATTTCTTTTTCTGTATATTTTTTATTTTCCACCGAAGGTATATTGTCTCATTAAATAAACCGACTAAATTGTAGGCGTTCAACTCTTACCTGAAGTTGATACCGCAATTAGCTCAAAGTACTGGGATTTTAAACTTATTTACTAGCACATATCTCAGGAGACAACTATCTTAAGATGAATCACCTCAGGTCGGCATCAGTATAGACAGATATCATTAGTTTTAGTGCTCTCCAGTTTGTTCAGAAAATGTTACAGCCAAATTGAGAAAAGAGGAAAGTGTCGTTATTTTACTCAGAAATGTCTATCTGGAAAAAACACTTAACCATGGTTTTAACTTAATTCCGGATAAAAGTGACTAATGCCTCTGGATGTTCAAATTCACTTTTCAATACTTTAACCTGAAAAAGGACACATATCTTTTTTAAAAATCGTTGCAAATAAAAGGGTTTATTTACAAATTACAAAAATATAAAAATATATAGAACATCTTCAGAAAAATAACTGAACATTTTGATTACAAAGTGATTTTATAATTTATGGATTTTTCAGAGTTTAGTTCAACGTAAAGTTGAAGAATCGTACTTTTCAAAGCCTTATCAGCCGACATCTACTTTTCTAGTTTTCTTCGTTTGACTAACAAGTTTATTAATTTGAATCTTGTTTTATAATCAAGCTTAATGTTAACCCCTTGTAAATGAAATGGTAGTAGTTGAACCTTTAACCAGTCGCCCATCATCCGTAAACAATTTGACTGTAAGTTGTATTTATTTGTGATTTATAATTCATCACATTGTCATATCAAATATCGAAGTATATTTTTTCGACAGTTATGACATAACTTTGACGTGAACTTATTATAATATTTACCGAATATATTATTTCATAAAAATATAAATTACATGCATTGAAGAGGTTTCATCACTATTGATACTTTTAATTGAATGTAAAAAACTATCGGGATTGTAGTATAAAAATGGTTAAATTCTTTTAAACAGATTATCTTTTAATATATCACTTAATATTTTAGAGAATATCCCTTTAAGAAAGTTTGAAAAATAGTATGTTTAAGAATGAATACCCCCGTTGCAGCAGACCTACAAACTCAGCGAATTTCAAATACAAAAAAAACTTATTTCAATCCAACATAGCGAGATACGACATGTTTTTCTCCATAAAAATAAAATTAGGAATGAGTAGGTAGGTTTGCTGCAACCACAGGTATGTTGAACCGGGTGGTTTTTATTCTGTATTTAGTAAATCTTAACTTGACGAAGCCATTCACCAAGTTTTATCAAGATATGTTAAGAAATAAGTAAGTTTAGATTTTTTACTTTCTCCCCCCTATATATAGTATATGAAGAAAGTATTGTCAAAATTTCTAGTGCAGGATAACGGTAGGTGTGTCCTCCGGTTTGGACTTGCCTGTCAATGCCAGCGAGTGCGAATCAGTGAGAGTATAGTTCGGTTTAGTGAGAGTGGTCGACCATTGACCCTGTGTTGAAAGTAAAAGTGGGCTACCACTCTGTTGGCCTGCATTTGTTCTACTTCGTCTCACTATCACCAAGTTAGGTTAAACTTTTATATTTCGCCACTTCATACAATTTAGTATAATCTGTTGTGTACAGTCTGTACTCTGTACATACTATTACAGACTATGCAACAACCACAGCCTATCTGTCGGCATGTTTAGAATAGTAAGGAATAGTAGGCTATAATCCAGAAGTATTGCCACCTCGATGTAATAGCTAATTCAAACAATTCTAAAATAATGTATAAACAATTCTATATTATTCCTAGCAATTAAAACATACAAAATTTATTACGAGCATACTGTCATAAAATGGGAGTCGTAGCATTATACATCGACAAATGCGCGGTGCCTAGTGTTGGCAAAGCTTACACAAGGACAGTCAACAATTTCAAAAGACAAAATGACTGAAATAATATTTACTCCGTTTATGTCAGCCTAATATTGAAGATCTTCCCCACTAAAACTGGTTTCGAAGAGGCTCTAGGTGTTAACGATTCTCAATACACTGCTGACGGGCCTGAGTGGCGACCCCAATCACCCTCCGAGAGAAGTCGAGCATAAGACATTTTACATTCTGTGTTCTACATTCTGAGTGGCGACTTGTGATTTCAGTGCAATTTTGTGTTTTTAACAAATTTTCACCGGAATCCAACTGTGTAAGTTGCATTTTTCATACGCCACTTGCAGTATCAGCCTATGCGAGATCCTCCTCAGCTTGCGCCCGCCCTAATTTATGACTAGCGTCGGCCGTAAACGGTTACAGGGTTGGAACGTTATCTCTTGCAAGCAACGTCACCCCAGAGACTTGACCGTAAATGTTATCAGAACCAAGCAGCTTTCTCTTTACGCACGCCTTCCCCCTTTCCCTCAATCAACTCATAAATCTAAGGGGTCTATGGAAAAATCGTCACCAAAAATACCACCTCATGTTTATTTTTTCGTTGTTCAAGCCACGTGCAGAGTGTGCCTTTCACCCATGTTGATTGCCTACTTATATTAAATTCATCAGATGTAGGGTATACTCAAGATTAATGAATGCTAAATGTATTTAACATGGACTTCACAAGGAAAAATATAATTTTTTTGTTTGGACTTTACAAGAAAAAATATAATTGTTTTGTTTATAACTGTAAAACTACCAAAGACAGGAGGAAATTATAAATTGTAATACGTCCGTTGGAGCAGACCTGCATATTCAGCGAATTTTAAATGCATGAATAAATAATTCAGATGAAGGTTCTAATCAAGTAATATCTAGTCAAATTATCAGCGGATTTCAATATTCTCTGTACCGGTAAGGATGTAATGGGAAATGGTATACAGATTTTTTGCCTCATAAATATTAATATGGAGGGATTTAGCTTATATTTCAGTATAACTCAACTATATGAAGCCACGTGCCAAGTTTCATTAGGATATGTTGAACAATAAGCGAGAAATACAATTTTAATACTTTTTCCTACGGTCAACATTGGGGCAACATGCTGTGTTTAGCACTACCGATACCTCAGTTACCTATGACACAAATTAACGAAACTTTTTTCGAAGTGATTTCAATGGTGAAAAGGAAATTTTAATTGTTTACATCCATGCCAAATTTCACACAGATCGGGCCATTTTTATGTGTTATCGTCCTTAGAGACACTTAAAAAAATATATAGACTAATACCCCCGTTGTAGCAGACTTGAACACCCAGCGAAATGCTGAAATAAATAATTCTTCCTACCACTGCATGGAAATAATCGCATTGCCACACCTGTAAACAGTATGCAAAACTGTTCATTTCCGCTTTCATTTCATTCTCGCTCGCTAAATCAGGGTTACTTATTAGGTTAAGGTGGCACACAAGAGAGATAACTATGACGGCAAACACCAAAGACCAGTTTCTATTGGTCAGAAATCCCTTGACACTCACCGCATTCTAAATTCTAGTTGCCTTGTTCTAAATCAGCTGATTTCACAGTCGGCGTTTCTATCAACAACATAACCTCAATGAACTTTTGTGTACAGGTTAGTTAATAAGTTAAACTATTTAAATAATGGTGGTAGGAAAAATATTGTGTGCATTACGAGCACAAATAGTCATTGCCGCTCTAGAAATGTTTGGCCACACTTAGCTAAAGCTTCGTGCGGCCATCTACAATTCTCGAGCGGCAATGACGTACTTTGTGCTCTTAATACACAAATAGCTATACACAAAGCCTCACATCATGGAAAATCATCATAAATAAGCATGCAAAATATTCTCCTTAAGAATAACATGGGAGGTGAGTATGGAGGTTTGCTACCACAGGATTGTAAAAATGAGGAATTTTAGGCTATAATATAGTAGATCTCAACTAGATGAAGTCACATACCAAGTTTGATCAAGATATGTTGAAAAATAACCAAGCTATTTAATTTTACTTTAACATTAATTTAACATTGGGGTGAGTACGCACGCTTACTGTCAAGTATAGATCTTAACAATACGAAGCCAGATACCAAGTCTTTTGAATTTATGTTGAGAAATATGCAAACTATTGAACAACTTTATTTTAGCGAATTTCCCCTATAGGGAAGAAGCTGTTACCGTAGGTCTCATGGTAAGACCTAAGCCCGAGACCATCATAACTTTTCTTTTTGAGATCCCCAGATGCCAAAAACACTATTCGTCCATTTTCATTAATATATATATATATATATATATATATATATATATATATATATATATATATACCTATATATCTATATATATATATATATATATATGTGTGTGTCTTTAAGCACGATAACTAGCGTAAAAATGGTTTGATCTTAATGAAATTCGGCATGGACGTGTAAAGTAGTAATTATTCGGACGAGTTCGTAAACCAGCCCAATCGGACTACCGGAAGGGGGGGTAAAGGGGGGTAAACCACCCAAAAATGGGTTTTTTGAGTTTTTTACATATGAAAATAAAAGTTATCAAATTTTTGTTAGGACCATTGAATTCAGCTCAAAAAAACAAACAATTTAGTACTTTGAATCACTGCTCTATGTCCATTGGTTCCCGAGATATTGAAAGTGGTAAACACAGTACGTTGTCCCAATGTTAACCTTATGGGGAAATAAGAAAAATTCTATATCTTGCTTATTTCTCAACATATCTTAGTTAAACTTGGTAAATGGCTTCTTCTAGGTCAGATCTACTAAATATTGAATTAAAACCACCCAGTTTTAATATACCCGTAGCAGCAAACCTGCATACTCATTCCCCATGTTATTCTTATGGGGCTTACAAAAACATGTCAAATCTCGCTACGTTGGATCGAAATATGTTGTTTTGCATTTGAAATTCGCTGAGTATGCAGGTCTGCTGCAGCGGGGGTATTTATTTGCCATAAGGTTAACGCGGGTAATGAGTATGCAGGTTTGCTGCCATGGAAATGTTAAACTGATTTATTATATGCCCTTATCCGGTAGATCTTGATTATACGACTTGGATCCACATATAAAGTTTGAGCAAATTTCCCCATATATGTATATATATTGTACAATCCTCTACATCTATACTTATTTAAATTATTCTTTTATTTTTCTTATGGATTTTTTTACTAACAAATATGTTGATATTCTCTGAAATACAACTAATTTTGTCTACAATCCATTTTACAATTTGTTTTACTATTTTTTATTCTATCAAGTTAAAACTATTAAGTTAAAAAAATTCAAGTTCAAGTTCAAAAATTCAAATATCAAGTTAAAACAATTGGTCCTTCGAGCCGGATGAGTAGAAAATCAGTGGAAACGGTTTCTATTTTCCAAAATCAACCTTCAGTAATGTAAGTTTCCTACTTTTAGCGAATTTCCCCTATAGGGAAGAAGCTGTTACCGTAGTACTCATGGTAAGACCTAAGCCCGAGATCATGATAACTTTTCGTTTTGGGGCCCCCAGAAGCAAAAAACACTATTCGTTCATTTTCATAAATATATATATATCTAAATATATATATATATATATATATATATATATATATATATATATATATATATATATATATATGAGTGTGTCTTTAAGCACGATAACTCGCGTAAAAATGGTCCAATCTTAATGAAATTTGGCATGGATGTGTAAAGTAGTAATTATTCGGACGAGTTCATAATCCAGCCCAATCCGACTACCGGAAGGGGGGGTAAAGGGGGGTAAACCCCCCCAAAAATGGGTTTTTTGAGTTTTTTACATAGAAAAATAAAAATAATCCGATTTTTGTTGGCACCATTAAATTCAGCTCAAAAAAAAACAATTTAGTATCCTGAATCACTGCTCTATGTCCATTGGTTACCGAGATATTGAAAGTGGTAAACACAGTACGTTGTCCCAATGTTAACCTTATGGGAAATAAGTAAAATTCTATATCTCGCTTATTTCTCAACACATCTTGATAAAACTTGGTAAGTGGCTTCTTCTAGTTCAGATCTACTAAATATTGAATTAAAACCACCCAGTTTTAATATACCCGTAGCAGCAAACCTGCATACTCATTCCCCATGTTATTCTTATGGAGCTTTCAAAAACCGGTAAAATCTCGCTATGTTGGATTGAAATATGTCGTTTTGTACTGGAAATTCGCTGAGTATGCAGGTCTGCTGCAACGGGGGTATTTTATTTCCAATAATCAATTCAATCCTAATACAAGAAGTTCATTATAACCCTATCCTGACTTATTTCAAGACAGCTCAATATGATTTCAAGTTTACATTTATTTATTTTTATTTTATTTTCTATAAAATTGAAAATCGTTGATAATAAATTCATATCGTTGATTAAATTATTCAACAAATTTTGAAAATTAACTTTCCTTAATTCCATCTTTATTTTGTTATCAACTGAATACAGTAGTTGTCTTTCTTTTTATAATGGCTATTTTACAAACTGAAATGAGGGAGAATGCCTCACAATTAGGCATGCTTCTCTTTAAACGTGACACTTTGTTTAATCAAACTGATAATCTATATAATACAAGTCTCACATTATCAATTGATTATTCCAATTTAGAAGAATTCATAGCCCGACAAGATAGACTTGAAAATACGCTGCTGAGCTGCGTGTCTCTACTAGTTAAATTTAAATACTTATTAACTCATGATATATATGCATTAGTTTGCCACATATACAAGTTAACTGTTCGCATCACAGCGGAAGAAACGTTTGAGTGCATCGCCGACTCTTGAGGAGAGCCTACCGTGTGAATGTAATCGTAGTCGTGCAGAGAGATCGGTATCTTTGTTAGACCTCCCGGACATAACACAAGGTAACCAACAGAAAAACATTGCCATGTTACTGCTTGGCCGCTCGTTATTAAAATATTAACATCCAAGACTATGAACTTGCGAGAACTATAAGCAGCATCAATTGTAATCGGCTCAAAGAGCCCACGACCTTCTTCGTTGATATTTACATTTTTATGTTATCTACGTTATCAAATGCTGAAAATTTCTTTGCGCAATGTCCTCAACAAGGGAATCAGTGACTTTGACTTTTGGATCATGGTTATTTTAGCTGGTGGACTTAACTTGCTCGGTAGTTAGTTATTTCCCCCAGTTTGACCCTATGTCTAATTCTGATCCTTTTTGCTGAGCTGTCATGATGTATACGACTGTACAGCTTTAGTTTAGGTTATGTTTAAATTTGTCGTTGTTATTTCATTGTTAATTTAGTAATCCATAAATCAAGTTGCTGTGGGTATAGTTTGCACCCTTGTTAAAACTTAACATCTTGAACTATCTTTTTTTCGTAATTAGATTTGGTCTGGCTGAGTGAAATTATGGAATATTTCTAAAACTTGGAGAAAATTCTAGAACCATTTTTGAGATAATAATATAAATGAGCAAACAAGCATTGTCCATTTAAGACAGGGCCATCTCGTGGGGGCAAGTTGCCCCGGGCTCCCTGGTAACCCCGGGATTTACGATTGACGGGTCCCTAAGCGCATGCGGTGGTGCGGACCCCGCCACAGAGAAAAATACCCCCGTTGCAGCATACCTGCATACTCAGCGAATTTCAAGTGCAAAACAACATACTTCAATCCTCCATAGCGAGATTTGACATGTTTTGGTAAGTTCCATGAGAATAACATGGGGAATGAGTATGCAGGTTTGCTGCTACAGGTATATTAAAACTGGGTGGTTTTTATTCAATATTTAGTAGCTCTCAACTAGAAGAAGCTATTTACCAAGTTTTATCAAGATATGTTGAGAAATAAACGAGATATAGAATTTTACTTATTTCCCATAAGGTTAAAATTGGGACAACGTACTGTGTTTACCACTTTCAATATCTCGGTAACCAATGGACATAGAGCAGTGATTCAGAATACTAAATTGTTTGTTTTTTGAGCTGAATTCAATGGTGCCAACAAAAATTTGATAAATTTTATTTTCTATGTAAAAAGCTCAAAAAACCCATTTTTGAGGGGGTTTATCCCCCTTTACCCCCCCCTTCCGGTGGTCCAATCGGGCTTGTTCACGAACTCGTCCAATCGATTACCACTTTACATGTCTGTACCAAATTTCATCAAGATTGGACCATTTTTACGGCCGCTATCGTGCTAACAGACACATATATATATAGATATATATATATATATATATATATATATATATATATATATATATATATATATATAGATATATATATCTAAAAATTCGAACGAATGGTGTTTTTGCTTCTGGGGGTTGCAAAACGAAAAGTTATCATGGTCTGGGGCTTAGGTCTTACCATATACGGTAATAACTTCTTCCCTATAGGGGAAATTCGCTAAAAACTTTTAAAAATGCAATTTGTTTGGCGCGCGCCCCTAGGTGCTTGTACTTACATCTGGCCCTGGTCATCAGGACCCCCGGCTATGCTCAGTGGCCGAAAATTTATTTACGAAAACAACATAAAAGAACCGTTATTTGGCTCCAATTATATAAAAATTGTAATTACTGTATAGTAAATTCATAAACTATCTAAAACTTAATCTAGCACCCTTTGTAGTGGAACACCTCCTTGGTAGATGATTCTCTGGCGCCAAACAAATTGCATTTTTAAAAGTTTTTTTCTCTGCGGGGGGCCCGCACCACAGCATGCGCATAGGGACCCGTCAATCGTAAATCCCGGGGTAATTACCTCCACGAGGTGGCCGTGTCTTAAATGGGCAATACTTGCTTGCTCATTTGTATGATTATCTCAACAATTGCTTACCCTTACTGCAAGTGCTATACCTTGGCCATTCTAGAAGATATATTCGTCGACAATGTTTTCAGCTCAGCTGAATTTTATGCATAAGTTTGTAAAAAGATAATAGTTTAAATTATTATATCTGCAATAAATTTCAGGCATTTTATCTTATTTCATATTGTTTTATTTTTTCCAAACGTTTCCAAACCACTTTCCAAATGTTTCATCAGTGGAGTTATGATTATGAAAAACAAAAACCCATATGACATGTATAACTATAAATAAATAATATCAAAAGTAGTTAATTTAAATTGGTAAAGAAATACATGAATCTATGTATAAAAGCGACTCAGTATAAACCCTATTTCTTTTTCCTTAAAATTGGAAGCCATGATTTTGAGAGTTTAAACCCATCATCTCAATTTATGTTGTTTTAATTTTTAATTATTTCAATGGACTCTCTTATTTTTCTTTTGTAGTAGTCTTCTTTGAATATTAGTCAAAGAAATACATATACTGGTCAAATTCTATACATTATTCAATTATTCACGCTAAACGACCGCATTTTCTCTGCATTACAGTATTTCTCATCACTGAGATTTCACTGTATTATATCCTCTGTATTTTTATCACTGAGACTGGTCAAGGGAGTAGCTGTAGGCTTAACCTATATGTTATTATATGTTTTAGATGTAGCCTTGAATGCAGTAGAAGACTTAACACGAACAATAAACTGTATATTTACACACACTGTCGGTACACAGTCCCTAACACAATCATGAGACATGAGCATTGTGACACTATGTTAAAAGTACCTGGTAATTTAATCAAGTTATTAGGTTTTCTCTGGCCGAGTAACCTGCATTGAACACTTTTTTATATAATAAATTACTTATTTCTAAAATTTGATGAAAATCATTGGGAGCTTTTGGGATATAATTGTGCAAACAAACAAACAAAAAGCAAGATAACATTGCTTGTACAGGGTGTCCGGAAATTAGTGTAAAATATTTTAGTATATGATAGTACAGGTAAAAATAAGAAAAAAGATCATAGAAACATAGGTCCAAAAGTGCTTCGTTTTCCGTCTGTGTGTCTGTTTGTGATTTTTACATATTTATTCATATCTCACGAACCTCTTAACGTATAAACTTGAAACTTGGTATATGGATGACCACTAATAAGACCTATTTTTGTAGGAAGTATCAAATTTTACTTTGTACCATTTCAAAATGGCGACTGTTTTTTGTTTTCAAAGCTAAATATCTTAAAAACCGTAAATTTTAGAAAAATTATACAAAAGACAAAAAAGCTGTGAAATTTAATCCCATTAACGCTGATATTAAGGTTATGATGATCGGAGTACTAACAACAGAGATATTATAACTTTTCCGAATAAAAACATGCAAATTTCTGACAGTATGTCCTAAAGGACCATGTTTTTATTCAGAAAAGTTAAAATGTCACCGTTATTAGTAGTCTGATCATCATAATCTTAATATCACCGTTAATTGGATGTAATTTCACAACTTTCTTGTCTCCTGTATAATTTTTCTAAAATTTACGGTTTTTAATATATTAAACTTTGAAAACAAAAAACCGGCACCATTTTGAAATGGTACAAAGTAGAAATTTGATACTTTTTACAAAAATATTTCTTAATAGTAGTAATCCATATACCAAGTTTGAAGTTTATACGTTAAGAGGTTCGTGAGATATGATGAAATCTGTAAAAATCACAGACACAAAGACGGAAAACGAAGCACTTTTAGACCTATGTTTATATGAACCTTTTTTTCTTATTTTTACCTGTACTATCATATACTAAAATATTTTACCATAATTTCCGGACACCCAGTATAAGAGTATAGTATAACTAATGTATCAAGTACAGTCATATTTAATTTTTGCGTAAAAGACAGCTAGGACCTTGAATCGTCCAGTATCAGGACTATATAAGGCAGGCAAAAATGGGGGAGACCCATTCAGTTGCACTATGTGGTTGTACCGTCAATCATAAACCAAATTCAGTTAACAATAATTTCAAGTTGCTAGCCAGAGAGTCATCTACGACAGAGGAGTTCTACTAAAAAGGGGGCTAATTTATGTTTTAGATATTTTATGAATTTACTATAACTACATTTTTCATATAATTAAAGCCAAATAACGGTTCTTTCAAGTTGTTTTCGTAATTAAATTTTCGGCCGCTGAGCTGAGCCGGGGGTCCTGGTGACCTGGGCCAGATTTAATTACAGGCACCTAGGGGCGCGTGCCAAACAAATTGCATTTTTAAAAGTGTTTTCTCTGCGGCGGGGTCCGCACCATCGCAAGCACCACCGGTGACCCGTCACCGGGGAGCCCGGGGCAAATTGCCCCCACGAGGTGGCCCTGTCTTAAGAGGGGGCTCCAGTCCCGCGCGACTACCTGCTTCCCCCGTAATACTAATGTTAACATTCAAATTCGGTACAGCCTCAACCGATCAACCAAAATCGTTGATTTTTAGTTCACTTGAAAGAACAAAAAAATCTAGCGACTTAAGTGAGCAGAATTTTGATATAGTTTTTTGGTTAGTAGTAAAAAATCGCAAAAAATAGATCTTCGGAATTTTTTAAATTATTCTAAATGTGATATCAAAATTCTGCTCGTTGAAGTCGCAAGATAATTTTTTGTTCTTTCAAATGAGCTAAACATTAACGATTTCGGTTGAGCGGTTGAGGCTGTACCGAATTTGAAAGTTAACATTGGTCTTATGGGAGGAGTAGGTATAAACGCAATATTTTTCGTGCCTGGAGCCCCCTCTTAAATGGGCAATACTTGTTTGCTCATTTGTATGATTACCTCAAAAATGGTTCTAGAATATTCTCCAAGTTTTAGAAATGTTCCATAATTTCTGACATAAATTATTACGTATTTTAAAAGCAGCGTACGACGATCCAGTGCGTGCCAGTGCTGAAATAGGATGGCGTATGGGTTATTTATAAATTAGTTATGTTTTTTAATATTACTAGTTGAAATATTACATATGGATGTCGTCTAAGATGTAAGATAAGTATGTAATCAAATTATAAAACAATAGTAATACCATTGTAAACTAATTTTTGTTTTAACATTTTGATGATTCAAAAACAAAGACAAACGAAGTTAGAACATGTTCATATGTTTAAGTCTTTGACGTTTTTGTTTGAAGGTCGGTGACAATCCTCCAGTAAGGCTTCACTTTTTCCTATCTCATATAAGCAGTCTACATTAGTTCTATGTCGTTGGAAATAGGAGGGACTTCTTACTATAAAATAACCTCATCTTATGTCAAGGCTCTAACCTAACATTTAGTTTTATTTCAATGCTATAGAAATTCTAATTTGTAATACTTAGAAATACTTTGTTTTCATAAATGCAAGATGTTTTTCCATTTCAACTTGGCTCTCAAATTATCATTCTTATGTTCAAAATTAGTTTTAGTTAAAAGTAAGTAGAATTTTGAATAAACACCTATTGAAATTAGAGACAAATTTTACTGTCCAAACAACCTCTTTTTTATGGTTTTTAAAAATATATTGATTTTAACATTATTTTGGTTTTACATTTAAACGTATTGTAGACATTATTTAATATAAATGTCGTTAAAAAATAATACAAATTTTTAAATGTACAATTATTGTTGAAATTCTTCAATTTTTCACGGAGCAGTAACCCTCGGTCCTCCTGGTACTTCTCTTTATGCAAGTACTTTTTATACTCTATCCATGCAATTTTGAACTCACCAAACTAAAATAGCCTTACTCTTGACAGATGGCTGAGTTTGCAAAAGATAATGTTAAGAATACTTTGTTTATTTCGTTGCTATCAAGGCGACCCATGAGGCCCAATGTAAAAATCTTATATCATTCAACTCTTCACGTAATTAAATTTTTTTAATGGTAAAGGAGTCTGTGAACACGTGTTTGGTATTACATACGTTATTTCTAGCGCTTTAAGAAAATCCTTGGAGTCATTTTTGAGTATTTGAGCAATCAATCAATCGATCGATCAATCAGATACCTAAGCAAGCATACATTGCTAATATAAGAGTAGGATAAGATTCGGTGTAATATAATTAAAGGCTCCAAATCTAAACAGCAGTTTGAGTAGTGTTGAAGTTACAATGGCATGACGCCGAGTGAAGGGGAAATGAGCCGGTATTTCGTTAAAGTTTACCGTCCCGGTTTTCTACATATTGTTAATAAGCCACTTCACTCCATTGCCTTAAATTCTTCAAACAAGTCCGATAAAAATAATTACCTTAGGATTTTTAATTTACTTATCAATTTAATTGATATAATATTAATTAGTATATTGCAAACCACAGATTTCCGATTGTTTAGAGAAGGTTCGGTGCGCCTTGCAGTGGGAACGCAGCGTGCGCGCCGATGTAGGCCATTGTTCTGTTACGTAATCGGGCATTGACACCTTCCTCTCGCCTCGCGCCTCCTTCGTTTAAGTTTTACGCATATCATTATTGACTCCGTTTCAAATGTAAACATTAAACCTTTAGACATCCAAGAGGTTTCGAAGGACCTGAATGTATGGGTAGTCGGCCTTGGTTTGCATGTTGGTTGACTTGATGGCGTTGCCCGGATTCACGATCCTCATTTGGGTAACATTTTAGCCCAGACGGTTCTGTAGGTTTTTTTTTACCCGGAACAAAAATATACAGAGTTGTACAGATACAAACCCTCACAGAAAAACAAAGAAACAAACTTAATTTTATTTATATAGATATCAGTTGGATTGTAGAAAAAATAAAAAGATAACAAAAGGATGTTATAAGAATTCATTTTGGAAACATTAAAAAGCTAAATGCTAAAACTTGTGAAATATTTAATAGTTTGTTTTAATAATTAACAATATACCATCGACAACAGAGTAAAAGGTCGCTGCAATATACATTTATACAACTAACTATTTTAAATGTGTATTTTTAATTACAATTTGGACATATTACGAAAATTTGTCTCCCCAGTTCCCTGAAAAATATTAATAAAAACATTCAAGAATCAAAATTATACAATTTAAGGTAATAAAATAATTTATTTTCGAAGCCATGCATTTTTTCAAGGAAATTAGCACTGATCTTATGGGACTAAAACCATTTCGAATCTCGATTTCAAGTCGCCAAGTATAGAGTAGAATTTTACCTCAGCAAGTAGGCCTTCTTTGGTGTATGTTATTTTTCACTGCATGGAGAGTATGTTTGTATCAATATTTTAATCTTTGTGGTTGAAATAATATGTTTGAATCTGGTAACCTGTAATTTTATTAGTGATATTCATAGTCAATAAAGCATCCTTAAGTAACTTAATTATTGGGTCAATAGTCGATGGTTAACGCACAGACCTGACAGTTCTTCAAACACTATTTTTTTAATTATCTTCGGCGTATCGTGGAGAAAATACAGATTCCCTTACTTTCCTATCTCCTTGAAGCCAAAAACAAGAGGCTTATAAAGGTAACACAGGGCCGAATCTACACTTATTTAATAATATACGCTACGGATGTTTTGTGATCATTACTCCTTTTAAACTATACCTTAATTATCGAAAGAATGGGAACGGGCGCGGCTGAGCGAGCGCGTGGCAGTAAAAACATTCTTATTCATAACGCTATAGAAAAGAAAAAACGCTGTTAAAAATTTGCGGTCCACTTTATTTCAATGACCAGTTAATCACGTTATCATCACTGTTTTCAGATAATATTTAACGTGTATCGTTTAGTTTATACTGTGAGTTATATTGCTAAAAACAGATATACGAATTAAAAAAGTAAATTCTTTGTGTTTGATTTTACAAATAACTCTGCTTAGAAGCATCGGGAAAAAATTCCTGTATAGACCCTTTAGTCGACTTTCTTAGGACCAATATATACAAATTTAAGATTCTTCTGATTAATATTTACGTCGTTATTAATTTATTTCTAACGCACTGTTATCTCAGCTATTAAACTACTTTGATGAATGAAATTCAGTAAACATTGTCTTTGAATGAAATATAAGTTAATTCCGTCGCAGTTTTACGTGTTTATTGGAATGGTTTGTCATAATAGATTATATAAACGATTGTATCTCTGCGAGGCAGAGCGCAACAATGACTGTTAAAGTACAGCCTGGACCCATTTTATTTGCGCGCCACTGCATGTCTCAGTTTTTTCTTGGAACACACCCAAACAACGCCTACTTCCAGTTTCCAGACGTAGGATTCATTGTAAAAACAATGCCGATTTACCAATATTGAACAATAAGGAACCTTTCAGTTCCTCCGAACTGCACGTGCTGAGTGTGTTGAAAGCACGTGCTCCGTTGTTGTTGGCCAGTTGCTGTATAAAGGTGACAATTCACCACACGTACTTTGCACGCCGTGCATTGTTCGCTGTGCAATTCTTCAACATTGGTCTTATGAGTAAAAGTACGCCAATCCGATACGTGTGTGGGCTTTTTTTTACTCACAAGACCAATGTTGTAGAATTGCATGACGTGCAAAGCACGTACGTGAATAGCCACCTTAAAAAAGTACCTCGTCTGGATCGCGCTCGCCCGAGCAAGGTTGGGAATTAATTTCAATTATCAACTGATTACGGATTTATCTAGTAGTATTGAAGTAATTTTTTAAGTGAATTGACTTTTTTATTCGTAAATCGTGTTTTTAGTAATACCTATAACTCACAGTATAAACCAAACTATATACGCTAAAAATTATTTGAAAACAGTGCTGATAACGTAATTAACTGGTTATTGGAATAAAGTGGACTGCAAATTTTTAACAGCGTTTTTTACGTTTCTACAGTGTTATAAATAAGAATGTTTTTACTGCCTACTGCCGCGTGCTCGCTCCGCCGTTCACTTTCTTTCGATAATCAGGGTATACTGAGCCGATTTTAATTATTTAGGTGTCGTTGGAAAGTGCTTGGCGTATAGTTTTGCAGGAAATAACATTTATGAAGATTAGACTAAAGGGAACGGCCCTAGACGCCCTTAAATTTTTGCATCGTTCCACAAGATTTGACATGGGCAAATTTAAGATTTCATGTGAATTTCAAATAAAGCAGCTGAATGGAGTAAAGAAAGTTTTCCAGCAAAGCCATATATTATACTTGACTTAGGCCTACTTACTTACTTGTTACTTGTTGTTTCCGTTCATAGACTCAGCATAGCGGTGAACAGGTCAATTGGTGTCAACTCTAAAATTAGCCACTAGGTAGGGTAGGTGAGTTTGTAGGGTTGCAGTAGGGTCTCTTCATGTGCTCAATGATACTATCCACGTCCTAAAAATTATGGTTCAGGAAATAGCTCTTCAGGGTTGTTTTAAATTTATTGTTTTCTTGAATTCCCTTGATAAAGAGGGGTGAATTTTGACAAACCTTTAAACCGGCGAACAGAGGTTTTTTTCTCAAAGAGAGACAGCCTGTAACTTTCAGCATACCTATCTCTCTGTGCCTAGTGTTATAATGGTGAGATCTTAAACCATAACATTAAGTTTTGATTCTTAATATAGATGACAAGCCCTAAAAAGTATTATAGGCAAGGGACAGTGAGTGCCGAGTTCCCTAAAAAAGTCACTGCAGTGTTCCCATGGTGGAAGCTTAAAAATAGCTCGAATGGCTTTTTTTGCCAAACAAAGATCTTATTTAAATGGGTTTTGGAACAACCCCATAATGCTATGGAATATACAATATGAGACTCAATTAGGCTATGGTAAACTAGTTTTGACAAGTCAATGTTGTTAAAGCTACTGGTTCTTCGCAACACCAAGAGCCCAGTAGAATAGTCTCTTTACGAGTTTAGCGATCTGTTCAGACCAGGTAAGCCACTGGGTCCAACCTCACTCCTAGGAAGTCGATTGATTCCGAAGAATCAAGTTTTTCCTCGCCAATAAAGACGTCGATTTCCAAGTCAGGATTTCGGATGTTCCTTTGCAAGGTTTGAATGCGGAGATACCCTGGCTTACCATCGTTTAGGCTTAAAATATTGTTTGAAAAAAAAACTGGGTGAGTTGATTGATTTTTGAAAAAGTTTGGATTTCAAGATCTTGAAGATCTGAAGCCTAGGTAAAGAGAGTTGTATCATCCGCAAATAGGAACAAATCCTCGACCGGCACTACCCCCGACCTATCACAGGGTGTTCGAAAAATGTGGGGCAATAATTTACGTAGTGATTCCTTGGGTCAAAATAAGCAAAAAAGTTTATATAAACATAGGTCCTAAAGTGCTTCGTTTTCCGTCTGTGTGTCTGTTTATGATTTTTATATATTTAATCATATCTCACGAACCATTTAACGTATAAAAATCAAACTTTTTATATGGATAACCACTATTAACAACTATTTTTTTAAGAAGTGTCAAATTTCTACTTTGTACCATTTCAAAATTGCGGCTATTTTTAGTTTTCAAAGCTAAATATCTTAAAAGCCGTAAATTTTATAAAAATTATACAAGAGACAAAAAAGTTGCAAAATTTAATCCAATTAATGCTGATATTAAGAATATGATAATCGAACAACTAATAATGGAGAAAACCTAACTTTTCTGCATAAAAACATGGTTCCTTAGAACATTCTGTCTGAAAATTGCATGTTTTTATTCGGAAAATTAAAAGTTTCTCAATCATTAGTTGTCCTATTATTATAATCTTAATATCATCATTAATAAGATTAAATTTCGCAACTTTTTTCTATCTTGTATAATTTTTCTAAAATTTACGGTTTTTAAGATATTTAGCTTTGAAAACAAAAAATAGCCGCCATTTTGAATTGGTACAAAGTAGAAATTTGATACATCTTACAAAAATAGTTCTTAATAGGGTTATCCGTATACCAAGTTTGGTTTTTATATGTTAAGTGGTTCGTGAAATATGATTAAATATATAAAAATCATAACAGACACACAGACGGAAAACGGAGCACTTTAGGACCTATGTTTATATAAACTTTTTTGGTTACTTTCACCCAAGGAATCACTATGTAAATTATTGCCCCACATTTGTTGAACAACCTGTATACAGGGTGATTTTCTACTGACTACATTAATTTTAACAGTTGATTTTACTTATCACATAGAACACAAAAATGTATATAACCCCTTATCTGACTTTAACCGTTTTATGTGTAATGGCGTATTTTGTGATTTTTTAAAATTACACGACTTTGTACTATTAGTTCGACGGTAAAAACCAAAATAATGTATTTATGAGAAATAAATTAATACCATTTGAAAGATAATTTAATTCCCTTCAAATTAAACATGGTACCAAAGTAATAACTCCTTGTAAATCGTTTACAAAATAACATTTAAGTTGAAAATTGTTGTTTTCAGAATTTTTCCTTTAAACTTCAAGGCTCAATTAAAGCAGTTAAATTTGCCGTTTTCTTATGTCCAATCACATAAAAAAACTTCCTTATTTATTTATGTTTAAAATTATTTATAAATATTAAGGGGTCATAAGACGAAAAAATTGAGAATTTCTTAAAAATGTTGTGAAGGTGCATTATCAGGAGTGTCATCATCACTCGGTATTGGCTCTAAACACCAAATTTATTACTGTTTATTTGTCTCTTATTTCTTTACCAGCTGAATCTGTGGACTAAATCAGCTGACTGGGAGTTACAATATTAATAATCACC
The DNA here is from genome assembly GCA_035578135.1 of Flexamia atlantica. Taxonomy (NCBI): domain Eukaryota; kingdom Metazoa; phylum Arthropoda; class Insecta; order Hemiptera; family Cicadellidae; genus Flexamia; species Flexamia atlantica. The sequence continues at coordinate 128,698,780 of JAQJVK010000001.1, read as the reverse complement.
TGATTTGTCATTGTTTTATTGTAAAACTGTTTTTTCGAGTTCTTGTCAATTGTGCAGTACAAGTAAAACGTAACTGATGCCATTAATGATAGATATCGTTGTTGTTTCGAGTTGTCATGTCGTTTACCAATGAAGAATAGGTGGACATTATTGTTGGTTTACGGGTTCTGTGACTATAATGCAGCGGAATGCCGTCGCAAGTACCGCCGCCGCCGCTATCCAAACAGAAGGCTTCTCAATGAACGCACCTTTGTTAATGTTCATCGCTGTTCCTGGTACATGAATCTTCTAATCATGTAAGGTTTAAATTAAACGTCTGGATCGGATTCTTTGTAAGCTGGCTCAAAGGACCTTACCTCGACCTTCGAACAGCCTTAAATGGCATTTAGTACCTGGACTTACTTGCTGAAACATTACCATTGCTCCTTGAAGACTTGGATTTTCGTCAGTGCATTATCTTCCAAGGAGACGAAGCACTCCCACACTTCAGTGTTGATGTCCGTCAGCACATCAGTGTTACATTTGACATGTGGATCGGAAGATGAGGAACAATCGCTTGGTCTCCGTGGTCTCCAGACCTCATACCCCTTGACTACTATGTTTGGGGGCACCTCATTACAAGTTTTTCGCATACCAGTTCGAAATGTAGAAGAGTTAAGGAACAGGATTTTGACAGCTTGTGAACTTCTTCTTGATGAACTGAAGGCGTCTGTGAGGGAATTCAGGAAGATATTTTGCATGTGTATCAGAGTAAACGTGGATACTTTGAAAATCTCCTAAAATGATACAATCGGTTGACGGATGAGATATAAATAACAGTATATGTAAAATATAAATTATGTGTTTATTTTTCATATAACATTGCTGATCACAATTGTTGGAATCCCCAATCTGCTAATTTAGTTGACAGATTCAGCTGTTAAAGAAAGTACAGATTTACAGCTATTTATCTGGTGTTTAGAACCAATGCGATGAATCATAATGATCTACGTTAACAACATTCTTATGAAACTCCAACATTTTTACACCTACGACCCCTGCGTTAATTCAGAAGCCTTATGTTTGGATAGCAGCGAAGGAACTCGCGACGGCATTCGGCTGCATTATAGTCACATAACCCGTAAATCACAATAATATCCACCTATTCTTCATTTGTAAACGACATAACAACTCGAAACAACAATGATATCTATCATTAACGGCATCAGTTACGTTTTACTTGTAGTGCTTGTAGTGTACAAGTGAAAAGAACTAGTCCAGTAAAAATACTGTTTAACCTAGAACAAATTGCAACACGAGCGTTTTTGACGGTATTCTGCTCAAAAAAATGTGCATATTAACATATCCAAAATCGGACAAAATCGGACCATGGGAAACCCCTTAAAATCACTTTTCAAAATGGCGTCTTTTTTTAACATTGGAAATGTTTTGAAAAAAGCCACTTTGTTGCATTTTTTATCTACATTTAACAAGATATTGAGTTGGCACCACCAACAATAATGTTTGAGTGGCTAGTCGTGCATTTTGACAGGGTAAACATTTTTGGCCGCCATCTTGGATCCGCCATATTAGATTTATTTTATTTTTTTCAAATGTAAAGTTGGTCGTGTGACACATAATTTAGAACTAGATTTTTACGCTGATTTCAATGCTGAAGTCCGTTTTCAAAAATATCGATTCGTTTTTAAGATATGATCAAAATTTCAAATGTAAAGTTGGTCGTGTGACACATAATTTAGAACTAGATTTTTACGCTGATTTCAATGCTGAAGTCCGTTTTCAAAAATATCGATTCGTTTTTAAGATATGATCAAAATAAAATTCTTCCCTGTACATTTCTTATGGGGGCTAAATAAATAATAACATTTTTACGATTATTTTTCTTATATCTCAGGAACCAAGCAAGGCTTTCAGTTTGTTTTGATCTTAAAATGATGAGTGATTTTTTGGCTTTTATTTGGGCTATTGATCACTAAAATCGGACAAGTGTGAAACGAGCTATAAAGCTAAATGCTACATGAAAATTGTTTTTTTTAATTTGTTTTTTGTTAAAGATTTATATCTCAGGTTTGAAATGAGTTATGAAGTTCCTTCTTGTGTCAAATTACTCGGTAAATTATAAGCTTTCATATGAACTATGACTAATCGAAATCTGACTTATATAAATGGAGTTATGATCCATAATACAACTTAAATTCTTCTAACTTTCGAAGTTTGTCACCACTTAAAGACTTATACCTCCAAATTTTGCTGAGACTCAGGCCTAATTAAGGTCTTAATTAACTCAGTACATTACTGGCTTTAATTTAAGCTCTTAACCATTTAAATAGGTTGAGTTAGATGCGAGTTATGGACCTTTAATCAACATTTAAATAATTTTTTTCAGAATTTTTAATTTAGTTAAGGACGGGTATCTCCAGTTTTGTTTAAGGAATATAGGTTTGAATGGTTTCAAAACACTCAGTGAGCCATCAGCTTTCATTTTAGCCATTGATCATTAAAATCGGACAAGTTTGGAATGAGTTATATTGTTTTTATTAATTTTTTTGGTAACTATTTTTTGTATCACATTTAAAGCTTACAGGGTATCAATAAAACCAACCATTTACCTATTTTAAAGGGGAAACTGTGTAATCCAGGAATGCTTAACAGAATTGTCCTCCACTAACTCAGATATGTAGAATTCATTGAAAATGTGTTCATCGCGATTTATCTATAGGGTGTTCCACAAATTAAGGCCAAGGGTTAAAATATCACAATATTGTTAAGTAAACCTATACCACGTTTTATATCATTTTACAGGTCCTGCTGAACGGAACATTTTGAGGAAATCTGAACTAAATTATCTCTAGCCGGTTCAAAAGGCGGTCATTTTAGAGATATTTTCCAATATTTACGGAAAACATTGGATTTTTTAAACCACTACAAGTATTTTAGTTCTGTTTAGAAATTCTTAATCCTTGTAAACTCAGTTTTGCTATGGTAACTGCTGTGACCATATTATATAAAATCAACTATAGTTCCTATGGAAACCAAATAAAAACTAAAAACATTATTCAAAACACTAGTGAGAAATAATGCATACGGGGTGAAACTTAAAGGGATATTAAGGACCTGGGTAGACCCATGTTTTGCCTGGGTAGATGATATATCTTGGTGAGAAATTTCAGCCTATTCCCCTCGGAAGTTTTTGCATTTACCTGAAAAAACTTACACAAAAACAACACCGAAACGACCTTTATTTCATATTATATAAATAAATAAATAAATACATACATACATAAATAAATAAATGATATATATAAATATAGATATACCGGGTGTCCCATAATAGCCCCCCTAACTTTTTCCTATATTTTTTCAAATATCAATTTTGCACCACCCCCAAACATTATTGGGTAGTTAATACTTAATTTTGAGAGGGTGCTCAGTTTTGGCCGCCATCTTGGATCCGCCATATTGGATCCAAAATAATTTTTCCAAATGTAAAAGTGGTGTTGTGACCCATCATTTCAAATTATATTTTTTCACTGATTACAATGCCGCAATCTGTTTTATAATACGGTATATCAATAAATTTTCAAGATATGGGTACTTTTAATTAATTTATTTTCAACCAAATTAAACATTACAAATTGATAAAATAGGCCCATAACCTCAAAATAATGCTAAATAGTGACGAATAACCACCACCAGTCATTGTTGAGTGCTTTACACTTAACTTTCACCGATGTAATTTTTTGGCCGCCATATTGGATTTTCGAATGAGGCAATTTATTTAAAATATGAAGTTGGTATTGTGACCCATCATTTTAAACTTGCATTTTACGCCGAATTCAATGCCGCAACCCGTTTTTAGCTACACAACTTATTTTTTGAAAAATTCAGGTATTTTGAGATATTTATTAGAAACATGTCAATATCTTGAAAACTAAACACTATAATAAAAACCGGGGTACGGCATTGAATTCAGCGTGGAAATTTAGTTTGAAATAATGGGTCATAATACCAACTTCATATTTGAAATAACTTACCTCATTTCATAATGGCGGAACCAAGATGGCGGCCAAAACATTTACATCGATGAAAGTTAAGTGTAAATCGCTCAACAATGACTGATGATGGTTATTCGCCACTATCTAGCATTATTTTGTGGTTATATGCCTATTTTATCAATTTGTAATGTTTAAATTGGTTGAAAATAAATTAATTAAAAGTACCCATATCTTGAAAATTAATTGATATACCATATTACAAAACAGATTGCGGCATTGTAATCAGTGAAAAAATCTAATTTGAAATGATTAGTCACAACACCACTTTTACATTTGGAAGAATTATTTTGGATCCAATATGGCGGATCCAAGATGGCGGTTTAAAGTTATTACGACGTCAAAATGCAGTTACAGCCACCCAACAAATATTGCCTGTGGTTCCTGATCAATATCTCTGGAAAAGTAGACGAAGAAAAGATGAGCTTAAGTTTTTGATAAACGATATCCGGAGAAGCCGCCATTTTGAAACGTGATTTTTTTGGCTCTCCCGTAGACAGTTTTTGTCCGATATTGGATGTGTCGGAATAAGTATTTCTTTCGCAGGTTTACATTAAAAAACGATTGTGCTGAAATTTGGTTTAAGATTATGAGTTTTTTAACAAATTAAAAAATAAAATAATAAATTCGTTATATTTAAATAACGAAATAAGATTTTTGAAAACGGACTTCAGCATTGCAATTAGCGTAAAAATCTAGTACTAAATGATGTGTCATATGACCACCTTTACTTTTGAAAAAATATTTGAAATCCAATATGGCGGATCCAAGATGGCGGCCAAAAATTGTTACCTAGACAAAATGCATGACTAGCCACTCAAAAATTATTGGCGGTGGTCTCAACTCAATATCTTGTTAAATGTAGATAAAAAATGCAGCCGAGTGGCTTTTTTCAAAAAATAACCAATGTTAAAAAAAACCGCCATTTTGAAACGTGATTTTTGGGGGTTTCCCGTAGACCGATTTTGCAAGATTTTGGATATGTTTGAATAAATATTTTTTTGTTATATTTTCATGAAAAACGGTTGTGTTGCAGTTTGGTCTAAGTTGGTGAGCATTTTAACAAATTTAAAAAAATTAAAAAAATAAGTTCGTTATATCTTAAAAACAAATACCCCCGTTGCAGCAGTCCTGCATACTCAGCGAATTTCAAGTGCATAAATAAATTATTTAAATGAAGCCTCGCATCAAGTAAAATCAATATACATTCAAAAGAAAGCGTGCAAAAATACTCTCCTAGTGGTTTTTAGGACCAAAAGGCTATACAAAATTAATAGCCTATACTTGGCACGAAAATGCAATGTTAAAAACTTCAAAACAGCTGGCTTTTCCAATTTAATCCTATAGAGAAATTACCAGCTGTTTAAGTTTGAGTAAAAAATTTCACTAACATCATCAGTAAAAATCTGTATTCGATATAGTACATTTATTTGTCATATTTAGTTATCTGGCCTTTAAATAAGCCATATGTCTGTATCCACCATATGGCTTTGAATGAAACATCAGCTCACATTCACATGTTTAATGTAAACAAAGCAGACGTTTTAGATCCCAATGCTACTTAAATGGCAGTTATTTTATGTTATTTTTTATTTTCTAGCAAACTTTAAGAAATTACAGTACTTTTCCTGAGTCCCTGACATTTAAACATTTAATTTGAGCCCTTTCCCCTCAACCTGTGACTTGCCTAATGCCCACAATTGCTATTCAAAAATAAATTATTCTCCATAAGATTAGTATGGAAAAATGCAGGTTTGCTGCCACAGAAATTTGAAAATGAGTTATCATAGGCTACAATCCAATATATCTAAACTATATCAAGCCACATAACATGTTTTATCAAGATATGTTGAGGAATAAGAAAGCTATCCAATTTTATTTACCTCTCATAAGGTTAACATTGGGAAAGAGAGTACACAGGTTTGCTGCCTCAGGAATTTGGTGATTTGGGTATTTTAAACCATAATCAAGTAGATATTAATTGTATGAAGCCCCATGACATGTCTTATCAGGATATTTTGAGAAATGAGCAAACTACATAATTTTTTTTATTGCCCATAAGGTTAACATGGAGAATGAGTATGCAGGTTTGCTGCCATGAAAAAGTAAAAATAGGGTATTTTTGGCCATAATCCAGTATATTTCAACTAGATGAAGCCACATATAAAGTTTTATCAACATACCTTAAGAAATAAGGAAGATATAGAATTTTTTTATTTCCCATAAGGATAACATGGGAAATGAGTATGCAGGTTTGCTGCCATAAAGATGGAAATATCGGGGATTTTAGACTAAAATGCATTAGATCTCATCTGAATGAAGCCACAAACCATGTTTTATTAAGATATGTTGTGAAATAAGCGAGATATAGAATTTTACTTATTTCCCATAAGGTTAACATAGGGACAATGTACTGTGTTTACCACTTTCAATAACTCGGTAACCAATGGACATAGAGCAATGATTCAAAGTACTAAATTGTTTGTTTTTTCGAGCTGAATTCAATGGTGCCAAACAAAATTGGATTATTTTGATTTTTCTATGTGAAAAACCCAAAAAACCCATTTTTGGGGGGGTTTACCCCCCTTTACCCCCCCCTTCCAGTGGTCCGATCGGGCTGGTTTTCGGACTCATCCGAATAATTACTACTTTACACACCTGTGCCAAATTTCATTCAGATCGGACCATTTTTGCGAGCGCTATCGTGCTTACAGACACATAGATATATATATATATATATATATATATATATATATATAGAAATTCGAACGAATGGTGTTTTTTGCTTCTGGGGGCCCCAAAACGAAAAGTTATCATGGTCTCAGGCTTAGGTCTTATCATGAGACCTACGGTAATAGCTTCTTCCCTATAGGGGAAATTCGCTAAAACAGCTTTTTGAAAACGGATTTCAGCATTGGAATCAGCATAAAAATCTAGTTCTAAATGATGTGTCACATGAACACCTTTGTATTTGAAAAAAATAATTGAATCCAATATGGCGGATCCAAGATGGCGGCCAAAATTTAAAATCCTACGAAAATGAAGTATTACCCCAAACGGTTTTCCTAACGGTTTTCTGTAGCATTTCTAATTTTATATCTCTAGAGATGTAGTTGAAAACTAAGAGTAAAACTTAATTTTAAATTTTTCCATTGTAATCCGCCATTTTGAAACGTAATTTTAGGGAGTTTTCCATGGACCGATTTTGTCCGATTTTGGATATGTTAAAAAGCACTTTTTTTACAGATTTCCGCCAAAAACGCTCGTGTTGCAATTTGTTTTAGGTTGTTTTTTGCGTAGATTTACTGGACTAAACATGAATAAACAGTTTTACAATAAAGCAATGAAAAATCAGCTGATTATTAATATTGTAATTCCCAGTCAGCTGATTTAGTCCACAGATTCAGCTGGTAAAGAAATAAGAGACAAATAAACAGTAATAAATTTGGTGTTTAGAGCCAATACCGAGTGATGATGACAATCCTGATAATGTACCTTAATAACATTTTTAAGAAATTCTCAATTTTTTCGTCTTATGACCCCTTAATATTTATACATAATTTTAAACATAAATAAATAAGGAAGTTTTTATGTAATTGTTCATAAGAAAACGGCAAATTTAACTGCTTTAATTGAGCCTTGAAGTTTAAAGGAAAAATTCTGAAAACAACAATTTTCTACTTAATGTTATTTCATAAACGTTTTATAAGGAGTTATTACTTTGGTACTATGTTTAATTTGAAGGGAATTTAATTCTCTTTCAAATGATCTCATAAATACATTATTTTGGTTTTTACCGTCGAACTAATAGTACAAAGTCGTGAAATTTTAAAAAATCACAAAATACGCCATTACACCTAAACGGTTAAAGTCAGTTAAGGGGTTATAGATTTTTGTGTTCTATTTGATAAGTAGAAACAACTGTTAAAATTAATATAGTCAGTAGAGACTCACCCTGTATATATATCAGGAACAGTATCGGACCCAGAATCGAGTCCTGTGGAACTCCGCTGGTGACGATTTTTCAGAGGATCTGTGGGTTCCAATTTTAGTTTCTCACACACCACTCTCTCAAGGAATTTAGAAAGAGCTGGGAGGAGTGAGATTGGACGGTAGTTGCCCAATTCCATTTGGTACCCTTTTTTGAAAACCGGTTTGATTTTGGCAAGCTTGTAATTTTGTGGGACGACTCCCTCACAAATGTTGACAATGTCAAGCAGGGGGTCAATCTCAGCCTGACAGTGCTTGAGCACCATCATGCTGAGACCATCGACCCCTGCCAGTGCTTCAAGCCAGTGACCATCAAGCAGGGGGTCAATCTCAGCCTGACAGTGCTTGAGCACCATCATGCTGAGACCATCGACCCCTGCCAGTGCTTCAAGCCAGTGACCATCAAGCAGGGGGTCAATCTCAGCCTGACAGTGCTTGATCACCATCATGCTGAGACCATCGACCCCTGCCGACATTTTTGGCGGAAATTTAAAAAAAATGTTTTCACGTTTTTTTTTAATTTGCTTGAAGTTTAACAGGTTACAATCAGTGGTCACGGCAAAGGGGTAATACTATCAGCTGTACTAACAAAAAATGTATTCATCTCTTCGCAGGCCACTGTAGGATTAGAGACCACTAGGCCATTGACATTTAGTTTGAGATTGTCGGACAAAGAAGATTTTTTACCTCTATAGGTTTATTTATAACGCTCCAAGCCTGCTTGGATTTATTACCAGGTCTTGAGAGTGTAGTCTCCATCCACTCCACTTTTGCTTTATGGATGGCTTCCCCATATTCGGTTTTAGCCTTGAGATAGTTTGACTTATCAAGTGGTTTTTTGATTCTTTAAATTTAGAAAAAGATCAAACATGGCAGGTTTTTTGAAAAACACCTCTTCATTTACCCATTTTACCCTAGAGCTACCTCTGAGTTTAGATCTTTTCAAAGGACAAAAAATATCAAAATGATAGGTTAAAGTATTAAAAAAAAACGATTTAGAATCTGCATCATTGGATTGTAGATCCACCTTTCGGGCCCAAGTCTGAAGTTAAGTCTGAAGTCTTAAGTTCATTTAAATTATGCATTTTAAGTTCTCTTTGGGTCACCCAAATAACTTGTTCTTTTTGCTTCAAGGAAGTTTGAACAAGGATGGAAATAGCATCATAATCCGATATTAAAGGTGAGATGACACTCCCCTCAAAATTATTGACATGTGTTATAAAATTATTTAAGCAGGAGCTAGAAGTTTCGGTTACCCTAGTCGGGGTGCTCATAACTAAAGACAAACCATAACTATTTATACTATTTTTAAAGGTTCTACATTTCTTATCCCTACTAAGCACATCAATGTTGTAGTCCCCTGCTATGAGTACCCTTTTAGAAATATGAGTTGAGTTTTCAAGAAATAAGTTAAATTTATCAAAGAAAATATCTAGGTTATTATCACAAGCTGTTCAATAGATTGCACCTAATACATAGTCAGTTCCATTTAATGACAGCCTAATGCAAGCGCTTTCGAAAACAAAATTTTCATTTATCTGTGAATTCCAACATTTTTATATTGGTCAGGTTAGAATTATTTATATTTCCAAAAAAAATCTACCCCGCCAAGGTGGTGTGCATCTGTATAGTAACTATGGAGATGGGCATAATTTTCTAAATTTACAGCAAGAATGTTTGCACTAGAACTACCATGTTCACTAAATAATTAATACATCCAAATTTTCCTCATCTAAGAAAATTTCTAACATTTCTAGCTTACTGCTAAGTCCTCTAACATTAAGGTGGATGACTTTACTCCTACCTGAGGTTTGGTGGCTGCCACAGTGTTTGGCAGAGCGGACCTCCCTACTTGGGCTGCTTAAGTTGTAATTGGAATCGAAACCATTGAATATATATCGAAGCAGGCCTCGAGCTAAATTCATGAGTAGATTTAGTGAGCCTTTTTTAGTTCGGGTCAAGATTTAAAAAAATTATAATTTAGTAACAGAAAATGAATTACAAAACGTTTTGCAAAAACAACTTTAAAAAACCTATGTAATTAACTGTGATTTTTTCGAAATATAATTGACTTCTTCGTTATCTATTTAAAAACAACCAATTTAAAACATGTCTGTAGTATAAACAAATTTGCAGTAGATTTTCAAGTATTGTAACTGTTTGTTCTCTTATGTTACGATACCTGTAATAATTTTATAATTATATAAACTAATAATTTAAGTTCGACAAAGGCTCCTTGATGAACTTAATTAAGTATACAATTTTCTTGGAGTTTACGGTGAAATTTAATCTGAAGTTCGTTTGTGAATAATGATCAAAAAATGAAAATGTAGTAATCGTATTAGGGCGCTCGATCAAGTTAAGGCAAGGTGTGAGGTTTTCATCAAATTATTTTAATCCTGCTAAACTGTGATGTGTTAGTTTGATTACGTTAAAAATCTATATTATTAAAAGAATATAATTTTAACAATTTGCGTATTAAGGTGTCCTGTGGTTGAAGTTGGTATGTTTTGTAAACTTGCACTATCTACAATTTAACCGAAACTAAATTATCTCCTTAAAGATGATAGAGTATTTACAAGAAATATTGTTTGTAAAGAACTTTCGTAAATAATCTCATTACTACCGCAAGTTATTTTGAAGTTTGACCATATCATTAATAAATTAGTTCTAGAATTCTGTACCGTAATTATTTTTATTTAGAAATCAATACACTGCAATTGCTCGATTCCGAGCAACGGGTTTACTAGTTTGAGTTAAGTGAGGTTCTTTGAAAAGTGTTCTGAAGAATTGTATTTTTAAAATATATATTTATAAAAGAGGATGTTGCTTATGGACTTGAAAACTGGTGGACCGTTTGCCATGATATTTGGTACATATTATGTAATATTTCACAGAAGATTTTTAAGTCATCCATTTCGTTCTAACTGAACTGGATTCCTCCCCAGAGGCCCAAAACATTTACCTTATCAACCACAAACAAAGGTGTTGTTTACGTAAAAGAAATTACATGTTACATGTTTACTTGAACAGGTGATCTTTGTGTCAAATTGCTTTATAGTTGGACTCATTTCGCTCAGATTGAAGAACATGGCTTAAGAGGAGGTTGGAGGAGACACATCGTGTTCCTTACACCATGGGAGAGTCAGGTGTTGCTAATAGAATGCTGCGGCAAAGCTTCAAACTTTTGCTCCGCCGTAAACGATGCACGAAATAATGCCGTTTGTTGAATGCAGCAAACAGCTGGGACAAACGTAACATCATCCAATATTCTCACAAACGTCAAGCATCGTAATTTGAGGTTGGATGGGTGTCCGCCAAAAACATCACAGGCGTTCGTAATATTGCCGTGGTATTGTTAACTAGAGTAATTAATTATCATACTTAAATCTTATATACCATATACTTACATTGAAACCTTTAAGCTTAATTTCAGCTAAAGATTATTTCATTTAAAAAACAAAATATGGGAAACAATAATATTCAAACTGCAGACTAATATTTAATCCACCCATATTTATGTACTGGTATGAGGCATTAAAGCTCGGCTATATTTAATAAACAAACTAAACCACGAGCACGAAATAAGGCTGGAATTAATTATAAACACTACAGTGGGAAACACAAGCTACGTTCTCAGTTACATGCTCGAATATTTTGCCGAGTGTGTCGGCGAGCACGGCGTAAAAGACCAGGAACCTGATACACGAGGCGGCACGTCTACCCGGCTCCAAATCTGACCACCGATATAAGGTTAATCAGGCGTTACTAATTTCACAGCTTAACCCGGCCCCGATGCAGTTTAAAGGTATGCGAACTGGGTTCCCCCTCCACGACACCAAACATACACCCCTCAATCTCTTCTTTCCCTCCCTCGAACCCTAAGCATTAAGCGGGCTACACACGGTCAGTTCGGTGTGTCACTTCGGTGTGTTCACACCGAAGTGACACACCAAACTGACCGTGTGTATGCAAAATTGATGTGAGCTCACACCAAAAAAACTGAACTGATGGAATGATGATAATTCATCATTTCGGCGTGACACATCTAACTGATGGCAGTCCGAAGTGAGCGTGTGTACGGTCGCGTCAGTTCAGTTGCTCACATCAGTCAGCTGCGCATGCGCAAAGATGCTAGTAGCCTGAAATTTGCACGTGTTGGTCGTCGCGACGTCGTCTGCGTGTGGCAAAGTGCTTTCCCATAAAACTGTCTGTGTTTATAAATATTGTGTCTTACTCAATACAGTTAATATGGCCGCTTGGATCAAAGATTTTCTCCTTGAATTTATAGAACTATTCAAAGGGGAAGAATGTTTGTGGAAAATAATACATGATATACATGATCGAACACAGAGTGGTCTACACACGGTCAAAATAAACATTTATCATAAAAATGTAAATAAAAACACAGGCTCAACTCTAAAATGGCGTTCACGGCGACTCGTGGATGGCAGGTCGAACTGACACACAGAAGTGAGCGTGTGGAGGCGATTGTTGCGTTCAGTTAGAAGTGAACACACCGAAGTGACACACCGAACTGACCGTGTGTATGCAAAATTGATGTGAGCTCACACCAAAAAACTGAACTGATGGAATGATGAAAATTCATCATTTCGGCGTGACACATCTAACTGATGGCAGTCCGAAGTGAGCGTGTGTACGGTCGCGTCAGTTCAGTTGCTCACATCAGTCAGCTGCGCATGCGCACAGATGCTAGTAGCCTGAAATTTGCACGTGTTGGTCGTCACGACGTCGTCTGCGTGTGGCAAAGTGCTTTCCCATAAAACTGTCTGTGTTTATAAATATTGTGTCTTACTCAATACAGTTAATATGGCCGCTTGGATCAAAGATTTTCTCCTTGAATTTATAGAACTATTCAGAGGGGAAGAATGTTTGTGGAAAATAATACATGATATACATGATCAAACACGGAGTGGTCTACACACGGTAAAAATAAACATGTATCATACAAATGTAAATAAAAACACAGGCTCAACTCTAAAATGGCGTTCACGGCGACTCGTGGATGGCAGGTCGAACTGACACACAGAAGTGAGCGTGTGGAGGCGATTGTTGCGTTCAGTTAGAAGTGAACAGTTAGAAGTGAACACACCGAAGTGACACACCGAACATACCGTGTGTAGCCCGCTTTACAACGTCCTAACTCCTGTGGCTATGCTTTGCGATAATAATGAGCGGTTGATCCAGGAGGTATCTCCCCGCTCTCACCAGTATTGATTTACGAATCTCACTTCTTCCAATTGTTTAATAAATGGCAGAAATGTATCCTATAAGTAGTCCACGCAGTACTTGAGCAGGCCCCGCCCCCTTTTGAAAAAGCTTTCTTTAGCTTGGTTTAGGCCCCGCCCCTTTTGGTCACGTGACCCGCTCCCTTGTTCTGATTGGTCCCCCACCCCTCCTAAGCCCCGCCCCCTTACCCCCACCCCTCCTAAGCCCCGCCCCCTATGGAGGTGGAAAAGATTGCGTCCTTCGAAGATGGTGTCCATCAAAGATGGCGTCGTCTTTCAAGCCGAAATTCCTAACCTCACTCTTCTCCCGCCCTCTTCTCCCGCTCCATATTTACTCTATGGACTGTTAACCTCCATGTCTGATACTCTATGGACTGTTGACCTATATGTTTGATACTCTTTGGAGTTATTTTATCTATGGATTATATTACCCAATGAAATATATGAATGTCTTACCCCATGGAGCTATATATTATTTCTTTACTCCTTAAAGTTATATTAATTTTCTTATTTTGTGAATCATGTTATTTCTTTTTTATATAGACTATGTTACTCTATGGAATTATACATTATACGATATATGGATCGCGGAGATATAGCAGAAATGACGTCATCAGCTGCGCCAGCGGTCATGGGACCGTGACGTCATCAGTCCCGTGATCTGCATCTGTCACGTGATCCATCAATCAAAAGATGACGTAATTTTTTGAATTTTTAACCTCAATTACAGTACACCTCGGATTATCCGGACCCCACATTATCCGGATCCCGGATTATCCGGACCGGTTCATCCGAGAAATTAAAAAATTAAATCATGGCTAAAAATGATTTTATCGAGTTCACGAGAGAAATGCTATACATTACTGTACGCATTTGGAATCAACATGGTGAGATAAGGTGGTATGTGGTTTCCGGGTGATGGAACAGGCTATCAACATGACATCCGGAGGAAAACCACATGACTCCGGAGGAAAAGTGTTATCAGTACAACATCCGGGATGTAGTTCTTTGTTTATTCAACTATTATTTCGGTGGGAAGGTAAAATGCTGCGCTGTGATTGGTCGGAATAAGCGGGCATCCTATTGGCTGACTGGTTTACCTCCATCGATTTACATCTTGCCTCGATCACTCTGTTCCTGGCTTTCGAGTTGTTCAGAGGTGTCTGCGCTGCGTTGTTCTAGCGTGTTCTATTGTGCAATACGGCTGTGAGTATTTAGAATTGATTCAATTTTTTGTTTAAAGAACTTAGAAAATTTTAACTTAAATAATTAATTCGGATTTTTGTTTAAAGAACTTAGAAAATCTTAACTTAAATAATTAACTCAGTTATTTGCTAAAAGAACTTAGAAAAATTTCTCTTAAATTACTGTTTGATTAATCTTTAATCTACTTGAATAATTATTGGCTTTTATAACCTAAATTCGTAAAGTCCCTGTAAAAATAGCTGATAGTTTGGAGCCTAGTCCCTCAATTATTGAGAATGAGATTGATTCTGAGATGGGAGAGTCTAGTTCTTTATTTAGTATGGAGGAGGAGACTCATGTTGTTGAAATAATTAGTGAGGAGGAGACTCATGTCAAAAAGATTAGGCTTTATGGTACTAAAACCATTTTTAAATTTTCCAACCCTCCTCCTGAGACTAGTGAGTTTGATTGGCTAAGACAAGGTTTTGCAAACATTGTGAAGCAAATGAAAGAACAAGCCCATGAAAATGATCAGCTTGGGTTTACTTTGCAGAGTCTAAATTTAAAAAGTAAAGATCCGGGTTATGTTGCTTTTCGCCCTGCTGGGGAAGTTGATGAGGATATCCTTTGGCAAATTTTTGGGGGTATTGTCCAATCCAATTCGGAATCAATTAAGTCTACAGACACTTTTAAAGTCGAATGTACCCGAGTGAATCTCCCTGTAGGTTCTGGTAGGACCCGGCCTGGCCTCTACAACACCTTTGAGGAAGAGTGTAGAGCAAGACGAGGAATTGTAGTGATACAAAACAAAGATAACCTGTGTCTCCCCCGCGCCTTGGCGGTAGCGATTGCCCATGCAAACAAAGACCCTCTATTCAAAGCTATCCGACAAGATGATAGAAAAAGGAAGACAATAATGGCTCAAGAACTGATTCGGAGGGCGAGGGTAGAGATCTCTGAGGATGGTGCAGGTATCCCCGAATTGGAAAAATTTCAGGACTTAATGAAAGATTTCAAAATTACTGTGTATAATTACGACAACAAAGGCCGTGATGTGTACTTTGAAGGGAGGGTTGACAATTCAAAATTCAAAATCAACTTGACTTTCACAATGGCCACTACAATGTAATTACAAGTCTAACTGCTGCTTTTGTATGTAACTATTTCTGTGAAGCTTGTCATGTCCCCTATGACGATAAGGGTTATCATAGGTGTTCTAATCTTTGCCCTTACTGTCAAACCATCTCGCCTCCCTATAAGGAGGAGCATGGGGGGATAACTTGCCCAAAATGTAACTTGACCTTGAGAAACCAGCACTGCTTTATCGCCCATCAGGCTGATAGGTGCAAAGCTGTGAAAAAATGCCTTGACTGTGGGAAACTGATTTTTTATAGAGAAAGGTCCACACCCCACAAGTGTGGAGAAGTATTCTGCAAGCCTTGTGGAACATACATGGATCCTAACCATAAATGTTACATGAGGCGTAATGACGGCAAACCAAAATCTAAAGACTTTCTTTTTATTTTCTTTGATCTGGAGACTCGCCAGGACGAGTCCCTCCCCTCTGACCCCGAACAAAAATTCATAAAGTAAATCTGTGTGTTTCCCAACAGTTATGCTATCAGTGCATTGACGGAAAATTTTGCATGGCTTGTAAGAACTGTACGAGAGTCTTCAACTCTAACCCGATTCAGCAGTTCATGGACTATGTCTTGCAGGTACGCAGACAATTTAAACATGTTTGTGTAATTGCCCACAATGGTCAAGGCTTTGATTTCCAGTTTTTGCTCAAGTATGTGTTAAAGGAAACACAATTTACACCAGAATTGGTCATGAGGGGTTCTAAAATCATTTTAATGGAATTGGACAATGTGAGGTTTGTGGACTCACTAAGCTATTTTCCCATGACCCTCTCTGCACTCCCCAAAGCCTTTGATCTGCCTCCCGAAAGAAAGAAGGGCTATTTCCCCCACTTGTTTAACACTCTTGCAAACCAGAACTATGTGGGCCCTATGCCTGACAAGCAGTACTGTTGCCCTGAGACCATGTTTGAGAAGTCCCATAAGGACTTTGAAAACTGGTACAATGAGAAAGTCTCAGAAAACTGTATCTTTGATTTTCAAAAAGAACTGTTGGAGTACTGCATCTCGGATGTGGAAATCCTATCCCAAGCCTGTCTTAAATTTAGATCAATATTCCTCCAAGAGTGTAATGTTGATCCTTTCCTTGAGGCTGTTACCATTGCTAGTGCTTGCAATTTGGCCTTCCGCCGAAACTTTCTAAAGTCTCACACTATTGGTATCATTCCAAAGGACGGTTACCGCTTTGTGGATAACCAGTCGGCTGCTGCCATACAGTGGCTAAGCTGGGAAGAAGAAAAGCGTGGAGTGAGAATCGAACATATTGGCGAGGAAAAGAAGTTAGGATTTCTGGCTCAAAAGTCGATGGATTTGACAGAGAGCGAATCTATGAGTTCCACGGGTGCTACTGGCATGGATGCCCCAAATGTTTTCCTTACAACAGAGAGGCTCCTCTGAGGAAGGATCCTTCTGATTTACTCCACCTGAGGTTCGAAAGAACCAAGTCTAAAATTGCAAAGTTCCAAGAATACGAGGTAGTCGAGATGTGGGAGTATGAATTTCGTAAAATAAAGAAACAGCAAAAACTTATACACTTGGATTCCCTCCCCATTCTTAACAACCTCCCCCTTGACCCAAGGCAGGCGTTCCTTGGAGGCAGAACTGGCAATGCAAAGACTTACCACAAATGTGAGGAGGGAGAAACTATACAGTATGTAGATGTGTGCTCTCTCTATCCGTATGTGTGTAAGTATGGCAAATACACCCTAGGTCATCCAACCATCTATGTTGGGGATAATGAGTGCAAACAGAGAGGGCTTGAAGTAGATGGTTTGCTAAAGTGTAAAGTCCTGCCCCCCAGGGATCTCTACCACCCAGTACTCCTGGCTAAGATGAACAATAAGTTGATGTTTGTACTGTGCCGTACATGTGGGGAAGAGATGAACCAAGAAGATTGTGACCATGAAAGAGAGGAGAGAGCGATAGTAGGAACTTGGACAATGGATGAGATTAGGAAAGCAGTTGAAAAGGGATATGTTATTCTTGATATGTACGAGTTGTGGGAGTATGAGGTAGCTACGTATGAGAAGGGAGGCCTGTTTACTGATTTTATTAACAAGTTTTTGAAAATGAAACAAGAGGCATCAGGCTACCCTAGTTGGTGTCTGACAGAAGAGGATAAAGACAAGTATATAGCAGACTATTTGGCGCATGAGGGCATTCAATTGGAAAAGGAGAAAATTGTAAGGAATGGAGAGCTCAGATCGCTTGCAAAGCTCATGCTAAATTCATTTTGGGGGAAATTTGGACAGCGTGAAAACCAGACCAAGGCTACTATTGTCAGAGACTCAAAAACACTATTTGGAATGCTAACTACACCGGAGATTCAAGTTAACAGATTACAGATTATAAATGATGAAGTACTAGTTGTAAGCTGGGAATACTTGGAAGAAGTTGGTGAGCCTTTGAGAAATGTAAATGTTGCCATAGCAGCCTACACCACAGCTCAGGCCAGACTTAAATTGTATGAGCACTTGGATGCTTTAGGAGGCCAGGTCCTTTACTACGACACATACTCGGTCTTGTACATTTTGAAGGGAGGGTTGTACCGGGTACCCACGGGAGATTACCTCGGGGAGATGACTGACGAGCTGGTCGAATACGGGCCTGGATCTTTCATTGTTGAATTTGTATCCGGGGCCAAAGACTTATGCATACCTTGTCTGGTCAACCAACAAGCAAGCTCTGGTTCCTGTTTGTAAGGTCAAAGGCCTAACACTCAACTTTAAAACCTCTCAGACTCTTAACTTTGTAAAATTAAAAGAAATGGTGTTAAATGAAACCAGACAGACCTGAGAAATTAATGAGTCTAGGATTCGAAGAACTAAAGATAGAAATATTGTAACCATAAATGAGACCAAAGTTTTCAAAATTACAGGTCCAAAGAGGAAGCTCGAGGGTGAGTGTGACACTCTTCCCTTTGGGTATAAAGTTCAAAGACTACAGTAAGTGAGTTGTAAACATGGCATCCCAAGACTTTCAATTTGATGAATTTACTTTGAATATTTGGAATAGTATTAATTGTATAAAAGAATTGGCTCATTTGAATTTACCTAAAGAATTATTTAAATATTTTGTAAAAATGTACTGGCTAATGGAGACAGGTCAAATTAAAATGCCGTACAAGGAACTATGGTGTTTATGTGTTCACCCCGAGTCTTATAACTCTTATGAGGACTTTCTAAAGGCCATGTATGATTGTATTATTGACTCATACTGATTTTACCTAGTTAGTGACCTTGAAAAATTTAAGCTCCCTCAATAATTGCATTACTCTGGCCATTTTGGCTGCTGCTCTCGCTGAGGTAGAACATCTCTGCTCTTTTACCGTAACCTCAATTTCATAGTTGAAAATGTCTAGCCTTACTGCGTTTGTATTTAACAACCAACCAGTAATGGTGATATTTGATAGGGAAAATAACCCCTGGTTCAAAGGGAAAGATGTAGCTGAAATTCTTGGCTATGCTAGACCTAGAAAAGCAATAAATGATCATGTCAAATCAAAGTACTGTAAGACAACACCGGAAGTAAAGAGCACCGATTCGGTGCTCTCGTTAAATATTCATCCTCCTACAATATTTATTAATGAACCCGGTTTATATCAGTTGATCTTTTCATCCAAACTTCCAATTGCTGAAAAACCTCAAGACTGGGTATTTGAAAAGGTCCTACCTTCTATTAGAACACGTGGAGAATATAAACTAAGACATGAAAATACACTCACATTAAATTGTAAAACTTCCAAGACCCTGAACTTTGAAAAACTAAAAAAAAAATGGTTTTAAGTGAAGCAAAGCAAACATTGGAAATTGAGGAAAGAAGGATTCGGAGGACTAAGGATAGAGACATTGTAACTATCAGTGAAACAAAAATATTTAAAATCACTGGACCCAAGAGAAAAATAGTTGAAGGCAATAATACAGTACCATTTGGTTATAAAATTCAAACGTTAGACAGTTGAATGGTTAAATTCCTATTGGTTCCCCCCACCCTACAGCGGGCGGAGCCAGGAGGAGGAGGAAGTCCCCCAACCAAGGCCAGGGCAGGATTACGTAACTGACTTTTAACTAGGGCTAAGTTGTTTTGGAGTCTCATTCTTGTTTTTTCAGCTGAAAGTCAGACCCGTCCCCCAGACGGGTCTGACTTTTCAAGTTTAAACTTGAAAATTTCAAGCTCTCTCATTGGTAACGTTATCCTGCTCTGTGATTGGTTATAAATAGGTGTTCTCTTCTCTGATTGGCTGAGAGATTTGAGGTCTTAAAACTTTTTCCCTCAACTCATTCTCTTACTTGCTCCTGTGCCGGTAAGACGTCCCTGCGTTACTTTGCTCTTTGATATTGCATAACCTAACTTTTATACTTGAAAATGTCTAGTCATACTGCTTATGTGTTTAATAACCAACCAGTTACTGTCCTCTTTGATTGTGAAAATAGCCCATGGTTTAAAGTAAAAGAGGTAGCTAAAATACTAGAATATTTAGATACAAATCAAGCAATTAGAACAAATGTTGATACAGATGATACGCTTACTTTTGAAAATATAAGACCCGTCTCCCAGACGGGTCTGACTTATAATGAAAAAACATAAATTTTTATTAATGAAAGCGGTTTATATTCATTGATTTTATCATCAAAAAAGCCTGAGGTAAAGGAATTTTAAAAATGGGTTACAAAAGAGGTTTTACCTTCTATTAGAAAACATGGTGAGTACAAATTAGTGACTGAAATCCAAACTTTGAAAAATGAAAACACTCAACTATCTCAGCTATTTGTAAAGGCTATTGAAAATAACCAACAGCTAGCTCTTGTAAATAACCAGCTAGAAGCTAGTAAAGTTGAGCTAGAAACTATTAATGAAACTTTGAGAAAATCTCTGTCTGAACAGACACCAAAGGTGGCCGTGTTCCCTGCTGATGATAATCTAGCTCATGTTTTTTGTGTTTTGATTAGAGACACCCTACAAAAAACTCATGGTATGTTGTGAGTACAAGTGCATCCGCACAGAAAAGAGAAGTTTCCAAACGGCTCTAAAAAAGGCAAAAAATGAAGGCTTTGTGCTTTGTTTTATCAGATCCCCTGTCCCTAATGGTATTAGCATTTTAAATAAAGCAAAGGAATTCATGTACAACAATGGCATGTACTATGAGACTGCCTTTAATAATGTATTAACGCCATACAGATTTGTAAATGTAATTTAACTTATCATGAAACATAATTAAAGTACCCCACTGTGTGAATGTGAGTGTGTATGTGAGAAGTTAGTAAGGCTTGAAGGCTTGAGTCTTGAAAGCTTCTGTTCTGTGGACAGACACCCACATTTTGGCAGGGCTAACCCCTGGTAAGTCCATATGTGGATGGCAAGTTGACTTAACTGTCATAAAAAAAATTTCTTGCGTCTGCCACAGACAAGGACTTGACGTCCGGTGTGAATGTGGATCAAGGGTCTAGTAAACTGTGGCGCCTAGGACTTAGAAAATTCTAGGTTACACCTTTGAACAGCCTAGAGTGAATGAAGGTCCCTGGCGCGGTGTAAAAGCCCGTAAACCTGAATGAAGGTCACTGGCGCGGTGTAAAAGCCCGTAAACTCGAATGATAGGGCAAGGTTGATAGTCTGGCTCCTGGGTCATTCAATCAAACTGCCCGGTGGGGTAAATTAATTATTGTGTAAAAACATGGAGGAGGAGGCAACTAGATTATTTTTGGAAGGCCTTCACGGGTCATAGCGGTGGTGGGGCTATGACTATTTAATAAAAAAAAACTCTTTCCTTGGTTTGCTCAAAGGGAGAGGACATTAGTTCATACTGAGTGAAAACCAGCTTTTCTGGACTGGCTCATGTATGGAATAATGTTTAACCTGGGTGTGTAAACACAAGTGGTCTCAAACCCCACTCAAGCAAACACTACATATTTGACCTGAGGAAAAAGGTGGTGGTTAGTCAACTGCAAACACAATTCTGCTCAGTATAGATTGAGTGCTGCTACAGTCAAGAGGGTTGGTAAGTATGGCATTTTGTATGATTGAAACTTTAGCAGACAAGCTCTTTGTTCTAGCTATACTTGTCGCAAGTATGATGTTTATTTATTTGATGTGTGTTATAGATGTGAGTGTATTGAATAACTCTATAAAACTAATGTTAGAGAAATGAATTGCATCATTACTAAAATGGACGCAAAGAAAGCTATAGCTGAAGAGCTGCATAGACCAGCTAGGAGAAATTATGCTAGGCGTAAAGTTACTTTAAAATCACTCAATGATCTTTATCAAGCTGATCTCGTTGAAATGCAGCCTTATGCCAGAATAAATAAGGGGTACAGGTATATCCTTACTATGATTAATTGTCTAACAAAATTTGCTTTTGATATTCCCCTAAAGGACAAGTCGGGACCTGCAGTTGCCAAGGCGTTAGAGCCAATTTTAGCTAAATATAAAATGAAAAACTTTCACACAGATCAGGGTACAGAGTGGTTTAACAAACACGTCAATGCTTTAA
Organism: Flexamia atlantica; assembly: GCA_035578135.1. Lineage (NCBI taxonomy): Eukaryota > Metazoa > Arthropoda > Insecta > Hemiptera > Cicadellidae > Flexamia > Flexamia atlantica. Next base: position 128,676,675 of record JAQJVK010000001.1, on the reverse strand, counting down.
TGAAAAAATATAAAATCAATCACTATCACACCTTTTCCGAACTCAAAGCTAGTATTGTTGAGAGATTAAACAGAACATTAAAGTCAAAAATGTACAAGCTTTTTACTGCTAGAGGAAGCTATGAATGGATTAGTATACTTCCAGAAATTGTCAAGTCGTACAACAACACTAAACATAGAACTATAGGTATGAAACCAAAAGTTGTCAGACAAAAACATGTTAAAGATATTTTAAAAAGAATCAATAAAGTTAAGAGTCAAAAATTCAAAAAACCAAAATGGGGGATAGTGTAAGGATTAGTAAAAATAAAACGACTTTTAAAAAGGGTTATCTTCCCAACTGGACAAACGAAACATTTAAAATTTATGCTATTAAACCAACAAAACCAGTTACATATATTCTTCAAGACTCTAGAGGAGAGATTCTTAAAGTGGGATTTTATGCTAAGAAATTAGCAAGTCTAAGACTGGTGTTGTTTATTTGGTAGAAAAAGAGCTACGGAGAAAAGGTTCCAAGTTACTTGTGAGGTGGAAGGGATATGATAGCAGCCACGACAGTTGGATTGATAGCAAGAACTTGGTTTGACTCATGTGGGTGTCAGCGTTCGGGAAGTATATATCTCTTTGTAATCAACGTTGAGTAACCAGTTAGGATGCGGATTGAGAAGCAGGAAGTTGAATTTCCTGTTCAAAACTTTGACCAACATATCGGATCAGGCATGGTTAAAAAGAATAAACATGGGCATTTATTGCCCGATTCTATACGTTGTATAATTTGTGGGCCGAGTTCATCTGGTAAAACTAACGTTTTATTTAATTTATTATTTGACCCAAACGGGTTGAGTTTTGAGAATATTTATGTATTTTCAAAATCACTATATCAGCCAAAGTATCAGTTTTTGAAAAAAGTATTGCCAAAAGCAGTAGGTTATTTTTCATTTGACGACAACAACCTAGTTATCCATCCTAATGAAGCTAAACCTAATTCAATTATGATCTTTGACGATATTTCCTGCGAAAAACATAAAACACACAAAAAAAGCGAAAACATAATTCCATAAAAAGTTATAAAGTTATTTCACAATGGCCAGGCATAAAAATATTGATACATTTTACCTGGGACAAACATACAGTGCCATACCAAAACAATTGGTTCGAGATAATTGTAATTTTGTTATTTTATTCAAACAAGATGAAATGAACTTAAAACATATTTATAATGACCACATCACTACTGACATGTATTTCGATAAGTTTAAACAACTGTGTGCCAAGGCCTGGCAGGATAACTTTGGGTTCTTGGTGATTGACAAGACCTCTGATCCGTATAAGGGAAGGTATCGAATTGGAATGGACAGTTTAGTAACAGAGACATAATGGTTAGGATCTAAGCATATAATGACTTTAGAGGATTAAAAAAACGCTATGTGATCCCAAGGTTTGATAGTAGAGAGGAAAGTTGTTATAGAGGACTGAATGTTAGGGCCGGTGTTTCACTATTGAATATAATAGATTTCTTAATAAGACACAAGAAACAGGCTTTATTCTTAAGACAAGTGGATATGCCTTAAAACTGTGCATACAGCTGAGGATATATCATTTCCAATTATGGAGCAGAGTGGTAAACACCTGAAGTCTCGGCTCATTGAGCTAAGAAATGCTATAAAACGCAAATATCAAATGTTCAAGGATGGAACGGAAGAAAATGAAATAATGTTAGAAAGACAGTATAAGCCCTTATTAAAAGAACTTAGGAAAAGCAATCCACAAGATGCTATGGACATTAAGACTGAACAAAGGAGTATTAAACAGGAAAAGGAAGAGCCAATGGAGTACGATGACTCTGAAGAAGAATCATTTGAATCAACACCAAAAGCAAGAGAGGAATTTGTACCATCAAGAGCTTCGACACCCAACCTCCAGGGGGATTTGTCAGACTTGGTATCTAATGAAGAAGACTTGGCCACAACTACCCAGTTTATCGATGAATATTTTCAAAATCCTATAACAAAGGAATATATGACTTGGTTTATAAAAGATGCTGGTCCGAAGAAAATTATCGACTACACCTTTGGTCCACGTTATGAAAATGACAAACTAACGATTGGAAGTAAAGAGTTGGACTTTGATGACGATGGAAATATAATTATCGGTGGTACTAGGTATGGAGGTTCACCTGGATTATATGATTTTATTTTTAAAAGAGTCCCTGATAGTACAGTGTTCAATGGTGATGATTTAAATACTTATAAAAGTATCATGATTAATACAAATGCTCATAGGGAAGGATACAAGTTTGATGGTAGGATCAAAGCTAGCAAAAGTACAAAATACACAAAAATTATCAAGCCGTTGTTTCCCTCCGCTAGCAGTGGAAAAGGATTGCAATGGAAAACAATAAAGACCCATGATATTATACACTGGGATGATCCAAACGAGTTCGTACAAAGATTAAAACACATTGCCATGTCTACTGAGAGTGGTAACAGAGGAGTGCATACTAATGAAATATTAAGTATTATGGAAGAATTTAGAGAAGCTGGATACGTTAGAGGAGCGGGAAACAGTAGATTTAAAGCATTACTATATTGAAGTTGCAGCCGCTGCCGCAGGTACAGCCACAGCCACGGATATATTGAGCGTGATAGAAGAAGAATTAAGAGCTGGATACATAAAAGGATCAGGGAACAGTAGATTTAAAGTATTACTACGATGACTATTGACAAGTCTGGACGTAGCTTAAAAGCCCGTGGCAAGGATCTTAAGGGACCCAAGGGCGAAGGTTTCAATTTAACATCTGACGTTAACTATGATATGCAAACTAAAAGACTTTGTAACTTGGCTATACCTTTGGAACCACCTGATGCAGCAACAAAGAGCTATGTGGATGAAAACTGTATACCTTACACAAAATATAAATACAATATGAGAAAGAAGAGAGTTTCCAATATCGGTGACCCAGTAGACCCTATGGATGCTGTAAACCTGCAAAGACTAAATAAACTAAGTATGATACTTAGTAATAAGCACTATGATGCTCAGAACAAGCAAATAAAAAACACTGCGATACCCACTGAATCAACAACTGATGTAGCTACCAAAGGATATGTTGACCAAACCTGTAGTAACAACCTTTTACCATTAACCACTAACCTTGCAGAGGTAGTGTCTGGTATTACTCAAATTAATACTAGACTGGCTAAATGCGAAGGGTTAATCAGTAGTAATAAGGACAATCACGATAAGCAACTGAAAAAGTTTGGAGTATATGTATACAACTATATCAATCAAAAACAGACCGGTAGAGCAGCTATTTTAGCGCAAGCTGGCGTAAATGATTACTTAAATTGGGAAGAATTGTTTAAAATATCATCTGAAACACCACCACCACCAGCTGGTAGACTACCACTTGATGTACATCTCCCATTAGAGAAAGGTGACGATACAGACTATTACAGAGATAGAAGGATTTAATCAAATACATAAATGGTATGTTTTTAGTTTATCACTGGCAGTGGTGTTTTGGAGTTCGATAACTCCACAGGTTGAAAATCTCTTCCATAAATGCCTAAGACCAAGAGAAAACAAGTCATATGCAAAGGAGGAATCAAACGGGGTGGAGGTATAGTTTCATCTGTCCTGAACAAGGCAATCGATCTATTACCTTTAGAACTTCATATACCCGGTGGTTATCAATATTGCGGACCGGGAACTAGATTAAAGCAGAGATTAGCTAGAGGAGACCCGGGAATCAATAAATTAAACCAAGCCTGTAAGGAACACGATATAGCATACTCAAGATACAAACATTCAGAGAGACGTAGACAGGCAGACCAGGAGTTAGCAGAACGCGCTTGGAAAAGATTTAAAGCCTCAGACGCATCAGTAGGAGAGAGAGCAGCAGCTTGGGCGGTGACAACAGCTATGAAGGCAAAGACGAAACTAGGTGGTGGCCGTAGGAAGAAACGCAGTGTAAAAAGATCAAGAGGCAAAGGACTTTATTTAAGACCATATAGAAAGGAAGGTGCAGGTAAAAGGAGGAAGAAGAGACCTCAGAAGAAAAAAAAGCTTCTCAATACCGATAAAACCTCTTACCAACTATGACTTGATCAAGTATGCAAAACATTTGAAAATTCCACATTTTAGAGGGGTTTACATGCGAGACGGTTTACCTAAATACCCGAGGAAATTTGAATCAGCAACTATTAATTTGGACAGTTCATTAGGCCAAGGAACCCATTGGGTATGTTATAAAAAAATCGATAAAAACGTTTACTACTACGATAGTTTTGGGAACCTGAGACCACCACTTGAAATAACCAAGTATCTGACTGGGTGTGATATTCACTATAATTATAAGAGACAACAGAGTTTTGATTCAGTGATTTGTGGTCACCTATGCTTGAAGTTCCTTTGCAATGATGTTTTGCCTAACAGGGACCACTAGTATTTTATCTCATGAATTAACATTTCCAATTGATGTAAGCAGTGGGGACTGGGAAATGGGTTTACTAGAGTTGACAACTTATAACTCTATACCAAATATTGGAAAAGGTATTAATGATGAGTTTTATTATGGCGATAATCAAAAAATAACTATACCTGAAGGATCCTATGAAATTGAAGATATTGAAAAATTTTTAGTCTCCAAACTTCCAAAAAATGTTAAATTTACATTCAAGCCTAATAATAATACCTTACAGTCTGAACTGTTTTGCTCTGAGCTTGTAGACTTTGAAAAAGGGGAAAAGTTGGGGAAAATGTTTGGTTTTAAGAAAAAAGTGTATAAAGCCAATGAGCATTATGTTTCTGAATTACCCGTGGATATAATCAGAGTCAATTCGATACGAGTAGAGTGTAATGTCACACTTGGGTCCTACTTGAACGGTATTGAGGGACATGTAATACATGAATTCTATCCATCAGATCCACCTGGCTATAAAATTATTGAGATACCTCGAAATGTAATCTATTTGCCTGTGATCAGTCAGAGGATAAACTCTTGGTTTCAAAGTATTTCAAAATGGCCATGTTATCAATAGACAACAAGGCCTTGTACGATGATTCTGTCACTGGGCTGGAATTTCATACACATCAGCCTTATGCTTCAACTACTTATAAATCAAATGATGAGATCCGCATTCCAGTGCTCCAACAAGACATAATAACTGCTCCATTTGAAAGCTATATTCTAATTCACGGTAAAGTTAGTGCCAAAAAAGCTGATGCAACTCCACAGGATGTTTCATTAATTAACAATGCAGTGGCCTTTTTGTTTGAAGAAATACGCTACGAAATTTGCGGTAAAGAAATAGACAGAACAAAAAATGTAGGTATTACTACAACTTTAAAAAATCTTATTTCAATCCGAGAAGAGGAGAAAAACTCATTAATTAACGCTTGCTGGCTAGGCCCTGGCAAAAAGACCGATAAAACAACAGAATTTACATATTCCATACCTCTAAGACTTTTACTCGATTTTGCTGAGGATTACAAGAAGGTAATGGTAAATGTTAAACAAGAGTTGGTTTTTTTGCGCTCGGCTAGAGATGAAAATGCAGTTATAACAACAGCAGTTGGTACTTTAACCCTGGACATTGAAAAAATGTACTGGCGGCTACCTCAGCCGCCAGTACATTTTAACGATGGTCAAAAACTTAAAATGTTTAAGCTTATTGAAAACGACGCAGCAATACACATCCCGTTTCGCCAGTGGGAGTTGATTGAGTACCCGACTCTTCCAACAACTGATACAATTTCTTGGGCACTAAAAACAAGTAATCAGACTGAAAAGCCTCGGTATATTGTGTTAGCCTTCCAAACCGACAGAAAAAAACGATTTAACCAAAGATATGTCTCAATTTGATGCTTGCGATCTGCTTGATGTTAAACTATACTTAAACTCAAATTTTTATCCTTATGATAACATATGCGGGAACACCTGCTTGTTTTATGATATGTATGCAAATTTTCAGAGTTCATACTATGGTAGAGTTGGTTCACCTGTGTTAAACTTTGAAGATTTCAAAACAAAGTGCCCTTTGTACCTTATTGACTGCTCAAAGCAAGATGATTCAATTAAAACAGGCCCGGTAGATGTCAGACTTGAGATTCAAGCTAAAAATGCCTTCCCAGCCAATACTACTGCTTATTGCCTAATAATTCACGACGCTCATTATTCGTACACACCCATCACTTGGGATGTAAGGAAGGTTACTGGGTAGGAGGAAATTGGTTAGTTCGAGGCCAGCAGTCACATGGATTGGGTGCTTATAGAGTTTTATGATAAAGAAAACACTTTACTTGATACAGTAAGGTTATGTATTGATTGTTTTCTTAAAGATTATGGTGATAAAACTTTCGAAGCTCCATCCGGTACTTTTAAAACTATTGTAAAATTACGTAAACATGATCACTACAAAGCTATGATAGAAATAATGGAGGGTGAATTATCACAAAGCGGGGATCAATCTGTAGCTAGCTCTCGGTGAGTAAACATCATGGCTCTATCAGAAGACAGCATCGCTGCAGTTTTTGTAACTTTATTCAGAGATGGTAGGGTGGTTAAAAAATTTGAATATCATGGATATCCGATGCGTTTGGACATTAAAGAAAATTATAATTTTACACAGGTCCGTCTTGAACCTATGTCTTGTGAAGCCATGAAACTCAGCGGGTTTCCCGTAGATATTAATAAAGTTAACTATTTTTCCAAATTTAATAAAATCGACTGTTGGGCTTGTAAGCATGAATTTGATTGGGATATTAACTCGCGTCAAAGTACACATATGACACGTGGGCTAAATGAATATGCAATCAACCTAAGAAATTATAACATAAACGATATTGAAAGTGTGGTCATACAGTTACCTAATTCAAGGTACAACGACTCTGACGATGGGGAAGAATTTAGACCTATTTTCGATTACTATTCTGACAAAGAGTCATCAACCATTAAGCATGAAGATAAGGGAGTAGATGTATGCGGGATTAGAGATTAGTCCGGGATCAGCGCTGGAAGAGGTAACATCATGTCTCGTCACGGGTGGATTGAAATTGAATTTTACACTTCAAACGGGGGCTTGGTAAAGAAACATTACTTAGACAATAATTACCTAGCTCCTGTAGAGGGAAAATTTTCTATTCCTCCCGGGGCTCAAAACATTAAAGTAAAATGGCAAACCATAGGCCGCATATCGTCCTATTCATCCTCCTCCTCCTCCTCTGACGAATATTTCTCATCAGAGGAAGAGGGGGAGGGGGTGGTTCTAGCCGAGGGTATTTTAGCTTAAGGGGTCAGTAGCAGACATGTCATCACCGGAGACAGAGGTAAGTACCGAGGTAAGCACCGAGCCCATACCTATTCCAAAGGGCAAAGAGCCTATAAATCTTTTAACCGGGGTTCTGTTAAAGTCAGTTTACTTTTTGGATGTCGAGCTAACAAAGTGCGCTGTGACTGGGGTCTTTAAAAACGTGATAATAGTCTAGGATTTTTAATCAAAGGTAAAAAGGGCTGTGTGTTTTGGTCATATGACAGTTTTTGTCAGGCATGCGATAATTTCAATTTAATTACTCTAGCACTGTTGGGATAATATTCATACTGTTATAAGACAAACACCGGGAGTATTAAAGTTCACAGCGTCTTTGGCAATTACTATGCAACTGTTTCTGATGGTGAGCACTCTGTGATTCTTAATGGGTATGAATGGGACCAACTACTAAAAAATGTTCCCTTAATTTGCCGCGGTCTCTTAGAGTTGTTCTATATCGAGGATATAATTAAAGTTTACATTGATCAAGTACTAGCTGACGCTGAACACCGCACAGATCAGCTACCTTCTAGTGTTGCTGACCGTCTATACAGCGAGTTGTCACTATGGAGGCAGTAGTCGAATTTCATGGGTTTAAAGACAATAACAATAAATTTATAGTCAAAGAGTTTGCTATTGTGGGTAAATCTTACAGAGCCCAACTCGTGTTCAAGCCTCCTTTTGACTATGATATTTTAAATAGTAAAATGAAGCGAACAGCCAGATGGCTCTCTCACCATTATCACCACCTTAGGTGGGAGGAGGGTAATGTTCATTACAGTAAAGAATTGATTGAGAACTTGAGTAAGCCATTTAAGGCTATTCACACTAAAGGCCTGGAAAAGGCAAAATTTTTAAGACAGTTTCACGATAATGTTCTAGAGATTGATGAAGGTTTGTATATAGATAATGATATTACAGTAGATTGTATAGTCAAGCAACATAAATTAAATAGCGAGAATTGCGCCTTAAAATCGGCGCAATTTTATGCTGAGAAAGTATTATAAGTCTCTTACATATATATTTGGTATATCAAAGATGGGAATGAATGTGTGGGGCTTCGTAGACTGTGGCGCTTAGAACCGAGGAGGTTTTAAGCTACACCTTTGAACAGCCCAGTGTGTGTGTGGGAGATCGCGACTTGCTCAAGAGGCTGGTGTAAAAACCTGTAAGACCAGGGGCAAGTAAAAGAGGTTTGGATAACACCTAGAAAACGTGAAATGTTTCACTCTAGCAAATCTCCAAGTATGAATGTTTTAAGGTACAGTGTTCACCATGAGGCTGGCATTAAACCTGTAAGACCAGGGTGAACATAATAAGGGTTTGGATAACACCTAGAAAACGTGAAATGTTTCCCCTAGTACCTACTACCCATCTTTAGGATAACATTAGTATTTGTAAGAGACCAAAAAAAATATAAATATTAAAAAATCCTCTGTTTGTCTAAGTAAATGGAGGGGTTATAGGCCAAAATAAAAGGACACAGTCCAAGTAAATGGCTAAATGCCTCATACATAATGAACAGACCAACAGAGGGCCAAAAATATATAAAAACAAAAACTTCTGTCAACCTTCTAGGCTATATGAACGGATAATATCCAAGTACTTACTTACTTACTTCTTACTTCTTCTGTGCCGTCCGTGGACTCCCGGGTCGCTGGACAGGTCAAGAGGGTGCCACCAAGGTGGTCACCAGACAAAGAATCATTTATTTTCACCAATTTGCAAAGTGCAAATATTGGTCATAACTGGCCTAACTTAACTTAACCTTTAAAAAATCCGTTTAGATCATAAAACAGCCCTGCACCAGGAAAAGCTTCAGTTCATGTTTGAATTTACTTATTTTGTTTATTTCTTTGATTTTTTGAGGGGGTCTTTGGAACATTTTTAAACCCGCATACACAGGTTTATGTTCAAATTTGGTGAGCCTGTGTTGTTCTGCATAAGTGCCTTTATTTCGAGTGTTGTGATTGTGATTGATTTCTGGGGGTTTGATGTTTTGTTTCTTTACATACATGATTGACTCATATATGTAAAGACTGGGAACCGTTAGGACTTCTAACTGAATGAAGGCGTCTCTGCAGCTTTCCCTGAATTTGAGGTTGAAAGTTGATCGGATTGCTTTTTTTTGCCACAAGAAGACTCTTTCCAAATGCCCTTTACTGAATCCCCAAAGTACAATGGAATAGCTGATTAGCTGCTCAAAAATCCCGTGATAGACCAGTTTTGACAACCGATTGTTCTGCAGAAGGCAGATCCTTCGGATGACGAAGAGACCCTTGGCGAGGTTGGCCTCCAAGTGCTGTACTTGGAGGTCCCATGACAAATTACCGTCCAGTCTCACCCCTAAAAATTTTGCTTCGCTTTGAATTTTCAGTTCAACGCCGTTTGCGCTGACCGTGGGAATTTTGTTTTCCGTTAAATTTTGCCTTTGACGAGTTTGGAAACACATATAGCCAGTCTTCGATGGGTTCATCATAAGACTGTTCTCATCGAAGTACTGGCACAGTGCATTCAGTTTTCTGTGGTTTCAGCCTCCAGCTCATCTGCTCCTGCGCCTCTGACGACTAGAGTTGTATCGTCAGCAAACAGGTATAGATTTTTTTCTGGAACTGTGGCTGTTATGTCGTTGACGTAAATGAGAAAGAGGATTGGTCCTAGGACCGAGCCCTGCGGGACTCCTTTTCTCGTCGGTTTTTGATCTGACCGAACATTTTTGATTTTGAACTCCGATTCGTGTGTGATTTGTGTGATTTGGTTTCTTTCTGACAGGTATGAGCGGAACCAGTCCAATGCTGTGTCCCGGATGCCCATCGCCGCCATTTTTTCGATGAGAATGACTGGATCGACGCAATCGAAGGCCTTTGAGAGGTCAGCGAAGCAGCCCGCGACCGTCTCACCGGCCTCCATCGCGTCGATGCAGTCATTCACAAATTCAATCAGTGCCAATTTGGTCGATCGATTTTTCCGGAAACCGAATTGTTTTGAGCAGAGCAAATTGTTGTCCTCCAGGAAGTCAACAAGTTGCTGGCAAGCCACCTTTTCAATCACTTTTGAGACAGATGGTAGCAGTGAGACCGGGCGATAATTCCCCATGTCGCTCTCATTGTTTTTTTGTACAACGGCCTCACTAACGAGATTTTGCATGCGCTCGGAAAAATACCTTCCAATAAGGAGGTGTTTATGATGTGAGTTAGAGGTTCGACCAGTTCCTCTTTACAGTGCTTCAGCAGCTGCATACTTATCTCGTCAGCGCCGACCGATGTTTTTGGTGCGAACCCCGCCAGGGTCCCCACGACATCCTCAGGTGTGACCATTTTAAATTTTGAAAACCCAGCACTCCCCCATTGTCCTAATATTGAAGTTGAGGGAAACCCAGAAAAAGAGTGAGGGGCGTCGTTCGGATTTGTTATCTCAGCCACATTCACAAAAAAATTGTTGAAAGTGTTGCATATTTCAGTTGGGTTTGTTATTATTCTATTGTTGAATTCTAGTTTTATGTTTCTTTGATTTAAGCTTACATTTTTTGGCCTTTCCTGGTTTATTATTCTCCATGATTCTTTCGATATGTTATTTGATTGGGAAATACACCTTTTCACCCAGTTTGCCTTAGCTAGCTGAAGTGAGGTTTGATATTCGGATTTGCTATTCAGATAACTATATTTATCAACAGCCATATTTGAAAGTCTCCAGTTTGAGTAATTTTCAAACATTTTATTTTTCAGTTTTTTAACTTCCTTATCTACCCATTCTAAATTAGATTTTGCTTTGATCTTTTTCATTTTTTTGGGGCAAGCAGTATCTAGGATATGTTGAATTGTAGCTACAAAAATTTCATATTTCCTATTTATGTCAGACTCAACGAAGATGTCATGCCAATCTTCTCTACCTAGCCTAAACTTAATTTCTCCTAAGTTTTCCTCTTTAATGCTACGCTTTATCTGTGTGTTTTTCCTCTTAACTTTTTGTTAAATTTTTCCGGTAACAATAGGCTAGTGTGTATTGAGAAGTGGTCAGATAAGTGAGGTTCTTGAGTATGGCTGCTCATCGTTGGCATATTTGTGATGATACATGTACCTGAATTGTTTGAAATTCTTGTGGGTGTTTCAATAAGGAGTTTGAGACCAAAGCTGTCAACTAAATTTTTTAATGTTACAGAATTACTTTCCTGTTTCAATATGTCGATATTAATATCTCCACCTAAAATGACATTGTGGTTTTCAGCTTTAACTATTGCTTAATATTCAGTCAGTTTGTCAAAAAAAGAATCAGAATTTTTTGTTGTTGGTGACCTATGTAATGCTGCCACAAAAAAGTGGGTTTTGCCTAAAGTTAGTTTTATATCAGCACATTCAAATATATTTTCCTCTGACAAGGTTTTCCCATTTTCTAAGACTTTAATCCCATCAAAAGAGCTAAGGTTTCTCTTAAAAATTGCAACGCCTCCCAATCTCTGGGTTTTCCTACAAAAACTGTTCAATAAGCTATAGTTTTGTAATCTAAAAGTCTGAATTTCTGGTTCCTTGAGACCATGTTCACTGATCAACAAAAGATCAGGTTGCTTATCTGATAAAAAAATTTCCAGTTGACTTTTTTTATTTTTCCCTTTAAGCCTCTAATGTTTAAGTGAGCCACACAGATCTTACATTCATTTTTGCTTTTAGCGGAAGTATTTGAATCTGAGACTAATCCTAGGTTCATGGCTGTTTCATGTTGTTTAGGCCTAACTAAGTTATGTTGTTTGTTGCGCTTAGGTTCAAGTTTTTTGTCCTGTTTGACCCTGGTGGAACAATTGCATGGAGGTAATTCGAGATAATTTCACAGATGATGTCCTTTCCAAGTACATTTAAGTGCAAACCATGACGTGTGTAACAGTTCCTACTCAGCATGCTATTTATATCTAAGAATGCCCATTTATTTTCTATACAGTATTTCTTTATCAACTCATTTTGTTTCCTAATTCTGGTGTTGAACCATGAATGCTCTCCCTTATCGAATCGAAGAGGCGTTTCAACCCAAACGATGCTCCTGCAGTCCTTCATGCCCAACCTAACCTTCTCAATTTTCTCCTCGACCCGTTTCAATCCTTGGTCCGAAACATCATTTGTTCCCCCCACAATGATATGCACATCCCCCTCTCGAGCCTCCTCCATATCTCGAACCACACCCCGCAACACCTCATCCAGGGGAGCTCCCGGTTTGAAAAAAGCACGCGTCCGAAAACCCTTTACTCTAATCCTCCCCTCGCAACCCCTCCCATGGCTGTCCGCCCTCAACAGTAACCTCGGGAGATCCTCACCTCCCTCGGGTTCTCCCCCTCCCAACCAACCTGAATCCCCTCCCTCACTCTCCGAGAGCACATCAAATCTGTTTTCCGTAAGCGGAATTCCCCTCCCCTCTGCAATTTGAGAACGCCTATTCCCCCTCTTCACCCTCTCCCATCCCCTCTCTCCCTCGCTCGAGCGTCGCCGTAACGACACAGTGTCAGAAGTCCCTGGTTCATGGGGCCTAGCCCTAGTCAATTCACCAATCTTCTCATTCAGTGCTATTATTTGAGCTTCTTTCAGGTTGAGTTGTTCTTTCAGTTTTTTATTTTCAGCTAAAAGGTTTTGACTTAATTTATTTACATCATCAAGTTCTTTTTTCAAAACAGATTTTGGAAGCTCTTTCCTATCCCTATGGTAACCCTCAATACATTTGGGGCACACATACGGATCTTTAGATTTAATTAGTTTATAGATGGTTTTTTTTAGATTGCTACAAGCCCTATCCGCATGCACCCATTCTTCACAAATATCACAGCCTATGTCCTCATCGTCATTGATCACCTTTTGACAAGTTTTACAAACAAAAGTTTGGCACATTGCAGCCTATTCTAGCTAACCTAACAAGGGTTTTGATTTTCTAAGTCGAGTCTTTGTTTGTTTGTCAGTTTCCTTTTTTGGGGGGAAAAGATTTTTTTAACTTTTACTATTTTTTTGGTTTTTTCAAAATTTATTTTATAAAAAATAAGTGATCCCTAGGTTGGCAGTTCCCCTACAACTTAAATTATATGCATAAATAAAACTTCAGATCATGCAACAATGTGACTGCCAAGCATTTGCAACATTCAAGTATTATTTAGGAACTAAAACTTTGCTGGTGCTATTAAAATGCATCTATAACACAATAGAAATTGATATGATTCTTTGCCTTAAACTAATCTTGACTCTTGTAGTGGATGGAGCTGGATAAAAACTTTCTCTCTTGTAATCTGGTCTTCCAAAATGGCGAGTCTGGTTGCCGCTGGCCTAGGCCGAGTGTTTCATGCTCATTGTCGGTAGAGAAATTGGTAAAACGGCACAAACTTATGGATAAATCGGTTCACTGCACATCAAAATTTAGAAATATAACTAGTTGAGGGGAAATTTAAAAGAAATTTAAATATTTGAACGAAATTAATAAGGGATCGACATGGAGAAGGTGTAACTCCAACTTGGCAGTCCTGCCAACCATCCTGCCAGCCATAAGTAAATAGCCTAACGGGGAAGACAGAACAAAAGTATTTCGGAGGCAGCAAATTGTTATGGAATGGTTGCCACGAGCCACTGCGTTGGTTGGGGCAGTGGTTAAAAAAGTGAAAATAGGCCTACTGGGGATACTCACTATAATAAAAAACGCGCCGACGCTCATACGGCCTAGCCTAACGGCTTACCGTGGTGTGGAAACGGAGCGAACGCTAACAATTAGCCAAATTCTCTAAATCATGGGCACCGCCATCTTGGGCAACCATCCACAACAGTTACAGACATAGATAAACATGATTACCTCGGTCAGCGTACACCAATTCAGAGACCGGGGTTCCCGACCACAACGGTAACATTTTTAAAACACCAATAGGAAAAATCAAACCGCCGCCGCCATCTTGACGACGTCAAAAGCTCGCTAAAACACATGTGGTCAAAATAAAAGAAAAACATGAGCCATCTTAATGATAGGAGGGGTGGGGAACCACCGGTCCGGATAATGTGGGGTCCGGATAATCCGAGGTGTACTGTAATTGAGGTTAAAAATTCAAAAAATTACGTCATCTTTTGATTGACGGATCACGTGACAGATGCAGATCACGGGACTGATGACGTCACGGTCCCATGACCGCTGACGCAGCTGATGACGTCATTTCTGCTATATCTCCGCGATCCATATATCGTATAATGTATAATTCCATAGAGTAACAAAGTCTATATAAAAAAGAAATAACATAATTCACAAAATAAGAAAATTAATATAACTCCAAGGAGTAAAGAAATAATATATAGCTCCATATAGTAAGACATTCATATAATTCATTGGGTAATATAATCCATAGATAAAATAACTCCATAGGGTATCAAACATATAGGTCAACAGTCCATAGAGTATCAGACATGGAGGTTAACAGTCCATAGAGTAAATATGGAGCGGGAGAAGAGGGCGGGAGAAGAGTGAGGTTAGGAATTTCGGCGCGAAAGACGACGCCATCTTTGATGGATACCATCTTCGATGGACGCCATCTTTTCCACCTCCATAGGGGGCGGGGCTTAGGAGGGGTGGGGGTAAGGGGGCGGGGCTTTGGAGGGGTGGGGGACCAATCAGAACGGAGCGGGTCACGTGACCAAAAGGGGCGGGGCCTAAACCAAGCTAAAGAAAGCTTTTTCAAAAGGGGGCGGGGCCTGCTCAAGTACTGCGTGGACTACTCCTATACCCTTATATGAGCAATGTTATCGTCGGGCCGTGCGTGCTTGCTTGCATGTTTGCACAACGATCTCAAAATCGGTTCAGAGGATTTCCTTCAAAGTCTGGAAATAAGTCATTTATGACTCAAAAACGTCTTTTATGCAGATTACTTGGCCAGAGAAAATCTATTAACGTAATAAAACGAATTTAAAAGTTGTAAAATTTTAACGTTGGCCTTATGGGTTGCCGTGATGGCAACGAAAATAATCAAGAAAAGTGTAAACAAATCAAGTAATCATAACAGCTGTTTGGAATCTACAGCCATAAAGGGAAAATACAGGAATAGGGATGAAGACTCCATGGAGCAATAAAAATGTTTCCATTTATCAATTTTATGACATTGAAATATTTTATAGTAATTGGATGAACTCGTAAACATGAAATAACACCGAGCAAGGCTCGGTCCACCAGGTACTTTCCTGTAATCTAGATAAATAGTTAAGAATCTAGAATATGGGCTAATCGGTAATAGCTTTTTGCCAAAGTCTCACATTGAAATGTAATTTACTCCTAGTCCGGGTCTAACAGGAGTTTCACCTAGAAACATGTTGCGGAAATATTGTTTTAGCTATATTTAAAAAAAAATACTTTCATCTTTAGAAATATTGACCCTAATTTCTTAAAATCTACTGCGAGAGAAGTTACAAAGCTCCTGCCATTTTCGCGTACGTTCGTTTAGTTAAGCTCGGCCCCCAACCATTTAATAAAGCGTTGCCTTCATTTTACAGCCATAATTCATTTTTAAAGCCATCTCACAACTTCGTCCAGTAAAGCTCGGTGCCCAATTATTTTAAGGGAGGTACCGGGAGGACATGGACAGCGCAAACCTACGGCTCCTTACGGAAAGGGGAGGTGATTAAGTCAATAATAAGTCAATAAGTCAATAAGTCATTTATTAAGCCAGATTAACAATACTTGCATTGGCCAAGTCAAATAATAGGGGAGAGTGGGGCTAGTTGAGACAGTTTACAGATTTGATTTTTTATGAAGCTATTGGTAGTACTAAATTATAGTTAATATAATATTTTGAAAGCACGGACCTTTTGTCTACATGTATATTATTTTTATTTAAATAAAAATTCATTCTACAAATTTTTAGAATTTGTTTTGCTAAGCAACTCAAAGTGTCTCAATGTACCCCACATCGGGGCAAGTTGATACCAAGAGGGGGCAAGTTGATACTGCGGTAAAAGCGATTGATATTATCGAGGGCTGGAAATAAATTCTGAGCTAAATCAAGAAAAAAGACTTTAATTGTAATTATAAACTAAAGAAACCGTGGCTTGTATCCTGGCAAAATTGCGAGAGTACATATTTATACTTTGTTTGAAACTCATTGTTGGTGGTAGTGAGTTTATGTTTTGGTTTTGATTTTTGCGGTCTTTGGCCATCAATCGTTTGTAAAAACACGTTTTACAACTGATCAGCTTTGTTTTTACTGATCAGTGATGGAAATTGTCCACAAAAATCAAATCTCGCATAAAAATAAGTTGTATCAACCTGCCCCCAAAGAAACATATCAACTTGCCCCCAGTGACCACGTGCATTAAAAACTAATATAACCTATTAAATATGTTACCTGAGTAATTGAAAACTATATTAATTTACTCATTAAAAACTGCTGAATACGATGAGTCCGCATTTCACTGTTCCCGACAAAGACTTAGCCCACTTATTTCCACTCAATCTTGAGATGAAAAATTTACTAGCTTGGCAAAAAAACACAAATATTTCGTCACTCAGTAACCAACGGTAGCTCGACCATGAAACTGCTTACATCACTGAGTCACTGTTCAGAATCATTATACCAATCACCCTCTTGAATGTACGCATGCGCGTTGAATTTGTATCAACCTGCCCCCGTATCAACTAGCCCCACTCTCCCCTACATTCTTTGATAAAACATCTTGTTTATCTTACAGTAAAAACAACTGAAATATTTACAGTCTTAACTACAGTTTAATACAACCAGTATTTACGAGTCAAGACTACCAGTTTTCACGGGTGCTGTATACTGCCTTATTTAAAAGGATGGACTTTAATTTGTTTCTAAATTTACCAACATCCTGTTCAGCCTGTAATGAGAATGGAAGGTTATTGAAGAGTTTAACTGCATTGTAGTAAAAGTGCTTTTGAAAGAATGAAGTTGAGTGACGGGGAATGACAAGATCGGAAGTGTTCCGGAGAGAATATCTGCAATTAACTGGAGTAAGGAATGAAGATAGGTTGCTCTTGGTATATGGTAGAGTTTCCAGGATGTAGATAGATGGAAAAGTTAGAATTCTGTATGATCTGAATGTTTCTTTGCATGATTGTTGTTTTGGAAGGGAGAACACAATTCGAATCGCCTTCTTCTCTGAATAAGAACAGCGTCCGTTGTGTTTCGCACCCCCAAACTGGAACAGCGTAAGTCAGGTAGGGGTAAATGAGTCCATAATAGGCAGATAAGAGTACCTCAGTGGTGGCTGTTCGGCGAAGCATCCGAAGCATGAAAATACCCACAGATACTTTTTTGATTACATGCTCGATATGTTGATTAAGAGAAGAGAAATGAGAAAGGAGGAGTTGGGAGGGAGTAGTGTAGGTGGAATGGGTAAGAGGGGTGGCTGGAGCCGGGCTGCCATACTGTCATGGCGGCCGGTGAAAGGACCAGAGCCGGGTCGACGTTTTTTATAACATATAAAGGTTGGAGCCGGGTTGAATAACAACCCATACACGAGTCCAAAAAAAAGCAACGTATGGTATCGTTGCACAATTTGGCGAGAATGTTTGCAAGAAGTCTTTGCAGAACCGATGTTTTTCGAGCCCCCGTCAGTTCGACCTCTGTTCGATCGAATGTGGAGGTCTTTATTCTCAGCTCTCGCAAAACATGTTTTCATTAGCGAATTTCCTAAGAAGTGTAGGAAGGAGCTATTGGTATCACCCGTACGGCGGCTCTTAGGCATGAGACCATGACAATTAATTTTGGGGTACAAAGATGCCAAAATCACCAATTAAAAGAACTTAATATGACGGCACGGTACCATTTTTGCCCGATTTTCATCAAATTTCGTAGGAACATTCACCCCTTTAATATTTAGTTCAAGTTCGTTGGGCAAACAAATTCGATGGCATTTTTTATGAAAAAACTTTGTGGATATAGCCTATCTATTTAAATTAATGAATTAAATAAGGTCTGTTGCATCAGGTACTTTACTATTAAGATTTTTAAATCCGCTCCACCTTAAAAATAAACTGTTACATTTAAAATACTAAAAAATAACTTAGAATGTATTCCGTTTCTTGTGGAATTAGAGGAAAACCCAAAATTAACAACAAAGAAAAATGCAGTTTGAGCAATAAATTGTTCCCATCTATCTATCATCTTCTATATATATAATTCCGTAAGTCAAATTTTTGTAAAGAAATTGTGAGTGACTGGATGGCCGTAGAAGGATGGGAGGGGTCTTATTTTAAAGGTCTTGACGTGAATTTTGAGGGAAAACTATTCATTTTTCTTATTTTTTTACCATAAATTCGCAACAGAATAAAACTTTTCCCATTAAAACAACATGGGGATTAATTTGTTTACATATTTTGAAATTAAAACAGCTGTGCCACAGAGTTGTATCATCTCATATATTTAATTTCGTAAGGCGATTCTTTGCGTCAAAATTGTGAACGTCTGGTAAGTCGTAGAAAGATGGGAGAGGGCTCAAATTAAAGGTCTCTATTCCGAGATGGCGGGAAAAATACTGAAATTGCTTGAAATTCACCAGAAAACGAGAAATAACGTAAAATAACTGCCATTTAAAAAGCATTGGGATCTAAAAACGTCTGTTTTGTTGACATTCAAACATGTGGTGCTGATGCTTGATTCAAAGCCATATGATGGATGTTGATACATGGGGTTTTTTTCAAAAGGCAGCTAACTATGTTCAATGTAGGCCTACTATAACAAATAAATATTTTAATTTTAAGATTTCAGACTTTATAATTACGCGTTTGAGTATATATTTACAATATAAAATTATAAAGAGTTAAGTGTTTCTTTTACGTTATAACGATGCCGATTTAATGCCAAATGATCGATATAAATATATTATGTAGGCGAAATTTTTGCGCCGAAATTATGGGCATTTGGCAAGTCACAGGCCTTGCACTTGCAAGATAATGGGAAAGGGCTCAAATAGAAGGTCTTGGTGCCAGGGACTCAGGAAAAATACAAGAATGTCTTTAATTTTATCAAGAAATAAGATATTACGTTAAATATCTGCCATTTAAAATCATTGTAATCTAAAAACGTCTAACAGTGTAGATCAGCTGAGTGTAACATCAGCTTTAAATTTGATTCCACCAAAAAGGTTCACCTTTAAATTTGGCCAATCAAAAGTATATTCAATCTTGAATCTACCAAGACAAAGCAGTATTTATTCACGGGCACCCATAAAAAAGTGTTGAACGTAGGGTACCAGAGGCTGAAACGTGGAGTGTGGAGTCGTTAATGGGAGACCATTTTCTGATTTAATCCTATACTCTTATATGAGCAATGTTATCGTCCGGCCGTGCGTGCTTGCTTGTATGCTTGCTTGTATGCTTGCTTGTATGCTTGCTTGTATGCTTGCACATTTATCTCAAAAACGGCTCCGAGGATTTCTTTCAAAGTCTGGAAATAAGTAATTTATGACTCAAAAACGTCTTTTACGCAGATTACTTGGCCAGAGAAAATCTAATAACGTAATAAATCGAATTTTAAAGTTGTAAAATTTTAACATTGGCCTTATGGGTTGCCGTGATAGCAACGAAAATAAACAAGGAAAGTGTAAACAAATGAAGTAATAATAACAGCTGTTTGGAATCTACAGCTATCAAGGGAAAATACAGCAGGTGGGATGAAGAGTCCATGGAGCAATAAAAAAGGTTTATATTGATACATTTTATGACATTGAGATATTTTATAGTAACTGGATGAACTGGTAAACATGAAATAACACTGAGCAAGGCTCGGTCCACCAGGTACTCCTTATTTATTCGCTTAGTGTGTACAATGTAGCCTCAAACGGAGAATTCCATAACAAGTACCCTTTAACTGTCCAATATAATATTCTTTTGAACTAGGTGGAGGCTATAGACATTTGTTTACATTTTTGAGTTAAATATCACGACTTTCTTTGGCAAATAAATTAAGTTTCACAGTCTGTGGTTAACCTTAAGAATTGTTTTAAACCATGTCCATATGTTTAATAATTGTAAACAATGTGAACTGAGTTGTTTTGAGAACGACATCCATAGCGCCATTGTTTCAAAAATTTAGCCGTTTACTACTGAAGTAGGCTAACGCCCTTTCTTAAAATTCTGATACGCACTAACAAATGTCAAAGTATAATTAACATTTCACTTTACACATTTAATTCCGACAAACAGTTACCGAGTTGTGAGTGTGAAGGAAACATTAAATATATATTTTATTAAGCATTTGTATTTTATTTATAGGGGCTTTTGCCCCTACAAGCCACTAGTCATATATTTAATTTCGTAAGGTGATTCTTTGCGTCAAAACTGTGGGCGTCTGGCGAGTCGTACAAAGATGGGAGGGGGCTCAAATTAAAGGTTTCTATTCCGTGATGGCGGGAAAAATAAAGGAATTGCTTGAAATTCACCAGAAACCGAGAACTAATGTAAAATATCTGCCATTTCAAAAGCATTGGGATTAAAAAAAGTCTGCTTTGTTTACATTAAAACATGTGGTGCTGATGCTTGATTCAAAGACATATGCTAGATGTAGACATCTGGTTTTTTTTCAAAGAGCAGCTAACTATGTTCAATGCACTATAGCAAATAAATATTTTAACTTTCAGATTTTCAGACTTATAACTACGGCTTTGAGTATTTATTTATTAAGTGCGTTTGTTCCGTTTACGTTATAACCGTTATAACAATGCCGATTTACTGCCAAATGATCGATATAAATATACAAATTTTTGCGCGAAATCGTAGGAGGTTGGCAAGCCGCAGGATAATGGGAGGGGGCTCAAATAGAATTCTTCGTGCCAGGGACTCGGGAAAAATACAGAAATTTCTTAAAGTTTATCAGAAAATAATATACAGGGTGTTTTTTAAAACGCAACCCATTTTTAAGATTGAATAATGCACATATAAATATGAAATGAGTATTGTTTTATTGATCTTAACATTTTATACAACCTATTATTTAAGTTTGATGACATTTTTTAGTTTACATTAGGTGCTCAAATAGTCCGCCAATGGCATTTGTATAAAGTTATGCTCTTACAATCAAATTCCCGAACTCGTGTTGCAAGGTGCCTCTTTGAATTTCTTGCATTAAATTTGTTACGTTTGTTTTAGGTGCTGAATATCCTGTGAATTGTTTTCGTAGGCCTTACTTTTTATGTATCCCCAAATAAAATAATATATTGGGGTCAAATCCGGGGATCTTGAGGGGATATAATCCTTCACCGATAAAATCAAATTTTGGGTTGCATTTTCATGTGTGTGTCTTTAAGCACGATAACTCGCGTAAAAATGGTCCGATCAGAATGAGATTTGCCACAGACATGAAAGTATTAACTATGCTTCGAAAACAATTCACAAGATATTCAGCACCTCAAAATAAACATAACAAATTTGATCCTACAAGAAATTCAAAGAGGTACCTTGCAACACGTGTTCGGGAATTTGATGGAGAGAGCATAACTTTTTACAAATGCCAATGGCGGACTGTTTGAGCACATAGCCCAATGTAAACTAAATGTGATCATACTTAAATAATAGGTTGTATCAAATGTAAAGATCAATAAAACAATACTCTTTACACATTCATATGTGCATTATTCAATCTTAAAAATGGGTTGCGTTTTAAAAAAACACCCTGTATAACGTTGAATACCTGCCATTTAAAAATCATTGTAATCTTAAAACGTCTGCTTTGTTTAGATTAAAACAAGTGTTGCTTATACTTGAATTAAAACCACATGCTAGATGTTGATATATGGTTTATTTTAAATCCAGCAAAATAGGTTGAACGTACTATAACACATGACTGTTTTTTTTTACTTTTAAATTTTCCGTTTTTTAAAAACGGGAAATCAACAAGAGGAATTAAATACGCGACTGTTACTTTTACATTGTATCATGTAGTAGTAGCTGATGCTGATATAAAGCCAAGTGATTTGTAACATTTACACAATCGAATAAGCGCAGGCTATAGGTACAGAGCAGACTTCATTCATCATTTATTTTTAAGGCCCAGCTCTACCAGTTTTATGTGCGGTCGGAAATGGTCGTAGTTTTGACTGAAGAACAACAGAGTGTGCTGCTCTAAAAGCTATTGAATGTAACGAAAACTTTAAATTTGATCCTATCAAAAAGGTTCGCCTTTAAATTTGGCCAATCAAAAGTATATTTAATCTTGAATCTACCATTTACTCACGGGCAACTATAAAGTGTTGAACATAGTGTAAAATCCACAATATTAACTATTTACCAAACTCATGGTCTCCAATCCCAACTTCTTTATGAAGTGGAATCAAAGGCTCCAACGTGGAGCGCGCAGTCGTCAACGGTAGACCATTTTCTGATTTCATCCTTATTTATTTGCTTATTCTTTGGGAAATAAAAGTGCTGCAGTCTGTGATTAACCTTAAGGATTTCTTCAAACCATGTCCATATGTTTAATTGTAAACAAAGTGGACTGAGTTTGTTTTGAGAACGACGGATGGCGCCACTGTTCCAAAAAATTCAGCCCTTTACTATACTGAAGTAACGCACTTTCTTAAAATTCCGATAAGCACTAGCAAATGTCAAAACATCTTTATCATTACAGTTTAAACGTTTAATTCCGTCAAACTGTTACCGAGCTGTGAGTGTGAAGAAAACATTAAATATCCAGCATTTTTATTTTATTTTTAGGGGCTTTTGCCCCTACAAGCCACTAGTTTTACTGTAAATCTATAGAACATACAACTAACTGATGATTGAACTGACAGATTTTTTAGGAAGGCAGTAACATACAGCTGTCTGATTTCCTTTATGGTACAGCAATCATTAATGTATGATTAATAATTAATTAAGATGATTAGGCTTATCTTAATTTTGATTTCAGTAATTAAAAACACGCATCTTACACCTGCATCTTATTTCAATGCAACTCTTTTCTACTTCTACTGAAAACTCTTTTTATTTTAAATAAATTTTTTCCTTGTTAGTAAATTTTGTTCCTTCTACTACTTTTGCCAGTTAGTAGAAATACGGTCTTAACCTTTCTTTACGCAACTCACAGCAGACGCACAGGCAGCACCTGCCTATGTCTGCTGATTCCTGCTGAGGCCAACAAATAAATAATAGCTACATAAAGAAATGTTTTTATGGCTTGGGCCATAAAAGTAATTTTTAAAGATTTAGACCCCAACTTTTTTATATTATTAAGTCAGGTCAGATGTAATGTATTTTACTTTTTCTGGAATCATATGATTACACGTTAATATGAGATTAGATTAAGCAAAATGCAATGAGTATCATCATAGTATCTTATGTTGTCATCTTAAGGTAGATGTAAAATAAAACTTTCTGTACACAAATAGTATTCTGCTAAATACTGACTTTCATATAAATTATTAAATCTTAGGATTTACATTTTAACAACAAAAATGAGTGTTCTGTCTCCTGATTAACTGTAAATTCAAATGACTACAAAAACAAGTGATCTGTCATACTGTCATTTGTAAAAACAAAAACAAAATAGATTTTCTAGTGTTTACATTTTGAAAGCAATGTTCAATAAATTTTTTTAAAGAAATTAAGTTTCATTTTAAACAATTTTAAGGCATTTTACATCAATCACAATGTTGGATACACCGGCATTGTCCATATGGTCCTTCGAGCCGGATTGTAACACGACCTAAAGTAAAAGGTCATAATCATAATTATTCAATTGCACTTTTCTTTAAAGTTATACTAAACAATAAAAAACAATGTCTAAGGACAATGAATTACAACAGTTGGTAAAGCAAAGAGGTAAAATTACGTCTAAGATAACAAGATGTAAAAACTTCTTTGAAAAATGTTTAGGAATTCAAAATGTGAAAGAACTACAACTTAGGCTAAAGAATATAGAATGATGTTTGGTAGAATTTGATCATGTACAATCTAATATTGAAGACTGATTCCGAAATGGATCATGAATCTGAAAGGGAGGAGTTTGAATAACAATTTTTGAGCTTTATGCAGAAATAAATGAATTTGTCGAACAACACCACAAAGGGAAGCTGTTACTAATTTTACTTCCAATTCACATAATAACGGCTCTTAGACTCTTCCATCCATTCCAGTTCGATTACCAACAATTAATCTGCCAAGCTTTTCCGGGAAATATGACGAATGGATGCCTTTTGTTGATTCATTTTCAGCAAAATGAATTAAATGACAAAAATGAAAGTTTAAATTACGTTCAAAAGTTACATTATCTAAAGGCAACACTTACTAGTGATGCAGCAAACTTAATTAAGAATGTAGAGCTAATATCCTCTAACTACAATGTAGCTTTAAGCTGCATTGGAGAAATTTCACAACACTAAGCTTATTGTACAACAACATGTCAAATCACTTTTCGAACTTCCTCATGTGCAAAGGGACAACCCAAAAAGCTTAAGACAATTGATAAATTGTACACTAACTCATGTCAGGGCATTAGAAGGATTACATGTACAGGTAAACTGAAAATGATCCGTTCATAGTTCACCTTATTACCTCTAAACTTGACACATCCACAAATAAGGATTGGGAATTGTCAACGAAACCAAATGAACTCCCTACATTAAAAGAACTAACAGATTTTCTACAAAAGAGGTGTCAAATATTATAAAATGTCAATCACAGCAGGGTCAACACTAATTCAATGTCATTTCAACAACACAAACACTCAGTTCATGCCCATAAATCAAACACAAAAACAAACGTCTCTGTCAAAGAATCCACATGTCACATATGCGATGGAAAACACCCTGTGTATCAATATACTGAACTTATTAAAGCGTCTCATGAAGAGCATTTAAACAAACTTTCAGCCGCAAAGCTTTGTTTTAATCGTTCGAAACCAGGACATCGCGTAGAACACTGTAATTCTAGGGGTTGTAAGCATTGTAATAAAAAACACAATACTGCACTTTATTATACTCCATCAGACCCTAGGCTTAAATCGTTACAATCAAAGAAAACATCTGCATTTGATATTAGGTAAAAAAGTAAGAATGTCACATTACCTTCAAGCACAACCACGACGAGTTTAAGTACAGAATCTAAAGGTGGAGAAGTTTTATTATCTACAGCATTGGTGGCATCTTGGCATATAATAAGCCCAAATGGCATCAAATACACATGCAGAGCATTCCTAGACAATGGAAGCCAATCCAATTTCATGACAGAGAATCTCTGTCAAAAGTTAAAACTAAAGAAAGAATATTCAAATGTACTAGTAACAGGAATCAATGAAGGAGCAACCACAACTACGAAAAAGGTACAAGCATCATTTCAGTCAAGGAATTCTGATTATGGAGCAAAGGCAACATTTTTGGTACTCTCTAAAATAACAGGATTACTTCCAACACAGGCAATCAATACAACTCAATGGAACATCCCCGAAAATATCACTCTGGCAGATCCTACCTTCAGCAAGCCGAATGAGGTAGATATTTTGCTGGGACAAGAGTTTTTCTTCGATCTTCTGGAAGATGGAAGCATAACGAATCACAACACACCAGTATTTCAAAACACAAAACTCGGCTTGATAGTCGGAGGTAAAGTGGAAATTCAAAAGACATCTGCTGGAACTTCTTGCCATCACTGGAGAGACTTGATAAGAATATTCAGGCATTTTGGAAGATTGAGGAAGAACCAATAAGGAAGGCAATAATGACAGCAGAAAACAAACTTTGTGAAAAATGTATAAGAACTCAGTTCAGAGAGGTAATGATGGACGTTACTCTGTCAAAATGCCTCTAAAATACCCCCGTCGCAGCAGACCTGCGTACTCAGCGAATTTCCATAGGATTTATTTTGTATATGTGAGCATCCAACTTGTTTGAAGGAAAGTATCATTTGAATACGTTAAGTAAATAATATACTAAAAACGCATATTTATTCATTCATGAGCTTTAAACATGAGGAAAATTAACAAAGAGACCATATTAGTTTTCATTAGTAATACATACACTTTTGTATTTTATATAATTCTTAGTCTTTTAATTTTTAATAACTGTAATCTTGTTATAGAATATAAATGTCAACAAACATATAACCAATGAACTCAAAACACTCAAAACAAACAAATAATTCAATCTCATGAAAAAATTAAATTCAATCATATGGTCAGTTTTGTAGTAATTAAAACATCCCTGTTGCAACAGACCTACATCTCCAGCCAATTTCAATAAAACATATTATCAATCCTCATTATTAAACATATCATATATTATGCTACATTTCCAGGCAGTTTAGACCGAGACATCCTCCCCCCCCTCCAAATGCTCTTACTTTCTTTATTAAATTTAAAAATAATTTGTATTTTTTGATATAGTATATATTTTCTGCAAAATCTTGATCAATGAACTCTAACTATTCAAAATAAACACAAATAAAATATTCAACCCCTGCAAATTTAATCATATGTTCAGAATTGTATTTTTAAAAAACATCTCAAATCAGGGACTTTTTGGAGGGAAAAATTAAAAACAATATTGGACAACGTACTGTGTTTAGCACATCCAATATTATCCAATATCTAAGCAACGGATTGACGTAGAATAATAATTCAAAAAGCTAAATTGTTTGTTTTTTTAAGCTGAATTCATTTTTGACAATTAAGTTTAAAAATAATTAGTAAAAAGGTGTTAAATCTTGAAAATAAATTTTATTTTGTGAAAAAACCTTCTTAGAGTAAATCAATCTTGCTGGTTTGCGAACTCGAAGTCATGAATGACGCTTTACACGTTTGTTCCAAATTTCATCAAGATCGGACCTTTTTTACAAAAGTTATCGCGCCTACGGACAGGGATATATATATATATATATATATATATATATATATATATATATATATATATATATATATATACATATATATGAAAATGAACGAACGGTATTTTTGGGGTCTAGGGACCTCAAAATGAAAAAATAACATGGTCCCGGGCTTAAGTCTCACCGTGCCGCCTACGGTAATAGCTACTTCCCTATAGGGGAGATTCGCTAACAAGATCCAAGCTCTTTAGGCAATTCTAAAGAATCAGCAGTCAAACGATTTCACTAAGTTGAAAAACGTTTCAAACAAAACAGTGAAATGTATCAACAATACAAGTCATTTATGCAGGAATACGAAGAACTTGGACAAATGGGAAAAATTAAAATAAATTATCTGACAGTGACAGTCCTGTGTATTATTTACCACACCATCCAGTTATCAAAGAATCAAGTTCAACAACCAAACTAAGGGTTGTTTTCGATGCTTCAGCAAAGACTTCATCAGGCATATCTCTAAATGACACATTGATGATTGGTCCAACACTTCAAGACGACATATTTTCAATTTTATTGCGATTCAGGACTCATAATTATGTATTAACAGCAGACAAAGAAAAAATGTATAGTCAAATGTGGATTCATCCAAGTCAGCGAGGCATGCTACGAATTCTTTGGAGAGAGGACACCATAAAACCTGTTCTCACCTACAGACTCAATACAGTGACATACGGAACAGCAAGTGCTCCTTATTTAGCAGTCAAAACTCTACAACAGTTAGCTCAAGATGAAAAATCTAAGTATCCGCAAGCAGCAAATGCCATAATGAAAGACTTTTATGTTGATGACGTATTGACCGGAACAGATAACATTGAAGAAGCAAGAGTGTTAAGAGATCAACTGGATGGTATATTGAAATATGGTGGTTTCAATCTGAGAAAGTTTAACAGCAACAATAACCAACTGTTAGCAGAGCTGCCAGATGACATGGTGGAAAGGAAAATACACAAACTTCCAACATCCAGAGTTGCCACGATCAAAACCTAAGGAATATTTTGGGATGCAGAATCGGACAAAATAAAGTACAAATACAGTTCGCGCATTACATCTCCGGCTATGACCAAATCAGCTGCTTACAAGGCGCGGGGGGTGAGGGGGTACTTTTCTGAAAACATTATTCTACAGTCCCGCTGTTCGTCAAACGCAGTGTTTACCAAAATCATATGTTTAAAATATCATATGATACGGTTAGTAGCGAAGTAGTCATAGCCGGAGATATAATGCGCGAACTGTACCTGTCATTATCAACAGATAATAAATGGTCAACAGGTGTAACAAAGCGAACTGTACTTTCAGACAAAGCAGAACTGTTTGATCCATTAGGAATTATTTCACCAATAATAATAAATGCTAAAATAATCATGCAAGATTTGTGGAAACATGATATTAAATGGGGCGATGTACTTCCAGAGCAATTGAATCATAGATGGTTACAGTTCAAACAAGATTTAACGCCTCTTTCATACGATCCAAATGATCCACTTCCTTTAACACCAGGTCATTTTTTGACTGGACAAGCACTAACAAGTTTACCAGATCCAGACCTAACGTATAAGCAAGAAAATCGTCTATCACAATGGCAACGATTACAACAACTCATGCAACACTTCTGGCGCCGTTGGTCCAGAGAATACCTCTCTCAGTTGCAGCAAAGACAAAAGTGGATTACTTCAACCAGTAATATTCAACCTGGTCAAAGTAGTCATCATCAAAGATGATAATCTACCACCTCTAAAATGGATTACTCCTATTGTTGAAGATATTTATCCTGGATTTGATGGAAAAATTAGAGTGGCGACAGTGCGCTCCTCAACAGGTACGTTTAAACGAGCTGCGAATCGCTTGTGTGTGTTGCCACTTGAACAATGATAGTTTCTTACAAATAATTGTAAAATAGTTTTTGTTGTTATTTTTGTTGGTGTTCTTTTGAAAGTGATACTTTCAAGGTGGGCGGCATGTTTTGTCTCCTAATTAACTGTAAATTCAAATGACTACAAAAACAAGTGATCTGTCATACTGTCATATGTAAAAACAAAAAATAGATTTTCTAGTGTTTACATTTTGAAAGCAATGTTCAATAAATTTCTTTAAAGAAATAAAGTTTCATTTTGTACAATTTTAAGGCATTTTACATCAATTACAATGTACACATCAATCACAATGGATACACCGGAATTGGCCAATGAGTTTACAATTAGTACAATGGTTATTTTAAAAAAGTACTATCGGAGTATTATGAAAAAGTATTATCTGTGCTATGACAAATATATTATGTTTCACTGATGCAAATTTTCGCATTTGTAAAAAGTTATTAGTATTCGACATGACAGCAAGGGCCCCACCAGAAATTTTGCCCCGGGCCCCCAATCTCCTTGTGGCGGCCCTAAGTTGAATCCTTGGTAAAAGTAATTTTAAATTGAATTCAATAAAAATTAACTTTTTTAGAGTTACGAATTAATTAGGAAAGATTAAAATGGTATTTTTATCTGCTTTGGCGTATTGGTGTATGAAATTGTATGACGAACATTGGGTAAGTTAATTTATCTCATTACTAATTTATTCACACAGAAACTAACTGTAGATCCTTCGGTTAACACGGTATTGTAGCCTACCGTTACAGTAAATATTCAGATAAAAACCCTGCATAAAATTATCACATATTTATTTGCGAAAGTCAGCATAGACGGGCATCTTGACTTTCAATTTGATAGCGTCCAACCAAAACAGCAATGTGACTAAAAAGCTAATGTTGATGGGCATCTTGACGGTATGCTTTTCACAACTGTTTGGTCAGAGATTTGTGACTCCAGTTATAATATAAAGCTCAGTGGCCCCCAAATTTTGATAGCGTCCATCCAAAATAACAATATGACTAAAAAGCTAATATTGACAAACATCTTGACGGTACCATAGATAGATAAAGAATATGGTATATTTTATCTATGACGGTACGCTTTCACAACGGTTTGGTCAGAGTTGTAACTCCAGATATAATATAAAGCTCAGTGGTATCATAGAGTAATAATGAACTGGTGGTACAGATTGTATCCACATCGTCCACATCCAAGTGAATTTCATTCGTCCTTACTCTATGGCGTTGGGTTACCGCCACTCCAACCAATCAGATTTGTAGTCTGCGAAGGATGGCCGTGAGAGTTTTGAGCTTTGTAGTTGTTGTGGGTGGGTGTGTTTGTCGCCTGCCTGCTTGCAGCTGAGCTCTGTAATCCTATCTATGGAGCAGAAGCAGACGCCACAACCTCGTTCTTTGAGTAAAAGTCTTAAGTTTTTGTCAGAGGTTTTGCAGCTTCTCCAGTATTTTAGGCCTATGACTTCTCTGTTCACGTAAGTATTGATAGTATTATGTTCATAGGCTACATCACATTTGATCGACTCAATTTGTTTCAGTACCAAGATTGTGCATTTTGTTTGTTTTAAATTTACATTTTTAAAAGCCGGCTAGCCTATTTGTCATATTAATAAAAATACCCCCGTTGAAGCAGACGTGCATACTCAGCGAATTTCAAATGCAAAACAACATATTTTAATCCAACATAGTGAGATTTGACATGTTTTTGTAAGCCCCATAAGAATAACATAGGGAATGAGTATGCAGGTTTGCTGCTACAGGTGTGTTTAAACTGGTTGGTTTTAATCATATATTTAGTCGATCTGAACTAGAAGAAGCCATTTACCAAGTTTTATCAAGATATGTTGAGAAATAAGCGAAATATAGAATTTTACTTATTTCCCATAAGGTTAACATTGAGACAACGTACTGTGTTTACCATTTTCAATATCTCGGTAACCAATGGACATAGAGCAGTAATTCAAAATACTAATTTGTTTGTTTTTTTGAGCTGAATTCAATGGTACCAACAAAAATTTGATAAATTTCATTTTTCTATTTACGGCCGCTATCGTGTTAACAGACATATATATATATATATATATATATATATATATATATTGATAAGATTAGTTTTCATAACAAGTACCCTTTTTTTATTTAAAAAATTATTATAAAAAATTTATTTAAAAAAAATCTTATAAATAAAATAATTTTTTAAATAAAAAAAGGGTACTTGTTATGAAAACTAGGCCTAATCTTATCACTATATTAGTAGCCCTAATCATCCACAATTACTCTAATATATATATATATTTTATATATATATATATATATATATATATAGATATATATATAAAAATTCGAACGAATGGTGTTTTTTGCTTCTGGGGACCCCAAAATGAAAAGTTAACATGGTCTCGGACTTAGGTCTTACCATGAGTACTACCGTAATAGCTTATTCCTTTAAGGAAATTCGCTAACAAACAGTTTATGTACGGTACGCTTTGGTCCAGCATAGAAATTTATTTGAAGATTAAGTTGAGATTAAAATAGATATAAAGCCAGTGGTGTAGGAATGGCAAGGCTAATTTTTATCTGTACTTAACACAGGTACTTGGGTAAATGTTCACTTTACGGTAGGCCTAGGGTGGGTGCACCAGTGAATGACCGGTTAAGGACGATGACTTATGTTAATTTTACCTTTCTCCCTTATTTCAATGTTACAGTTAGGCTATACATTTTACTATACAAAGCTAATTTATTTTTTAAGGATTAAGAGATATTAGTTTAATTGGTTACTTAATGAGAATACTGATTGTAATATTAATTAAAAGACAACCATGTCAACGCTCCAATGAATGACTGGGACTGCACCAGTGAATGACCGATCTTGTACCAGTGAATGACCGGTCTCTTTTGGCTGAATAACTGTCAAAAAAGTGAGACTAACAGCTGACAACAATGAATAAGAATAAACACAACTGAAAGTATAGAGATCACATCTAGTAAATGACCAATCTTGTTCCTGTGAATGACCACAAAGGTTTCACTCAGTCATTTACTAGTTTTTGCCTTAGTTACGTTCCAATTTATGACCGCCCTCAGTAATAATTTATTATAACATGTAGATCAATAGATTTGATTTTAAATTGTAGACTAGTATGTTAACTATTATTTAATTAATTGTAAAACATGTTTTTAAATAATGGATTAATGTAGATCCAGCTAAGCCTTGCAGAGACAGCCGCTATAGCAGGAAACACAAAAACATTTTGTTGTGTTTATAGCCTCCGGATTACAGGGAATACTAAAGTGGTTTACAGACCTGCTTCTTGTAATCCTTATTGTCGCTAAAGGCAACTAGTTTCGACACCTATATGGTGTCATCTTCAAGGCCGTCCAGGATGTGATGATTCACTTCATTTGAAGATCGTCGAATTAATTGAGAAAACACATACGTACGTACTGACGGACACGAACATCACGAACAAAAAACATCGAAACACACAAAAACTACTTTAATTGAGGAACGGACACGCGACCCGGCACGAACGGGGAAGAAGTCTAGACTGCCCGGTCGGGTTTTAAGTTGCGTCGCTCTCAATCCTTATCACCTGCAGGCTGCATTCATTTGTTCCCTCCCCTCCAGTTGTAATCTAATAGCTGTATCATAAATGAAATTCGATTGAAAAGACAATTTGTCATTTAAAACATTTTGTTGGTCTAACTTCACAGCCTTGTAAATTTCAAATTCTTCGAAAGTATTTATTTGAAAACGGTCTTTAGACAGATGTAAAATATTCATGCTATTGTTGATATCGGAGTAACTGTGATTATTTGCAACTATGTGTTCGGCAAAAGTGGAGGTTTGTGCGGATGTTGTTTTCTTGGGCATATGTTCATTGAAACGTTTTTTGAAAGAGCGGGATGTCTGGCCTATGTAGTACTTTGCACAGTCGCTGCAATTCAACTTATAAACACCTGTCTTTTCATGGACAGGTGTTTTCGACTGAGGTCGTTCTTTCAGAAAAGTTCCTAGTTTGTTGCTGGTTTTAAAAGAAACTGTGACGTTATTTTTGGCCATAATATTCTTATAAGTATGGCTGAGGAGAGAACCGTACTGTGTTGAGACATAAGTTTTCTGTACTTGATCGGTCGCAGGTTTTTTGGTTTTTTGCTTAAAAATCAGTTTATCAATGAGATTGCTATCAAAACCATTTGCCACTGCAATATACTTTATGACATTTACTTCCTCAGTATAATCGTTGATGTCCATAGGTACTGTGAGCAATCTGTTTACGAAACTATTATAAGCTGCGATTTTTTGGGAATATGGGTGGTGTGAATTAACATCGATTGTTTGATCAGTACAAGTTGGTTTTCTGTATATCTTAAATTTGAATCTGTTATTAAGTTTCGTTATTGTCAAATCCAAAAAATTCAAACTATTGTTGTTCTCACTTTCGAAAGTAAATTTTAAGTTTTTGTGCATGTTACACAAATAACTGTTCAGCAGTGTTAGTTGTCTGACATTTCCATTAAAAAGAACTATTGTGTCATCCACATATCTGTAATAAAACAATATTTTGTCTTTGTGCTGATTGGCTGTAGTAAATAAATATTCATTCTCTACGTGGTTCAGAAAAATTTCTGCTAATATACTGGACAGGGGGGAACCCATGGCCAAACCTTCTCTTTGATAATAAAAATGTTCTTGAAACCTAAAATAATTCTGCTGTAAAACCAATTCCGTTAAGGCTATTAACTCACTGATAGCTTCTTTGGATAATTTAGAATTCTTCTGAAGATTTTCATGTAAAATTGATATTGTCTCTTTTACAGGCACATTTGTGTACAGGTTTACTATGTCGAACGAAGCTAATTTTGGGTTGCCTTTGAGTTGCTGATCTTTTATTTTATCTATTAAATCCAAACTGTTTTTGATACTGTGGTTATTTTCCAAAATTATTTCATTCCTAATTATTTTATCTAGTTTTTTAGCTACTTTGTACGCCGGAGAAGGCATAAAATTGACAAGTGGCCGAATTGGAGTGTCAGGTTTGTGGATTTTCGGAAGGCCTCTCAAAATAGGCGCCTGGGGATTCGTTACTTTTAACGACGACGATTTTACTTTAACGACGATCTTACTTTTATCAGTAAGAACATTATAGAGCCTCTGAAAAAAGACCCCACTCCCAGTAATTCCAAAGTAATTAACAAAGCCATATCTGGAAGTAAAAATTTGTTGACACAAAGTGAAATTTCATCGTTAAAAGTAACGAATCCCCAGGCGCCTATTTTGAGAGGCCTTCCGAAAATCCACAAACCTGACACTCCAATTCGGCCACTTGTCAATTTTATGCCTTCTCCGGCGTACAAAGTAGCTAAAAAACTAGATAAAATAATTAGGAATGAAATAATTTTGGAAAATAACCACAGTATCAAAAACAGTTTGGATTTAATAGATAAAATAAAAGATCAGCAACTCAAAGGCAACCCAAAATTAGCTTCGTTCGACATAGTAAACCTGTACACAAATGTGCCTGTAAAAGAGACAATATCAATTTTACATGAAAATCTTCAGAAGAATTCTAAATTATCCAAAGAAGCTATCAGTGAGTTAATAGCCTTAACGGAATTGGTTTTACAGCAGAATTATTTTAGGTTTCAAGAACATTTTTATTATCAAAGAGAAGGTTTGGCCATGGGTTCCCCCCTGTCCAGTATATTAGCAGAAATTTTTCTGAACCACGTAGAGAATGAATATTTATTTACGACAGCCAATCAGCACAAAGACAAAATATTGTTTTATTACAGATATGTGGATGACACAATAGTTCTTTTTAATGGAAATGTCAGACAACTAACACTGCTGAACAGTTATTTGTGTAACATGCACAAAAACTTAAAATTTACTTTCGAAAGTGAGAACAACAATAGTTTGAATTTTTTGGATTTGACAATAACGAAACTTAATAACAGATTCAAATTTAAGATATACAGAAAACCAACTTGTACTGATCAAACAATCGATGTTAATTCACACCACCCATATTCCCAAAAAATCGCAGCTTATAATAGTTTCGTAAACAGATTGCTCACAGTACCTATGGACATCAACGATTATACTGAGGAAGTAAATGTCATAAAGTATATTGCAGTGGCAAATGGTTTTGATAGCAATCTCATTGATAAACTGATTTTTAAGCAAAAAACCAAAAAACCTGCGACCGATCAAGTACAGAAAACTTATGTCTCAACACAGTACGGTTCTCTCCTCAGCCATACTTATAAGAATATTATGGCCAAAAATAACGTCACAGTTTCTTTTAAAACCAGCAACAAACTAGGAACTTTTCTGAAAGAACGACCTAAGTCGAAAACACCTGTCCATGAAAAGACAGGTGTTTATAAGTTGAATTGCAGCGACTGTGCAAAGTACTACATAGGCCAGACATCCCGCTCTTTCAAAAAACGTTTCAATGAACATATGCCCAAGAAAACAACATCCGCACAAACCTCCACTTTTGCCGAACACATAGTTGCAAATAATCACAGTTACTCCGATATCAACAATAGCATGAATATTTTACATCTGTCTAAAGACCGTTTTCAAATAAATACTTTCGAAGAATTTGAAATTTACAAGGCTGTGAAGTTAGACCAACAAAATGTTTTAAATGACAAATTGTCTTTTCAATCGAATTTCATTTATGATACAGCTATTAGATTACAACTGGAGGGGAGGGAACAAATGAATGCAGCCTGCAGGTGATAAGGATTGAGAGCGACGCAACTTAAAACCCGACCGGGCAGTCTAGACTTCTTCCCCGTTCGTGCCGGGTCGCGTGTCCGTTCCTCAATTAAAGTAGTTTTTGTGTGTTTCGATGTTTTTTGTTCGTGATGTTCGTGTCCGTCAGTACGTACGTATGTGTTTTCTCAATTAATTCGACGATCTTCAAATGAAGTGAATCATCACATCCTGGACGGCCTTGAAGATGACACCATATAGGTGTCGAAACTAGTTGCCTTTAGCGACAATAAGGATTACAAGAAGCAGGTCTGTAAACCACTTTAGGAAACACAAAAATCGAAGATAGTTAGGTGCTCGATATTAAATATGTTTAAAAATTATTTTCGATGCCACCGATTTTAACCAATGAAAGATAAATGTTAATTGATATTCCAAGGCTGGTTTTACGCTTATTTATAATTAGCTAGACTACAAGGAAGTGCTTAATTCAAGTTTTTTTTTAGCGGGACGGTCATTCACTGGGGGGTGGTCATTCACTGGTGCACCCACCCTACTCCTCCCGAAATTGAAATTTATTTTCAAATTGTAGGAAATTTTGCGCTGATTCCGGAAATGATAGCCTAGTCGTTTTCCGCAGAAAACGTCGAAAAATGCCGGAAAATCTGAAAAACCGGAAAAAACTTTTTTTGGAATATGAATTCTGACAGAATTCATATTCCATTTTCACAGCTGGAAATATCATCAAAACTTAAAAATACTCCCATTGCAGCAGACCTGCATACTCAGCGAATTTCAAATGCAAAACAACATATTTCAATCCAACATAGCGAGATTTGACATGTTTTTGTAAGCTCCATAAGAATAACATGGGGAATGAGTATGCAGGTTTGCTGCTACGAATTAAAACCAATAGAATAGAATTAAAACCACCCAGTTTTAATATACCATATTAAAACTGGGTGGTTTTAATTCTATATTTAGTAGATCTGAATTAGAAGAAGTCATTTACCAAGTTTTATCAAGATATGTTGAGAAATAAGCGAGATATAGAATTTTACTTAAGTACAAAAGAATTTTACTTAAGTCCTATAAGTACAAAAAAAAATAAAAAATAGAAAGAAAAATTACAAATATCCAAATTTCTCAAAAACGGCTCTAACGATTTTGATAAAAATGTCATGGTGTTTTATACTTAAGTCGATGAACAAAATGACACCACCCGCATGTCTGTAAAAATTCAGATTCAGAAGTCATGGGGGTTCAAGTGTTAAAAAATTCGTAGCCTACTTTGCAAATTTCACAAAATCTAACTTTTAAAGGAAATATACTTGCTACCATTAAATTTTGCTCGAAAAAATAAGTAACCCAGTTTTGAATTATTAGTCTACGTCAACTGGTTGCGGGGATAATTGATGTTTTAGTTTGGTGGTAAACACAGTACGTCGTCTAATGTTATTCTTATGGCAAATTAAAAAAAAAATTATATCTCTGTTAATTATAAACCGTTTTTGATAAAATTTTGTATGTATTTCTGAGATAATGAACAGTTAATTTTTGTATTTCATTATAATAAGTTTTTCTGGTTTTAAATAACTTTAAGAGAGAAAGTATGTGTCAGTTTCCTGATACCGTTTATTGTTAATTTTCCCCGAACGCTTACATTTTTGTTGAAAAAAAAGATCGGCACTCTGTTCATATATTTTTATAATTTTTTTTATAGCACTTAAAGGGTTAAATAACTTATTGATTTAACATCAAGTGTCAACAGGGCCGAATTTACGATTTTGCCACCCATGGGCCCAAAGCATTTCGCCACCCCTCCAGATTCCTCATCCGGTACGCTGATAACCAGCAAAGATTATACTAAACTTAAATTACAGAGAAATAAAAAATCTCCAGTACCGTGCGCAATCGTCGGATAGATTAGCCTAACTTTCCTAATTCAAAAATAGGCCCTCATCCTACATTCCTATAAATTGAGCTGTCTTTGGGATATTGGGATAACTCTTTTCTTTAAAAACCCGTTTCTTAGGGTCTAGATATTGCAAGCAAACAAACTGGCAAAGAAATATTTGCATTTGTAAACATCCGAGTAGAGGGCATATTTCATGATTTTAACACTCATTGGCTATTAAAAAAATGTTATTTTCATTTGTTATACTTAACAGCCGTCAGTAGACCGAGGCCATGCCTGGTCTAAATTTTATCCTTAAATAATTTGGAACATTGGGCCGGGCCGTGTTTTATGTGTTGAGTCGACAGTGAAAGAGCCAATCGATTTACGATATTCAATAGTAGTTCACACTACGACGATCGATATTGAACCAAATGCCTACCTTATCATTGTGAACCCAACGCTCTCCGGTGCGGGAGAGCGGCCGCCCGCGCTACGTCGTTCGTGTTACGTTTACATGGGAGCGACAGCGAAAGGACATATGTCCGTGCCACGACTCCGCCAAAGGTCCGTTCTGTGTGAATTGGGCCTTAAAAATGATAAGCATGGGCCTTGAATTTTGACTATTTTGACCGGGAATACCTGGAATTATGCGTGAATTTTTTGGAAACCTTTTGCTGGCAACCCTGAAAATTGTCACATTAGGCTTCGTCATTAAAACTAAGTATAAAAATATAACAGTACAAGAATATAACTAACAGTATAACAAAAACATACAACATAAATAAGTTAACAGAATATAGGCCTAACAGATTTCTAAAAACAAATTGGACATATCACAGCTCATGTACTCTTCAACCGAGTAAAATGCTTGAAGCTTTAACGATGAAGATATTTTCGGTTCAAACCTACTAAGTGGTAATTCTCTTTTATCTAATGGTAACTTATTAAACAGCCTGATCTGCTGAAAACTAAAACTATTGTACGTCTTGGTCAATCTAATATTGGGCAGTACTAAATTATGCCTGAACCTGGTGATTATGGTCATGGACAGTATCATGAAATATATAAGCATTGATATTTTTTTAACGTAGATTAAATTTTGTAAAAATTGTTACAAATTGTTAAAATCGTTACGTGTTAGGCCTACCTATTGCATTTTTATTAATTTATATTAAGTAAGTTATATTTTTTGCAGTTTTAGCGAATTTCCCCTATACGGAAGAAGCTGTTACTGTAGTACTCATGGTAAGACCCAAGCCCGAGACCATGATAACTTTTCATTTTGGGGCCCTCAGAAGCAAAAAACTCTATTCATTCTTATTCATATTCATATAGTTATATTCTTGTACTGTTATATTTTTATACTTAGTTTTAATGACTAAGCCTAATGTGACAATTTTCAGGGTTGCCAGCAAAAGGTTTCCAAAAAATTCACGCATAATTCCAGGTATTCCCGGTCAAAATAGTCAAAATTCAAGGCCCATGCTTATCATTTTTAAGGCCCAATTCACACAGAACGGACCTTTGGCGGAGTCGTGGCACGGACATATGTCCTTTCGCTGTCGCTCCCATGTAAACGTAACACGAACGACGTAGCGCGGGCGGCCGCTCTCCCGCACCGGAGAGCGTTGGGTTCACAATGATAAGGTAGGCATTTGGTTCAATATCGATCGTCGTAGTGTGAACTACTATTGAATATCGTAAATCGATTGGCTCTTTCACTGTCGACTCAACACATAAAACACGGCCCGGCCCAATGTTCCAAATTATTTAAGGATAAAATTTAGACCAGGCATGGCCTCGGTCTACTGACGGCTGTTAAGTATAACAAATGAAAATAACATTTTTTTAATAGCCAATGAGTGTTAAAATCATGAAATATGCCCTCTACTCGGATGTTTACAAATGCAAATATTTCTTTGCCAGTTTGTTTGCTTGCAATATCTAGACCCTAAGAAACGGGTTTTTAAAGAAAAGAGTTATCCCAATATCCCAAAGACAGCTCAATTTATAGGAATGTAGGATGAGGGCCTATTTTTGAATTAGGAAAGTTAGGCTAATCTATCCGACGATTGCGCACGGTACTGGAAGATTTTTTATTTCTCTGTAATTTAAGTTTAGTATAATCTTTGCTGGTTATCAGCGTACCGGATGAGGAATCTGGAGGGGTGGCGAAATGCTTTGGGCCCATGGGTGGCAAAATCGTAAATTCGGCCCTGTTGACACTTGATGTTAAATCAATAAGTTATTTAACCCTTTAAGTGCTATAAAAAAAATTATAAAAATATATGAACAGAGTGCCGATCTTTTTTTTCAACAAAAATGTAAGCGTTCGGGGAAAATTAACAATAAACGGTATCAGGAAACTGACACATACTTTCTCTCTTAAAGTTATTTAAAACCAGAAAAACTTATTATAATGAAATACAAAAATTAACTGTTCATTATCTCAGAAATACATACAAAATTTTATCAAAAACGGTTTATAATTAACAGAGATATAATTTTTTTTTTAATTTGCCATAAGAATAACATTAGACGACGTACTGTGTTTACCACCAAACTAAAACATCAATTATCCCCGCAACCAGTTGACGTAGACTAATAATTCAAAACTGGGTTACTTATTTTTTCGAGCAAAATTTAATGGTAGCAAGTATATTTCCTTTAAAAGTTAGATTTTGTGAAATTTGCAAAGTAGGCTACGAATTTTTTAACACTTGAACCCCCATGACTTCTGAATCTGAATTTTTACAGACATGCGGGTGGTGTCATTTTGTTCATCGACTTAAGTATAAAACACCATGACATTTTTATCAAAATCGTTAGAGCCGTTTTTGAGAAATTTGGATATTTGTAATTTTTCTTTTTATTTTTATTTTTTTGTACTTATAGGAAATAAGTAAAATTCTATATCTCGCTTATTTCTCAACATATCTTGATAAAACTTGGTAAATGACTTCTTCTAATTCAGATCTACTAAATATAGAATTAAAACCACCCAGTTTTAATATGGTATATTAAAACTGGGTGGTTTTAATTCTATTCTATTGGTTTTAATTCGTAGCAGCAAACCTGCATACTCATTCCCCATGTTATTCTTATGGAGCTTACAAAAACATGTCAAATCTCGCTATGTTGGATTGAAATATGTTGTTTTGCATTTGAAATTCGCTGAGTATGCAGGTCTGCTGCAATGGGAGTATTTTTAAGTTTTGATGATATTTCCAGCTGTGAAAATTACCTCCTGTTACCTCCGAAGTACGTCCCGCAGACCATACTGGCATGAGACCCGTCATTCTTCTTACTTCTACAATATTTCTCTTCAATTTTCTTATTTTCTACCAGCAGTCATTCGACTTTGTCAATCAGGTTTGGGTTGGAAAATGGCAGTGTGGTGGATGGAATTTTAGGAAAAATTAGGCAGGTCATAATAACATTGTTCAATCAAATGTGACATTAGGGCCTTCTTAAATTTCTTTATGTTGTCTACTTGTCTTAATTCTAAAGGTAATAATGAAAAATATTTGGTGCCTATGTAACTGGGCTTTGTTTCAAAGAGTCTCAGACTGTGTTGAATTGATGGATTTAAATTTCTATTTCTTGTGAGATATGGATGTTGATGAGCCTGTATTAGATTATTTTCCTTAACATAAATAACTGCTTCATATACAAAAAGGGACGGAACTGTCAAAATTTGTAATTCTTTGAATTTATCTTTGCAAGAATCCCTAGGCCTAAGCCTAGAGATACATCTGTGAGATATAAATGGAATATGAATTCTGTGAGAGGTCCAAGTTTCATAGTATCAGTTTTCAACCCTGAACACTTTCAAAGTTTAGTTTATTAATTTATAACCTATGAAAGTAGGCCTACTTTAATATTTTGTTCATACTTACATGTACTCTTATATTATAAGACTTATAAAAATTTCTAACAGTAAAACCTAAAACAAATTTTATGGTAACTTAAGGACAGAAAAAATAAATACACCTAAGTAACTTTATTTTTGTTATTTACGCCTATTAATAATATTTATTTGTAAGTACCAGAAACATAACATTTTCCTTTATTCTTATTATAAAAATCTACAAGTAGGCTAGACCTAGGTATTTAGAAGCAAAGAATAAAAGATTTAGGCCAGGCCTTTAAAATTTTAGGTATAATTAATAAATTTTGGTTGATTTTATTCTTGAACACTTATTTTTACTGAAAAAGAACTGGCACTTTTTACACATATTTTTATCATTTTTTTATAGCACTTAATAGGGTTAGTGAGGGAGGTTTCAATTTCGTCTCAAAATTACCCCAACACACCCTATTTAAAATGTTAATTAATAAGTTAAAGTACATTTTTACTTTCTCCCCCCTATACATATTATACGGTATAGGCCTATGAAGAAAGTATTGTTTTTGTTAAAATTTTCGAATTTGAGTTGTTTGTGGATGTTTGTTTTAGTGCTCCCTGAATCCAAAAAAATGGTTTTTGGAATGGTGTCTGTCTGGCTGTGTGTGTGTGTGTGTGTGTGTGTGTGTGTGTGTGTGTGTGTGTGTGTGTGTGTGTGTGTGTGTGTGCGTGCGCGCGTGTGCGCGCGCGCGTGCGCGCGCGCGTGCGTATGTGTGTATATGTGTGTGTGTGTGTGTGTGTGTGTGTGAACAAAGGTAGAGAAGACACCATTGGTCCGATTTTCATGACATTTGGTAACTTATGTAGGTATAAAACCATGATATCTCCAAGCTTTTTTTTCACTTCTTTTGAATTTTTGATTTTTAAGGTTATTTACCTCATAAAAATTACAAATATCCAAATTTCTCAAAAACGGCTCTAAAGATTTTGATAAAAATGTCATGTTGTTTTATACTTAAGTCGATGAACAAAATGACACCACCCGCATGTCTGTAAAAATTCAGATTCAGAAGTCATGGGGGTTCAAGTGTTAAAAAATTCATAGCCTACTTTGCAAATTTCACAAAATCTAACTTTTAAAGGAAATATACTTGCTACCATTAAATTTTGCTCGAAAAAATAAGTAACCCAGTTTTGAATTATTAGTCTACGTCAACTGGTTGCGGGGATAATTGATGTTTTAGTTTGGTGGTAAACACAGTACATCGTCTAATGTTATTCTTATGGCAAATTTAAAAAAAATTATATCTCCGTTAATTATAAACCGTTTTTGATAAAGTTTTGTTTGTATTTCTAAGATAATGAACAGTTATTTTTTTTATTTCATTATAATAAGTTTTTCTGGTTTTAAATAACTTTAAGAGAGAAAGTATGTGTCAGTTTCCTGATACCGTTTACTGTTAATTTTCCCCAAACGCTTACATTTTTGTTGAAAAAAAAGATCGGCACTCTGTTCATATTTGTTTATAATTTTTTTTATAGCACTTAAAGGGTTAAATAACTTATTGATTTAACATCAAGTGTCAACAGGGCCGAATTTACGATTTTGCCACCCATGGGCCCAAAGCATTTCGCCACCCCTCCACCCAAACGTGACAATTTGCCAGACCTAATCATAGATGTAATTCGGGGGGGGGGGGGGGGGGGGGGGGACACTAGCACCGCCCAATAATTTGGAATTATAATTTATTAGCTACAAGCCGTTCTAGTTACTGTGGCTAAACCTGAATTTTTTACATTCAAAACACACCAATATTTGGGTTTGTGTATAAGTCTGCTGATGCCAGCTGACGAAAGGCCTCACAAAATAAATTATACAAATATTGTGGTGTTTTTCATTGTTAAAATTTTATAATATCCAATATTAACAACTCGTTAACAAGACGGAAAATGTATTTAATTTGTGGCCAAAAAGTCTCTTGGTCATATTGCCGCGGTCTGAAATTCTTTCTAGTGTTTCGCTGCGATCATTTCTTTATTTCTATTTGAACTCGAATTTTCCCACCGAGATCTTTAATTGAAGTATGACGGTGATGGTTGACAGGCTTAGACCTATCATTTTCTCAAAAGTTCTGGGTAATTGTGGCTTTGTATTTAGATACAATTTAAACCAGCAGTTTAGGTTGTGGGTTGATATTTTGTTCTGAATATAATTTTTTTTTATAGATAGGCCTACCGACCTTTCGATTTAAAATGGAGTGTATAAAGGCTCATGAGAGGTCACCAGTTGTATTCACAGATATATTACAGAAGAGACATGAAGAAAGTGATTTTATGTGGGTCTCTCGAGAGTTCAATTGGACAAAAGCTTACAAGCACATTAAAGAAATAAAGAATCCAGCTTGTCTTCGAAAAGAAGTTCTAAAAAGTCCTAGAGTGTTAAAA
The DNA here is from genome assembly GCA_035578135.1 of Flexamia atlantica. NCBI lineage: Eukaryota > Metazoa > Arthropoda > Insecta > Hemiptera > Cicadellidae > Flexamia > Flexamia atlantica. The sequence goes on along the minus strand of JAQJVK010000001.1, from coordinate 128,632,753 downwards.
CTAATATATGAGGTAAGCATTTTAGTTTATTTCACCATGTTTTTTATTAAATCTAAACCTCTAAAAAGGAAAGATTAAAACTAAGTTTTTTTATAATTTTTCCTCATTGTTTCATAGATATTCTGTTAAATTGAATAAATTGTTCATTTTTAGTGTATTTCTCTAAGGGATGAAGCTATACCTGGTTTCATGGTTAGACTTAAGCTGGAGACCACCTTTTAGTTTTGGTGTCCCCAGATGCCAAAAACACACCATTCGTTTAGGGTCTGATCTAAGAGTGACTTAAATAATAGCTGATAGCTAAAATGTCAAAATATATTGCTCATTAAGTAATTGCATTATAGTTCTGGACAGCCTTACTGGCGGGTGGTGAAAATTGTAATCTTCCAAAGTCTCTGCAATAAAAGCAAATGTTTTGGTAGAACTACCAAAACTTTGTTTACGTTTTGCCTCACTTACACTACAGAACTATGCGTTGCAATATTTAACAGAGTTTTCTCTTGAAATAAAAATGACTGCAACATATTTGTGCAATGCATCAGCTGGTCTTTTTATTTGTTTACGTTCATTTCCATATTCTTACAACAGTAAAGGAAATTCGACAATATTTTCTGTAGGCTAAAAAAAATAGTTTCGTGTTTTTATCCTTCTTATTACTAAAATTTGACTTTGACTAAGTAATTATGACTGACGAAGGTTATTGTTTGACTCCAACATCGAGTCGCTCTCCATTAACAACCACAGAAACACGCTGGTTAAAGAAGGCGACCAAATTCCGATGGCGAAGTGAATCAATCATACACTGTACAGATATTTAAACTTTTCATGGAAAACAAGGGCAAAGTTCTAGCCTCAACGCCTCAACCTCCTTGTACCATACATGGTGAGCTCGGCAGGCCTCGTCCTACCTTACTCTTATAAGGCATAATGCCTCGGCGAGAGTGTACTGCCAGCGTTCTCCCAAAGCAATACCATATAACACTTATCAAATAACATTTCATTAATTTGGAAATCAGAGACTTTTACCTTCTGTATCCAGTTTTGTTGATCAGCTCATTCCATACAGGCGTTTGTTTCGAATCGAGTTGTCTTTATCGAGGGAGTATATTTCGTTCTTTGATCGGTAATTCTGAGCAACTCAAATCTTAAACGACCAACCATTAGAATTTTATCGTATAAATATGACTAAAATAAAACCACCAAACTAATCTGTTGATTCATTTACTATCCTCGGGTTTACAAATTAAAGTGAACAATGGTTCATCACAAAAATAATGTTTGACTATAATCACAACCTCCTTGCTTTAGACTAGCGGAATGCTGAGATTCTCTATAGAATCTTTTGAAGTTGTATTTTATGAATTGAGTAGATCTTGCATGTATTTAACATTAATAGCACTTGCAGTTGCAGAAAAATATTTTCTTGTATAAATTACCTTCACATAAACATATGACCATGTGATTTATTACCTAAACATTGCAGATGTTAAACATTAATTTCGACAACAGCGCACTCACCCGCCAATAAGGCTGTCCAGAACTATAGTTCGTTATTCCCTTTTTTGTAGGCTAATTACTTTTTCTGTTGTCGCAGGAAGCTAAGGAAAGAAATGTTCCACAAAAAGAAATTTACCAGAAAGTACAAAACCTTTTGTCTGAAATAAGCTGTTCAAAGCAACTTCCAGTTGTACGATGGCTTGGATATGTTTTACTGAAAATAATGAAGAGAACTATGTCAGCATTGTTCGTCAATGAAGAACAACTTTTAAAGGTAAAGAAACAGTAGCCGATCAAGTTCTGATTGTGTTAGCTGCAGTATTGGGGAAGCTACTTTTAAAATTTAGCTTGCTACAGGTTGTAAAAAGTAGTTTTGCCACAGCCACAGCTGCAGGTTTTAAAAAGTAACCAGCTACAGCTACACTGTAAAAATCCCGCCACAGCTACAGCTACTTTTTTGGCTACTTTCCCTGTCTTTTGCAGTGGTGTAGTAACTAAACTGAAAACCTAATCTAGCTTTTTGGACATAATTCCCCAATTTTAATTAAAAAAAAATCAATGACCTTACAAATTAAAAAAATTTTATCTTAGCATAGGTCAAGTTTTCCAATTTTTATTGCAGCGGACAAGTCTTCTTGTCTAGATAGAAAATTATTATTGTCATAACGTAGTAGCTGATGAATTTTTTGTAATATAGTTTCTAATATACTAACTATTCAAATTTTGTGCTCCACTATACATTGGTAAGTGATCGGTAGATAAGTGATCAGAGCTTGGTTTTTCTCATATTTTTATAGTTGATAATTTCCCAATCAAATACTTTCAATCACCATATAAACAGTTGACAGAGTGTATAAGCATCTATCCAATAGTAAATTTTATTGGTTAGGAGTTACATATAATTTAAAATTTAACATTAAAGGCATATTTAAATGTTTATTTTAAATAAGTAATAATAGTCCTTTAAATTTGGAAAGGATATGCAAAATATTCAATCATAGGTATTATCAGATAATAAACCATCAGATAATATTCAATTTTACTGTTATAGAACCTAGTGTATGCAATGATTGTTATATGTATGCCTTTAAGCAATGGCTGAACTCACTCGTGTTCTAAACATCTCACGAGTGGCTTATAGGCTGAATACAGTCATTGCATGCACTACTTTATATACAACCAACAAACAACAAATTGCCTTTGCTAAAAAAACTCATGGCTTTTACTTATGATGGAATGAGTCTATCTACATTTGAGGTTAGTCACATTAATAAACTAAAACATGAATTGTAATGAAATTAACAACTGATGGAATAAGTCAACTCACATTTCAGGCAAGGCATATAAAATAAAACATGTATCGTTGATGAACAATCAACTGATGTGCAAATTGCCTAATTTCTATCATGACACGACTTTTGTCAAATACCAAGCTCTCTTTGGCCTATAATCAGTAACACACATATATCATATATACTTTACATTATACTAAACAGAAACATCTGTTTTCTGTGCCTTACTCTTAGCTGGAAAGCTACTCTTTGCCGATAACTGCATGGTATTTACTATGCAGTGCACTGTAAATTTACCTTGCACTAGGGAACAGAAATAACGGAAGGAAATAATGAAAACAATCAACTGACCGATGTTTAATGTATGTTTATCTACGACCATTGCAATAATCACCAATAACGATGTTACAACTAATGTCATAATGAGGTCCATTATTAAACCAAACACAAACCCGTTGCATAAAGTTAACTTTATGCAACTGGTGTCACTTTATGATACAGGTTCTAGACCAATGGGAGCGCGGCATTTGACGAAAGTAGTGTCATAATGACAGTTAGCTGATTGTTGCATTACGATTCATGTTTGAGTTGACTTATCCCATCAGCTGATTGTTCCACAACGATTCATGGTTAAGTCTGTTTAGTGCCTAACCTCAAATTTGAGTTGACCTATTCCATCATTAGTAAAAGTCATGAGTTTTGCTTAACTTCGGGGAAAATTTTTGTCGTATATTGTTGGTCGGAGATAAAGTAGTGTATGCACTTCAGAGTGGCAGCACTGGCAGCTGTAGCAGTTGTTTGTTTATTATAGTTTAGGTTTGAAGATTTGAGAAACATAATAGTTAATGCAAGGAATACGTTATGATTAAAATTGTGTTTTTAGTGAATTTCCTTAAAGGAATAAGCTATTACCGTAGGTCTCATGGTAAGACCTAAGCTCGTTCGAATATATATATTAATGAATACCAACACTTACATGAAATGAGTTATATATTTCGATTTGCATCTTCATCAGACTCAAAAAATAAAAAATACTACATTGTATAAAATAAAAATAAAAATAGTAAATATAAATAATCCACATACATGTTTTTAAAGTGTCATAGTTGGCAGGATCTTCTATATTTTATCTTAAATTTAGGCCATGAGGGAACTTTGACTTTGTAATTAATTGGTGGGCTTGTTCGACATCTCTTAAAAAAGGAATACATTTAGGCACTTCTTTAACTTGTTTGCATCGTACTGGTTGGTTTAACATTAATTTTATGTTCAGGGGTGCCCATCCCCCCAAGGCTTATGGCACATTCCCCCTTCAAAAAAAAAACAGCCAGCATCCCCCCCCCCCCCCAAAACCTCAAAACCACAAACTAAACTCGAAACTAGTTCTGAAATGGAAGAAGAAGGTATTTACACTGAAGTGCTGCACCACAATAATCTAATTTTGAACGTTGTCCTGGATATTTCATCTACCGGAGCCTGTTTACCAGAACACTTAATTTATAATAACAAATTTCATAACTCGATATATCTGCAATCAAGGTACATCTTATTATTTTAAATATGAAATATTCCTCAAAGTTACGTTTGCCTTTGTTTATGGTATCCCGCTTCGCTGGGAAAAAGTAGACAAATAATGAATTTTTTAGTAAAACCAAATACAACAGCTGTTCAGCCCTTTTCTTTACATCATTTGTGTCCTTAGAAAAAATTGTATCAAGAAACTTACTATTTTGCCTCCCATTTCTTCTCCGAGACCTTTTATTCAAGTACAGGGTTGATGGGTGTCGGAGTCGGTTCTCTTAATAGGTGCGGTCAATTTGGGGTTATAGATTAACAATGTGAAAACAAAACAATAATCACCATTTCAATACCGTACAATGTACTGAATGAAATTAAATTATTAATAAATATATATATATAATCAATTATAACATTGATTATAAGGAAAAAATAGATAGTCCAAGCAATGTCAAATTTAGAAGCCAACAAATTTAATCATATGATACAGAAATTAGCACACTCTGGTGGAGAATTGTGGCATTAAGGAAATTAAAAACACCTTTTTTATCCTTTTTTTAACTCATAGTTTCGAGGACTTAAAAATAAAATCCTTTTTTTACCCAATGCCATATTTTAGCCCGGTATAAGAAAAAAGGTCCCATATCAGGGAAACAAACCTTAGGCTTGAAATCATACTTCTGGCGCTAACTCTATGGTGAATGCCCAGTTAATTTCGCGTGCTCAATTTCTGACTTCAAAACATCCATAACCATGAGCAGGCTCTTTTTAGGTATTAAATCAATGATTATAATAAAAAAAAACATAGATAAAGTAATGAAGTACTAATTATTGAAAGAATAAGTTCTGAGGAGCTTGAAAAAGACTCGCTGATGTCTATTTATCCTTTGAACCATTCAAATAATACAGTAAGCAGTAGGCTAATGACAAAAATATTTTCGTTAAAAACTAAACTATAAAGCTTTTTTTCATCATAACATCATCATTATCATATAATGATTATGTTGTTGCATTATCAACATTGTAGCAAAGAATACAACATAGCTCTATTGTAAATAGACTAGAAAGTATTTACACTGAAGTGCCGCTGCACTACAATAATCTAATTTTGAACTTTGTCCTGGATTTTTCATCTACCGGAGCCTGTTTACCAGAACACTTAATTTATAATAACAAATTCCATTACTCAAGATATCTGCAATCAAGGTACAAGCTATTATTTTAAATATTAAATATTTCTCAAAGTTACTTTACAAGTCCTGTCTAGACTGGACTATTCCCACGACTGTCTGGAATCTGTCGGGGAACCTCAGTTCTGCTGCTGAAAATGTTAGAAAACTATTGTCCGCTTTTCGTACTGTGTTTTGACGAATTTAAAGCAATGATTGCTAAACTTGGCAAAGAGATTGTTGATTAGTAATCCAAACTTCAGCAGAAAGGTTGTTGAATATAAATTAGTTTTTAACTTATCATTTAAATAATAATCGCACGACTCATATTGTTTTTGCATTACTAACAGTGTTTTAGATTCAGTCGATAGCTCAGGTTAAAAACAGGGAAATTGCTTTGGTGCAGTGCTAGAGACGAACCTGACGCTCATAGCTATTGCTCTGACAACTACCATAACGACCTAAGTTTACTTGGATTTATCATAAACTTTTGTACTGTATATAAGTATATTGTCAGCGCTGACCAAGCGGGTGCGTTCTGCCGCAGTGCATATACTCACGAGAGAATAAAATAAAACCAGACTAGAGCAGATACGAGATACGAGACGACGCAACTTGGTTACGAGATATTTCGTAAATATTTTATGACCAATAATGTAATTATTTAATTTTATTCCTTCAAGATTTTACTGTCCCCCAAAAATATAATTCCCCCCCAAAATCTTTGTCAACGGTGCAACTTGCGCCATCAATCCCCCCCCCCCCCCCGTGGGCGGCCCTGTTTATTTTTATTATTATAACAGACATAAATATATGTATACAGGGTGTTTACGAAAAACTTTTACAGGCTTCGGGATAGGGTTACTTACATCAAAACTAAGAAAAAAGTTCCTGTAAACATAGGTCCTAAAATGCTCGGTTATCCGTCTGTCGGTCTGTATGTGTTTTTAACATGATTTTGCATAACTTTAGAACCACTAGAGATATCAACTTCAAACCTGGTACGTATATGCTAACTAATAGGACTTATTTTTTTGTGGCGTATCAAGTTTCAACTTTGTACCATTTCAAAATGGCAGCCATTTTTATATTTTAAAACCTAATATATCTTAAAAACCGTAAATTTTACTAGACACAAAAAAGTTGCGTAATTTTATTTACTACAAAACCATACAAAGATCACAAAGATCGAACCACAAATAACGGAGTTATTGCAATTTTTCTAGCAGAATACATGCTTATTCATGAAGTTATAGCAAATATTCGCATTGTTTTGTTAGAAAAATTGCAATAACTCCGTTATTTGTGGTTCGATCTTTATGTGGTTTTGTAGTAAATAAAATTACGCAACTTTTTTGTGTCTTGTAAAATTTTGTAAAATTTACGGGTTTTAAGGTATTAAGGTTTAAAATATAAAAATGGCTGCCATTTTGAAATGGTACAAAGTAGAAACTTGATACTCCGCACAAAAATAGGTCCTATTAGTTAGCATATACGTACCCAGTTTGAAGTTGATATCTCTAGTGGTTCTAAAGTAATGCGAAATCATGTTAAAACACATACAGACCGACAGACGGATAACCGAGCATTTTAGGACCCATGTTTATAGGAACTTTTTCCTTAGTTTTGATGTAATTAACCATATCCCGAAGTCTGTAAAAGTTTTTCGTAAACACCCTGTATATACAGGGTGTTCAAAAAATGTGGGGCAATAATTTATATAGTGATTCCTTGGGTGAAAATAAGCAAAAAAGGTTATATAAACATAGGTCCTAAACTGCTCCGTTTTCCGTCTGTGTGTCTGTTTATGATTTTTACACATTTAATCATATCTCACGAACCACTTAACATATAAAAACCAAACTTGGTATATGGATAACCACTACTAAGAACTATTTTTGTAAGATGTATCAAATTTCTACTTTGTACCATTTCAAAATGGTGGCTATGTTTTGTTTTCAAAGCTAAATATCTTAAAAACCATAAATTTTAGAAAAATTATACAAGATAGAAAAAAGTTAATCTTATTAATGATGATATTAAGATTATAATAATAGAACAACTAATAATTGAGAAATTTTTAATTTTCCGAATAAAAACATGCAATTTTCAGACAGAATGTTCTAAGGAACCATGTTTTTATGCAGAAAAGTTAAGTTTTCTCCATTATTAGTTGTTCGATTATCATATTCTTAATATGAGCATTAATTGGATTAAATTTTGCAACTTTTTTGTCTCTTGTATAATTTTTATAAAATTTACGGTTTTTAAGATATTTAGCTTTGAAAACTAAAAATAGCCACAATTTTGAAATGGTACAAAGTAGAAATTTGACAACTCTTACAAAAATAGTTGTTAATAGTGGTTATCCATATAACAAGTTTGATTTTTATGCGTTAAGTGGTTCGTGAGATATGATTAAATATGTAAAAATCATAAACAGACACACAGACCGAAAACGAAGCACTTTAGGACCTATGTTTATATCAACTTTTTTGCTTATTTTGACCCAAGGAATCACTACGTAAATTATTGCCCCACATTTTTCGATCACCCTGTATACCGGGTGTCCCATAATAGTCCCTCCCCCCCTAACTTTTTCCTATATTTTTTCAAATATCAATTCCACACCACCCCCAAACATTAGTGGGTAGTTAATACTTCATTTTGAAGGGGTATCCAATTTTGGCCGCCATCTTGGATCCGCCATATTGTATAATTTTTTTCAAATGTTAAAGTGGTGTTGTGACCCATCATTTCGAATTAGATTTTTTCACTGATTACAATGCCGCAATCCGTTTTTTAATATCTCAATTGGTTCTCAAGATATGGGTACTTTTAATTTATTTATTTTCAACCAATTTAAACATTACAAATTGATAAAATAGGCCCATAACCACAAAATAATGCTAGATAGTGACAAATAACCCCGTCAGTCATTGTTGAGCTATTTACACTTAACTTTTACTGATATAAATCTTATAATTTTATACGCCGAATTCAGTTCCGCAACCCGTTTTTAGCTATAAGATTTGGTTTTTGAAAAATTCATATTTTTTGAGATTTTTATTAGAAATACGACAATATCTTGAAAACGAAACGCTATAATTAAAAACGGGTTGCGGCATTCAATTCAGCGTAAAAAGCTAGTTTGAATGATGGGTCACAATACCAACTTCATATTTGAAAAAACTTACCTCATTTAAAAATGGCGGATTCAAGAGGGCGGCCAAAAGATTTATATCGGTATAAGTTAAGTGTAAATCGCTCAACAATGACTGACGGTGGTTATTTGTCAGTATCTAGCATTATTTTGTGGTTATGGGCCTATTTTATCAATTTGTAATGTTTAAATTGGTTGAAAATAAATAAATAAAAGTACCCATATCTTGAGAACCAATTGAGATATTAAAAAACGGATTGCGGCATTGTAATCAGTGAAAAAATCTAATTCGAAATGATGGGTCACAACACCACTTTAACATTTGAAAAAAGTATTTTGGATCCAATTTGGCGGATCCAAGATGGCGGCCAAAATTGGGTACCCCCTCAAAATGAAGTATTAACCACCCAATAATGTTTGGGGTGGTGTGGAATTGATATTTGAAAAAATATAGGAAATAGTTAGGGGGGGGGGACTATTATTATGGGACACCCGGTATGTCTGTTAACATGATAGTGGCCGCAAATATGGTCCAATCTTAATGAAATTTGGTACAGACGTGTAAAGTGGTAATCACTCGGACGAGTTCGTAAACCAGCATGATCGGACCACCGGAAGGGGGGGTGCCACCGGTAAAGGGTGGTAAGCCCCCAAAAATGTTTTTTTTTTAGTTTTTTACATAGAAAAATTAAAATAAGCCAATTTTTTGCCACTATTAAATTGAGCTAAAAAAAATGTAGTGTTTTGTACTACTGCTCTATGCCCATTGGTTACCAAGATAATGACAGTGGTAAACACAGTACGTTGTCCCAATGTTAACCTTATGGGAAATATGTAAAATTCTATATCTCACTTATTTCTTAACATATCTTGAAAAAACTTGGTAGATGGCTTCTTCTAGTTCAGATCTACTATATATTGAATTAAAACCACCAAGTTTTAATATACCTGTAGCAGCAAACCTGCATACTCATTTCCCATGTTATTCTTATGGAGCTTACAAAAACGTGTCAAATCTCACTATGTTGGATTGAAATATGTTGATTTGCATTTGAAATTCCCTGAGTATGCAGGTCTGCTGCAACGGAGGTATTTACTGAGTAGTATGATATAAAGTATTGTACATCACAAACCCAGTAAGTTTTACCGGGCTAGTAATGTAATATACAACTGATTTTTATTTTGTTTGAAATTGATATTGCTCTTTATGATGATATTACTCGTCAGTGTAGGTTGCATATTGCAGTGGTTGCAGATAAAATGCAACTACTGCAGTCTCAAGCATAATTACCCTCAGGCTGTCCCACTCAAAAATTTTTATTTATATGTACCCCGTTGCAGCAGACCTGCATACTCAGCAAATTTCAAATGCAAAACAACATACAGTGGAACCTGGATAATTCGAACCTCAAGGGACCAGCTAAAAACTTAGAATTATCCATAAATTCGAATTAAAGAAGTTCTAAAGAATGAGGCCAAAACATTAAAACTTCACATTGTGAATTTAACCTCTTTATCAAATTGACACTCTAAAAGAATATATTCATCAACAAACGCTAATTATAAGGGTTCAAAAACAGTAATCATAAAACAGAAATAACTACCCTAAAGTATAAACTACGTACGACGCGACCTACGATAATACAAGAAACATTTCTGCTAGAAAAAAATACAGTACGTTCTGCTACTTCTGAACTTGATACAGGCTACCAACTTAACTTCGTGAAACATTGACAATTGCCCGCTCATTGACTTTCTGCTAAAGTGAGTGTTTTATAGGTCCGAGATTTTGTCTACATGATCACTACACTTATTTAATGTTACGTAAAAAATTTTAAACACTTAAATACAAGACACTGCAAAAATAAAAAAAAACACTTTGTTTGAAGGATGATGGAAAACAACGGAATGCTGCACTGGAATTCGGAAGTTAGTTTGGGTGGTGGGGGGAGGGAAGGGGGTCGCAGTGTTGAGTAGCCTTTGTGTCGACATAGAAAACTACGCATCAGGTCTGGCACATGGCTCGTTTGCAGGGAGCCGTTCTACACAGAATCAAGCTCGAAAAGACTAGTGGCGCTGCCACGGCGAGCGCAACCCTTTTCCGAATTCGGTCAGCGTTCCTACTGTTTTTGTTTACATTATTGGTGTCGAGTTACAAGCGATGTTGGGGCAGGGTGGGAAGCCTGGGAGGTGGAAGGGATGAGTCATTTGACCATAACCTGACACGCCATAGGTCTGGCGTTAACTTTTTATTGAACGTCGTAGTAAAACGTGTTTTCCAATGAATTTGTAACTATTTCTAGACGTGGAATGAAAATAATGTACCTTAATTTGGCACTTAGAAATTCGAATTATCCACGATTTTTTTATTATTGTTTGGATACAAAATGACAGGGACCAAGAAAAATATTCGAATTAAAGAAGATTTCGAATTATACAAGTTCAAATTATCCAGGTTCCACTGTATTTCGATCCAACATAGCGAGATTTGACATGTTTTATGTAAGCTCCATAAGAATAACATGGGGAATGAGTATGTAGGTTTGCTGCTACGGGTATATTAAAACTGGGTGGTTTTAATTCAATATTTAGTAGATCTGACCTAGAAGAAGCCAGTTACCAAGTTTTACAAAGCTATGTTGAGAAATAAGCTAGATATAGAATTTTTCTTATTTTCCCATAAGGTTAACATTGGGACAACGTACTGTGTTTACCACTTTCAATATCTCGGTATCCAATGGACATAGAGCAGTGATTCAAAATACTGAATTGTTTTTTTTTTTGAGCTGAATTCAATGGTGCTAACAAAAATTTGATAATTTTATTTTTATATGTAAAAAACTCAAAAAACCCATTTTGGGGGGTTTACCCCCTTTTACCCCGCCTTCCGGTAGTCCGATCGGGCTGGTTTACGAACTCGTCCGAATAATTACTACTTTACACGTCCATGCCAAATTTCATTAAGATCGGACCATTTTTACGCGAGTTATCGTGCTTAAAGACACACACACATATATATATATATATTATCAATAAAGTTAAATGTATGAGGGCTACTAATATTATTATTTTTAACATTTCAGAACACAGTACCCTGTTTTAAAATTATTTAATTAAATAATTTTAAAACAGGGTACTGTGTTCTGAAATGTTAAAAATAATATATATATATATATATATATATATATTTATGAAAATGAACGAATAGTGTTTTTAGCATCTGGGGACCTCAAAAAGAAAAGTTATGATGGTCTCGGGCTTAGGTCTTACCATGAGACCTACGGTAACAGCTTCTTCCCTATAGGGGAAATTCGCTAAAAGTATACAGTTACTTTGAGATGAAGTTTAATCTACTTAAATGGCTTAAAGATTGTTACAGTTCAAGTTGTAACTGTCAATTTGATGATCAGTTAAAGGCTGAGATGGGGACCAACCCGGTGCTGTTTGTTCCAAGCCACAGAAGCTATGCAGACTTCATCCTGATGGCTTTTGTTATGTTCCATTACAGTGTTGACATCCCCTGTGTGGCTGCTGGGATGGGTAAGGCTTTGAAAAAAAGTTATGTTTGTTTATTTATAGTAAAAAATCACATTAATGTCACCAATTAGTATTTTTTTCTATTGTTTTAAGTCCAAAAGAAAACTTCTACTTTGAAATCAAGTGTCAAAACAAAGTCTAAATACATTAGTCCAGTCAAAAAACTTAAAAAAACGGCCCAACCTGGAAAAAATTCCATTAATTTTGAAACTTTGCACACTTATTTAGAAGTACCTAAGGATGAAAATACCAAAAGTCCTGGAAAATATGTGGCGAGCTCTAGTGGCAATTGACGGAAACAAGGCACTTTTTTGGTTTTTCGTAAAAATCTCGAGAACCGTTGGTCGGAGGTGAGAACCTTAAATGTACAAAATAAAGCTTATTAAATTTTCTACAAACTGATGCGGTACATTTTCTTTGTACTCCTAACGGTTATCGAGTTATAAGGCGCCAAAAATAAGGATCTTTTCACGATTTTCCCCTAAAAATTAGCAAAATTTTGTTTTTTTACGTATAAAAATAAAAACAATCTAATTTTTGTGGGTACCATTAAATTCAGCTCCGAAAAACAAACAATTTAGTATCCTGAATTATTGCTTCATGTCTACAGGCCACTGAGATAATGAAAGCGGTAAACACCTCTTACATTGTACCTATGTTATCCTTATGGGAAATAAAAAAGTTCTATATCTCGCTTATTTCGCAACATATCTCAGTAAAACTTGATTTGTGGCTTGATATTGTTGAGATATATCGTACTAGGGCCTATAATCCTCAATTTTCACATTTATGTGTCAGCAAACCTGCATACTCACCTGCAAAATAAGAATAATACGAACAATGGAGTATGCAGGTTTTCTGACACGTAAATGTGTAAATTGAGGATTTTAGGCACTAATACGATATATCTCAACTATATCAAGCCACAAATCAAGTTTTACTATGATATGTTGCGAACTAAGCGAGATATAGAACTTTTTTATTTCCCTTAAGGATTACATAGGTACAATGCAGTGCTTGATTTGTGACGGAACGCGGCGGAACGGCGTTCCGGGACCTCTTTCTGCCGCAAGAGTCGATCGTGTGTAATCGGCCGGAGTATCTTTTGCAAGAGACGTTTGTGTGTAATCGGACGGATAATTTGCCGCTAAATACAATCGCATACAATCGGCCGGAGAATTTGCCACGAGAGAGGAGCGTGTATAATCGGCCGGAGTATTTGTTGTAAGAGACGATCGCGAGTAATCGGACGGAGACTTTGCCGTACAAGACAATCGCGTGTAATCGACCGGAGAATTTGTCACAAAAGACGATCGTGAATGATCGGCCAGAGAATTTGCCACACAAGAAAATTACGTGTATTAGGCCGGATAATTATCCGCAAAAGACGATCGCGTATGATTATGGCCATAGAATTTGCCGGTGAAGACGAACGTGTATGATCGCCCGGAGAATTTGCCAAAAGAGAGGATCATGTGTAACCGGAAGGAGTATTTGTCGGAAGAGACGATAGCGTGAGCTAGGCCGGATTAATCTTACCGAAAATAACAATTGCTTAATTGCTTAAAATGTGCGGAAATTACGCGTGGAGTTTCGGCCTGAAATTAACGCTCTTCTGTTTAGTCTTGAGTTAAGCCGAATGTTGAAAACGCAAAAAACACCTGAATACTCGCACTAGGCGTCATAAAAAAATCTAGAATTTCTTTAGGGAATTTAATTTATAGTAAAATAATGCTTTGTTAGCTATTAATTTGCTTATACAAAATTTGAGTAAGATCAAATAATAGACCTAATTAATGACATAGACAAATAATACTTTGTTGAGCGGAAGAATGACAAAGGGGGGTGGGGAATGTACAAACTGGCAAATTATAGTTCCGGTACCTCAATTTTTACAAATCAAGCACTGGTACAATGTAAGGGGTGTTTACCGCTTTCATTATCTCGGTGACCAACAGACGTAAAGCAATGATTCAGGATACTAAATTGTTTGGTTTTTTAAGCTAAATTTAATGGTGCCCACCAAAATTAGATAATTTTTATTTTCATACATTAAAAACTAAAAAAACAAAATGTTGCTCATTTTTAGGGGATAATCGTGAAAAGATCCTTATTTTTGGTGCCCTATAACTCAGTAACTGTTAGGAGTACAAAGAAAATGTACCACATCATTTTGTAGCAAATTTAATAAGCTTTATTTTGTAAATTTAAGGTTCTCACCTCCGACCAACGGTTCTTGAGATTTTTACGAAAAACCAAAAAAATGTATTTTCCAGGGCTTTTGGTATTTTTATCCTTAGGTACTTCTAAATAAGTGTGCAAAGTATCAAAATTAACGGAATTTTTTCCAGGTCAAACCCTGTTTTGACTGGACTACATTGGCTTTATCAAGTTCTGAAGTTCAATTCAAATACTATAATTTAATTGTTATTGTCAGGCGAATTTAAGTAGGTTGTCAACATCATATTATTTAAATTGAATTACGAACTTGAAGGACAAAAAGGTCTTTGCTCTTTATAAAGGAAATTCCATTCACCTTTACCTAAAAATTTATATTAAGTTTTATTCTGAGTTTTGTTTTAAATTAGATCCCTAAAGTTGCTATTAAGTATTTTTCTGAATTTTGTTTTAAATTAGATGGTGTCTCTAAAAATAACATTATAACTTGTAAACCATGAGTTAACTATGGAAGTATGATTTTGAGACAGCCTTGGTACCTAATTAAATTAATTCAAAGTTATTTACCATACTAAATGGCCTTGAAGTGTCAAATATTTCTTTTTTCTCATGATGTATGTGTTTTTTAAATACTACTGTTTATCAGACTACTGTAGTAACAGACGCTTCTGATGATCGATAGTAGATTGTCAGAAAGAGATTCATTATGAGAAAATAACTATTTGTGTTTTAAGGGCGCAAAGTACGTCATTGCCGCTGGAGAATTGTAGATGGCCACACAAAGCGTTTGCTGAGTGGCCATAATAAACACAGTATTTTCCTACCACCATTATTTAAACAGTTTAACTTATTTTCTAACTTGTACTCAAAAGTTCATTTAGGTTATGTTTTTGCTTATTCTATTGGAACGAACAGGAAGTTGAGATAGAAAAGGTGATATTGAAATCACCTGATTTAGAACAAGGCAACTAGTATTTAGAATACGGTGAGTGTCATGGGATTTCTAACCAATAGAAACTGGTCTTCGGTGTTTGACGTCATAGTTAGCTGTCTTGTGTGCCATCTTAACTTAATAAATAACCCTGATTTAGTGAGCGGAAATGAACCATTCTGCTTATTGTTTACAGGCGTGTCAATGTGATTATTTCCATGCAGTGGTTGTAAAAATAAATATTTGACACCTACCAAGGTAAATAACTTAGAATCAATGCATGTATATTCTTTTTATTTTTTCATAAACATCTATAGTATCAACTTCAGGATGGATCATTTTATTTCCTCAGATTTTCATTCCATGTGGCTGATGGGGAAGTTGCTGAGAGATTGCAGTGCCTTCTTCATGAGGCGATCATTTGCTGATGATAAGCTTTATAGAACAGTATTTGATGAATATGTCAAGAAATTAGTATCCCAAGGAGAAGCGCCTGTAGAATTTTTTATTGAAGGAACAAGAAGCAGATCCTCAAAATCCCTTGTGCCAAAATTTGGTAAGCTAAGTTTCTTATAACTCAGCAGTCTATCTATTCCTAATGACAATGTTTTTGTTTAAAAATGTGAAAACGAAATAAACCCAATAACAAAACAATAGACAAATACTTTGAGTGTTGTAAAATTGTTTTCAGGTTTTTCCTCTTTTTATATGCCTAAAGTCTTAAGTTCTTTACAGCAGAAATATGGGCAACAGTGTGACATTGCTACTGAAAGACGGGAAGGGCTGCAGAAAGATTATCCTGACCAGCTGGCTGTTTTTTTTAACTAATTGATGCAGAAAAACTTAATTAATTATTTATTTTTCATTCAATGCTGCAAAACAGCTTAAGCCAATTACATTGCAGCATCATATATTTAATTTTGTAAGGCAATTCTTTGCGTCAAAATTGTGGGCGTCCGGGAAGTCGTAGAAAGATGGGAGAGGGCTCAAGTTAAAGGCCTTTATTCCGTGATGGCGGGAAAAATACTAAATATGGGCAACAGTGTGACATTGCTACTGAAAGACGGGAAGGGCTGCAGAAAGATTATCCTGACCAGCTGGCTGTTTTTTTTAACTAATTGATGCAGAAAAACTTAATTAATTATTTATTTTTCATTCAATGCTGCAAAACAGCTTAAGCCAATTACATTGCAGCATCATATATTTAATTTCGTAAGGCAATTCTTTGCGTCAAAATTGTGGGCGTCCGGGAAGTCGTAGAAAGATGGGAGAGGGCTCAAGTTAAAGGCCTTTATTCCGTGATGGCGGGAAAAATACTAAAATTGCTTGAAATTCACCAGAAAATTAGATATAAAATAAAATGTCTGCCATTTAAAAAGCTTTAGAATCTAAAAACGTCTACTTTGTTTACATTAAAACATGTGTTGCTTATACATACTTGGTTTAAAACCACATGATAGATGATACATTAGATACATGTTGATATGTAATATGATTTATTTAAAATTTTGTTTTAAATGTAGGTCGAACCTACTATAAGAAATAACTGGTTTTTTTCCTTTTGAATTTTCTTATTTTATAATTTAGAGACTTTAACATACTCACCATTTTAAAAACATTAGGAATTAAATACATCTGTTTTGTTTACTAAGTAGTAGTTATGCTGATTTAAAGCCAAGTGATTTGTAATATTAACACAATCGATAAGCGCACACTATAAGTATAGAGAAAACTTAGCTTTTTTAAGGCCTATACTTCTGCCAGTTTTATGTGCGGTCGGAAATGGTCATACTTTTGGACGAGAAATAAGTGTATGCTGCAGTGCAACACCAACTTCAAATTTGGCCAATAAAAGTACATTGAATCTTGAATCATTTTTAGGGGATAATCATGAAAAGATCCTTATTTTTGGTGCCCTATAACTCAGTAACTGTTAGGAGTACAAAGAAAATGTACCACATCATTTTGTAGCAAATTTAATAAGCTTTATTTTGTAAATTTAAGGTTCTCACCTCCGACCAACGGTTCTTGAGATTTTTACGAAAAACCAAAAAAATATATTTTCCAGGGCTTTTGGTATTTTTATCCTTAGGTACTTCTAAATAAGTGTGCAAAGTATCAAAATTAACGGAATTTTTTCCAGGTCAAACCCTGTTTTGACTGGACTACATTGGCTTTATCAAGTTCTGAAGTTCAATTCAAATACTATAATTTAATTGTTATTGTCAGGCGAATTTAAGTAGGTTGTCAACATCATATTATTTAAATTGAATTACGAACTTGAAGGACAAAAAGGTCTTTGCTCTTTATAAAGGAAAAACAAAGCAGCATTTACTCCCGGGCAACCATAAAAACGTGTGGGACGTAAGGTAAAATCCTCAATATTAACTATTCACTAAGCTGGTGGTCTCCAAACCTATAACTCTCGTATGGGGTGAAACCAGAGGCTCAAACGTCGGGCGTGGAGGCGTCAATGAGTGAGACATGGAGGAAATAAACGTTTAATCCTACTTCCTACTAATATTATAAATGTGAAAGTATGGATGTTTACGTGGTGTAAGTATGGATGTTTGTGTGAATATCTCTTTCAACCATGTGAAAAATACTGAGCTGAAATTTTGCAGGACTAGAGCCACTATATCAGAAAAGAACATAGGCCTATTCACTTCCTTAAAATTCCCTCGGGCTACACCCCGTGAACGCCCTTAGCTTCAATGTTTACATTTTATAAGGATGTAAACATTCAAATACTGAATTGTAAACACATAATTTACTGTGTTTATTTTGTAAATTTGCTGTGAATACTAGAATTTGACAGTTCAAAGAGCATAAGTAAGATCAGCTGTAATTTTTATCGTGAGCAAAGCCACGGGCAACTGCTAGTGTATTTATAAACGTAAATATAAAATAAATTAATGATTTGAGTGGTCAATAAATCATTACAAATTGTGATTTTCTAGTTCTTTTAATATATGCATTTTAAAAGAGTGTAAACTTAAAGATGTAGGCAGAGTGTGAATTATATAAACCACACGATGTTGATTGGTGAATAGTAACCCACATTTGTTCTGGAAAAGCTAGGTGCAAACATGTTGCACGAGTTGGGATAGTGTACATTGAAGTTCAGGAGACCAAGGGAATTACTGTCATATCCAGGCATCTGTTCAACAGATTTTGGAGATAAGACAGAGAGTTCAACTTCATTCTACTTTTTATAACTTCTGACAGCCAATAAAAATATAAATGGAAGCTGAAACTAAAGAAAATTGTTAATATGAAAATTAACCACAATGGAATTAACACTTGCATTGAAAATCCACTGCTCACTGTTTCAAAATGCAGTAGTAAACCGATTCTTACTCTCACCTGGGTACAGCATATCATCATGACATGTTTGATCACAGACTTTACTTCATACCTATATCAGTATAAAACTGTGAGCTGAACATGATCTTAGCTAATAAAAGCATTTTATCCAGTCAAACAGAGGCATTTTTAGGTTGAAAGCGTATCCCATAATAATAATAATTTTCTCAGGTTTGCTGACCATGGTGATGGACACGTTCTATTCTGGCCAAGTCCCAGACATCACAATAGTTCCTGTTAACATCAGCTATGACAGGACATTGGAAGAAGTATTATTTGCTTATGAAATGCTGGGAATTGCCAAGCCGAAAGAATCCACATCGGTAGGTTTGTGCAATAGTCATTCAAACGTTTAGCACATTACTTGGCTGAAGTTATACAGGTTTTAGTTTGAGAGAACCATAATTATGCGTGAATTTTTCAAAAGATTCTTGAATTTTTAAAAATTATGTAAACTCTAAAACAGGGATTGTTTTGGCGTGTCGGTCTGTAATATGATCATTTCTCGATCAGGAGATCGGCCAGTTTCGGGGATGTGTTGGATCTGTCCCCGAACACAACACGGACACTTAAAAAGACAAAGAAAAAATGTCCGGCACTTATGTTGTGTTCTCATAAGTTGCCACCCGAACACAACACTTCTCTCCTGACATGGAGACAAAGTGATTCCAAAGTAAGAGAGAGGTGTGCCAAAGGAACTGTAACTGTTATGTTGTTGCGTTCTGGTCCCGGAACATTCCGGTAACTGTTCCGACTGTCTGTTAATACGTTTCGTAACAAGATCTTGTTCCGATGTAGTTTTCGTACTTCTCGCAACGAATTACAGCACGAAAGAACTGGTACTACATATCCATGGAACTGAATTATAGGGCTTTTGTCCTAAAAAGAGTTACCGCTATTGGCGGAGCCGATGTGAGAGCGTTCTTTTCACCAAGAATCATCAAAACTACAGCCGGAACGGGAACTGTCCGCGGTCGGTATAAAATGGTCGGTATGCTTCTCGTTCAGGAACTGTAATGCAGACACCACTGACATATTCGTCTTTGACGAACGTCTGGGGACAGGACGGTTTTGGCTACAAATATCACTGTCATAAACAGAGTAGCAGAGTGAAATGCTATGACATCATGGACGAGGTCGTATTGAATTAATCCGGTCCAGTACTCACAAGCATAAATAGAACAAAGTTATCTATGTCATGACATCATTAACCGTAACCTAACCTTTAAATCATTATCTGTCATGAAACATTTCTTAGTTATTTGTGTCTCATCTTTCGTAACATTTATTTATTTTTCATTTTTCCTGAATAGACTGCATGGTAAAGGTTTACTTTCCAGTACTCCAAGTACAGGAAAATAAACATTTACCAATTTAACCTATCTTTCGCCAGCAAAGACATGTTCCACACATAAACAAACGAAAACCACCGAGTATAGTTTGCAAGATCCCGCCAAGTATGTCATTGGCTGTAGCATTTTGTTTTTTTTTGTCATTTTTTTAGGTTCTTTCTCATTGGCTGAATCAAGTGGTTTTTTGTTTTTTTTATTTTGTTCTTAAAGTTTGCTGATTGTCCGCTAGAAGGTGACATTGAGTCTAATGAATTTTCGGAGATTTTGGAATTCCTCGTTGCTTTCGTTTATCCTCGCGAGGTTGGTCTGTCGTTGGCGATTGACAAATTACAAATTAGAGGTATACAAATTACCCTCCCTCATGCGCTTCATATATTCTGTCCAGTTCAAGTTGGCCGGTGGACCCGGGACTACCTGAGACCACCCCTGTAATCCCTCGCCACGTCCGCCGGGGCTGTAGGCTGCCAAGGCGGTGAGTAACCTACTGGCTGTGTTTATACAATGGTACACTTTTTTAACAGAATAATAATTTAATATTTTTAAAAGCATATTTTAAATCTACTAAAAAAGTTATGAAAAGTAATATAAAATTCGACCTAGGTATTAAAACCCATTCACCCAGAACCGGACTTACTTCCAGATTTGTTAGTTTATAAACATTGTCATAATTAGATGAAATGTTATAATACTAGGTCGAATTTTATATCACTTTTCATAACTTTTTAGCAGATTTCAGAAATACTCTTAAAAATGTTAAATTGTTATTCTGACAAAAAAGTGTACCATTGTATAAACACAGCCAGTAGGTGACTTAACGCCTAGGCAGAGGAGAGCCCCACCGGACGTGGCAAGGGATTATAGGGGTAGCCTCAGGTAGTCCCGGGTCCACCGGCCAACCTGAACTGGACAGAATATAGTAGTATTAATTCTAGCGTAGCAGTAGCCCAAGACAGCAGACGACAGACGATTCAAATTTACTAATTTTACAATTTTAAAATGATTATGCCAAGCCCGGTGACGTCATAACCTCAAGAAATTCAATCTGTTTATGCCAGTGACTATTGGACTGTATTCGTTCAATTCGTAGTGAAAATCGTCCTGTTCTCAGACGCTCGTCTTTGCCATAGTGTTCGGACATCGATAGCTCACCATCGATGTTACCATCGATATTAACATCGAACTGATAACATCAGTGTTGCTAAAACATCGATGTTTTTAGTCGAGAAACGTCGATGTTTTCAACTAAATCTAATTGAAGTTTTTAATCTCGATATACCGTTATTCATTAAAAAAATATATATATGGCCGTATCTGAAATCAAAATGGAAATTTAACTTTAATAACCATATTCAGAGGTAAAAAAAAGACAAAATCTATCTTAAAATTCCATTTAAAACACATCGTTACCAAAACATCGATGGTAGAAAAACATTGACTTTCTAATATCAATGGTAAAAACATCGAACATCGACCTTCGAACATCGATGTTTTGAAAACATCGATGTTCGATTCCGAACACTACTTTGCCACAAGAGACAAGAGAATACACAGCTGACTCGGGGACGCGCCAATGTTCCCAGATGTACGATAACTATCATGCTTTAACTATAATTTTGTATGGTACGATCCAACCTGTGTCCAGTCTTGGTACGATCCAACCTGTGTCCAGTCTTGGTACGATACTTTGATGTTGTTTTGAATCCTATATTATATTTTATTTTCACAATGGTAAGGATAATTAATACCTTTTTAGTATTACATGTGGTTTTCTTGGTAACATTAATTTACGAGTTTCATTGAAAGAGTACAACATTTTAGGTAAATTCAGAATAACTTCAGTAGTCTGGTATGATAATGTGGCTTTTAAAATCTGGGAACACCGGCATGTCCATGATTCCTCCAACCCTTCTCAGTGTGCGCATGCACCTCAAGTCTTCAGTCTCGACAATGGGACAACGTCGTACTCGCTGTAAATAACGAATCTTTATCAGTTAGAGCTTTTCAGTAACTACGGCAGTTGATAAAGTGAATAGCATAATCAACTTCTATAAGGGATTTATTGAATTTTTTATGAAGTCATGTAATCTCTAACTTCTTACTTATTCTATTTCTTAATTCTTACTTTAATGCGTAGTTACTGCTGTTCTCATAATTAACTGAGTCCGCGGTTTTAATTCATGCATCAATTTATTGGAATGCATTTTCTAAATCATAGTTCATATTCACACTTTTGTTATGGATGTATGAAATTAGTGTTACAACAAAAATGGTTTAAAAGTTGTGAAGAAAACTTATTCGTCCAAACTCGAACTTATTTAGGCTCAATTCACACACAAGCAACGTGGCGCGGGAGGGCGGCCGCTCGTGCTACGTCGCTCCGGTGTAAATTGGGCGATACGTTCATATGGGAGCGACAGCGAAAAGTCACATGTCCGTGTCACGGCTCCGCCACAAGTCTGTTCTGTGTCAATTGGGCCTTAGAAATGATAAGTATGGGCCTTGAATTTTGACTGTTTTGACCGGGAATACCGGGAAATATGCGTGATTTTTTTGGAAACCATTTGCTGGCAACCCTGAATATCAAAACTAACAGCCTAATAATGATTATATGTGTTTCATCAGCTTTTGGGAAATGAAATGAAGTTTGGATAACTATCAGAGTTAAAGAATTTTGTGACTCATTCCATTTCCACCTAGGTGAATGATCGCCATTTAGTACGTCACAGCAAACCCCTTGACTCTTGATCCATGAATATCTGTTGAACACAGGGCTTGATCAAAGGCATTAACATGCTGGACGAGCGGTACGGCAATGTGCACGTCCACTTCTGCGAGCCGATCTCCGCGCACCAGTACGTATGGCAGATGTCCGGCGGGCAGGTCAGCTACACGGCTCGGGCCCTGCAGCGCGAGCAGCGGCAGATCGTCCACCTCGCCTACACCATCGTCGACAGGTGAGTCGATCTCTGCACACCAGTACGTGTGGCAGATGTCCGGCGGGCAGGTCAGCTACACGGCTCGGGCCCTGCAGCGCGAGCAGCGGCAGATCGTCCACCTCACCCACACCATCGTCGACAGGTGAGTCGATCTCTGCACACCAGTACGTGTGGCAGATGTCCGGCAGGCAGGTCAGCTACATGGCTCAGGTCCTGCAGCGCGAGCAGCGACAGATCGTCCACCTCGCCCACACCATCGTCGACAGGTGAGTCGATCTCTGCACAGCAGTACATGTGGCAGATGTCCGGCGGGCAGGTCAGCTACATGGCTCGGGTCCTGCAGCGCGAGCAGCGGCAGATCGTCCACCTCACCCACACCATCGTCGACAGGTGAGTCGATCTCTGCACAGCAGTACATGTGGCAGATGTCCGGCGGGCAGGTCAGCTACATGGCTCGGGTCCTGCAGCGCGAGCAGCGACAGATCGTCCACCTCGCCCACACCATCGTCGACAGGTGAGTCGATCTCTGCACAGCAGTACATGTGGCAGATGTCCGGCGGGCAGGTCAGCTACATGGCTCGGGTCCTGCAGCGCGAGCAGCGACAGATCGTCCACCTCGCCCACACCATCGTCGACAGGTGAGTCGATCTCTGCACAGCAGTACATGTGGCAGATGTCCGGCGGGCAGGTCAGCTACATGGCTCGGGTCCTGCAGCGCGAGCAGCGGCAGATCGTCCACCTCACCCACACCATCGTCGACAGGTGAGTCGATCTCTGCAGACCAGTACGTGTGGCAGAAGTCCAGCGGGCAGGTCAGCTACACGGCTCGGGCCCTGCAGCGCGAGCAGCGACAGATCGTCCACCCGCTCACACCATCATTGACTGGTGAGTCAATCTCCGCCCACCAGTACGTCATTCATTCATTCATTTCGAAGGGCGGACTTTGTGGTCCCATGGCGCTTCAGCCGCGAGGGCTTGTTGCGCACCCTTTTACCTGGAAAGAGGTGTTTTCAGAGACTGCCAAGGTCCATGTCCTTGATGAATTTCTGCAGCTTACCAACAAACTCCTCTTGAGGGAGGTGTCTGCCCCTCTCCATGGTTCTGAGAGTTGCCTGCTTTACCTCAGCAAGCTTGTCGCAGTCAAACAGCAAATGGTCAGCAGTCTCGTCTGACTGCCCGCACTTCCTGCAAGAGGTGTTCCCATTGTGCACCCCGATTGTGTGCAAATGCTTTCTCAGGTGCCCGTGTCCAGTAACGAGTCCTGTGATTTGTCTTACCTCCTGCCTTCCCAGGCGCAGAAGGTCTGATGCCACCTGACTAGATGGGGATTGGAGAATGAGCTTACTTACTCTCAGCCGCGGGAGTCCCACCCATCTCCTTTTGTGTTCCTCGCTGGCCCAGCCCGTAATTGAGTTGTTCACATTGCTGCGTGAAATTCCACAGAAGGGTTCATGAATGCCCCAGTTGACCCAGCATTGGCCAGTCTGTCAGCCTTTTCATTGCCCTCAAAGCCCATGTGGCCAGGAACCCAGCAAAGTGTTACCTGATTCCTCCTGCCCAGGCAAGAGACGATTTTGAAACAGTCCCAAACAAGTTTGGATTTGAATTCGCAGGCATTGAGTGCTGTAAGCGCAGCCTGGCTGTCTGTGAAGATGGAAATGCGCTTCTCACGAGTACCCCGACTGAGGTTCTCCAGCGCACATTCCATGATAGCAGTGATTTCTGCTTGGAACACTGTGGGATGAGCTCCCATGGGAAGGTAGATACCAACCCCTTCCTGCTCCCCCCACACCCCAGCCCCGGTGCCTCCCCTTACCTTGGAACCATCCGTGTACCATTCAAGATCACAAGGCGGTAGAGGATTCCCTTCGGTAGTCCAAGTCTCTCTTGGTGGGATGAGCACCTCAAAAGACCTATCAAAGGCGAAGACAGTAGACATGTGGTCCGTTGGCATATCAAGAATGTCCCGGTTGACCACATCCTTGATTCTGGCATGACCCAGCGGTACAGCAGGGTACATCCAGAGATTTTCACACTGTAGACGATATGCACACCTCCTGGCGGTTGCCCTGATGTGAATGTCAATTGGTGTGAGGTCCAAGAGGCAGTCCAGGGAGGCCCCAGGACAGCTGCTCATTGCACCTGTGATGATGAGACAGGCCAGTCTGAACACTTGCCGGACTCGTCACAGCCGTTTCTGAACCTACTTTGGTCCACCAAACAATTGCACCGAAGGTCATGGCAGGCCTGACCACCGAGACATACAGCCAATGCATGAGCCTGGGCTGCAGCCCCCAGACAGAGCCCACCATGCGCCTACAGGCAAAGAGAGACCACTTACCTCGGTCAATGACCTTCTGTAGTTGGGGTCCCCACTGAAGTGTCCGATCTAGAGTGACACCCAGGTACTTCACCTGATCGAAGGATCAGGTGAAGGACCTTGGTGTCACTGGGTGAAGTACCTGAAGGGTCAATTGGTGTTCTGTGCAGCATCAGAGGTCCAAGTCCCAGCAGGTTCCTTCTCCTGGTGAAGGGAACCGCTACAACCTTTGAGGGGTTGACTGAGAGTCCAACCTCCGAGCACCAGCCAGCTACCAACCTCAGAGCTTGATTCATGAGGTCAGTGATTGTTCCGTGAAACTTACCGACCACCAGGATAGCCACGTCATCAGCGTACCCCTGAGCGAATACGCCGCTGTCGTTCAATGACCTGATGAGATCGTCAGCAACGATGTTGCACAGGAGGGGCGAGAGGACCCCCCCCTGTGGACACCCTCTTGTGGTTTGTGCCACCAGTTCCTCTCTATGAAGCGAGAGTCTTACCTTTCTGCTGCAGAGTAGATCATCAATCCACCTGCAGATTGTCTCACTGAACCCACGTGATCTAGCAGCCCTAGTGACTGCCTCGGTTGCAGTGTTGTCAAAGGCCCCCTGAATGTCAAGAAACGCACCCAGAGCAACTTCTTTTTCACTGAAGGCCTTCTCGATCCTACCCACAAGTTGATGAAGGGCAGACTCACAGGACTTACCAGGAATGTAGGCATGCTGAAACCTATGTAGGGGATTAGCCTTGAGAGCAGTATCCCCCAAATACCTCAGCACCAGTTTTTCCAAAGTCTTCAGCAAAAAAGAAGACAATGAGATGGGACGGAAAGACTTAGGGTCGAAATACGTGGTCTTCCCCGGCTTCGGGATGAAAACTATCCTCGATGAACTCCACGCAGTCGGGATATGCCCAAGAGCCAAGCTTGCCCTGAACAATCCTCACAGTGCTGGGAGAATGATATCAATACCCTGCTGAAGGCACACCGGTCTAATGCCATCTGGTCCAGGTGCCTTGAAGGGACTGAGAGAATTGACAGCCCACCTGATTCTTCCAAACGTCACCATGCGACACGCATCCTGCCACCTGCTTGCACAGGCCCGCCCAGCGACGCCGCATGGATCGTCCGGCACAGGTTGCTGCAGAACGACACATTCAGGAAAACAATCTGCCAGTACGTGTGGCAGATGTTCGGCGGGCAGGTCAGCTACACGGCTCGGGCCCTGCAGCGCGAGAAGCGGCAGATCGTCCACCTTGCCCACACCATCGTCGATAGGTGAGTCGATCTCTGCGCACCAGTACGTGTGGCAGATGTCTGGCTGGCAGGTCAGCTACACGGCTCGGGCCCTGCAGCGCGAGAAGCGGCAGATCGTCCACCTTGCCCACACCATCGTCGACAGGTGAGTTGATCTCTGCACACCAGTACATGTGGCAGATGTCCGGCGGGCAGGTCAGCTAGACGGCTCGGGCCCTGCAGCGCGAGCAGCGACAGATCGTCCACCTTGGCCACACCATCGTCGACAGGTGAGTCAATCTCCGCCCACCCGTACGTGTGGCAGATGTTCGGCGGGCAGGTCAGGTACACGGCTCGGCCCTGCAGCACGAGCAGCGGAAGATCGTCCACCTCGCCCACACCATCGTCGATAGGTGAGTCGATCTCTGCACACCAGTACGTGTGGCAGATGTCTGGCGGGCAGGTCAGCTACACGGCTTAGGCCCTGCAGCGTGAGAAGCGGCAGATCGTCCACCTTGCCCACACCATCGTCGACAGGTGAGTTGATCTCTGCACACCAGTATGTGTGGCAGATGTCCGGCAGCAGGTCAGCTACATGGCTCGGGCCCTGCAGCGTGAGCAGCGAGAAATCGTCCACCTCGCCCACACCATCGTCGACAGGTGAGTCGATCTCCGTGCACCAGTACATGTGGCAGATGTCCGGCGGGCAGGTCAGCTACACAGCTCGGGCCCTGCAGCGCGAGCAGCGACAGATCGTCCACCTTGCCCACACCATCGTCGACAGGTGCGTCGATCTCCGCGAACCAGTACGTGTGGCAGATGTCCGGCGGGCAGGTCAGCTACATAGCTCGGGCCCTGCAGCGGGAGCAGCGACAAATCGTCCACCTCGCCCACTACCGTCGACAGTTGAGTCGATCTCCGTGCACCAGTACGTGTGGCGGATGTCCGGCGGGCAGGTCAGCTACACAGCTCGGGCCCTGCAGCGCGAGCAGCGACAGATCGTCCACCTCGCCCACACCATCGTCGACAGGTGAGTCGATCTCTGCACACCAGTACGTGTGGCAGATGTCCAGCGGGCAGGTCAGCTACATAGCTCGGGCCCTGCAGCGCGAGCAGCGACAAATCGTCCACCTCGCCCACACCATCGTCGACAGGTGAGTCGATCTCTGCACACCAGTACGTGTGGCAGATGTTCTGCAGGCAGGTCAGCTATACAGCTCGGGCCCTGCAGCGCGAGCAGCGACAGATCGTCCACCTCACCCACACCATTGTCGCCAGGTGGGCCGAAGGAGACAATGTACTTTTATTTTCTCTCAAAATACACAAAACATTTTTCCCACAACTGCAATAGTAAATATCCAATCTCCAAAAGTTGATATTATTCAATTAGCAAACTAAATAAAACCCATTTTGTTTTACTCTGCAAATATTGTCTGCATCCAAGTAGCCGCAACCATTCTTGCGTCAGTAATCAGCTGATCGTTAACATTCTTAATGTGAAGCTGAAAGAGAAAAGGGACCTCGCTGAATGAAATTTACAGTAAGGGCATTTTAGTCGAATCGGGTCAAAAATATAAATTTGTTGGTTTCGATTCGGTACAATTCCTTCCTTTACAGATTCATTCCGCTATTTTAGTGATAAGTAACCTAAAAGTATTTTAAAATAATCAGTTTAGCAGCATATGTCATGCAAACGAAAGGGGACTTGGGGTCGCTTAGATGGGAAATGTCATGGCCGGCGACTTCAGGTTCCATTTCCCAAATGTGCAGGCCCGTACCCATAGAGTTGTCAAGGGCATCAAAAAACTAGTCTCTCCTGACATCTATCGGGAGATGAGTGAGCTACTACAAGTTAATCATAATAGAAGAATGTTTACTAAGTCACCGTCTCGACAGTGTGTTTCTCCTTCATTCCTCGGTAATCTGCCCTCCAACTTGAGGTCCCTTTTCCAACTTCTTAATTTGTCATTAGAAATTACCAATTTTCACAATTAAATTGGAAGTGTATCCCATCTTTTAGTTTAGATTTAAAGACCTCAGCTTAGATTTTAAGTTTTCAGCTTTATTTTGATACCTAATTCATTTCTTAAATATTAATAATATTTTCTGTGGGAAGGTCCTCAAAGGGGGGTAGGTATTAAAATAGGATTATAGAGGAAACAACTGGCTTACCTGATGTTGAGTAGGCCATCAGAAAACATCAGTAGTGTTTTGTGTTTTTGATGGCCTACTCAACTTCAGGTAAGCCAGTTGTTTCCTCTATAATTCTATTTTATTAAATATTAATAAAAAATATTTTGTGTACGTTTCAATTTTTGGGCCTTAATTTCCTAAAATACCTGCTTTGATTTTATAAAGGTGTTTTTTGAATAAGCACTCGATTTTTGAATTATTTATTTCAATGTTTTTTATGGGTTTACTTTGTGTCTCGCTGGGAGACAAAGTATTATTTTTACTCGCTCATTTAAAAACCACTACTCTTTTAGAAATAAATCATTGTTAGCAATATTTTGGTTACTATTTGAAAAATAGATCTAAAAGTTTATTCCATTAAATGACTTTAAACTTTACCCAATCAATTCTTAGTATACTGGTTTACATAGTTCTTAAGTCTATAGTTAAATACTGATCAACAAAGAGACTTAAAAGTTAATCATTGTTTTCTCATGTTGCAGACAACAGAAGCATGTCATTCTATCCTCTTTCAACATTCTATCACTGGTCCTCAGTAACCACATTGTGTCATCCGACCAACCCCTGTCCCTCAGCAAAGCTGCCAAAGATGTGGCCTGGATGTCTTCTGTACTTTCTGTTATGGGAGCCTATGTCAAACAGGATGGTTAGTTAAATCTTTAAGTTCTAGTCATTTTAGGGAATTTACCCCAAAGTGAAGAAGCCATTACCAAAGGTCTCATAGTAACACCTAAGCCCGGGACCAACAACATTTTTATTTATAAATAAATTTAATAACTTTGCAAGCGCATGATAGCGCTTGCAAAAATGTTCCGATTAGAATGGAATTTGGCACAGGTGTGTAAAATAGTAATTATTTGGAAAACCAGTCCGATCAAACAATCAAAAGGGAGGAATCAAAAATCCCCAAATTTTTAGATTCCTGAGAAAGCAACCTAATGTTAACCATATATAAAATAAATGAAATCACCTAGCTTGCTTACTTTTTAATCATATTTTGTTCAAACTTGGTAACTTCACCTGATTGAGATCTGCTGGATTATAGCCTAAAATGCCTTGTTTTTAAATTTACGTTGCAGCAAATCCTAATACTCACTTCACATGTTACTCTTATGGAGAATATTTTTGCAAGCTTATTTACCGATACAATATACATTAATTTAACTTAATATGTTAATTTTACTTGATGTGATGCTACATGTGAATTTTTTAAGTATTTGGTATTCACTGAGTATGGTCTGCTGCATTCAGGGTATTATAAATTATTAATTGACACCTTTTGAAACAAGAAACATGTTGTTTTACTTTTAAATCTTCAACTCTTCCTTTTTGTCAAATACGCTGTTAACTGGTATTATGTGTCCTCAGTAGATGATCCACTATTATCTTTTTTGTTCCAATAATATCAATATGCAAAAATGAAGTCAGTTGGAGGAAATCATAGATTTCACCTAGATTATATTTACCTATATTTAAAAGTACATTTTACAATTAAAACCCACGCCAATTTATCCATTTGCAAAGACAAAGTACATTGAGTTCAACAAATTATGCCTTTATTTTCAAGAAACAAATCTCAATATTTAGACTGATCTCTCTAAAATTGTATATATGCTGCTGGATTATGTTACCTGACAACCAACCAACCTAAAACTAACTTTAATACCCTTATAGAGATTTCAATAGGAATTTCAGAGATGTGTTATATGAATTTGTTGTGGAAAATGTTTCAAATGTGGCATGTCGCTAGCACAGCTACCTTTAATACTTTCATCTTATTCCTTCAATTTAATTAAAACTAGTGCTAAATCTAAAGTAAGTATAAAGTAGGGGTATGCGAGTATTCGACCGGTCGAGCTTTTCAGTATTCAGCTCGGCTTGACTTTTTTCAAAAAAGCTCGACACTGGAGCCCAGAGTTGTTATCGGAAAGATATTATTGTGATCTATTTTTGGTCACGGTAAACCCGGAAGAGCGTTCCCTCCCAAGAAAAACATAAACAAAAAATATTCTCTAGTGATAAGGAAAGGACATTGACAGGTAACAAGAAATATTATCTCCATTTAGACGGAAATCAGAGCTGTATTTAGTTGACCTTGGAGAACCAAAATACAGCAATAAAGTCTATTGTTTTATCATGGCTTATCTCTTTAACGGTAAATCGTACAAGTTTCATTTTGGTCTCATTTGATTTATAATAATAAGACAAAAAATATGAGCCGTCATTTATTGTTATATGACAAGTAGTTTGTATTTTTGCATTTTATAGTAAGGATTCCTTATCTCCTAATTAACTCACGCACGCTGCACTGAGTCAGACCATGGCAAAAAACCGGGACAGGGGCTTGGAGTAAACAACCTCCACCCCCCCCGGCCACTGATAAGGATAGTGAGAGAGGTAGCTATTTCTTTCTTTCTCTCTATTCCATCCTTATTTCTGACATTTCTTCTTTCCAATTTTCTTAAACGTACATTGTTTTCTTTGCAAAAGCTCAGAAATGCAATTAATTTTAGGATGACAATAGATTATTTTTGTTATTAAATATTATTTCATTCATAATACATTTAACCATCAATATCATGCCACGATTGGGACTGCTATTTGTAATCATTAGGGGTGTGCGAGTACTCGATTATCGAGCTTTTTTCGAGCCGAGTTTACACTATTCGACTCGACTCAAAGTTTTGAAAAATACTCGGAAGTTCGAGTTGAGTAGTTACCCCCGCCGTTTACCCGGAATTGGTACGCGCGATCGCATTTTACGGTCGTCTTTCACACAGTCAACACCACTCATGACCAGCCACCATAAAACTTTTGTTAATTTTCTTGAATTAAAGTGGTTTTTGAGTTATTAATATCAATAAATTCAGTCTTGTCTTTTTCCTTTCTATAATTTTATATATTTTCTTACTTATGCTCAATGAGACTGGTTTAACTTTAATTCTTAAACCTATAACAATATGTTACAAAAACCCCTTTTTAAAGCAACAAGCGTAGATGTAGCTTGGCTTTTACGTCCTAAGGATGAAAGTTTAATAAAATTTTGAGTAATGATATAAAGTTATGTTAAAGATGGCCTGAATTATCGTTTATTTTCACTTGAAAACAGGTTTGCTTTTAATGCTTAGGAAAACAACCCAGTTTAGTAAATAAAAAATATTGCATTTTATGTGATCAATAATAAGCATGATAACTATACTACTTAACTACTACTACTACTATACTACTATACTACTACTTAACTACTACTACTTAACTATACTACTATACTACTGTATTACTTTGGACTTATACTATTCAAAATACTCGACTCGAAAAAAACTCGAAACTCGCGGGTATTTTTTAAAACTCGGCTCGACTCGACTTCAAAAATCAATACTCGCACACCCCTAGTAATCATCTTTGTGAACATTAAGAAAATCAATCTTGTTTTGAGATTGACGTCAGTTGTAACGTCAAGATCTTTCTTGACGTCAATCTCCCAAGATCAAACTCTGACACTCCTGTCCGTGATCCATGCGTCGTGCACTTCTTCGTACACCTGATGAGAGACCGACATCTAGAAACGCATACGAGTCATCAAACATCTCAGTGCATAAGCATGAGGCCACACGCATCTGCGCGTTTTGCCTGCTCCGTTCCTGAGCGCTAAGGCGTAGAAGGGGCGCGGCGACGACTCGAAGCCACATCGCAGTTCTGGCACCCTGAAAGATGGGATACCATACTTCTGCGTCACCAAAAAGTTAGCGCCGTAAGGCATGCTAAGGTAGTAGGCATGCGGCTGCTTCCTCCGAAAGGTGGTTAAGCAATAGGTACAGATGTACCAACCGTGGCTAGCTGTTTCGACGTTGTTTCGTCTCATCAGACACAGATAGACAGCAGATTCCAGCTGTCACTGTGTTACAGCGTTCTCACATTTAGAGAACCATTCTTCTACGGTCAGCGTAGGAGAACAATCTCAACTACGGATCAATCTTGTGTTTGACTAAGTGTAAATATGTTATTTTTTTAAGATATAACCACTTTAAACCCTTTCCATTAACTCCTTTCAACTCTTGAAATTAATTTTGTAGTACCTATATGTAACTAGAATGATTATTTAAGTTTAACTCTTTATTTTAAAGTGAAAGCATTGTGGAACTG
The DNA here is from genome assembly GCA_035578135.1 of Flexamia atlantica. Lineage (NCBI taxonomy): Eukaryota > Metazoa > Arthropoda > Insecta > Hemiptera > Cicadellidae > Flexamia > Flexamia atlantica. The sequence continues at coordinate 128,599,921 of JAQJVK010000001.1, read as the reverse complement.
GGGAGTCAAATTATAAATGTAGATTTTAAATTTGTTATTTTTCTACATAAATAATTTTTTGAGCCAGTTTGATCAATTTTATGTAACATAATACAAAATATTGATTAAACTCTCAGATCATTAACTTATTTTGGAGATAAGCTCTCTAGTTTTGAGCTGGCGTTAAGTTAAGTTATGCAAACATGAGTCTATTGTATCTTTTAAAATTAAAATCAAGCTTCATAATTTGGTGGTTGTTAAAAAGCTCGGCTCGAGCTCGAAAACTTTTGAAAAAACTTGGCTCGAGTTCAAAAATCACTATTCGCACACACCTAGTATAAAGCATGAAATATTTGTTGCAGGAAACACTATGGAGTCATTAAAACAAGATATTTCAATTCACAAATCACTTGTGAAGATTGATGGAGAGAATATTCACCTTGTCAGTGTCCATGCACCACAATACAAAATAGATCCTAACAGGATCAAAGGTAATATACCTGAATCTTATCTGTAACAATTCATCTAAGTACATTACATCGTTTGGAAAATATATTTTCTCCTGCCTGCTTTGTTTAGTCAAGTTTTACTGGAATGAGGGACTGAATTAATACTTTGTCTCCCATTAGGAGAAAAGTGATAATTTTGTTTCTCACCAGGAGTTCAGTGATTACTTTGTCTCCCACCGAAAGTAAAGTGATAACTTTGTCTCTCAATGGGGTCAGCAAAATCAATGAAACCAATAATTAAAAATAGAGAGCCTTCAGATTTTTATGCAGACATACAAACATTTTGCAGCTCAATTGATTACAGGCGCTAACAGCAGATTAACAACAGAAAAAACAGAGCAACATAAAAACTACAAAAATACAATCAACTTTTATTTTTAAGTTGTGTTTAGTGTCAATACATTAACTGTTTATGCATTTACACAATGCAAGTGATTACTTTGTCTCTCAACATTGGTATTACGTGGATTTAAACTCAGAATTCCTCCAAAGTTCAACACGCTGACGATTGCACCACCGACTCACTCCTCCTCTTGATTTGTTGTTGAGTATTAAATAGTATCAACACTTTACGCTTTTCTGGAATAAATATTATGATAACTGCCAGACATCAGGCCTCTCGATATTCTGCCTCATGCTCTTGTAAGTACATTAGTCACTTGACTAAGTCAGAGACTGTAACAATCCTCAGTAGCGCATTGACCAACACTAATACCTCTGACCAACGCAGGTTATCGTCTCGGCCAGGAGACCATGTGTATAGCAGTGCCACTCCTCATGTTGCAACAGTACGTCAACTCTTGTATGCATTTCATCATTGGGCCAGCTATCATCACTGTAGTGATGCAACACATGGGAGACTCTGGCTACATTACCAAGCGTGAGTCTTCTCTGCTCTTTGATATCTCCATTAAATTACAAGGCAATAAAAATAATTCTGGTGTTTGGTAAATATTTAAAAGTCTATGATGAAATAATTATGGTGATTGTAAACTGAATTGATATTTTCACAACATGTGTAACTCAGAAGACAGGATTTTCTTCTTTTCCCAAGTTGTTCCCCTGAGATTTCTTAGATTGTTTCTCTGAGATTCCCAGGATTAAAACTTGAATTATCTTTGTAAAAAAATATCCTTGACCTATAAAGCTCAAGGATCTATAGCTTTATAGTGTTGTTTATAGTGGCTAAATTCAATCCAGTACAGTATTTTTGAAAACCATTCTCTAGTTTGTTATGGCTGACTAATTGTTTGATTGGTTATAGGCCAGCTTTTTGAGAAATACCAGTTTCTTCGAGGTCTACTGTCCCAAGAGTTTGTCCTATTCAAGGAATGGGAAGCAAAGGTAATTCAGTAATATTTGTTTGAGTAAAGATATAATAGTTTTTTTACACTATCTTTGAAGTTTATTGTAATGATTTTGATGGCACAATAATATAATTAAATCCTTAACAATTATCAAAGCAAAATCATTTAAAAAGAATGCTCACACAGATCTGCCTATTGTACTGGGCAGTGGAGCTGAATCACGAATGTGGTCTTAACTTGATGAAAAAGTGTCGGCTGGCTGTCCTTTGTGATTTGAAAATCACGAAACATCAATAATGGAGATTTGCCTCATTTCTACGTCTTTGTTCATGTTCCTTTATCTCATCTTTTACCAGATGTTTTATTCCTGAATCTCTAGGTCAGATTACCCGGCTTTCGGATTTGAGGGGTTCTACAGTAAATATTAAAGCCCTTTACAACCTACCAGATGTTGGAATTTGTAATCTTGTTCCTCATTGACTTTTTTGGTATCAAGTTTATAACAGCTGTCATGTATGTCATGTGTTTGCTATGTTTATTATTTTTGTTGAAAATAAACTTACTTCCAATATGGACTTAAAAACCATACTGCGTTGTCGTTTCATTCCTATTATTATAAAGGAAAATCAATAATTAACAAGTGGTTATGGGCCCAGATTCGTTTTTATTGTAATATATTATCTCTGCGGCATATTTTGAACTGTATAATTTATAGGGAAGCGTTTAAGAAATATTATAGTAAATTTCATTGTATGAACACTTAATAATTACCATGATGGGAGACAAAGTTGTATACTCCACATCAGCCCCTGGAATTTCTAAGTTGAAAGGGTCTACCAACTATGCAAGTTGTAAATTTGATATGAAGATGGCTCTAAAATATGATGGATTGTGGAATTGCATCGAACCACGAAAGACTACTACAGAGACGACACCGATAACTGTGGATCCGGACAAAGATGAGAGGGCACTCGCCAAGATCGCCATGCACCTGGAGGCAGCTCCAAAACTACATGTCAGGACGGCCACATCAGCGAAGGAAGCATGGGACATCTTAGCAAAGCAGTATGAAGTCAAGAGCACAAACAGGAGAATATTCCTGCTGGACCAGCTTTTAGATTTAAAGTTGGAAGTATGCAACAACATGAGTGAGTATATTTCTAAATGTCTTGACCTCAATGCTCTACTCGCTGACATAGAGAAACCTGTGGACGATGAAATGAAGGTGTGTCTACTTCTAAGAGGTTTGCCTGAGTCTTACAGGGCATTTAGGATGGCAGTCGAGAGTACAGATAAAGTAGAATATAGTAAAGTACTAGAAAAATTAAATAGCATGGCTAAAAAGGATACCACTGAGTCCTCAGAAGTATTTTCAACTTTTAAAAGCACTACTGGTAAGCATTTTCTAACCAAATCAAATAATAATCAAGCTAATTCTAATAATAGCTCAAAAACGAGGAAGCCTTTTATTCCTACATGTTACAAATGTAGAAAGGCAGGCCATATGATAAGATATTGTCCTGAAAATAATCAAGCTAATTTTAGTAACAGCTCAAAGGTAGGGTCAATTTCAAAAATTGGTAAGTCAGATGGTAAAAATAAAAATAAAAATGTAAGTTGGATAACTGCCCTGAATGTAAAGGTAGAACCACAAAGCTGGTACATAGACTCGTGTTCTGACAATCTTTCTAAAAGTAAAGAAAATTTTCAAACGTTTAACTCAAATGAGGGAGTTAAAGAGGTCACAGTCGCTAACAATACCAAAATTTACTCTGCAGGTTCTGGGAAAGATTCTGTGAACCTTAAAAACTTTGGTGAGAGAGTGATATCGGACGTGACATGTACCAGATTTGTCTACGAATTTGCTATCTGTGAGCAAAATAGCTAGTAAAGGACAAGTTATAGTTTTTGATGACAAAGGATGTAATATTTACATCAAAGATGGGTTTTCAGTGAGAGGTGAAATCTGTGGAACTGGAACAAATGTAAACGGACTGTATCGTTTGGATACAGAGAGTAAATGTGATATTAATCCAAATGTTGGTAATTTAGCTATGTCTGCTCAAGTTGATCAGTGAGTTAGTATGGATCTTCAAAATTTATGGCACAGGAGGCTGGGTCATTTGAATCATGTTAGCATGGGTATTTTAAAAAAAGGGATGGCTTTGGGTGTTGATTTTCCTAGTCAGAGGCCAGAACCGTGCATTCCCTGTGTGGAGGGGAAACACTCCAGAGAATCTTTCCCAACCACTCCAAGTAAGAGAGCTGAGGCAAATCTAGAGTTAATTCATACGGATGTCTGTGGGCCTAATATTCAATCGCTTCAAGGTAATCGCTTCATGCTAATATTTATTGACGACTTCACTAGAATGACCTTTGGTTATTTTTTGAAATCAAAGGATCAAGTAGTTGATTGTTTTCTGAAGTTTAAGTCCTTAGTTGAAAATCAGACCAACCAGACTATAAAAACTGTTAGGTCAGATGAAGGCGGGGAGTACATGAATGCGAAACTAGAAGGAGTGTGTAATAGATTTGGAATAAGGCACCAGGTTACTACTCGGTACAGTCGTGAGCAGAATGGGGTAGCTGAGCGTGCAAATAGAACTATTATTGAAAAAGCTAGAAGCATGCTGTGACTCAAATTTAAGCAAGGATTACTGGCAGTATGCTGTGGAGGTAGCTATTTATCTTAAGAACCGAAGTCCTACGAAAGCTGTTTTCGGAGTCACTCCACATGAGAAATGGACTGGATCGAAAGTTGACCTCAGTCACCTTAGAGTTTTTGGGTGCATAGGCTATGTGCATGTACCTAAGGAGAGAAGGACCAAATTGGACTTTAAGAGTGTTCCTCACATTTTTGTAGGTTACAGTGAGGAAGTCAAAGGTTACAAATTGGTCGATCCTAAGTCTCCCCATAGAGTGATTTATTCTAGAGATGTAAAGTTTTTTGAAAACATGTTTTATAAAGGGCATAAAGAAAATAATGGTGGTGAAACTATACAACCAGTTGAGAACATGGTAAGCATCCAGACCACCAAACTCAATGTACCTCACAGGAATCCTGAGGCAGAAGAGGAGAGCTTCACTCCCGATAGTATTAACATTGAGCAAGATGATGGCGATGTTGGAACTGAAGAATCCACTGAAGGGGATTCGAAAAATGAAGAGGAAGGTGTTGAAATCAATGTTGGTGGTAGGTACCCTCTAAGAGTAAGAAAAACTAAAATGTATCCTGATTTTGTTACCTACATGATTACCCAAGAGCATGGGCGTCCGGAGGGGGGGGCCAGGGGGGGGCGGTTGCCCCCCCTGAGAAAAGGAAAATATATATAAAATACATGAAGTTTTTAAGTTTGTTCAAGTTGACCAAAAAAAGTTAATCTCCGTAATTTTTAATCAGGGATGGTCGGTTCCCAAAATTTCGGGAAAATTGAATTCCCGATTTCTTGGCGGGATTTTTATTCACTTCGGGAAATTTTTGGGACGTGATCGTTTTAGCGATCGCAACTAAACTGCTTTGCAAAACTCGCTACCGGCTGCGGCTGCGGAAAACGAACTCGCGAATTTGCCGATTACCGATCGCAAATTAACAGCAGATCCAGGTTAGCACGATCATCCGCTAGAACTGTCGTGCATATTAGCCGATCGCTAATAAACGGCAAGTGCAGCTTTGCAAACCTTGTGATCGGCCGCTAAACCCACGCGTGTATTTGCCAGTAGCGGACATACGGCAAAAATAGCTTCAGGCTATTCGCGAACGTCCACGAAATACGCTAGCGCGTATCTCCCGATCACGGATAAACGGCCGGTGTAGCTTTACGAAACTCGCGATCGGCCGTTGAAAATGGTCGCGCGTATTTGCCGATCACGAACAAACGAAGAATCTAGCTTTGCGAAATTCGCGAACAGCTGCGTATTTGCCGATTACGGATAAACGTCCGATGTTGCTTTTCGAAACTCGCGATCGGCGGTGTTTGCCGATCGCTGATAAACGACAAAAATGTACCATTGCGTACTCAAAATCAAAATCAAAATTTCTTTATTCATTGTCATATAGTACATCTTGGTACAAAGAATAGTGTCAAAGTACAAGGGTATGACAAAGTCATTATGCAATATATAAATAAAATCTAATTACAATAATATAGAGTCCCCTTTTTCTTACATCCCTCTTTTTTATTTGTTCTTTATTGAAGTATAATACTCTTCTAAACTGTACAGACCTAGCCCAGTAATGTATTTCTTTAGTTCAGTCTTGAATTTAACTTTATTCACTTCAGTTTTTATATAATTTGGAAGAAAGTTTATAAATTTATTACCCGCATATACAGTCTTTGTCTTAAAAAGTTCTAAGCGATGCCGATCAGTAATTAAATTTTCTCTATTTCGAGTAAAATAGCCATGATTAGGAATTTTATTATTGAGCTGTTCATTATTTACTACAAATAAAATTGATTCATATATGTAAAGTCCATATACAGTCAGAAACCCTAAGTTTTTAAAATGTTCTCGGACTGAATCAGTTTGTTTCAAATTTAAAAGAATTCTTACAGCCTTTTTTTTGAATTTTCAACAATTTATCCATATTTTTTTTACTAGTTGCTCCATAAATTGCTATACCAAACGCTAAATGTGACTGTATATGTGAGTAATAAAGAGATTTTAAAACATTTGCTGAACTCAAAAAATACATTTGTTTTAAAACATACAGTCCTGAATTCAATTTACCAACAACAAAGTCAATATGGTCATCCCAGGTCAAAAATCTATTTATTCTCAAACCCAGAAAGGTGGTTTCATTCACCTCTGACACAGCCACTGAATTAACCGAAACATTTGGATTGACAACTTGTCTATTTTGACGAGTAGAAAAGGTTATAAATTTCGTTTTCTCTGAATTCAAAAATAAATTGTTCGATTTGAAGAAAAAATCTAAATTTTTCAAATTTATGTTTACTTGCTGCTCTAGCTCATTTTCTGATTTTGCTGATACTTTGAGATTAGCATCATCAGCGTACTTGCATAATAGATTATTCTTACTATCAATGTTTACAGATATTTCATTGACATAGCAAAGGAATAAAATGGGTCCCAGTATTGATCCTTGAGGTACCCCAGTATCTATAGGCAATAATTTTGAATTTATTTTTTGAATTTCTTTTCTTTCTGTGACTTTAATTACTTCTACAAACTGATATCGATTTTGCAGAAAAGATTTGAACCACTCTAGATAAACCCCCTTCACACCCATTTTCCAGAGTTTTTTAAGAAGAATATGATGATTTACTGTATCAAAAGCTTTTGATAAATCCATAAAGACGCCAGTTGTTAGTTCACCCTTATCAGTTGAATCTATTACAGAATTGAGGAAATCTGATGTTGCAGTTATTACTGATTTACCAGTTCTGAAACCATGTTGAAAATTGTTTAGAAGTTTGTTTTGTTCTAAAAAAGTGTAAAGTCTATAATGAACAGCTTTTTCAAATATTTTAGATATGGAAGGTAAAACTGAAACCGGACGATAATTTGACATGTCCTGTTTATTACCTTTTTTATGAATTGGAACTATTTTAGATATTTTTAATTTATCAGGAAAAATTCCGGTGATGAAAGAAGAATTTATTAAATGTGCCAATACTTTTGAAATTTGTAATTTGATAGCTTTTAGTAACATTGTTGGAACTTCATCAAATCCACTTGAATATTTGTTCTGAAGTGAATCAATAATTGCTATAACCTCTTCATCAGTTATTGGAGATAAACGTAGAGTTGGTTTGGATTGTGTTTGAAGATTAAACAGATTGCAGTTTTCTTCAGGCTGTATCTCAGTGTCTGAAACCACCTTATCTTTACAAATATTGTTGCCTATTGAGGTGAAGTATTTATTAAATTGATTGCTAACAACCTGGGGTTCAGAGTAGATTACTTGATTTTCTTTTAAAATTATATTTTCATATTTCTGTATTAAATTTTTACCAATTTCACTATTAATAATTTTCCATGTTGTTTTTGATGAATTTGAAGAGTTCTTAATCTTTATGTCGTAATAATTTTTCTTTACCTTACTTAATTTATTTCTAAATATTTTATTTATAATTTTAAGTTTACCAGTTAATTCCTTATCCCTACTTGAACGTGCCAATTTACTTTGTTTTATTATGTCTTTTCTTTCACAACGAAGGTCCTCAGTCAGCCATGGACATTTTTTATTAACTTGTTTCACTAATTTATAGGTAAATACAAGGTTGAAATAGTAATTGAAAATTTCAAAAAATCTATCATACTTTTCCTAAAAACACTTGTTGCCAATTTTCTTTCTCTAGTAGAGAAATAAATAGTTCAATATTTTCCTTATAAAAATCCCTCATTTTCCTTATGAATTGTACCTTCTCATTTTTATTTCTCAACAAATGCATTAACTCAAATACCTGGCCATCATGGTCAGATAGGAGTGTTACAACTCCCTCTATTTTGAAGTTACATTGGGGTATGTTAGTTACAGCATTGTCAATTGCAGACTCTGAATCATCAACGACCCTAGTAGGGAAGTCAACTAAATATATCATTCCATTACTCCTTAAAACATTTTTGAAATTTCTGTATTTGCTATCGGATTTTAAAACATCTATATTTAAATCCCCAATGATCAAAATGTTCTTATTCTTTTTGGTTAAAAACTCAATAAGTAAGTTAAGCCGGTCTAAAAACTGACCGCAATCTACTCGCAATCGTGTGTGAAAACCAATCTTATGTATTCACTAATAGCGGTCAATCGACGGAAATACCTTGCTAGAAGGCGTGACAGTGATGATTGTTCATATTATTGGCCACATAATGGTCGGCTAAAATTTTGCAATGGCACTGGTTTTGCCTATTGATTCAATTTCCTAAACTAATTCAGGATGTAATTGAATCGCAGCTGAAAGAATTATTATTTTTCATAAATAAGTAAAAAAATTTACAAAAGTAAAGCACTTGAGACTTTTAAATTAAATTTACAAACAAACTAAAAATTGGTATCATAATTGAAGAAACAAATGAGTGTGTTTGAAATCTTTTTAAAGGTAACTCTGGTTTTTAGACAGCCAAAAATACGTTTTCAAGTACTTTTATCTCACTGTTTCTCCATAAGAGGGCTGCGGGCCCAATAAGGGATACCGGTATATTTTCCACACCCCAATAAAACCCCAGGAAAAAATAACTGTTTGCCCCCCCTGGGAAAATATCCTGCGGGCGCCCTTGCCCAAGAGGATCAAGAGCCGAGTAGTTATCAAGAGGCAATAGAAGATCCAAATAAAGATTTGTGGAAGCATGCTATGGAGGAGGAGTATGCCTCGTTGATTAAGAATAACACCTGGACTCTGTGATGAGGTAAAACACCGAATCACGTGACCGCGGGGTTGAAATTCACCAAAGTCGGTTAAGGTGGGGAGGACACGCTGTTGACTCGCCCTCACTCCTGCCCGCGTCTTCGTCAAATTAGCTTGTGCAAATTTCGCTGCGAGTGCCTTTCGGGAAAAGATTTTGAAAATTTTGTGGTTCACTCTTTCTCACATAAATAACGGAATATAATCAACCTTTCATACCCCAAGGGTAATTGAATTGGAATTTAGTTTCGAAAAGTAAGAAAAATTAGAGAACGTGCAAAATGATCGTGTTGAACAGTGAAATCTGGTGACCACAAATTCAAATTTTTAAGTCCCGCACTGAATTTATTAGTCTTTTTGAGTGAGCAAGTTAATAATCAGTATATTAAAATCATCAAGGCACTCCAGCTAGGCGCAGTAATTGTTTTAGTTAAATTTGTGTATTTTATGTTGGCCATGTGTTCGTTAAGTGTATGTTGAAACCTGTGAGTATTATTATTACTTGTGAATTAGGGTGAATTCTGTATTTGTTATCTATTTATAAGTTAGAGATGTTCACCATTAATTAGTATTTTTATATAATTTATGTGATTTTTCTGTTAAATCTGAATTCTCTGTTTCAAATTCAAAAATAGATATAATATACTGCTTTCTGACTGTGATAAATATTGAAGTAAACTCAAATACTTTCGAATTAACTGGCTTATACTTAACTCATAATAATTTTCTTGGATCTTAGTAAATGAAATAAAGCACCACTATGGATTTTTAATGTATACGGATCCTGGTGAAATAAAATAAAAGCTGTGTTTTTGGCAGATTTCAAAACTAAGAACAATTTATTAAATAGGCTCTATAATTAATTTTCTACTGTTGGGTTGCGCTACTCTGTAAATTCAGACCCTTTATATAAATTACAATTTGCAATCAAACAATTAACAATGACTCCCATTAGTTATGTCAGAGTCATTACAGTTGTTATCTGTAATTTACTATATAACAACAAAGTCGAAACCTCTGAGGAATAGTGGTAGAGGGAATTTTGCAAATAAGGTTCTGGCCGGAACTGTGAATCAAAGCCAACCCGAGCCTCTAAGATATATTTTTAATAGGACAGAAACAATTTGCCATTAGCGCTGCAGCCTGGTCCGTGTATATTAATTAATTTGGAAGTGGTGAAAAGCAAAAATATGATCCATTGAAAAAGTATATCAAGCCATATTAAGCCTGTATCAATTCTTTCAGTAACAGTTCTCGCATGATTTGAACTTGTATTTGCAATTTCATATTAAAGTAATATATAATTAGAAATGTATCGATATAGGGAAATACAGTCATTACTATAATCATTTGATTGATTATTTCTAATCCTGGTGTGATATTGGTATTTTGCAGTATTTTTGGTATATAACAGATAATATTTCGATTCTGGTCAAAATAAATTAATTAATCAAATTTCATATTTTACAGTTTATTGGTGAACTATTTTAAAAATGCAGCGATTAACATAGGCCTAATATTTTAGAGTTTAATTGATTTTTATGCAATATTAAATTTCGATTCTCATGAAACTGTAAGATCCACAAGTAAGCCTCTGGGTAGAAATGATTTTGTGAATTAAATGGAATTTGGTCGTAATCAAGGGCAGCATCTTTCCACTGTTATGCACTCTGCAAATCATAAAATATAAGTAGGGGGAAACTATTATAATTTATGTGAAGAGTAAGTTGAAATTGTGATTAGAGGCAGTGAGCTATAATAAATATAATAATATTTATTTATTTTTCTTCACAACTCTTGTTGATCTACCTCAAGGTAAAAATGTAAAATGTAAGTGGGTGTATAAAATTAAAAGAGACTGTAATGGAGAGATTGTTAAGCATAAGGCAAGACTGGTAGCAAAGGGTTTTACTCAAAAATATGGCGTTGACTATGAGGATACTTTTTCACCAGTGGTAAGATTTGAAAGTTTGAGGGTTTTTTTGCATTAGCTGTTAAGTTTGACTTATCCATTGATCACCTCGATGTAACATGCGCTTTTTTAAATGGAAAGTTGAAGGAAGAGATATATATGCGTCAACCTGAGGGTCTTGTAAAAAATGACTCAGAAACAAAAGTCTGCAAACTAAACAAGGCCATATACGGTTTAAAGCAGGCATCGAAAGTCTGGAATGAAAAATGTGAGATTGTGTTGCAAGAAATGGGGTTTACACAACTAGAGTTAGAACCGTGTATCTTTGCACAGTTTACAGAAGGCAAACTTGCTATTATAGCTTTGTATGTAGATGACTTTCTTCTGCTCAGCAATGATGATGACTTAAAATCAAATGTTAAATTACAGTTAAAAGGATATTTTGAAATCAAGGATCTTGGTGATGCTAAAAATGTACTAGGAGAATAACTAGGGAAAATGATATCCTGAGAATTGATCAAACAGCTTACATTGAGAAGATTTTGGCACGATTTGATATGACTGATTGTAATCCTGCCAACACACCTATGGAAGAAGGGCTAGACCCAGCCAGAGATAAACAGTAACAACTTGCAGTATCAGGAGCTGATAGGCAGTCTTATGTATTTGTCAGTGTGTACAAGACCTGATATTACTTTTAGTGTGACGAAATTAAGTCAGTATAACACCTGTCATTCTGAAGAGCACTTTAAGTATGCCAAACGAGTTTTAAGATACTTAAAGGGAACCAAATCTTATTGCATTACGTTCACAGCTGATGAAGAACCTCTACATGGTTTTGTTGATGCCAGTCATGGAAACAACTTCGATGGAAAAAGTTTTACTGGATATATTTTTAAACTATGTGGAGGACCTGTGTCTTGGGGAAGTAAGAAACAGAGATGCATGACTGATTCCTCAACAGAGTCAGAGTATGTAGCAATGGTTCAGGCATGCAAGCAAGCAATGTTTCTGAAACACTTGTTGGAAGAGCTGGGAATATTTCTTGAGCATGTAAATTTGTATTGTGACAACATGCCAGCAATGAAGATTTTACAAAAGAGAACCGTGAATGACAAGACCAAACATATAATTCGCAAACAGTTATTTGTCAGAGACATAATCAAGAGAAAACTAATTGTGCTGAATTACGTTCCAACTTCCAGGATGGTGGCTGACATTTTAACCAAATCACTTGGCAAAATCAAGCATGATGGTTTCTTGACCGACCTTGGTATTATTACCTCAATGAAGGATCAAGATTAAGGAGGGGTGTTGGAATTTGTAATCTTGTTCCTCATTGACTTTTTGGTATCAGGTTTATAACAGCTGTCATGTATGTCATGTGTTTGCTATGTTTATTATTTTTGTTGAAATAAACTTACTTCCAATATTTACTTTAGAAACCATACTGCGTTGTCATTTCATTCCTATTATTATAAAGGAAAATAAATAATTAACAAGTCAAGAGTACACTGAACATGGATTGTTACGAAAGTACACAACACATTTTGAAAACAAACACAACATTGAGATCTGACAATTTGATTAAAGTGTAAACCTAAACCATAATTATACTACCAGTAACTTTTAATTTGACTTTTATACAAGTTTCCTTTATATGATTAGTAAATGCTTAAGCCAACTAAGATGCCCTTTATTCTATTATAATTCATCAAATAATGTAGTGGCTCACCTTTTCAGCTTACACACAAATGTCGTAAGTAAAACTTAGCTATATCTATGTGGTTGGAAAGTTCCAGTGTGTATTGTTGTGCCTGCATATCTGTTTGACAACAGGAGTTCGACGAAGCGCTCTCGAGGCTGGAACTGGTCAACATCATAGAGAGCGCAGCAGAGGATCAGCTGACCCTTGGCAACCATCGCAAGCTGCAGCTCATGTTCTGTAACCTGCTCTATCCCTTCCTCTCTGGGTACCTCTCTATTGGAAACTTTCTTCTCCAGGTAACCTTTTTTCATCATACTGACTCAGAAACATATGTTGTCTGTTGCTTTTTGTTAGCTCGAAAGTTACCCATTGCTGTCCTAGTCCGGGAAAAACTTTTTCTCATAGTAAGTCAGGAAAACAGAAGTAAGCAATCAGCTGATTTGCAGCAAACCGACGTTTAATGCTTGTTTATTAGTTACTTCTTAGAGGAATGTAGTGGCAGCAGCACTGGCAGCAGTAGCAAATGTTTGTTCTGTTTGTTATAGGTTAGGATTGAAAGATTGAGGAAAGTATTGGTTTATGCAAGGACTACGATTACGTTATGATTGAAAGTATGTTTCTGAGTAGTATGATAAAAAGTATCCTACGTTACACGGCTGGAAAGATTTACCGTACTCGCATGACAATCCCGCGAACTATCGTGGTCGTCTGGCAAAACAGTACTCTCCGGTCTAGTTAAGCAATGTACTATTCCAAGCCTCACAACCATCCTCATAGTCGCATCATAATGAAGCTACCAACTTCCCGTAAGCCGACAGTATTCACCGTTCTGTTTAACATTCTTCAGCCACACTTTTGCCCTCTTACGTTTTACTTGTTGCCCACAGTTGAGTGGCTTACTATTTATATGCCATTTTGATGATATTTGCCTCGTGCATTATTGAAATAAAGGGTGTGGAATTTTCATAGAGCTATAAATTTACAATAGACAAGATACAGCGGTTATGATATTTGTTCGACCGTTTTAACTAAAAAAATACCTTTGATGCAGCAGACTTGCATATTCACCAAATTTCAAATGCTTGATTAAATAATTTACTCAAAGCCTCACTTCAGGTAAAATCAACTTTCCTCCGAAAATAAATTTGTAAAAATATTCTCCATAAGAATAATATAAGAAGTGAGATTCATTTTAAGCGAACGTAGTGTGGACAATTAACAAAATTAAAATTTGTCCAAGGATTCCCTTTAATTAAAGATCAATAGCTCCAGCATTATTTTGCCATTTTATAAGTTTAGGTAAGAAAACGCTCTGTGAATTAAAGGTGGGGGTGGGTGAGTACTCGACAGTCGAGTAATTACTCGAGTAGTTGCTACTACTCAAGGTTGAGTCAAGTAGTTCAAACTACTCAACTCAAACAAGTCGAGTAGTTAGTTACTCCTGCCGTTTACATGGCGATCGAATCTACATGCGATTTATGTTTGTTCGATCGAATTCAACAGCCAATCGCGAGTTACACAAAGCTACATCTGCTACATCTGAAGTCGGCAGATTGTTTATCGCGGCCGCTCGCTAGTTTCACAATAAGCAGTATTTTCTGCTCATTTGTTGCCGGCAAATGTGCACGACTGTTTTTTACAGTCTATCGCTAGTTTCGCAAAGTTGTATTTAGTTTATTTAGGATCGGCAATCACACGCGATCGTTTTTCACGGCCGACCGTGACTTTTGCAAGGCTACATTTGCCGATTTTGGTGATCGGTAAATACTCGCGATTGTATTTCGCGGCAGATCGCGAGTTTTGAAAAGCTACATCTGCTGTTTATCCGCGACCGACAGATATGCGCTATCTATTTTCGCAGCCGCCCACAAGTTTTTCATGACAATAACCTCAACAATATTTCATTAACTCATAAAAGAATGGATTTTGACAGTTATCTAGAAATACCATCTCTCAGAATTTGAAAATTGAAAACTTGCAGCTATATTTAGCTCTGACCTAACACTTAACAACTTCAAATTTGTAATCATAGTTTATTTTTTGAATGATACACAGCTTTCATTTCTGTCTCATTTGATTTGTAAAAATTAGAAGATTGTGGACTTCATGAAACAATTAGTTAAGTTTTGTAATTTTTGTATTGGGGGGATATCTTATTCTTAACTAGTAGCAGCTGTGTCACTCTTGCTTTAGTGACTGGATGTCAAAAAACAATAGATCAGCAGTCAGGCAAGGGGGTGGTGTTGGGTTTAGATAAGTAAACAAATAACTGGGCATAGCTCTCCTATCTGATCTTGTTTTTAATTCTTTCTTCCACAATTTCCTAGCTAAGGTTTTAATTTGGGCCAGCAATTATTTTTAGGAAAAATATAAACCTGTTTTAATAGTTAAAATAAGAGGCTAACTAGGGGCCCCATGCGCAAAATTGTGCATTTTTATGTTATTTCTGTTTTATGAGAAACTTACCTACGGTTAAAATAAATTGTATGGCTTCAAACTCACCGTTAGTAACCAAATTAATCTTTTCAATTTAAATTGAAAGATATCACTGAAATAAACAAAAGCCTAACTGAACAAAACACAAACACTTTTAGCGAATTTCCCCTATTGGGAAGAAGCTATTACCGTAGGTCTCATGGTAAGACCTAAGCCTGAGACCATGATAACTTTTCGTTTTGGGGCCCCCATAGCAAAAAACACCATTCGTTCGAATTTCTATATATATATATATATATATATATATATATATATATGTGTGTCTGTAAGCACGATAGCGCTCGCAAAAATGGTCCGATCGGAATGAAATTTGGCACAGATGTGTAAAGTAATAATTATTCGGATGAGTTCGAAAACCAGCCCGATCGGACCACTGGAAGGGGGGGGTAAAGGGGGGTAAACCCCCCCAAAAATGGGTTTTTTGGGTTTTTCACATAGAAAAATAAAAATAATCCAATTTTGTTTGGCACGATTGAATTCAGCTGGAAAAAATAAACAATTTAGTATTTTGAATCATTGCTCTATGTCCATTGGTTACCGAGATATTGAAAGTGGTAATCACAGTACGTTGTCCCTATGTTAACCTTATGGGAAATAAGTAATTTTCTATATCTCGCTTATTTCACAACATATCTCAATAAAACTTGGTTTGTGGCTTCATTTAGATGAGATCTAATGCATTTTAGTCTAAAATTCCCGATATTTTCCATTTTTATGGCAGCAAACCTGCATACTCATTTCCCATGTTATCGTTATGGGAAATAAAAAATTCTATATCTTCCTTATTTCAACGTGTCTTGATGAAACTTTGTATGTGGCTTCATCTATTTGAAATATACTGGATTATGGCCTAAAATACCCTATTTTTACATTTTCATGGCAGCAAACCTGCATACTCATTCTCCATGTTATTAACCTTTTGGGTAATAAAAAACGTTGTGTACTTTGCTCATTTCTCAAAATATCCTGATAAGAACTGGCATGGTGCTTCATACAGTTAATATCTACTTGATTATGGCTCAGAATACCCAAATCATCCAATCCCTGAGGCAGCAAACCTGTGTACTCTCTTTCCCAATGTTAACCTTATGAGAGATAAATAAAATTGGATGGCTTTTTTATACCTCAACATATCTTGATAAAACATGTTATGTGGCTTCATATAGTTTAGATATATTGGATTTTAGCCTATGATACCTCATTTTCAAATTTCTGTGTCAGCAAACCTGCATTTTCCATACTAATCTTATGGAGAATAATTTATTTTTGAATAGCAATTGTGGGCATTTGGCAAGTCACAGGATGAGGGAAAAGGGCACAAATTAAATGTTTTAATGTCAGGGACTCAGGAAAAGTACTGTAATTTCTTAAAGTTTGCTAGAAAACAAAAAATAACATCAAATAACTGCCATTTAAGTAGCATTGGGATCTAAAACATCTACTTTGTTTACATTAAAACATGTGAGCTGATGTTTCATTCAAAGCCATATGGTGGATACAGACATGTGGCTTATTTAAAGGCCAGATAATGAAATATGTCAAATAAATGTTCTATAGCAAATACTGATGATGTTTATGAAATTTTTTACTCAATCTTAAACAGCTGGTAATTTCCCCATATGATTAAATTGGGAAAGCCAGCTGTTTTGAAGTTTTGAATATTGCATTTTCGTGCCAAGTATAGGCTATTATTTTTTTATAGCCTTTTGCTCCTAAAAGCCACTAGGAGAGAATGTATTTTTGCACGCTTTCTTTTGAATGTATATTGATTTTACTTGATGCGAGACTTCATTTAAATTATTTATTTATGCACTTGAAATTCGCTGAGTATGCAGGACTGCTGCAACAGGGGGTATTTATTCATCACCCTTGCATTTTGTTTTTAAATTTGGTTGTCTTCTCCCACAACAGAAGGATAATGGAAGTTTTTCTAGGAAGCCCATGTGCAAATTGCTCATTTTAGTATTTTCTCAGGTGTTCAATTAGTCTTTTTCTCTCAGCAGTTCTCTGTTCTTGCCGAAGGTTACGCATATTTTCCCTTATCACATCGAGTCGTTTTTCTCTCTGCTGTCTTCTTCTTTCTGATTCAGGGTTCAGTTTGCGTTTGCAATATATTTATAATCTATTGATCATGGATCTTCACTATAAAGAATGATTTACCTGCCTCAATTTGGCTAAAATTTTCAATAAAAGTGGCCCAAATTCATTTTTTTAAGCTGCATTGGATCTTGTTTATATTAGTATTCAATATATTTTTGTTTACAATGTGACTGGTTGGAAATTCGTCTCAAGGTAATCAGATGTTAAATTACAATCACATTTTAAACCTGATATATCGCAAGTTGGTCAGCACTGGAGCGTTGAAAATGCCCTCTAGAAATAAAAAAAAAGCCTTGGGGGTCGAAGCCATAAAAGAAATGCCCATTATAAGCTTTAAAATGACAATAAAAACAGGTTTATATTACCTCAGTCTAACAGCTTTTATTAAATCCACATGGACTACCGGTTTCGGAACATTATAATTCCATCTTCAGGTCGACTTCAACAAAAGAAGAAGTTCCAGAATTATAATGTTCCAAAACCGGTAGTCCGTGTGGATTTACTAAAAGCTGTTAGACTGAGGTAATATAAACCTGTTTTTATTGTCATATCAGCTTTGGAGGCTATTTAATATTAATAAATTTAAAATGACACCTCAATTGTGAAAATCGGTTTAGTAGGATGGCTGAAAAAGGGATCTAACAGAAAAAACCGTTATTGTATTAAGTATATAGATAATTAAATTAATAACTGCATAAATTTTACAACTATGCATATTCTATATAAATTTATTTTGTGATCTTGATACATTAAGTGATTTGTTATTTTGAGTGATTTAGCATAGTTAACTTATTCTTTTAAAAATAGGGTTTATGTAATGTAGCGGTATTAGAATATCAGAGCTTTATTTTTCCAAGAAAAATTAAAAAAGATTAGCTTAAATTAAGTAGACCAATTTTATAAGTAAAATTGAAGAAAGATTTTAATTAACAGTAATGCAAAGAACTCAATACTTAAAATTGAAGATTTCATTACTTTTCACAAATAACTACTCGACTCGAGTAGTTGACTTAATACTCGACCTTATAGTTGGGTTAATACTTGACTCGACTCAACTCGAATTCAAAATCCACTACTCGCCCATCCCTAATTACAGGCTTTCATTTGAGCTATAGTTTATTTGGCTCCGAGAAACATGATTTGAATAACAGACAGCCGAACAACACAAACTTTACATATTTCGTTAAAGATCTATATTCCCAGTTCTAATAATGTAGGAGATAAGTAATGAGGGTAGGACAGGGGAATCAGCAGGCTTACCTGGTGGTTAAAGCAGCTGAAGAGCACACAAAACAGACACAAAACACATAATCAAAATGAATTTTCAAAGCCACTGGCTACTTCTTCAGATTGTAGGGAGTTCATTGTTCACTAGGAAGGAAGAAGAACAGTTTCCTCCTTCTAGAGTCCAAAGAGCACTGAATTGTCTTTCATATTTAAAGTGTTGTGACATAATTGTCATAGACAATTTAGTGCTCTTTGGACTCTAGAAGGAGGAAACTGTTCTTCTTCTTCCTTCCTAATGAACAATGAACTCCCTACAATCTGAAGAAGGAGCCAGTGGCTTTGAAAATTCATTTTGATTATGTGTTTTGTGTCTTTTTTTGTGTGCTCTTCAGCTGCTTTAACCACGAGGTAAGCCTGCTGATTCCCCTGTCCTACCCTGATTACTTACAACTCAGGCCTAGAGCCCTACTTCACTAAAATGTAGGAGATAAGTTTGCACAAGTTTTGCTAAATTTGTGGTATGCTTTTCACATGGCAACATAAAGCCAACTTCAGTATCTATTCCATTTTATCAGTTTGTAGGATTGTATGTTGTGTAGTCTAATAAAACTACCTTTCAAGTATTTGACACATCAAAGTTGTTTCTTATCACAAAAAATGTAATGCTGCGGAACAGCATTGGTCCTCAAGCAAAATCATAACAGATATTTTTCATCAAAGGTACAAGGTTAAAAACTCTTCATGATGTAATGGTTTTAAAAGCTAGCATCATGTTTTCCTCTTATTATCACAAGTGACTTATTGTTTGGATGGTCTCATAATATTTTTAATATTAATTAAGTGTTTAGCAGTCGAGGAATAGTTTTTTTTTTCTACAAATCATAGTCATTGTGCTTTGCTTTCATTAATAGTGCAGAAAATGTTCCAAAAGAAACTACATATTAACTTTTATTGCATTTTTTTTTTAAGAACTAATGAACATTTAGTTATTGCAGTTTTAAATAAGTTTTTTTCACATGAGTGTAATATTTAATTCTTGTAAGTTTAAGTGTTTAAATTTTTTGATAATATAAATTTTATTTAGCTAGCAATTAATGAGTAATGTTTACTACCAACTTAACAAAATTTACCGTGTTTTCAGAGAAAGCCTGAAGAAACGAGTGAGCGAATTCTGATTCAAGAAGGACAGGGCAAGATAGAGACTGATCTGCGGTCAGGCCACATCCTCAGTCCATACTCTCTGTCTCTGGACTTGATAACATGCGCTCTCTCCTCACTTACACACCTCCAAGCACTCTCACGCACTAGAGTGTATGTTCCTTTTCTTTTATTCAATCGTTTAACCAAAACTTTACTAGCTTTTTAATGTTGTATTATCATTTTTTGAGGTGCAAATATTGAGTCTAGACAAAAATACTGTAACGTAAAGAGAAGTATGCTGTCTTGGCCGTAGTCTTAAAACTAACTTTTTAAATTAAACCATCAATGTACGGTACTTATTGTGACAACTTCACATCTGTTGTACATGAGACATATTCACCTTATTTTTTACTAAGCATGCACTGTACTGTATTTTTTCTCAAATTTCACAAAGGACTAAGCTACTAAAGAAAAGAAAATACTAGTTTTGAACGATTTTACTACATAGCCAATAATACATTACAATTTGTTCCTAAATAAATTTTTATTTCTAGGAATGGAGAGGTGAAGTACAAAGTCATCAATCAAAAACTTGAAGCTATAGTAAATGAATTAGGTATGTATAGATTTTTATTAATGATTTAGTATTTACTAGATATTAATTTGTTTGTTTTTTATTGGTGCCGCTTCTTTCATTAAGTTGTTTGGAGAGCAGGCTGCTGGTGTAGTAAATTTTTTATTACACTCTACAGAGTCAGTCAGGGTGTCCACAGAGCGGGAATTTCGGGAAACCCGGGAATCATATGGGAATTAGTTTTCACCAGGAAGTATGCGTGAAGTATACATGAATTTTGAATACAATACGGGAACTTTGATTTTGATGCGAATGCTAAAAGCGATGGAGGAACGATTTTTTTGTCATAGATTTTCGTCTGAAAGGAATAACCGGAGTATATTTACGTATGGATTGTAAAAGAATTGTATTTACAGTTTTTATCTATTCTACAGGGATTCCATAAAAAATTGTTTTTGCGGCAGACAGCCATATTCAGCCTGGGACGGATGGAAAATTAGAAATAAGGAAGCAACAAAAAGTGGTCACTTGTGCATGCATATTATTTGGCTGGCACAATTTGCATCGTTCCCTTGTTTGTTTTCTTTCCTGAACTACCTGTTTATAACTTTGCATTTGAGGATTTTAAACAAGATTTTAAAAACCAAAACCTGAAAAAACTGATTGTTCACTAATGGGTTGCTGCAGAGACAACATCTCACCAAGTGTTTTTGCATCAAACATAGTGAAATTCCAGAAAAGCACAGGTGCTGACATTCATATAGTCACCTCCAAGAACTCTTATGACCGGCAAAGAACAGGACTATCATATAAAGCTTTTACTGAAAAGCTACTTGACACAATCTCCGAAGAGTGTCAGAAGCAAACAACACCAAGTCCTCTGCAGTCACCTAGCTACCTGATATCAATGACTTCCCACCCTTGAGATCGAGCCTAACACCGTTGACTCCAAACAACAGCTGGAGGAGAGAATCTTCAAGATCTGGGAAGGAAGAAGATGGTTACAGTGTAGTGGAAGTGTCCAGTCCCAGTGAAACAGAGTCCCATCCTCATTTTTTGATGGAAGTGCCATCCCAAGTTATTCCAGTGTAGTTTTAAGCTGCTGTCCAATTTAATTAAATGTAACACATGAACAAAAAACAACTATAGATAATCACACTTTCACAGCAAACCTCACTCACCACTCCACTGATAACACAGTTACTGAGAATTAGGGGTGTGCGAATAGTGATTTTTAAACTCGAGCCGAGCTGAGCCGAGCTTTTTCAAAAGTTTTCGAGCTCGAGCTTTTTTCGAGCTGAGCTTTTCAACAATCACCAAATCATTAAAAGAAATTATGAAACTTGATTTTAATTTTGAAAGATACAATAGACTAATGTTTTCATACCTTAAGTGACCGCCAGCTCAAAAATAGAAAGCTTATCTCCAAAACAAGTGAATAGGTGGGGTCGGGGAGGGGTGGTGGTGGGTGTTATAGGTTCATCAGTATTTTGTATTACTAGATAACACGTAGCTCGAAATCGAACAAAAATCATAAAAATCATGGTAAAAGAAAGAAGAATAAACAGCCTACTTGTATACTTTTGAAATTTAATGAAAGGGCTAAATTCAATAGCAAAATTATGGCTAAACCATTGAAACTGTAAAAGTTCATTTGTTTTAGTGCACGAGTTTCCGGTTAACGACTTTTTGGGAAACACCGAAACACCTTCAACTTCCATGTTCTCTTTATTCTGAAATATATATTTTAATACCGGCAAAAGATCGAGCTCTGCTTACAGCAACATGTAGCTGACCGAGAGCAAACACTGGCGCCGTGAGCGCTTAGGGAATGCCCCTGCACCTAATTGATAGTTATTGCCAAACCGGAATCATAGGGAACGGCTGTCTTTTTAGGGGCCCTTTCCTATGTGGCAACAACGCGTAGTAAATGACGCACTATCTCTACCAGTCTTTTAATTTCTGAAATGCAACACACCGTGATGAAAACATTGTAAGTTCATTGGTCTGAGGTTGGAAAGAGCATCAAATATGTTACATCGGGAGGGTGATTGTAGGCGGTTGCGATCGTGTTCCTTTCGATCGGTCAATATTCGCCTTCTTCTTATTGGCATTATTACTGCACCATATCAAAAAATAAATTGGCTCAAGTCAATAAAACTTCAAAAAACACTATGCTGAAATGTATTGGGATATCGTAATCTACATTGTAACACTGGGAACTGCAATGTTTGAGCCCTTTAAAAACACTTCATAATATAACCTAAATTACATAATAAATCTTTTTGTTGAAAGCCAAATCAGCTGGAAAAACAAAAAAACTGATCTTTAAAAAAAATAAAGTGCTGCAATCTGTGGTTTACCTGTAGAACTATTTCAGAGCTTGACAGGCTTGACCATATGTTCAGTTTGTAAACAAAGTGAACTGAGCTTGCTCAAATTTCGATGAACATCGCCACTGTTCCTAAACTTTAGCCCTTTACTGTACTTTAGTGACGCCCTTTTTTAAAATTCTGAGACTTGTTGGCAAATCTACATAAAAATCCCTTTAATTTGACACCTCATACGTTGAAATCCGCCCAGCCGTTATTGCTGTTGGACTGTGAAAAGAAAACCGCTTGCGTATTAATATATAGATGTTACATGAAATTAATCAAACTGGCTCAAAAAATAATTTATGAAGAAAAATACCAAATTAAAAACTCTACATTTATCTACATTAAATTTAAGTAAAAACCAATCCCACAATACTTTACTTTTACTTTACTTTACTTTAGGTACTACAAAATTTTATTTCAAGAGTAGAAAGGAGTAGTTGAAAGGTTTTAAAATAGTTATATCTGGTAAAAAAAATCACACATTTACACTTAGTCAAACACAAGATTGATTTTTTCCATGTTCACTAAGTAAAGATGATACAAAATTAAATAGCAGTCCCAACTGTGGCATAATATTCATGGCTAAACTTATTATTTCAGAATATAATATATGAATGAACTAATATTTAATAACAACAATAATTTATTGTAATCCTAAAATTATTTGCATTTCTAAACTTTTGTGAGGAAAATAATGTACAATTAAGAAGAAGAAAGATCATAAATAAATTAGGACGGAACAGAGAGAAAGAAAGAAACAGCTACCTCTCTCACTCTCCTTATCAGTGGCCAGGGAGGGGGGATGGAGGTTGTTTACTCCAAGCCCCTTTCCTATTTTTTGCTATTGTCTGACTCAATTAGGAGATAAGGAATCCTTACTACAAAATGCAAAAATACAAATACTTGTCATACAACTATAAATTATGGCTCATGTTTTTTTTTCTTATTTTTATAAATCAAATGAGACCAAAATGAAACTTGTACGATATACGTTTAAGAGATAAGCCTTGATAAAACAATAGACTTAAATGCTGTATTTCGCGTTCCCCAAGGTCAACTAAATATAGCTCCGATTTCCGTCTAAGTGGAGATAATATTTCTTGTTATCTGTCAATGTCCTTTCCTTATCACTAGGGAATGTTTTTTGCTTGCTTTTCGTGGGAGGGAAACGCTCTTCCGGTTTAACGTGTCCAAAAATAGATCGCAATAATTATCTTTCCGATAAGAACTCTCTTATCAAAAGCTCGGCTCGAGTTTCGAGCTTTTTCGAAAAAAGTCGAGCCGAGCCGAATACTAAAAAGCTCGACCTAAAAGCTCGACCGTTCGAATACTCGCACACCCCTACTGAGAATACACCTAAATATGCTAAATCAAACAAACTTAATCCCCAGAATAACTCCCGCTTCCCCCCGAATCCAATGGCAGGTATCAGTTTAAAAAAAAAAAACAGTAAAAAGAATTGAAACGTTAAAAATTTTTCACCAAAATATACAGCATCTTGCATCAAGAATTGAACCATTACTAATAACTGTAGACGAATTAAGACCCCAAATTATCATATTATCCAAACATGATATGAAAAAAAATAAAAAATTAATAGACTCAATCTAAAACTATGAAATAAATAGTTTTCATTGCAGAGACACAGCAACTAAGGGAGGAGTAGCTATACTTTGCCAAAAAGATTTAGAGTGGCTAGCGGGTGGGTATACCAAATTCTCTATCTAATAGATTACTTAAAGATAAGCAATTCGAGTTTTGTGCATGAAGCTACATCATTGATAATAATTTTAAAATATTAGTAATATGATTGTACAGATCACCTTCCTCAGATTGTGAGATATTTTTAGACAGGCTAAGTACATTAATTGACCATTTCTCTAAAACATTTAAACATATTGTTCTAGGGGGGGGGGTCTAAACAGTGATGTGCTAAAAAATGATAATAAACATGAACTATTAAAAAGAACTTTAAAATGTCATAACATGAAATATCTTGTAGACTTCCCGACTAGGGTCACAGCTAACTCTAAAACAGCAATCGGCAATTTTATTGCGAAAAAGTGGAATAATACTTCAATGGTGGTTGAAGGTTTTGTAACCTGTCTGTCAGATCATGATGGTCAGTTGCTTTACATTAAAAATGAAATGTTAAAACATAAAAAGCGATAACCATTAACATATACAATTCGTAAATTTACAGACGAAAAATTAAAAATGTTCAAAAGGCTTTTAGAGAATAAAATCTGGGAAAATGTTTACATGGCCCCAGTGAATACCAAATATAATGAATTTTTTTAATACGTTCATATTTTATTTTGACATTACATTCCCCAAAGTAACAGTGACTAAAAAACCTTGTAAAAATAAATGGATTTCAGAAGAACTAAAATTTTTAAAACAAGAAATATTGCATCCGACTCTAAAAAATCGGGAGAGTAAAAACAGTTCTGGGAGTCAAGAACTGAATCAAAAAAAGCGGGACTATAAAATTAAACTAGATCAAGCCAAAACAAATTATTATGAAAATAAATTTGAAAAGTCCATAAGCCACAAACATACAAATACCCCCGTTGCAGCAGACCTGCATACTCAGCGAATTTCTAATGCAAATCAACATATTTCAATCCAACATAGCGAGATATGACATGTTTTTGTAAGCTCCATAAGAATAACATGGGGAATGAGTATGCAGGTTTGCTGCTACAGATATATTAAAACTGGGTGGTTTTAATTTAATATTTAGTAGATCTGAACCAGAAGAAGCCATTTACCAAGTTTTATCAAGATATGTTGAGAAATAAGCTTATTTCCCATAAGGTTAACATTGGGACAACGTACTGTGTTTACCACTTTCAATATCTCGGTAACCAACAGACATAGAGCAGTGATTCAAAATATTAAATTGTTTGTTCTTTTGAGCTGAATTCAATGGTGGCAACAAAAATTGGATTATTTTATTTTTATATGTAAAAAACTCAAAAAACCCATTTTTGGGGGGTTTAACCCCCCTCATCCCCCCTTCTGATGGTCCGATCATGCTGGTTCACGAACTCATCCGAGTGATTACCACTTTGCACGTCTGTACCAAATTTCATTAAGATCGGACCATATTTACGGCCGCTATCGTGTTAACAGACATATATATATATATATATATATATATATATATATATATATATATATATATATATATATATAAATTCGAACGAATAGTATTTTTTGCTTCTGGGGGCCCCAAAATGAAAAGTTAACATGATCTCGGGCTTAGGTCTTACCATGAGACCTATGGTAATAGCTTATTCCTTTAAGAAAATTTGCTAAAAACAGTTTGGGAAATTATAAATTTTGAAGTAGGAGAAAGGGAAGGAAATAAAAACAAAAATATCTGTTTACAGCAAGGAAATTGTAAAGTAGACGACCCTAGTATTATATCAGATATGTTCAATAGCTACTTTGTTAATGTAGTTGATGATAGTGGTGATTACGAGTTTGAGGATAAAAATGATAAACATAATGTAATTGAAAACAATCATAAAAAAGATTATCATATTAAAGCTGGTTTTGATTTTATGTTTGTGACTGCTGGTTAGGTGGAAAAGATAATCAACTCCATGAAAAACAAAAACTCGACTGGTTATGATGACATCCCTGTTAAAGTCATAAAATATGCTAAAGAACATCTCAGTCTGATTTTAAGCCATTTAATTAATTCATCATTTATTTCAGGAATTTTCCCCAGTCAATTCAAAATATCTGAAGTTATACCGATCCATAAAAAAATAATCTAGAAACAGTGTCAAACTATCGACCAATTTCTCTTCTTCCTGTAGTAACAAAAATTTATGAAAAAATTGTCTCCAATCAGTTATTAAAATACTTAGAAGAATTTCAGCTATTAAATTATTTTCAGCACGGCTTTAAGCATGGGAAATCTGTAATTACTGCAACAGTGACATTTATTGAATCCGTAGACAAAGGAGAATATACATCAGGAATGTTTATGGACCTATCAAAGGCTTTCGATAGTGTCAATCATTCTAAGTTATTGAACAAATTAGTAATGTTAGGTGTAACAAGAAAAATTCAATAAAATGGTTTGAATCATATCTTTATAATCGGTCTCAATTCGTTGAAATAACTTATACAACCCATGAACACAGAGTTTTAAAATTCTTTTCAAAAACTGAAATTGTAAAATATGGGGTGCCTCAAGGATCTATTTTAGGCCCCCTCTTGTTTCTTTGCTACATAAATGATGTAGGTAATTCTCTCACATGTGTACCAGAAAATAATCTTTGTTTTTACACTGATGATATCAATCTTAAAGTATCAGCCAATTCCACTCAAGAAGTTGAAAAATCAAGTTTTATAGAGCTAGAAAATATTGGGCATTCATTGGAGCAACACAATTTAAAGCTAAACGCCAAAAAACAAATTTTATAACTTTTAAAACTCAACAAAATAAACAGCTAATCAAACCAAATATTATATATAAATCACAAGATATTGAAAACTAAAGTAATACATAGTTTCTAGGTCTGGTAATAGATGAAAATTTATGCTGGGATAAACATGTAGATAAAGTTTGATCAAAATTAAGCTCTGGGCTCTGTTCTTTTTCTAGCGAACAGAGCTGATCAATAAGCTGATCTTTTTTTTGTAATCAGAAAACTTTGAAAAACATTTATTTTGCAAACATTCACTCCCATTTATCATACGGAATATGCCTTTATGGTTCGACAACCAAGGAAAATATGGATAAAATATTAAAAAATCAAAAAAGAGCAATTAGAATAATTATGAAACTTGGTTACAATGAGTCAACAGAAGAAAAATTTAGAGAACTAAAAGTTTTAACAGTCCATGGACAATACATTCTTGAGACAATTATCATTGCAAAAAATAATCTAAACAATACCAATTCAAACTGTCATCCATATAACACTAGGAATAAAAAGTATATCATAACCACGAATCACAAATTAAAATACTATGAGAAAAAGCCAACCTACATTGGGCTAAAGTTCTTCAGGCATCTACCTTACAGTATCAAAAATGAAAACAATCCTATTAAATTTAAAAACAAACTAAAAGAATACCTGATAAGTAGATCCCTATATTCGTTGGAGGAGTTCTTTTCCACCTCCTAATGTACATATTACTGACTATTGAAAATTTTTATTTTTATTTTGAATTTTTAATGTATAACATGTTATTAGGTTAGTTTTATTGACACCATTCAATGTACATATTATGTAATCTATGAATAAAGATAATTTTAATTAGAATTTGAATTCCTGGTTCCTCAAGACGAATGGCAATAACAGCATGGAACTGGGTGAAACTGAATAACGTAATTATGAAATGATTTATTGATATCGCTTAACTATTATTATTGTATTTCCTATTACATTTTGAACCAAAGATTCATTTTGCATCATGACCACTCGCAAAAATGAGTACAATTAATTTTTCCAAATTTTATGTTTGATAGACTAGTGAATTACAATATCACAAATTGGGTTTCATTTTGTCTAAATATTAACTCCAAATTCAGTCTAAAAAGGTTCAGTATAACCTCGGTTAGAAGATAGAAGGTCTGAGAAATCAGCACAAAATCGGGTGTGATAAGTCAGACACTAATATCGAATTTGCTTTGTTGTCTTAGTTTTGTCTTCCTTCCTTCCTTCCTTCCTTCCTTCCTTCCTCCCCCACCCCATACGGATTGTGCAATATACAGTGTGCATAGCAGGTTGTCATGGAAACCATGTGTTTTCATTGCGTAGGGCCAATTAGAAACTGCCACTGCGTTGTTAATTGTGAATGCGAACAGACAGCGATGTGAAGCATGAATGGCTGATAGTTCGGCGCATACGTACCTTTACCTAGTCTAATTTTTAATCGATATATAATTTTCATGCGTCTTCACTTAGTTCATAATATGAGCTCTATAGATTACTGCATATAGCCTAAGTATGGACAGTTAATTTCTTCTCAAGTATTTTTTCAACCGTTCTACGGCTGTTGCACCATCTGCCGTGAGAGTAGAGAACCTTGTGTTTGTGTGCTCTGACCCCTTTACTAATGAATTGATTGAATACCTTATTGGTTCCTTATAAGGTATCAAGGATAATCAAGGATTGGGTTATCCTTGATTTTTCAACCAGTCTTTGAAATAAAAAGATGAAATGTATGGTCTTAGTTTGAAAATTTGTGTATTAAATTCTAATGGAAAAACTCTTGAATTGGTATCAACTGACATTTCGGATCTGGAAGTTATGAGGAGGATGCTTTTGTTAAATTAGACAAATATCATCCAGCTTTAGGTATTAGTAGTAATATATTTTATAAAAGACAATAAAAATCATGGTTTTCCTAGTACTGCATGTAAAGATCTTATAACTTCAAAATACCCCCGTAGCAGCAGACCTAATAAATTTGTTATTGTCATGATACCTGAGCAGAGCAAGAATCTTCCAAATTTTGCAGAATATTATTGACCAGTTCATCAACTGCTGCAATAGTCGAACGACCACAGCTCTAACCATATTGGCTAGGACAAAAGATACCTAAATTTTCAAAATAATCATATAACTGCTTCTTTAAAAAATTTTCAAAAACTTTAGCAGCAACCGGGATACATTAAATTGGGCGAAAGCTACTTGGCAAGTTTTGATCACCCTTTTTATAAACTGGAACCACCCTTGATATTTTTAGACATGCAGGAAAAACCCCACTTAATATACTTTTATTTAGACAATACGTGAGAGGCTCCAATATAAGGTGGATAATTTCTTTAAATAATACACTATTAAATCCATATACATCAACTGATGTGGAATTAGAGAGGCTATTGACAATTTTCAAGACTTCTTGAGCTGAAGTTTCCCTACAATGGAATTCAAAATTGGGCCTAGTTTTATTATGAAGAAATTGAGCTGACAATTCGACAGTAGTTTCAGTTTTATGGTTAAATCTTCTACTACATTAATAAAAAAGTTGTTAAATTCATCAGGCAAAATATCATTTTCATTGCTATGTTTTTTAACTACCGAGTCATTAATAATTGCCCAAGCAGCCTTGTTCTTTGATTGTCATTACACCAAATGTGCTTTACGATCGTTACTTATGGCCGCGATTATGCAGTATAACTGCCCATTACACCCTATATAAGCTTTGCGATCGTCACTTACGGTTGCAATTACGCAGTGTGATTATAAACTACACCGGATTTGTGTTTTGCAATTTTCACTAACAAAATTGTTTTTGACAATAAAGTATGTTCGGAACAGGCGGATTTTCGGATTAGCGGGATTCAGAATAGCAGGACTCTACTGTGTATATATGGAAATGAACAAATGGTGTTTTTTGCTTCTGGGGGCCTCAAAACGAAAAGTTATCATAGTCTCGGGCTTAGGTCTTACCATGGTTACTACAGTAACAGCTTCTTCCATATAGGGGAAATTCGCTAAAAGGAAATTACTTAGAATTATATAGTGCATTTAAAAATATTTAATGGAATGGAGTGTTGAATAACAGTAATAACAATAACAATGAGAGCGTAGAAATGTTTTATAATTTATTGTATTCAAAGCTTGATGTACATGTAACTTGCACTCGTATTTTTAAAGCTAAGTATCCAGTTTGGTTTTGCCTTAAGACAATAAAAGCCGTTAATAGAAAGGAAAACGTACATAGGAAATATAAAAAATATAAAAGTGAATAATATTTCCAAGATTACAAATTAATTAGATCTGAAACGAAGTTACTTACTAAGGAATATTATTGAAATGTTATGATAAATCTTGAAGACATTGTAGTTAACAATCCCTTGTCATTTTTACATTACATTACATTACATTACTTTGAAATGGCGACCTACCCAGGTAGGTGTTTTAAGCCAAGTATGAATGACAGATGAGTGAAGGATGATTGTGGCGCGATCTTGTAGTCTTGTTACTGACTAAGGCCGACATGTTCCTTAGACAGGACTGTTAATTAATAGCCCAACAGCCAATGGCAACTATGGACCTACATTTTAATGTGGGATCGGAACCACAATTTTGCCTGGTTTACATGTTACGAACTGGTCTAATTATGAGGACGGTCCTATGAACGTAGTATTCAATAGTGCGGACGTTAATCTCCACTAGGGAACACCCCATCCACAAGCCATCGCTCATAATTATCCACAATCCGTGACCTCCAAGTAGCTGGATTACAGGACGCGCCACCGTCCCAGTCAATCATGGTTAGGCGGTTAAGGTCGAATCAAGGTCTTGTGGGTACAATGACACTGGATGGCGGGCAGGTGGAGGGAGGGGATGCGATAAAGGAGGCATTTTAGAAATATTTCCGATCTATATTTACCGTCCGCTCTTGATTGTAATCAGCTGGCCCAGCGCGCTCTCTCTTAGAAGAGTTGTTTTATCTATTGTATTTATAGAACGTCTCAACTTAGAATGTATTTCTGAATGCGAATTTGATGTCTGCTGTGAAAAAACTCAAGACAAAACGGTCTTTTAGTCCTGATTGTATTCCCTCTTATATCTTTAAGGGCTGCTCTGAAATTCTAGTGAAATCCCTTCTTCATTTATTTAATCTATCTATGAAATTGAATACTTTTCCAAACTGCTGAAAACTAACCAAGGTTACACCGATCTTCAAAATAGGCCAGAGGAAAGACATAAAGAATTTATTGTAGACCAGTTGCTATTTTATCCACACCTGCAAAGCTGTTTGAGAGAATTTTTTACAATAGACTTTTCTGCCATGTCAGTTAATTCTTTACACCTTTCCAACATGTTTTTTTACCTGGTAGATCTATAAATACCAACCTTCTTCAGTTCCCAGATTTTTGCATTTCATCGTTAGATAGAGGTTGATGTATACACTGACTTCTCCAGTTCACTATTTTCATGTTTTGTATGACACATTCTTGCTTTTACTCAAAAAAGATATTGAATCAATTTTTGTATCTTATTTTGTTTATCCAAAGTATTTGATAGGGTAAATCATTTGCAGTTGTTGGAAAAATTAAAATTGTTATAGGCTATCAGATAATGATATCAAGCTTTTTTCGTCATATCTTCATAATAGAAGGCAGATTGTGCATTATAATGGGTTTCTTGTTTCTTTCTAGCGAGTTTCACATTCCATCTGGCATTCCACAAGGGTCAAACCTTGGCCCATTGTTGTTCATCATTTATATCAATGATATTGTTCAGTGTGTCAAAGATGGCAGAGTTTTGCTGTATGCGGATGATAAGAAAATTTTCCGTGAAATTGACACCATTGATGATTGTAGGCTGCTTCAAGATGACCTAAATCATATTGCTGTCTGGACTCATATTGGGCTAAGTTTCAATGTTGGCAAATGTGAGGTGGTTAAGTATTCCA
Organism: Flexamia atlantica; assembly: GCA_035578135.1. Classification (NCBI taxonomy): domain Eukaryota; kingdom Metazoa; phylum Arthropoda; class Insecta; order Hemiptera; family Cicadellidae; genus Flexamia; species Flexamia atlantica. Next base: position 128,567,822 of record JAQJVK010000001.1, on the reverse strand, counting down.
GGAGAACCAGCAATCTTTTACATTTCCAATACACAATAGATAGCAACCTTCTAAAATTTTGTTCAAAGATCCGGGACATAGGTGTTATTTTTATGAATAATTTTTTTTTTCTGGACATATTATTGATATTTGTAAATCTGCTTGCAGGAATTTAGGTTCATTTGTAGATCTGGTAGTTTTCTTAAAAACATCCACTCCTTTAAACTGATTTATTTTTCTCTTGTGATATCCAAACTTGAGTTTGGTTGCATTGTTCTTGTACAAGCTTGTTAACAGGGTTGTGGATGACTGACTCAGCTTTGTTTCCTCATGCCTCGTCGCACATCCAGGGTCAGGCAACTCTTTAGTCCACATTTTGCAAATACTATTCTTAGCACTCATTCTTCTATTAATGTAATGATGTGGCTACAAAATTCTCTTTTCGAACATACCGATATGTTTACTTTGACCTTGACCTCTTATAAACGCAAATTAGTTAACATGTAAAGAAATTTCCCCTCTTTCAATCTTAGTTCTATTGTAATTAGGGTCTGCGGGTCCCCGAATTTATCGGGTCAGGCCGGGTCTGAGACATCTAGTTGGGGCAAAATATTTTGGGCCAAGATCGGGTCGGGCTGCGCCTGATAAGTTACTCCCTCCCGCCGTTTACCTGGCGATCGAATTTACGTGCGATTTACGTGTGTGCAGTCGAATTCTACATCCGATCGCAAGTTACGCTAAGCTAAATCTGCCGTTTATCCGCAATCGACAGATTCTTTATCGTTGCCGCTCGCTAGTTTCACAAATAAGTAGCATTATCTGTTCATTTTTGGTTGGCAAATATGAGCAACTGTTTTTTATAGCCGATCGCTAGTTTCGCAAAGTTGCATTTTGTTTATTTACGATCCGCAAATACAGGTGACAGTTTTTCACGGCCAACCGCGACTTTTGCAAGGCTACATTTGCCGATTTTGGTGTCCGGTAAAAACGTGCGATCGTATTTCGCAACAAATCGCGAGTTTCGAAAAGCTACATCTGCTGCTTATCAGCAACGGACAGATACGCGCTATCGTTTTTCGCAGCCATCCACGAGTTTTTCATAACAATAACCTCAACAATATTTCATTAACTCATAGAATAATGGATTTCGACAGTTTAGAAGTACCATCTCTCAGGATTCGGAAAGTGAAAACTTACACCTATATTTAGCTCTGACCTTGCACATTACAACTTCAAATTTGTATTCATAGTTTATATTGTTAGTGGTGCTATGGTCATTGTGATAAAGTGTGGCTTTGTAATGATTACAATCATTATTATGACTCATAGTTTTTAGGATGAATTTGTTCACCCATCAGTTTTTTGTCTTAATTTCTTGTAGTAGGTTAAAATTGAATTAAAATTTAATTTTAACCTACTAAAAATTATCAGGCCTCGATAGATAGTTATAATTTTTGCCTATTAATTTTTTATTTAATTTCTTGATTAAGCTATGGTTGTAATTAATTCTTGCAAAAGTAATTATTTAAATATTTTTGGCCCAAACTGATTTTGGCCCGATACCCGAAAGCCGAAATTAAAGGCTCGACCTGATCTTAAAAAGTCTGGTCCACAGACCCCTAATTGTAATAATGGTTATTGTAGTAAATTAATTCTGTTGTTGTTGTACTTAAATATTAGTAATATTTCTCCCAATTGAATCTGTTTAAATTTGTTAATTTTTTCTTAAGTGGTTCTGTATTATGTATTGTGTTTTTGTATGTGTCTTATTTGTATGCTTCAATAATTTATATTAATTAGTTATATATGCTACAATGTAATTGGATCTTGTCTGTTTTGTAGCATTTCAAATTAATAAATGCCAATTATGAAAAAGTGGTTTTTTTTGTGCATACTTAAGATAAGACGTTGTAAGGGTGACCACGGGGTAGGGGTACCGAACGCGGGTTCACTCTGGGTTATGCCTCGGATAGCTCAATACCAGGGATTTAAATGTACGTTTTATACCAATCTTTATTTGTCCCATGTGCGCACAGTGGGCCCTTTTATGGCACATCTGCCTCAACACAATGGGAATCCACTCATCATCGCACACACGGGTATCGGGGACAAAGGGGCTTGCGATTTTCAAAATCAAAGATTCCGTGTTGACCCAACTCCTGGTCAACGCCTAACCCCCACTCGTCCAAACTCCTGGCCGAACCTACTCCCACAACTAAAAACAAAAATCCTAGTCGGCCCTACTTGTGGCCGACGCCTAAATAAAACAAACTTTAATCAGCCCAACTTCTGGCCAATGCCTAAATAAAATCAAACTTTAATTGACTCAGCTACTGGTCGGCACCTAGCTCAATCCTACGCACATTAACACTCACGCAGCAAGCTCATTAATCATTGTTACTTTCCCAATCACTAATTCTAAACAATACACAAGTGTGAGCACATACAAGCACAAGCAAAATTAATTAAAGGTGCATAAGAAATATTTGCAAGCTTATGCTAAATAATAAATTCGGGTACTCACCGCAAACCAAAATCCTTCGGCTCACACTTGACCGACAACAATCACAAATAAATAACCAAACAGACCCTCACCTGGAGTAAAGCAATAGAAAATCAGGGCCAAATCTGAAAAAGAATAATCACACTAATTAGTACAACTTACAATGATCTAATACGCATTTTCATCTCTCCCTTCTAGATTTTCACTAAGTCCGACACTCATACAACCCCTCCAGATTTAGTATAGGTCGAATTAAATCAATCTATAAAAACCTAAAATCCTTCAGTTAACCCACTCCGTGTTAACATCTAATCCTCTAATTCAGTTCAAAAATATATTCAACTGTTAACCGACAAAAACTGCTTGTTGGCGCCTATCAAAGCCTAAGTCCCGCCTACGGAACTATTAAAAATCAAAAGTCAAATTAAATTCCAAAAACTAAAAGTTTTGTCGCCCCAATTCCTGGACAACACCTAATTTATAACTACAAATAAAATCTCTTATATTTCTTCTATGCTGACCACTGGTCAGCTTCTACGACAAACAAATAATTTCGAAAAATCGCGCCAAGTCAGAGGAGTGTATATTATTTTACTAAATCTCAATTAAAATGCTAATATTCCAAACCGCTTCAATAGCCAGAACAATTATAGTAATAAAACGCTTGATACCACCTCAAGTAGATTATCAAGTTTATTACTATCCAACACAACTATAGCGAAATATTCTAAGTCTCAGAATGGCAAAATTTTCTAAGTCCCAAGATCGGCGAAAATTTTCTAAGTCGCACCAATGCAAGAGCGTCGGGAGAGGAGGTCCGGCTTGCCTATCGCGCAGCCACAGAATGAGAGCCGACCGAAGCTAATTTGTGCAGTGGGAATCCATCCCCACTCCTGCCTCGCCTCCCACCACTGCCGGCGACGCCAGCGCTCACCGCAAGGCGTGGCCGCTACTGCAACTACCGAGACCAGCTGACCGCTGTTTCTATTTCCAACTCGCGTCGTCTGCTCAATGTCAACAAATCATAACTTCGAAACCGAGGCTTATTTATTTCCTAAATTCGATTTATTGAAAATAAATGCAAAAATATACCCCTCATCAATTTTTGGCCGTTACAACGTAAACTATCATCCACCATGAAAAGCGTGATTTCTGCGTGAAATATACGGGAATTTTTCTAGCCTGATTTTGTGGACACCCTGTTAGTTATAACATACACGAACATAGACATTGACTGGACAGTTTGCTATTAAATACGACGCTTCACCGCACCAAAAGTTTGGTGTTTCCAAGGTTGTCCCTAGCAGGACGGTCGCAGATGTGGTCCGAATGTTCAACCAAAACATATACTAGATGTTACCCATGGCTTCGCACACACTCTAAGTTTGAAACAGCTAGTATTGCTCCTGCACTGTTTTTTATATCTGTCAATTAGTAGCCTATTGGGTTTATTTGTTTATATTCGTCTGCTTGGATGGATACGTTGTTACAGCTGACTTACATAATATGACAAAACTTATTTACATTGATTATGACAAACTCACAACCTTTCACACTTATATTAGTAGGATTTGTTTTCCAATTAAACTCCGAGCATTCATGTCTAATTAATTTGTTTCATATCAGGCAATGAATGCTCAAAAAAAGTATAGAGGAAATTGCATGGAACACAATGAGTCCCCGACCGTAGCCATTGAGCCGGGGGAGGGAGGGGGGTCTGAATGTACCATTTTTTTTATATTCCTAAATATCTTGAAAACCATCAATTTTAGTAATTCCTATTAAATTTGAAAATTAAAGAAAATATAATTTCCTGTAAGAAAAGTATATAATATGTCTACTTTGGTCCAGCCATTTACAAGGTGAGCACTAATTTTATTAGTATATTTTTAAATATCCCTTCCATAAGGAATACATGTAAATTTTTGGGTAACATACATGTCCACTGGGGCAACGCTTTTTTCATCTAAAGGAAAATGAACAGCATTCAGGAAATTTTGTCAATATTTCCTGAATGCTGTTAATTTTCCTTTGGGTGAAAAAAGCATTGCCCCATTGGGCATATATTTTACCCACAAATTTACATGTATTTCTTATGGAAGGGATATTTTTTAAATATTAATAAAATTAGTGCTTACATTGTAAACGGTTGGACTAAAGTAGACATATTATATACTTTTCTTACTGGAAATTTTATTTTCTTCAATTTTCAAGTTTAATAGGGATTACTAAAAGTTGATGGTTTTCAAGACATTTAGGAAAAACCAAAAAATTTTACCTTCAGACCCCCCTCCCTCCCCCCGCTCAAGGGCTACGAACGGGGACTTTTTATATGTTCACCTCCTAACTAGTCCAAACAAAGCTGCAAAGTCAAAAATTGTGTTCCAAATAATTCCCTTTATACCTTTTCTTTGCCTGAACTAATAGTTCACAAAGAGTTATAATACTTACTAAATTCAAACTATGTCATCATAAAAGCCCTCATAATAAAGTTCATCATAAAAACGTTATTACACTCCATAAATTTCATTTATTAAAATTAAAAAATGTGTTATTTATAAATTCTAAATGTAATAAACAAAACATCATACATGTATTGTTGTGCTCATCAGAGGATATTCCTTTGTTTTGCAGGCAAGTTAGTGGTCAGACCGCAGATTGAAACCGACTTCCTTCAGTTGAGTTCCAAGCATAATCTGCTAGATGCGACTGTCACAAGGGCCAAGCTGTGAACACAACCTATAGGTGTCAAGCAATTTATTAACAATTCTCTGGAAGATAGTATGTAATTTAAAGTTCTAAATAATTCTAAAACCAACCTTTTTAACACCTTAATTTGAAAGTTATTCTTTTTTTATACCAAAGACCATTCAGGCTATGCTAGAAAGCGTTTAGTGGTTTTCGTAACTACGGTAATATTGTTTATATTTTTGAACAATAGTTTCTATAATGACAAAAAATCATGAATAAATTATTCTAAAGTATTTTGTTAGCAAGCCTCAAACTACTTATTAATCTCGATGTGTTCTGTAGGTATAAATAGTGTGAATGTTTTCTATGTGAAACTGCCTCGGCGGTATCCTTCAATAATAATTTGGTATTCACCTTCTTTATTTGTTTGTAGTTTTTTAAATAATTAATTAGATGCAATCCCACTTTTTGTTACTCTAAGTATGGTAGCTTTATTTTTTTATATATTTAGAGGTTTTTTTGGCAGGCCTAGAACTTTAAAATCAAGAGTTTTGACTTGGAGGTTCTAATAATATTAGTCATGGCTATCCTTTGTCTATAATACATTTTTAATAGTAAACTGTAAATTGAGTACTTATTTAAATTATGTCATCAATATGTTGTATAGTAAATGCTTCATAATGCATTATTTAGTATTAGAGAGATACAAATCCTATGGTTAAGTTACAGAATGTGACTAAAGTAAGTACTGAATGTTAATGTTGTTTTTACATCCACTTCATGTTATTTTTAAAATAATTTTTCTAGGAGTGTAAAAGTTTTTGGGTAAATTGTTTAAGATTAATCATAAACACACAAAATTTTAAAAGTTCATTATTTTTAATTGGATATGTAACACAGAATGATTGTGGAGGGTATTTTTTGCAGCACACTTAGGATTATCCCGGGACAAATTATTTGGATCCTGAATTATCTAGAAGAGGTTGAAAAAAGGAACTAAGGTTTGAAAATACAGGTTTTCCCTTGAGTTTAGTGTTTCCAACACTTCAGTTTCAACCGAAATACCACATGCGAATTATCGCTATACCTGTAACTGGGAACCTATTGCATCATAGTAGTTTTGTGTCAAACCTGAACCTTCGAAAAGGTTCCATCTCCAAAATTCAACAGACGAATGCAAAATCTTTTAGCTTTGACCCAACACATGACAGCGAGACTTGTTTGCTCAACATAGATGTGATTCGTCTGCCACGATTGTCACGAGATCGGCCGGTGACATTTTGTGTTGTGTACTTTACAGAATGATGAGAAGAAGAAAATGCTTTTTCTTATGTCATGATATAATATTGGGATTTTTCTACGACATTAGGGGGCAATCACATGTTTTAATAAAACTAGAGTCATCTGCCATGATCTGACGATAGCAATATTGGAGAAGATTGTTCTGCAGTTTGTACTATAATATGCACTGCTGTTATATAAGATTTTCTGGATTTTTTCTATCCAGGTGGGGACTTTGCCAAGTTAATTTGGATAATCTGAGATGCACTGTATTTATATGCCTTCATTATGGAGTGATATTGAATTTGTCCTAATACTAATGTTTTTACAAAGTCGTCATAAAACTGTATCAATCCTCGTAGTGCAAGTGGTAAATTCAGTTCCTCTCTTATTTTTGCTCATTGTGGCCATTGGAATACCAGGATCAGTTCAGCTAATCTTAACGTCAGTGCCAGAATTACAGATGTCAAGGCTATAAGCCAAGCTTTCTGTGTGGCTCTTCCAGAGATCAGACATCTGGCAGGGTCCCAAAAGTGATGGTGGTTTTTTTAAATTAACTAACCTAAAGTGTTCGTATCTGGGAACAGTTGTGATCTGATTTATAAGCAGGGCTGTCCCCAGCTTTGGCGGGCCCCGGTAAATGTATGAGGCCGGGCCCCTCATGTCCTGGTACTGCACCCGTTCCCGACCGCCTTACCGCTGCGAACCCCTCCCTCCGTGACGATATTCCAGACACATTTTATTACATTTTAATGTAGTAAGATGTATCCATGTTTTGCTTAAGTAAATGAGAAAACTAGATTTCATTCATTTCATTCATTCATTTATTTATTGAACATAGTTTTACAGAGTCTTGGCCCCACCAAGTTATGCATAACTTGTCGGTGGGGTCCAATATGTATCAAAAATAAAAAAATAAAATGTTATACATTTTTACAATCAACAGTTTAATTTTTATAAATTTCTTAGGTAATTATTCTTGCTAAAAATATTCTGGGTGGACCACCCGGGCAGAATCTGCTTTTAGTAACCAAAAGGATGGCAATTGACAGCTTTTAATCTAATAACTACCTCTACTTAACATTGTACTCATCAACAATATAATAACAACAAGCAACATTCATTAATAATCAAAAACAAACATTTTATACTTTTTTGTGAAACATACAATAAATAAATATATATAAAAACCGAAGCAAAAGAAAAAAAATAAATAACATTTACACAATCACAGCCACCATGTCTTATGCTATATCATTACAGTATTTTGATATTACATGTCTAGTAAAGGGAGTAAATCTAGCAGTTAAATTCATACTCCATGTTTTTGTTTACTACTAATGCCCTCTTACTCTTTACAGACAATGTTTTTGTTTATACAAACATAACCTTACTTATTTTTTGTCATTTTTTCTCTTTTTTACCCTTGCTTAATATTTAGTCGGGAAAACCCATGACAAAACCCTCCCCCATCGAAAAGAAAAAACATGAAAAGCTAAAATTTGAACAGCTCATGCACGTGCAGCGATAATGAAGATGTTTGTGCCAATCTCTAGTGATCCATTTTAATTGGACCATTTAAGGTTTGTTTTTAATCAAATTCCTAAATTCTACAAACACTTTGTCTGTTTGTTAATTGTGCAATCTGTAAACAACTAAAAATCTTTAAATAACAAAACAATATCATACCTCGAGTAAAAGCCCATACCAATCATTGGATTTCATTTTGGTTCGATGCAATTTAGGAAATCTTTAAAGATTCCTGAGAGATGACAAAATTTTAGTGGCAAGCATCCTCAACCAAACTGTGCCAATTCTAAAAAATCATATGTCCAATCATAAATTATTTTAACATATATTTTACTCATTTTACACTCATCATCATTGAAATAGTTAATTTTATTAACTGGAAACGACTATAAAAGTTTCGATATAAAATTTCTAGAAACAAAAACATTTTACAGCAAAGAAGTTTAGCATTGAATTATTCTGATTGTAATTACTATTTGTGACTTAGGCCTACATAACTTGGATTGAGAACAATGCAACATTTAATTTATTGTTAAATCGTAGAATTATAAAAATTTGGATGTCGTCATGATTTAACATCCAAAACTTATTGTTTCTTGAAAAAAAACTTCTCTTTCACTTTTACAATATGTTTTGGAGGCCTGCGTAGTAATTTTGGACAAACAAAAGGATAGCTTTGTATGAAAACAAATTATTTGTATTTAGGTTTTTTAATTAGTTTGAAAAAAATCTCTGCAAAATGTGCTGTTTCAATTTGAATTTTACAGTAGATAATCCTAAACCCGGTAATTCGAAATTACGCTTCATCTTAAATGCTATTGGGAAGGATAATGTTCTCAAATCCTGAATAAAAAACAGGAAATCGCGCGAATTTACCGTTCGCGGGTATTCGGCGCGGCAGAGCCAGCGGCGGCAATAGATTTGACGATCGCATAGTCTTGAGGTATCAATCTCAGAAAAACGTTGGAGGTAACTAACTCTGTGAACAAACCAAGCAAAGTAAACAAACGGGCTATTATTTAATAGCGGGTACAGAGTATAGGAATAAATTCAATACTATATTTTGCCTTTTACTTTTACTGTTGTAAAAGTAAATCTTTCGCCATAAATTATTCGTAATAATTTATCATTATAGATATCAGACTTAGTAGCTCCGTCCATCTAGGCCAACTCTTGAAGTAGATGTTAGGCGGGGCCCGGCCCGGGCCCCGGTAAAATTGTCCGGAAAAACCGGTCTGAGTACGGCCCTGTTTATAAGTAATAACCAGGAAAAACCATTAAGTTACCTTCCCACAAAGGTGATGCCTTTCTTTTGGCAGCCCAAGACTTTTGAATTTCTCCTAAGAGCAAAACTTTTAAGAAAAAGGATGAGTCTATGAGATGGAAATGGATGTTTCAAGAAACAGCTAATATTATAATTAATTAACAAAAGCTGTCAATTGTCCACTAGAACTAGTAAGTAAGGAAAAAACTAAATTTTAAACTCTTTGTTTTTATCTGTTTAAACGGTTAAAGTGTTGAAGGATCCATTCGGTTGGTTACCTAACCGACCCTTCGGTTTTGACTGTAATGTCAGATTTCTATCTACATGAAGTCAAACCCTAACATAGTTAGGTTCAGTTCTTAAACAATCAGCCTTAATTGTACATTCTAAAAAGTTCAAATAGATTGTACATGTTTTAAATTTCTGTAAAACTTAAAATTCATGTTTTTAAAATTAATTATATTTTATAGAAATTACTTGTTGAACCCGTTTTTTGCTTGGGACGAAAGGCTTTACCATTTTTAACTAATAATGTTAATTATTTAATGCGAAAAAACAGTTCTCCCTTCTTCTCTGTAATGTGTTATCTCCATTGCCGACAGTCCATGATTTGTACTAGTCATGAGTTTTCTGCATTTGGGTTGGAAAGCTTTACCTGAAGAGATTTTAAGAATCAAAATGGTCCTCAAATACACACTTACACAGTTTTCACTTTATGCAAAATTTGTTCTCAGTTGGTTCGGTTTATGTTTACTGTACAGTATTCAAAACAAAGTAGCAAGCAGATACACCTTTATTTAATAACGTAATAGATACATTAGTCTCAGCTTGTCTCGGAGGGTTTTTGTTTTATTTTTAGGTAAAGAAGTTTTATGGTTTATAGAATACTTACTTTATTTAATTATTATGATAAAAGAGTGTTAAAGAAAGTTTATTGGGGAATTAAAAATTTATAAACCTTTTGATAGAAGAAATTTAGTAATGTGCCATACATGTATTGCATTTCATGGGTAGTTTAAAAACTAGGATTTATTCTTCAAAAGAAATAAAAACACCATATTCTTATAGCTTTTAGAAAATGTCTCAGTTACAGGTCTTTAGTTTGATGTAGTCTAATTTATTTTTATTCATATATTATAAAATAAACTCTACATCACATTATTAGTTGCCTTTACTTGATGGTGATATAATTATTTGTATGTTGAAGAAGTAAAGTGTATGATTGTCTCATGAGGAAGACAATTTGCTTCATTCCCAAAATACACATGACGTTTTCCCCCACCGGTACTTACAAGTAAACACTTAATAAAAAAATATTTATTGTATTGAGACAAAAACACAGATATACTTTTTTGTATTGTATTGATTAACATAATCTCAAAACCTTAATTGTCAAAAGTGATCGTTCTCTTCCATTTCCATTATAAGCCAATGATTGTGATCAGCTCTTAGTGCCTGCATTCATTGAGCTGCATCATATTTGCATGTCTGCTTGGAAACTTGAAGGCACTCAATATTTTAATTATGAATTTCATTCAGTGTTATTCTTATGAATTTACTGTGTCTTATGCCGGGAGATGAAGTATTTTCCTCACTTGTTGCAAGGAGTAAAAAGCATCTAAGAAAAGCAGGGGGAAGATTCATACCTCAATTTTTAAAACATTTTGATAATGTGTATATTGTTTGCAGTTTGAATTATATTGGTTTTATAAGTTTGGGGTTGTTTTAGTAATTTAATGCTTTTTTTACTGATTCTCAACTTCCAGTTATAATTTTTAATTAAAGTTATAAAAATAAAATGTGTGTTTATTAGGGACTTTGATCTTGGCTTGCTGTCATGACCTATCATTTTGTTCCTACTTCAGTTTAAAAGTTCAAATCCTTAAAGAATCAAGTATCTAGTCAGTCATCATTATTACTTAAATTAGAGTTTAGTGCTTGCTTTATTTATGTCATTTTAAGATATTTTTAATTCATAAATAATTACCTATAACATATTAATATGGATTTGTTTTTAACTATTTTAATTTTCATTACTGTTTTTGATTTTGTAATCTCAAAATATGTCTTGTAACGAGTAGGCCTAGTTTTTTATCGGCATAATAAGTTGTTTTGAGCTTAATTTGTTTGAGGGTTGACCGTGAATGAGAATTTAATGTATGGTTTCAAGGATTAATTTTGTTACCTTATCAACTAATATCCAATATTTACCAACTTAATTTGATTTTACTTTTATCAAAGTGAATATGTTTACTAAGTCAAAAATTCTGTCATTTCCAAAAAAGCTTTAAAATGTTTTTTCCACATGAAATGTAATCATTTTCATGTCTCCCACCTTAATGAAGACTGTGTAATCTGTTTGTGAACACTCACTTTTTTTAAGTGTTACATTTTTGAGAATTTGGTTCCATTGTGATTTATTTCTTGTAATATATAATTTACATCTGTGTTATTATTGTTAGTCATATTATTAGTTAATGTGCTTCATTGCAAATAGTGCTTTGTCACTGCTTCATTTGTTACCAATAAATTGAATTAACTCATTTTAGATATCTTGATTAGCACCCTCTTTCATCGCAGTTTGCCTACCATACTACAAACTACAATAATTATCTGCTGGAGCCCTGCTAACTTAAGAAATTCTTTTAGTAACTTGAAATACCTAAAGATTTTCTTGGAATTAAGGTTTTTAGTTAGTTGATATGGTTAAAGTTCATCTGGTGCGGGAAAAATATCTTACTTGTATAGGTGCAGCCAACTACTTTCCTGAATATCCTGAACTTTGTCTCCTTAAAACTAAATTCACAGCTATTCCCTAAAAATAGACATCAGACATTTATCAAACAACATAATAAAAAATTTTGTTGATTTCAACATTAATGATATTATTAAAAATTTTAACCCTCGAGCGGGCGCATGCAGAGTTTTTCTTCCTTGTGTTTCTTTTTATTGAAATAAACAGGCATAATGAGTATCGGGAATTGTGTCCGGCTCTGTACCTCAAGGGCCTCGTTCCAGGAATCCTCTGAAGCTGTTTATAACCCCTCCTCCCCCCATTGGTACTTTGTTATTCGCAATTCAGTAATGCTGTGTCAGTTTGCGTAGCGCCCTTTCCCATAACACAGACAGTAAGACCTATTTTATACAAGAACATTACTTACTTTGTTCAACTTGAAATATTGTACTTATTAAGTTAAACTATAAATTGTATTAACGATGAAATGTGATCTCTAATGAAGTTTGTCAACTTTTAAATACAATATTTCATTATAAAAACAAGAAAAATGGATTAAATGAGTTCAATTAAGTGTTGCGGACTAAAACTCTCCCGTTGGGGGGGGGGGGTTAGGCAGACTATGACGGCAGGATGATTTTAGGGAGGGGAGGTCCAAAAGTGGCCAAATAGCGATGACATAATTTATGGACGGCCCCTAAATGATCTCCTTATTCACTTTTGGTGTTCTGAACAACATTTCATCTACGCTTCTTGTCTTGTGTTTTATTCCGCTCGCCGTTTGGGATAATCATAGCTATTGCCTTCAAAATTATCATCTATCAAAATCTACAAATAAATACTACCATAAACCGAGCATTGTTGCTTGCTGCTCGTCACTTGTGTCGTAATGGAGTCATTGGGATTATACGGGAAATTAGGGTGTGCGTGTCCATGAGTATCGAGTTTTTTTGAGCCGAGTTCACACTACTCGACTCGACTCCAGGGTGTCCACAGAGCGGGAATTTCGGGAAAATCGGGAATTATACGGAAATTATATTTCACCGGGAAATATGCGTGAAATATACGTGAATTTTGTCGAAAATACGGGAACTTTGCGAGAACGCGGACGCTATTGTGAGCGACGGAGGGAACGATTTTTTCAGCCAAGATTATCGTCTGAAGAGAGTATAGGCCTAGCCGCGAGATTATTTCCGTACAAAACGTAAAAGAATTGTATTTTTCAGTCTTTATTTACTCTGCCAGCAGAGTATTCCAAGAAACAGTTTTTGCGCGAGATGGTCTTGCGACGGATGGAAGATAAGAAAGCAACAAAAAGTGGTCACGTGTGCATGCGTATTATTTGGCTAGCGCAATAATAAGACCGGAAACGACGTCCGTCGTTTCGTTGACTTGTATACTTCCTTAGGACGAATGTCAATAAAAGAGTGGGACTAAACTGAAGAACGTAATTGTGAAATAAATTTTGATAACGCCGAATGATTACCTACCATTATAAGTCAAAATATTCTGTTTTGTCCTGAATATTTTTAATTGTGTTTGAAATTATTTTAGAGCAATCGTATATCGTATCTCACTTTTCATTTCCTCGCTGTTTCTTTTCTGTAATAAATAATTTGTTTTCAACAGCTAAAACTGAAATTTTTCTAACCCTATTTTGTCGTCCAGAATTTTGTAGATAGCAAATTTCGTACCTGTGAAGAAAGTATGAAATTTTGTATTTTTATCCAACAATATTTTCTTCAACTGTGGTAATTGAAAATTAATTTTTTTAGAACAGATGAAATTAAAATAATGCTTATGATTCAAAAGATAAAGCAGTAAGTTTTATATGCAAATAACCAAAGGTAGATCACCGTGATCATAATCGTTTGAAATAGAGGATTCAGATCAGATCTTTTAACTTTTAAGGATGGGCGGGTATACGACTTTCTCGTAATTAATCGACTGTTTAGTGCTTTTACAACTAACTTCTCAAACACGAATCGAGTAGTTAAACCACTTGAAAAAAGTCCGTGTAATTTTATCGGTAGGATCATAATTAATTGCGATCTATTTTTGAACACGTGAAATGCGGTAAATAGCAGGAAAAGCTCTGCGTACAGTTCGCGCATTATATCTCCGGCTATGACCACTATGCTACTAACCGTGTCATATGATATTTTTAACATATGATATTGGTAAACACAACATTTGACAAGCAGCGGTGTTTTAGAAAATGTTTTCAGAAAAGTACCCCCTCTCCCTCCCGCACCATAACCGGAGATATAATGCGCCGGCAGAATTAGTAGGGAAAGGACGTAGAGACGTTTCAAGAAATACGATTCCTCGGAATTCGGAAAATTGAATCATGGCTTATCTCTCGAATGGAATATTTCATCGCTTTCATTTTTGTCTAATTATGATTTATAAAAATCCAAGAAAATATTAAACTTCCTTTGGTTTTTATATGATTATTCGTTTGGGTTTTAGAATTTTTTTAGCATTTCTCTTATCTGATCACGGCCGGCGACAACATACCAAACAAAAGAACTCAACTGTTTGGCAGGGGGTGGGGAGGGGTTTTAAAAGTCAACAAACAATCTCTGCCCCACGACTGGGCCTTTGCGTAATGTATAGTTTTTATTTCTAACTTCAATATTTTCTTGACTCAGTTTAGTTAACTTTTGTCTATGATTAAAATTACAATAATTTCAATATTGCTAACTGTTATCACATTTTGACGATAATCCTAACAAAAATTTAGGTCACAAGTTTTTTGGCCTTAAAGCCTAAAATTTAGGCCATATACAACTTTACTAAATTTATTGCGGGGATGGGACTCAATGTTTAAAACTTTATAATACAGGGTGCCTATAAAGGAACTCCGGGTTTTGAGGTAAAATATTTTAATGGAGTAAAAAGGTTATACAAATGTTAAATACATGATTGGAAAGGTTGAATTTTCAAGTTTTTTTTCAAAGCAATTTAATAAAGTTCAATTTGAGCTCCGTCAGTGGCATGGTACAGGTCGTCACGTTACTCCACCTCTTCCCATGTCCTTGCCAGCTGGGGGGACGGTTGCCACACAATCCTATACTCTTATATGAGCAATGTTATCGTCCGGCCGTGCGTGCTTGCTTGTATGCTTGCACATTTATCTCAAAAACGGCTCCGAGGATTTCTTTCAAAGTCTGGAAATAAGTAATTTATGACTCAAAAACGTCTTTTACGCAGATTACTTGGCCAGAGAAAATCTAATAACGTAATAAATCGAATTTTAAAGTAGTAAAATTTTAACATTGGCCTTATGGGTTGCCGTGATAGCAACGAAAATAAACAAGGAAAGTGTAAACAAATGAAGTAATAATAACAGCTGTTTGGAATCTACAGCTATCAAGGGAAAATACAGCAGGTGGGATGAAGAGTCCATGGAGCAATAAAAAAGGTTTTTATTGATACATTTTATGACATTGAGATATTTTATAGTAACTGGATGAACTGGTAAACATGAAATAACACCGAGCAAGGCTCGGTCCACCAGGTACTTTATTATTATTTGCCTGAGGTGGTTAATATCACGATTTTTTAAAGTTTACTTGAACCGTAACAACAGATTTAGTTTCTATTAGCCAAATAACCCATTGAGCCTTTTGTTGCGGCGCGGCGTCGCCATATCGCGGCGATCCAGACAGCACCGACAGCCGCGCGCGTGACGCTCCGCAGCGCTACCTTCTCTTGACGAAAACATTCCCAATTGATATGAGTAAAATCTTGATGAGCTACTCGTTTCCGAGAAATAACTACATTTTGCTATCTTCTATAGTTATTAATGTATGATTTTTTTAAATACCCGAGTTCTTTTATAGACATCCTGTATATTTTTATACTTAGACTATACTTGTTTTTAAAAGTATATGTATTGTAGCTAGTGTATCTTTTGACGCATTCCATGCAAATGTTAATTTATTTCACGGATTGAAGATTATTATTATTATTACGTTGGGGGACTTGAGATTACTACAGAATTAAGCATATTCGTTTATTCCCTATCGTTACAATTAATTATCGTATGATTTGACTTAGTGGAAATAAAAAATGTTAATATTTTAAAATTCAATCAGCATTTTTTCCTTAACTTTAAAGGAAACGTTTAATGAAACCCACATTATTTTAATGATTCGCCCACATTATTAGAATTATTAATTTTGAACTGTCGAATTTAAAGGCGTCTGATTCGTACAATAATTTTGGACCGGCAATTATGGCATTGGCGAGCGTGAGCCTGTTGTTTTTATCGGTAGGCCTACGTCCGTCCGTCGTCTTGTCATCTCTTCTTTGCACGACTGGTGTGACACCTCGCAAAAATTACTTCACTAAAATCAGCTAAATTAGATGTTTGACATACCAGCGAATTTCATTTTCAGAAGGTTATTTAACTTGAAACGGATGTTTAGTACAACTTCGGTTAAGATACGACATTTGGTAATCAGTAAAACCGGGTACGATGAGTCAACTATTCTAGTATTGGTTTTGTTTTTTCTGGTTTCCGAATTTTTGTCTTCCTTCCGCCCTTCGCTCCTCTTTTCTCCCTTTCTACCCCACGCGGGATGCGCAATGTTCAGTGCGCATAGCAGGTTGTCATGGAAACCACGTGATGTCATTGCGGAGGGCCAATCAGACACTACCACTGCGTTGTTAATTCGAGAATGGGAACGGGCAGGGATGTGAGGCAAAGTATTCCGATAGTCGGCGCGTGCTCAGCTTCACCTTGTCAAGTTTACGATCGATGGATCGATATTCGTTATGTTGTTGCGTCTTCGCTCAGGTTATGAAAATGAACTCTATAGGTATAATGCCATAATGAAATAAGAATACGAGAAGCAAATAAATATCCGTTTGGTGTAATACAACGTATTGCACATTTCACAATGTATGTTAATTGCATTTTGCAATGAAATGTTGGTTTGTCACAAAAACTAACTTAACGCCACTTTCTTTTCAGGTAGTTTTATTTCCGTTCTACGTAGGTTTCACCGGACCGAATAAGTTAGTGATGCCAAGTGCCAAACAAAACAAAACTGAAGAAATATTTCTCCGAATAATATCCACTGACTGACTGAAAGGTAGCCCCGGAAGATTTTTTTCTTAATACATTTTTCAACTGCCCGCTGCAGTGATGGGGTTCCGGGATTTATACAGAAAAATATAATTCCCGTGGGGCCGGGGCCTCTCAGGGGCCCCCTGGGAGCCGTGGGCCTGGGGCAAACTGTCCCCGTAGCCCCCCCCTCCCCGCTCGTGGCGGCTCTGCATGGACGTGTGAATAAAGATAGGATTGGCTCTTGCCCACGGTAACTAGAAACTTGCTATAACTTGCCTATCTCGTCGACCTCTCGGTCAATATTATTTATTTTGCCTTCATTAACTCTAAATAAATATGCCACACAATAAAACGCACGTTGTTACTCTGGTGAAGAGACGATAATAAATTATTACTCTCCCAACGAGAACTACAAACAGTGGTTGTAAATAATCTAATTTAATGTAAAAAGGTAGACAAGAAATAAGAAATACGAAAGTTAAGATAAGAATTATTTTAATTGTCTGCTTCTAAGAACTGGCCTGGGAACGCAGCTTAAAAGATAGCAGGCGTCTCCTCAGCTTCAATTGCGATAATACTTAAACACTTTACTCTTTTCTATACTGTAAGTAATTTCTTGTACCTTCTCTTTGATAATCTAAGAAAAACCCCGTTGCAGCAGACCTGCATACTCAGCGAATTTTAAATGTTAAAAAACATACTTTAATACAACCTAATGCGATTTCACATGTTTTTCTTAGTTCCATAAGAATAACATGGAGAATGAGTATGCAGGTTTGCTGCAACAGGTCCATTAAAACTGGGTGGTTTTAATTCAGTGTTTAGTAGAACAGAACTAGGAGAATCCATATATCAAGTTTTATCAAGATATGTCAAAAATAAGGAAGATATAGCATTTATTTAATTTCCCATAGGGATAACATGGGGAATGAGTATGCAGGTTTGCTGCCAGATAAATGGAAATTTTGGGGGTTTTAGACTAAAATACATTATATCTCATCTAGATGAAGCCACAAACCAAGTTTTATTAAGGTATGTTCAGTAATAAGCGAGATATATGATTTTAATTATTCCCCATAAGGTTAACATAGGGACAGGGACAACATACTGTGTTTACCACTTTCAATATCTCGGTGTCCAATGGTCATGGAACAATGATTCAAAATACTTAATTGTTTGTTTTTTTCGAGCTAAATTTAATGGTGCTGGCCAAAATTTGATTAATTTTTTGTTATATGTGAAAAACTCAAAAAACCTATTTTTGGCGGGGTTTATCCCCCTTTTCCCCTCCTCCCAGTGGTCCAATCGGGCTGGTTTACGAACTCGTCCAATTGATTACCACTTTACATGTCTGTACCAAATTTCATTATGATCAGACCATATTTACGGCCGCTATCGTGCTGACAGACACACACATATATGTGAATATATATTCACAAACGTGCAGGTTAAGGCGGCCACTTGTATATAACCCAGGAGAGGTGGCCAGGGGGACCCCCCATATATATTCTTAAACTATATCCTCTATGGAGATTTTTTTGTTGGACACGTTTCTTTTAATGTTTCCGCACCTATATATATCAGTTTGAAACTTCTTCAACAATTAAAAAACACTTATATACGTCTCAAGAGCCCTAAAAGGCGGCCAGGATATATTGCAGGGTTAGGAGGTCTGTGTATATATATATATATATATATATATATATATATATACGTCTCAGAGCCCTAAAAGGCGGCCAGGATATATTGCAGGGTTAGGAGGTCTGTGTATATATATATACGTCTCAGAGCCCTAAAAGGCGGCCAGGATATATTGCAGGGTTAGGAGGTCTGTGTATATATATATATATGTCTCAGAGCCCTAAAAGGCGGCCAGGATATATTGCAGGGTTAGGAGGTCTGTGTATATATATATATACATCTCAGAGCCCTAAAAGGCGGCCAGGATATATTGCAGGGTTAGGAGGTCTGTGTATATATATATATATACGTCTCAGAGCCCTAAAAGTCGGCCAGGATATATTGCAGGGTTAGGAGGTCTGTGTATATAAATATACGTCTCAGAGCCCTAAAAGGCGGCCAGGATATATTGCAGGGTTAGGAGGTCTGTGTATATATATATATATATATATACGTCTCAGAGCCCTAAAAGGCGGCCAGGATATATTGCAGGGTTAGGAGGTCTGTGTATATATATATATATATACGTCTCAGAGCCCTAAAAGGCGGCCAGGATATATTGCAGGGTTAGGAGGTCTGTGTATATAAATATACGTCTCAGAGCCCTAAAAGGCGGCCAGGATATATTGCAGGGTTAGGAGGTCTGTGTATATATATATATATATATACGTCTCAGAGCCCTAAAAGGCGGCCAGGATATATTGCAGGGTTAGGAGGTCTGTGTATGTATATATATACGTCTCAGAGCCCTAAAAGGCGGCCAGGATATATTGCAGGGTTAGGAGGTCTGTGTATATATATATATATATATATACGTCTCAGAGCCCTAAAAGGCGGCCAGGATATATTGCAGGGTTAGGAGGTCTATGTATATATATATACGTCTCAGAGCCCTAAAAGGCGGCCAGGATATATTGCAGGGTTAGGAGGTCAGTGTATATATATACGTCTCAGAGCCCTAAAAGGCGGCCAGGACATTTTACCGTAATTCTCACCCTTGTGCACTTTTCATGCACTTAAGTGTCTAAGACTGCCGTAGGTTGGAGATGAGGAACGCCCCAAAGCAATTAATCAATTTATATGTCTAAATGTATGTTTTTGCACTTTTCCAGTCAAATGGGCTCATTTTTAGACTTAAAATATGTTTAGTTTAGCCCCTATGCGCAAAAAGTCGGAAAAACTAAAGATATTCTTACTCTTACTTAATTTTAATGCTAGATAAAATATTACCGTCTCAAAAAATTTAAAATAATGTGGGGAATAATTTTAGTCCAGAGACATTTTACCGTAATTCTTACCCTTGTGCACTTTTCATGCACTTAAGTGTCTAAGACTGCCGTAGGTTGGAAATGAGGAACGCCCCAAAGCAATTAATCAATTTATATGTCTAAATGTATGTTTTTGCACTTTTCCAGTCAAATGGGCTCATTTTTAGACTTAAAATATGTTTAGTTTAGCCCCTATGCACAAAAAGTCGGAAAAACTAAAGATATTCTTACTCTTCTGAGACGTATATATATACGTCTCAGAGCCCTAAAAGGCGGCCAGGACATTTTACCGTAATTCTCACCCTTGTGCACTTTTCATGCACTTAAGTGTCTAAGACTGCCGTAGGTTGGAAATGAGGAACGCCCCATAGCAATTAATCAATTTATATGTCTAAATGCTGCTTTAAGCCAGCTTTTAACCCGGTGTATTTTTTTTCTATTTACTCTATTATCTTTGTATGAAATAACTTGATAACTTATATCTAAATACCTTAGTTTATATTGTCTTATTACAACCATATGCATCGCCTATTTCCTCGTCAAATTTTAATTAAAGCATATTTAGCTTTTTTTAACGTGCTTGTCAGCAAACCTGCATACTCCATTCTTTGTGATATTTGTATGCATAGGTTTGTGGACACGTAGATGTAAACATTTGGGATGTTTGGCTGTAATACGATATATCTCAACTATATCACGCCACAAAACAGGTTTTAGTAAGGTAAGTTGCGAAATAAGCGAGAAATGGACCCTTTTTTATTTCCCAAAAGGATAACATGTAGTAAGGGGTGTTTACCACTTTCATTATAACGGTGACCAATGGACATTAAGCAATGATTCAGGATTGTACTATGTTTTTGTACTAATCTCTTGATCGCATTGCGGCCGCAAAACAATATTATATTTTACGAAATATTGTGTTCGTTTTAGGTATCATCATGGTCAATTTCATAAATCGGGAAAGGCAAGAGACAGTTGGAAATTCCATATGTGGAATTTTCGGTCATTTTACAATAATGACAGAGTTAATTTCTTTATATAATATGTTGATGACTGCTTGCTATAAGGGATAAAAAAGGAAACAGTTGTTTCTGTTAACAACTAATGTTTAGATATTATAACTGTATGTTGTAAATAAAAACAACAAAAAACAATAATAAATATTGTAAAATATAAAATGGTTTTACTGTATTTTACTAACAGTTAACTCCCTACACTATTTAATTTTTATTGATTCCTCGTAAATTAGGTTTATTATGAAAAAACTAAGTAACTTAATCTTGTAAAAAATTGTAAATGAAATAAAATATTATTTTAAGTTTCACGCACATGCTAGAGTAAGACATGGGACCCCGCCAGCCAGTCTTACCCTAGAGCCCCCAAAGTTAACGTTACGGCCCTGCCTATAACGCGATTTTTTGAAATAAACTAAGCATTTCAGGCAGCTCGCGAAAGCAGCGCCGGCAGCGGGCTCGGGCCTTGCTCGTTGTCCCGAGTCCCGAGCCGGAGCACGGCAGGCGGCACCGCGCCGGCGCAGAGAGAGGGGAGTGGGGAGTGTTGTATGGCGAGGACTGCAATTCGCGCCGCCGCCGCGAGAGCGCTGCTTTAGCCCGCTACTGCGCATCAGGTCTGGCGCATGGCTCATCTGCTGGGAGCCGTTCTGCACAGAACCAAGCGCGAAAAGACTAGTGGCTCTGTCACGGCGAGCGCAACCCTTTTCCAAAACCAGTCAGCTTTCTGTACTTATTTAGTTTTCTGTGGTGTGGCCATTTGAATTACTCACGACTGTGACTGTTTCCCTGCGAGTGTAATATGTTTGCCTGATTGAATGCTTGCTTGACTGATTGCACAATTATCTCATAAATGGCTCTGAGGATTATCTTGAAAGTCAGGAAATAACAACTAATTTCTGACTCAAAAACATGTAGTATGCAGGTTACTTGGTAAGAGAAAATAATATTATAAAATAAATTTTAAAGTATAAAAATATTAATACTGGGCCTTATGAGTTGCCATGCTAGCAATGAAATTAACAACAAATATGTGAACAAATAAAGTGATCTTAGCAGCTGTTTGCAAACTACAGCAATCTTGGAAAAATATAGTGTGGGATAAATATTGCAGGGGGTAATAAGAAATGATAATCAATTTAATGACAGAAATATTTTACACTTGGATGAACTGGTACATCAAATAATAACGAGCAGGGCTCGGACCACCAGGTACTTAGCTTTAAGTACCTGAACAGGTACCTGTAGGTGCTGATGTTTGAACATAATAGGCATTTAAACAAAGGTGTCTAAGCATAATATATTTGAGAAAAGTTATTCCAAAGTATATCTATCCTCTAATAAAAAGTCTGAAATAATATTATGTTAACAAAAAATATGGTAAATAAAACAAAAATTACTAACTATTTACAGTAATGTATATACACATTTCAGCTGAAGTTATAAAAAGCTAACATGTTTTTAAAGACTTTGGGATTGTATCCCTCTAAAACAGGTATTCCGTTATCATATGTACATTTTTCATACAAATTCTCAGTTGGAAGTCTCCATAAAACATTATGTTTGGGACTGAATGGATCGGCAGAGTTGAGCTGCATGACGCTGAAGTCGAAACGCCTCCCATCTGTTTGAATACACTGCAGAACAATGGGTTCTGGTAGATCTTTTACATCCGCCTAAAAAAGTATATTCTTAGAACATAGCTTAGAACAACTTTCAATCAAGCATAATTATTTAAAAATAAAACACCAGTTAGTGTCTTGGGAAAGTTAAAATATTTCTCAAAATCATTGGAGGTGAACTCCTGGAAAAATTGTGAAGACCTATGTACTCTTCAAATTTTCAAAGGATTTATTTTTTGTACGTGAGCATATTCAACAAAAAAGGAAAATACTGTTTTGAAAATTTTGTGTTAATAATAGGCCTACACTATGAGTTTTCTTGAAGATAAGTTAAACTCTGCATAAATTTAAACAGAGCCTAAAATTTGGCTTACAAGAGCTAAACATAATCAGTCAAAAATGAGTTTAGTTAATCTAATTTAAAAGTTAAAAGTTAGATTTATGCCAGAAAATCGCAAGAAAATTGTATTGTATTTTTGGCAATGACCATCCCAATACATGTGACTGCCAATGCAGGTGCGCGAACAACCAGCGATTTTTTTTTGCTAAGTTGGCTGCAACCTCTTAAACACCTAAAAAAAAGGCCACACTATACCACAGGCCGGAGCCCTTTTGCGGTAACGTCACATTATCAGATGGAATCGCAGACACTTTTGAAATATATTGTAGGGATGTGCCGGTACCACTTTTCCCAAAGTCGGTACCGGTACCGGTACCGGTTCTTGACAAGATCGGTTCTCGGTTCTCGGTACCGGTACCATCGGTACCAAGTGTTTGTAAAAACGTGTTATATAATGTAACGAACCCTCAAACCTACAGACAATCTGTTGTATGTTACTGTTTTAAAAAATGTTTTAATTTTCAAGAGTAAGTTTCACCAAGACATAAAATACTATCTCAGTTATTAATTTAATTGTTTATATCCTTTTATTAACAGGTAATATAAAAAATAAATTATGTGAAGAAAAGAACAAATTCCAAGGTGAAAAGTAACAGCTTACAAATTTGTTTCCATTCATAATTTTACAATTCCCATAGAAAATAACCCCATTCCAATAAATCTAAAAAATTAGAGTAAAAAAATCAATCAAGAACAAATTCTAGGGTGAAAAATAGCAGTTTCCAAATTAGTTTCCATTGATCTTACAATTCCCAAAGAAAATAACCCCTTTCCCATTAATTTTAAGTATTAAGAGTAAAAAATCAATCAAGAGTCAAAAAATTTAAGATAAATTTCGAATCAAAATTTATTTTAGAAACATTATCGTCCTTCAATAATAGTACGCAGTGGCATTTGCCATCGGCGCAACGCCCGCGGCAATGCGCGGTGCGATAGTTCGTCTTTCGTAACTGGTAGTTACTCCCGCCGGTTACCATGGGTACCGACATTTTGACATCGGTTCTCGGTACCGGTTCTTTTGCCAAGAACCGGTGGTACCGAGAACCGACTTAAGGTACCGACACATCCCTAATATATTGTTATGGTGATTCATTGTTGCACTCTTAAAACTAGCATGCCCTCAGTATGATTAGCCTAAGTTTTCATGTAGAAGCCATACATTTTTCCAATCTGCTTAAATTAATGAGTCACCAACTGCAGTCAAAAATAATTTTAAAGAAATCAAGACTTTATTTCTTAGATTTAAAAACGGTAACTGTTACAAGCTTAATTTGTTCACTGTTACGGTAATTTGTTCACTTTTTCATCAGATGATTTATTTCAAATTTGGCAGTTGTGTTTCTAATTGTTTTGATTTTGATGTTCTAATGTCATAATTACTTGTTAAATGTTTACAATATTTGTATAATTTTTTTCATACCAATGACTGGCCGTTCACATTTATTTAGAAGTAGAAAGAGTACCTTAAGTTATACTGTGTGTTATAATTATGGTTACCACAAATCATTTTACCGTGTTCTGAAATTAATTCTCAGTTAAATAGTTGAGAGTTATTTTCTGATATTTAATTTCTAATAACTATACCTTACCCCATAGTTATAACGAGCCTGAGCCACAGCTGCAGTATAAGCCTTGAGTAGGGCTCGCCCCAGAATCTGATGGTCTTCTACTGGGGTCTCATATAAATTTTTCACTTCTTCATGATTGTAATGAAGTATTATTGTGTGTACATTACTGTATTTGGCGCCCCCCTTCAAAGCTGTAGGGAGAAAAAAAGAGATAAAAGCAACAGATCAGATGGATCAATCCTTTACAGAGTCAACATTTATTTTTGTTTAAAAAAATTATGTTTTTTGATTTTATTAATGTGCATTATACAAATGTAAAGGGTCCCCTGGGAAACGCTCCAAGTAACAAAACTTCAAAATCGGAGATATTCAGGGGAAAAGGTTCTAGACGACATGAGCTAGACCGTGGTTTTGACAATTTGTAATTGGCAGCCCTGATTTCATCTGACAACCTTGGTGCGTTCAACTGAAAATAAGGTTACATACCTTGTGGACTGTCATCAATTCTTTGTAGAAATAAATTCCTACTTAAGTTTCGGCATCAAATTGCCATTTTCAAGGACTTTCTATACAAGAATAAGTTCTCATTTGTCGTCAAAATATTAAAATATTAAACATAAACACTGAAAAATTTAAAAATACACATTAGCTTTACACATTACCGGCCAGCATGAGGACAAGAACCAGACTGTCTATGAGCAGGTTATCACTGCTATCCTACCCCCACTTGACCTTGACCATTGTTTTCCTGTCTTCCTCTTGCAGCCAATGCCTCTATTCTATCAAATAATATGTTGTGTGAAAACTTTAATTTTTCATTTAGAAGATCGTTAGGAGAACTTTTTGTGGCTTTAGAAATTTCAAAATTTTCTAATGTGTCCATCATTGGGCCTTTTTGACATAAATGTAAAACTTCCAACTTGTTATTTATACTATTTACATTGTGATTAAAGGAGACCAGATGTTCAGCAAACTGTGATTTTTGGTTGTTTTTTGTGTTTTTTGGTAAATGTTCTTTATATCTAGTTCTAAAAGAACGACCAGTTTGACCAACATATGTCTTATCGCAGTCTGAATATTTTATCTTATAAATGCCTGTACAATTGAGCTTTTCATCAGCATTCTTCTTAGTGACAATTTTGTTTTTTTTTTTTAAATCTTTCTAATCTATTGGATGCTTTGCTGGTTAGAGTTACATTCTGTTTTTTTCAGTTCATTTTATAGAGTAAAATGTAGTTTATCTCCATACTCTACAGAAACAAAAGATTGTTTTGGTTTAGTGTTATTGTTTGTCCCTTTGTTTTTAAACTTGGAAACAAGATTGTCGATCATTTTAGGAGGCGTGTAGCCATTTTGTACAGCAATATATTTGATTATTTGCAATTCTTTGTTGTAATCATCGGGGGAAAGCGGCATATTTAACAACCTATTAACCAGACTATTATAGGCGGCCATTTTGTGGGACATGGAGTGGTAAGACGAAGAGTGGATAGTGTGGTCAGTTGTTGTTGGCTTCCGATATATAATGTAGATAAAACCAAGTATATCAATTTTAGTTTAGTAAAAAGCTTCAGTTTTCCAAACGATATTTTTTATCATGTTTCGGGTTGCACTCTAATTGGATGCAACTGTAAAAAGATTGAAAAGGTTAGTAGTTTTCGGCATCTTGGAGTAATTTTAGATGAAAATTTAAATTGGGAAAAACATATATCAGAGCTACATTCAAAAGTTAAATCGTCCATAAGAACATTTTATTTTTTGAAAAATATTTGTGACACATTTTTATTAAGAATTCTTTACTTTGCTTTGATATATTCTCGATTACAGTATGCCATCCAGTATTGGGGGGGGTACTTTCAAGTGTCACATTGAAAAACTTAGAGTCACACAAAATCATTTTGTAAGATTAATTACCAATAAACAAAAAAGAGATAGTTCTTTCCCACTATTTTTCGATCAAAAAATACTTCCGATTCAGCATTTGTACGTTTACAAAGTATTAAAATTATTTTATGTTCGAAGTGGAAACACTGAAACCAGTAACCTACTTTACAATACCAGAAATTATAAGCAAGGGATTTTCAGATTACCCAAAGTAAACAAATCTTTATTTAGACATTCTTATCAGTACTGTGGGCCTAAATATTTTAATCAGTTACCAGAAGAGATTAAAAGTTGTGTAACCCTGAAAGAATTCTCCTTTCGTTTAAAAGATTGGCTATTCAAAACACCAACCGTAGACTTTTTAAATGATTTTCTTTGTTGATTGTTAATTAAATAATTTAATCCTATTTTAACTCAACTTTGTATTTTTATCATTGCAATTCTAATTTGTTAATTTAAAAACTATTAATACCCATCACAAGAAAAATAGAGTAAGATTTACTGCGAGGAATGTTTTAGTTTTATTTTAAGACGCCACAGAGAGCGGCAAAATGTGTAATTTCAAAAAGAAGGACTGGACTCAAATATTGTTTATTTTTTTATAATTTTCTTAAATTAATGTAAAACGTTTGCCACACTAACTGGACACCATGGCAACGTAGTTCCGAGGTAACTTTTATTGTTTGTAAATTTGATATTTATTTGTGGAATAAAGTCATTATTTCATTATTTCATATAGAGAAAGATAAGCTGTCGTTGTTTTTCTTGAAGGTCATGTCAAGGAAATTTAGTTTATTCTCCTTTTCAAATTCAGATGTGAATTTACGTTTCGGATGAATATTATTTAAATACTTGCAGAATAGATTTATTTGTCTGTTATTCCCATTGAAAATAATGAATATATCATCTACATATCGTCTATAAAACAGTAACTTATCTGCATGTTTATTTCTGTTTGAAAAAATGATTTCCGTTACGATTTTGTTTAAATATATCTCTGCCATGATACTTGAGAGAAGCGAGCCCATAGCTAGTCCATCGTTCTGTACAAAAAACTTGCCTTTAAAAGTAAAGTAGTTTTGTTTTAATACTAGTACCGGGGACCGAGCTTTGCTCGGATTAAATAAAAACAGCCGGCTGATTCAGCTATTTTAGTTAAAAATTCCACAACTATAACATGAGCACTTATAACTATAACACTGTTTGAGCATGGTATCAACGCCTTTATAGAGCTGTGCCTTCAGCTTTTTCTGTTCCAGTAAAAATGAGTTGATTTGGTTTCGTTCAACACAGATAAACGACATACTTTTGTAATAAATGCCCACAGAAGGGAAGTCCCGTTGAAGTTGGTCGTTATATTTTCTGTCAGTTCGTTGGAGTGCAGTGGTCTTGCGATTGCCGGTCGGAACACAGAGAAGGTAGAGAAAACGAATGGTTCTCTACCTTCTCTGTGGTCGGAACCACGGTAACTGGGTCGGAACTCGGAACACTATGTGGCTTATTCACGAATTGCAGTTTTGATATCTTAGAGCGACGATTGGAAGCAGTTGACACTATGTTGGTCGGAAACGCCAAGTCTCTTGTAAGTTGAAGAGAGGATATATGAATGGCTTGAGCGGCGGCTCGAGCGTTTGCTTCTTCAATGACCTCGCGCATCATCATGAACTCTTGGGCGAAAGGGTTATTGTTTCGCAGGATCCTCTCTAGTAACTGGATCAATTCAAGGTCCATGTCGGCGTTCGCAGCAATTCGTTCGTCGACGGCGTAGTTTGGGTCGAGAAAAAACATCTGCCCATTGCGCGATCTTTCGGATTTTCCTTGTTCCATCTTGCGTTGGACGGGCAGCGATATTCCGATATTCATACGATGATACACTTGGCCCCCGGCGGTGAAACAGTAGATGCCTCGGGTGTTGCTCGTTCGGTCATCTTTTACATTGAATGACGCAAAAGCGAAGATGGCGTCGATCCTACGTATGCCAGCCGCAAAATATTTCGATAGTCTGTGTTGGCGGGCGAACAGCAGCGCAAGTTTGCTTGGGAATCGTGAAGCCTTGTAGGGATATTTTCCGTGGAGACAACAATCGCCAAATGAATCTCTGTCTGTTCTGCTCTGCACTCGTTCCTCAGGGGAAAATATGGCTCCACGATGCATGCATGCGACGTTAAACAGCCCCATTCTTGAATACTCAACATCCCCGCTGACATGGCGACCTTATAGCTTTTAGGAACTGTAGTGTGCTGACGTTCAAATTGCTGACGAACTTGGTCAATTCGGTGAATCGTTTCATTTTCGGTTTCTTCAAAACGTCGGGCAGCGATTCGTTGCTGTTCTTGCTCATGATGATCGGCCCGTTCTTCATAATTGAGCTGGACCGTGATATCTGAAATACTTTCTTTACTTTTATTCTTCGACGCGCGTATTAGCCGTGGTTCGGATATACTTTGTGAGACGAAGAAACTTGTTGAATCCGGCTCGATTACAAATGAAGATGTAGAGGCTCGTTGAAGGTCCTGGGGATTGTTTGAAGCTCCTCTCCCTTGCAAATTCTGAAGACAGATTCGTTTTAGAGGTCTTACGCGTTTCATTTTTATTCCTAAAATTCCTATAATCTAAAGCATGTCCTTAAAAATATTTAACACTGAACAAAAATAAGGCAAACTAAAATGTTTAATTCAAAATAACCTCTAAAAAAAAATATTTGTTGTTTACAGTTCAAATGAAAATAAAAACAATCTGAATCAGCTGTTCTGGTTTTAATTGCAGCTACGAAAAATGCCCATGACGATGGGCATTTTGAATGGGCATTTAGAAGTGCTGTAAGGCGGAAACCGGATTTTTCCCAGACTTGAGACCAGTTCCAATCGATTTCTGGTGGTCTAAAACCCCAAATTAAACGATAAAATCAAAAATCCTAGGACGGAATAAAAATTTTGCCCGTACAAACTTTGCTTGTTTTAGAGTATAGGATTTTCAATAGGTCGATCAATTCATTTATGGCTTCTGTACATAGTTGGGAGTGTTCTGCTAAATTATCAAGGATGATTTTCAAGGCCTTATCTATAGGAATATTAGTGAATAAATTCTGAATATCTAGGGAAGCAAGAGTATGTTTTACATTCTTGTTTTTAATTAGGTTGACGACTTCTAGGCTATTTCTAACACTGTAATTATTTTCAAGTTTTATGTTTGACCTCAGTAATTTGTCTAATTTCTTAGCAAGTTTATAAGATGGAACAGAAGTAAAGTTTACTAGAGGTCTTACAGGTGTTGCATTTTTATGTAACTTGGGTAAACCTCTTAGTATAGGGGCTCTAGGACTCATCATTTTCAAGTATTTCAGCTCATTACTGGGAATAAGATATTTAATTTTATTCAGTCTGGACTTGGTGTGTTCATAGGACTCCACGGACCTTTGACGCAAAACGTTTTATTTGCCTCAAAATTGATTCCCCACCAGTTGTTGTTTTGTCGCTTGGAACGTTGTCGTTGATGAAAGTGAACGTGTGGACTAATGTTGAATACCAAAAGACTGTATTTTATTTATTCATATTTTAACATTACAACAGTCAGGTTTAAGGCTTTTTAGGCCCGTATTATACACGGACACTCAACGACCCAGTGGCTGGGCTGCCGACGTCCCGCCTGCGTCCAGGAAGCTGTTTAGCACCTCGGACACAGCCGGGACGCTGCAGGGACACCGCATCGGCACCGCCCCACTACCAAATATCATGCACTCAGCCGTTGCGAAGATATGCTTTTGCTCGTCCTACTTCTGAAAAAAAGAAGACGTCGAAGTCGACGATGAATGCAAAGGCATCCTATATTTTCTTTGCGACCAGAAAAAGGATTATACTTTACACTATTTGATGAACTGTGCGCTCATCAAGAGAAGTTTTTTAACTACTTTCGGATTTAAAGAACTTCTGAAACTTATAGGAGACATTGCTCGAACGAATTCTCATTTACAAAGGAGCATTTCACCGGAAGAGAAGCTGGTCATAACTTTAAGGTAAGAGCAGAGATATTCAGCTATATTCGGATCAATGTAAAAAATAAATGTTCAAACCAAAATTCCTAATTCAAGACCAGTTACGAGTAATGAAGAGTCACATTTAAGGTTATATAACCTTATATAAATATAAATGTATCATAAACGACCACTATATTTATATATCATAAATATAAATATAAAACAAAACGACCACTTTCGGGCGATGCGCTGCAGTCTATGTCCGGGACACCGTGTGCCCGTGTATAATAGCTCGCGGGACACTCCCATAAGATTCAATGTTAATTTTGACTAGAGAAGCTGGCGGCCCAGCTGCCGGGACACAGATCTGCTTCTGCGACCGAGCCAACTGTGTCCGTGTATGATAGCTTGCGGGACACTCCCATTTGATCAATGTTAAACGAGTGTCCAGGGAAGCTAGCGTCCCAGCCACTGGGTCGCTGAGTGTCCGTGTATAATACGGGCCTTAGTGTTTTCACGTTAAAGAAATTTGTGTTCTTAAAAATTTCTTACCTTTTATCACATCAACATAAGATGAAACTTGTAGCCAAATGACAAAAAAAGTTATACAGGGTGTTTTTTTCAAAATTTGCTTCTTATTTAATTTAAAAATAAAATATATTTTAGTGTTCTGATTGCTGGAGACGTCTACTAACGCTGGGGGAGGTAAATTTCATATGAAAACGTCAACCCCTCAACAACCCCCTTCTACTTTCACTCTCCTACTTTTCAATCAGATGTTTCCTGCAAATTCGTGGGCACCTTGACAAGCTCTACACTCTCTATGGGTCATTGAGCGCTACAGGATATAAGATGTAAGTTTTTTAATAAATTAAAAAGCAAATTTTGTAAAAAAAACACCTTGTATAAGAACATTATTAATATTTGGTACTTTTATACAAATAAAATTGTTTTACA
Organism: Flexamia atlantica; assembly: GCA_035578135.1. Lineage (NCBI taxonomy): Eukaryota > Metazoa > Arthropoda > Insecta > Hemiptera > Cicadellidae > Flexamia > Flexamia atlantica. Next base: position 128,536,398 of record JAQJVK010000001.1, on the reverse strand, counting down.
TTCAATTTTTTGTGTGTTTATGTTGGCATTCCTACACTCCCTGATGTTTTTTTCTGTTGCAAAAGAGCAGTCCGTCAGAGAACATTTCAAATGCTAGTCATTTAGAACGTTATTACAACGAAAAACATATAAAAAGTTTTAAAATACTGAGGAGCAAGTAAAAATTTAATATAAGGTTTCATTATTATGTTATAGGCAGGAGATTAAAAGATTAGCTTGGGAAACAATTGTGGACGGTGTTTAAAAAATATGTAGAAAATAAGTGTTATATTCTGTCATTTAATTTATCCTAAATTAGATTTTTTTGACTTGAAGACGTTGGAACCTAAGTATTCAACTTTATTAAATGTCCGTTTCAAGTGGGGTTGTTGTGCGAGTAATCTAGTATTGGGCTTCTCTAGAGCCAAATTTACGCTACTCAACCTGATTTTAGAATAATTTTATATTTTTGTAATATGACAAATTGTAATTTTCTTTTTTACTAAGATATTATTTAACATAGTACTATCTATACTGAATAAAAAATTAACATATTGACTCAGCTATGAAAATACTTTCAGATGACGCTGTCAATGATTTGTATAAATTTGTATGACAATAAAGAATATTTGAATTTGACTCCAAGTTTTACACAGTACTAAAAAAGTTTATCGAGTAGTTATTCCTTTTGTTTACCCAGCATTGGTTAGGCAATAGAATTTTACAACCGCTTTTCACTGAGTTAACCCCCTTACTTACCCACCATTATAAAACTTTTTTGATATTTTACTTGAATTAACTTTTTTTGTGTCACTAATATCAATAAATTTGTCACTTTATTCATTTCTGGCATTTTAGATTTTTTTCTGACTTTGCTCATTCTCAATGAGATTGATTTAATTTTAAATTTTTGAACCTCCGAAAATAAATAATAAAAACTCAATTTGACATAAGTATATAAGTGCAAGTGCAGCTGAGTGCGTAAAAAAAGAAGTTTACTTAGAAAGAGAAATTTGATGATGAGCTTTGATGGGGATCTATAAAATACAGTTAGACAATAGGAATTTTCAAAAAGTTTTCAAAGACATAGTTATTTCCTAAAATTTAAAATGAGATTTAATTGCTTTATATTTCATGGCCTTAACTATTTTTTAATACTTGAACATGCAATTAAAATTGGGTATGTAACGTGAAATTTTGCTGTCATAACTTTTTATTGTAGGATTGTTGTTTAGTGATAGGTAACATTATTTATAAGTTTAAATAATAACATCTTTGCAAGTGTTAACTGTTAGACACTTTTCATGGGATTACCGCCCAACTCAGGCTAATTCTTCTAAGGGATGTGTATATTTTTCTTTGCTCAGGGCTTTTGGTCAAATGAACATTTAATTTCATTTTATTTGTATGTATCATGTGAACCATTGTCATGTATTGCAATAAACAAGAGAAAAAATAATTGATTTCTTTTTTATATTATTTTCAGTAACTTGATGTTTTTGGTAATCTGACACTCTCCCGGTCCCAAGTGTCGGATTGTCGAGGGTAACCACAGTTGGTATTTTAACTGCAATATGAGTGTGGGATTGATGAGATGAGTGCCTTAATCTGACACAAAAAGATGATAGATTTTGTCAGGAATATTAATTGATAATACAATAATCATTAAATCTATCTGAACCAGTGTACTTGTAAATCACACTTACGAAAAACATCCTCTAACTCATAAATGTTCTCCTCTTGAAGTGAGATGAGAGGATGAGAGACCATAAGTTCTGGGACAGAACTTTCTTCAGCCACAGACGGATTGATTAATGCCGGCAACGGTTTGTCTGAAGAGATGAAGACATCGCTCCGCACTTGGAACTGAACAGGATCCTCGTCCCAGTAGAAGGGAACAGACATCGGCACGTCGGTGAGAACCATCCTTCGCCTGCTGATCTCCGGGCAGGCCAACGAGCACAGTCGCAGCAGACGCCCACAAAGCATACGGCTGCAAAATGTTTATGTAAATTATATCTATATAGTGATACATTACGTCAATATTGATGCAAATCAGAATATTTTTTATCCTTAACCATTTTTTCTCTTCTATGAATCTTGAAGAAGTTAATGGCACTGTACATGCAACGAGTTCAAAACTAAGAGTTTAAAAAAAGGTCAAAACTTTATTTAATTAAATAGCTTAAAACTTAATTTTTTCATGGCTTTAATGAACTCTAATGAAAAATTGTATTTTTCCTATGTTTTTTTTTTTAATTGTGTTATTTTAATGTAGTTTGTTTAGACTGGGACGGTGGCGTGTTCTGAAATCTAGTTACTTGGAGGTCACAAATTGTGAATGGTTATAAGTGATGGCTTGTGGATGAGGTGTTTCCTAGAGGGGACTAACATACTACTTCAATTAAATTAGGCCGTTTTCATAATTAGACCAGTTCGAAATTGATTGGTGAAATTATGGTTAGGATCCCACGTTAAACTGTAGGTCCCCTAGTAGCCATTAGCTATTGGGTTATTAATTAACAGTCCTGTCTAAGGAACATGTCGACCTTAGTCTTTAACAAGTCTAAAAAATTGTGCCACAATCATCTTACAGTTCACTGTGCTCATTCATATTGGCTTAAAATACCTACCTAGGTAGTTTGCCATTTCAAGTCAAATAAAAAATCAAATCAATTTATTTCCACAGAAAAATGATATAATTACGATTTACAAAATATTTAACTAGATTGCTTATATTAGACAAAGCAAGGAAACGACTAAACATTAATATACAAAGAAGGGCCTACATTAAAAATAAATGAATAAAAACTTATGTACGGTAAATAAAAATGTATAATCCTTGCGTCAGAAAAAAAATATAATTAAAGGAAATAAGTCTACATTGACCTTTTGTTGGTCTGAGCGTAGACTTGAGTTGATTAAGAAGTTATTTTTAGAAAAAAAGGAGCAATTCATTTAATTTCTGAACACGTAAAAAGGGTTGAAAATTAGGCTTATTATGAATGGTGTATGGAAAACTTTATATTGTGGGGTATTATGAGGATGATGTCCTAGTACGAATATAATGAGCTTTACAGGAAGAGGAAGATTTCCAGAGTAGTCAGTATAGATAATGGTTGTTGGCGTCAGTACAAAGCAGTCAATGTGGTGCAGGTCGTCCACAATTAGCTGAGATAAACGACAAGGCCTCATTGCTGATTACCAATAGCCACTCCTTAAGTATTTTTTTACTTTCTCCCCCCTATACATAGTATATGGAGAAAGTATTGTTTTCGTCAAAATTTTCGAATTTGAGTTGTTAGTGGATATATTCGTTTTAGGGCTCCCTGAATCCAAAAAAGGGCGATTCTCTACGTGACGCACAGGACATTCAGACACTTTATGCTTGTGTAAATAGTACAAAATGTTAATTAATATTTTTTTCTTCATGCAGGTGTAGTTTATTTTATCCTGAAGATTCTATCCATTTTAAAAAACATCAGTTTTTGTGTGATATATATGAGTTATCACTAGAAATGTGACCGTGATGCACGGGACTCAGACAAAGTGCAGATTTTCCTAAGTAAGATGAATGCTATTTTTTTCTGTGATTTATGTGGTACAAATTTTATTTAAATATTTTTATCTTATTATTTAGAGTGTTTTCAATTTACACATTTTTTTTGTTTAAATAAATTGATAATCATATATGTTAAAAAATATTTTAAAATTCCAATGCATCGTGATGCACGGGACGTGACGCACGGGACAAAAGTTTCTAGTAGCTATATTTGCCACATTTTTCAATTCTTGTTCAGTAATCACCTAGATTTAGTAAATATACATTGAAATGAACATGTTAGAAGTGGTTTAAAGGGTTTTCATTAATAAATTTAAAAAATAAACTGTGACAAATATCTCAGTTTTAATTCTATGATAAATAGTAAATTTAATAATATAAACTCACATTGTTCAAAGATTTTGTTTTCAAATATCATTGATACTTGATCTCCCAACAAGAAAACCAGTTTATGACTTGATACATTCAAGTGATGAAGAAAGCGATGAAGAAGAAGCGGTTCCTAATTGTGTAAGGTCAAAGACACTTTCAGCTGACAATATAAAACCAGAAGAATTTCTCTTGGTTGAATTTCAGTCAGGTGCAAGAAAGAATAAAACAAGTTTTAAGTATTTGTGTGTAGCTGAGAGTGAAGTGGAAGAAGACGGAGCAGTCAGAGTATTGTGTTTGAAATGCATGGACAGCTCTCGGAGGAGGTTCATCCCAGTTGAAAATTACGTTTCTTATGTTGATTTTAGCCAAATCTTAAAAATATTCTTTGCGCCAGAAATCCGATTCAAAGGAGAGAGAATGTTTTACGAATTCCCTGGCCAAATAGACATTTTCGAAAAAGCCTGAAAATGTATCCTCACAAGGACTATCTTATAAAGATCTTTTAGAGTATATAAACATTTGTTTATAACATGCTAAATTAATTTTTTTAAATATAAGTTGTTTTTTGTGTGATATTAATAACATTTTATAAAAATAAACGTTATTTGGAGTGGCTGGAAATAATGTTAAAGGCTATATACAAGATGACTAGATTCTAAGTTAAGTTAAACGATAAATTTTCTTATAAAAATGTTTATTTTAAGTTTATAATTATCATAATGTATTCTAAGTACACTCTAAGGATGAATAAATATGGTAATATCCATCTAAACGTTGTATATCTGCACTTATTTACCTTTTTGCCTTTGTCCTGTGCGTCACGTGATGCACGGGACAGATTTTGAAAGCCTTTCAAAAAATCATATATTCAAAATAAAAATACAGTTATATGTTATTTTGATAAAACTAAACAAAGTACTTTTGCACAGTAAATTTAATGTCAATAACACTACTCTCCAAGTGAGGAATAAGAAAATTGTATGTTTTTTGTGACGCACGGGACACAGTGAGGTGTGTTTGGGAAATTGTGTTTTAAGTGTCTTTAATAACTTAAAAAATCCTTTTATTATTATTGGTGTGTTGCCCTAAGACAAGGCAATAATACACTTAAATTATTTTATGAAAATATTTAAATTTGACCAAAACAAAATATGTTCAAATTGGAGCAATTTTTTTGGGTGAGTGATGTTTAGAAGATGTGTTGAGTTTGTAAGCTATTTTTTCAAAGAATGGTGAAAAATAGAAATTTTTTTCACCATATCAATTAAATTTATATATTTTACTAACAAAATACACCCATCATATTTACCACAACATTATTTGAAAAAACACCTTGTCAGTTTCACTTTCTAGAGAATCGCCCAAAAGTGGTTTTCGGCGTGGTGTCCGTGTCCGTGTGTGTGTGTGTGTGTGTGTGTGTGTGTGTGTGTGTGTGTGTGTGTATGTGTGTGTGTGTGTGTGTGCGTGCGTGTGCACGTGTGTGTGTGTGTGTGTGTGTGTGTGTGTGTGTGTGTGTGTGGATGTATGTATGTGTGGATGTAAACAAAGCTAGAGACGACACCAGTGGTCCGATTTTCATGAAATTTGGCATATAGGTATAAAGCCGTGGTATCTCCAGGTGTATTTTTCATTTTTTTAAATTTTTGATTTTTAAGGGTACTTACCCCATAAAAACCCATAAAAAATGACAAAAATCCAAATTTCTCAAAAACGGCTCTAACGATTTTGATAAAAATTTCACGGTTTTTAGTGCTTAAGATGACAAACAAAATGACACCACCCGCATGTCTGTAAAAATGCAGGTTCAGAAGTTATGGGGGTTTAAGTGTTAAAAAATTGATATTTTTCAAATTTCACAAAATCTGTAACCTCTAAACAAATATACTTGCAACCATCAAATTTGACTTGAAAAACTAAATAATCCAGTATTTTGAATCATTAGTTTATGTCAACTGGTTGCGGAGATAATTGACATATTAGTTCGGCGGTAAATGCAGTATGTTGTCCAATGTTATTCTTATGGCAAATATTTAAAAACCAATATCTCCGTTACTTACTAACCGATTTTGATAAAATTTGGTATATATTTGTGTGGTAATTAATTGTTAGTTTGTTTTATTTCACTATATATATGTTTTTTGGTTATAAATGACTTGAAGGGAGAAAGTATGTGTCAGTTTCCTGATACCGTTTATTTAATACATATAATGAGGGAGATAGAATAAAGTGATATTATTAATCCCCCCATCTCAGCAGACCTTCATACTCAGCGAATTTCAAATGCAAAAAACATATTTCAATCCAACATAGCGAGATATAACATGTTTTTGTTAACTCCACAAGAATAAGATGGTGAATGAGTATGCAGGTTTGCTGCAACAGGTATGTTAAAACTGGATGGCCTTGATGCAATATTTAGTAGATATGAACTAGAAAAAGTCATATATACCAAGTTTTATGAAGATATGTTACAAAGTAAGGAAGATATAGATTTTTTTCCCCATAAGGATAACATGGGGAATGAGTAGGCAGGTTTGCTGCCAAAGAAATGGAAATGGTATTTCAGACTATTATACATTACATCTCATCTAGATTATAACATAAACCAAGTTTTATCAAAATATTTTGAGAAAAAAGCGAAATATAGAATTTTACTTATTTCCCATAAGGTTAACATTAGGCACAGAGGAGGAAAACAGAAATTTGCGCTCAGCTGGTGTCGAGGACTTATAAAAAAATAGTTTATCATTAACGCCGCGAGAGACCAGCACCGTCGCTGCCCTCTCCTAATTTAACTTAGCTGTAGCTAGAAACTGGATGTAACTAGTATCTAGTAACTTAACTGTAGCTGGATTTAACTGTAACTAGCACGCATTTGGGCGCAACAGAAAACCCATTTAAAAGTGACCTCTGTTTCTCTGTGCATTAGGACAACATACTGCGTTTAACACTCTCAGTATCTAAGTAACCAATGGACATAGAGCAATTATTCAAATTACTAAATTATTTGTTTTTTAAAGCTGAATTCAATGGTGTAAGCCAAAATTAGGTTTTCCGCCCCTTAACCCCCTTCTGATGGTCGATCGGGCTGGTTTTTGAACTCATCCGAATAATCACTACTTTACATTCCTGTGCCAAATTTCACTCCGATCGGACCATTTTTGCAAGCGCTATCGTGCTGACAGACACATATACAGGGTGTTCACAAAAAACCATTCAAGACTTCGGAATGAGATCTACCAAATTTTGTATTAAAACCACCCAGTTTTAACATACCTGTTGCAGCAAACCTGCATACTCATTGTGACAGGTGTTAAATTCATCATAATAATAAATAAATATAGGAACGTGATTAATTAAAAAATAAATAAATGAAAGTGGAAGAATAAAATTAAATTCAAAATTATGCGTATGAAATAGAATTGCACAACAGAATGGACGATGCATTATTTGTTCCCGTGAGAATTGGCCGGGTGCAGTTCAAACGGAAGTAAACAAGTTATTTTTAGCTCTCTGGGAACAGCCTTGGGCATGTTTCACTTTGAAAAGATTCTGACTGATTGAAAAGATTTTGACTGGGATTGCAGCGACGTATCATGTTTGGTTTCAATTGCAGCCGCGGAGTGCAGCAGTGAGCGAGAATTGCCGCAGGCCACGCCCTAATTATAGTTCCAAAATTGCTCCTGGGAGCGCTAAACACCGTAAATTTATTGACGGTAGATCACAAAAACACAATTGTGAACTCTGATTGGTCGGTGTGTTGTGGAAATTCTCCACCAGGGGCTGCACATTCTCTCGAACAACAAAACCATAGCGCACGGCGGGATCGCTCTCAGTTGGCAATATCAGAAATCGCTCTCAATTTGCCGGTATTAACGTTGTCAGTAGGATCTTTCCCTCATTAGTCGTCACGGTTAATAATTGCACAATCTCGATAGTCATCAAGTAAGTGAAAAGTTAAAACAGTTGAAATCGGGTTCTCCTCTACTAGAATTAAAAGCACAGTTTGCCGCTCATTATTATCAAATATGAACTTATGAACATATATCGTGCCGGAGGAGTTATTTGATTGGGCGATTGCAATTGACTTTGATTTCACCTAGACGATTTCACCGAGACGGTACGCAGCGAGGCGACACAACGACACACACCGGGACGGGATGCTGGGACCAAATTCTACAACAGCAGTTCACCCTCTTCACCACGATAAGTAGTAAACTTATGTTAACAAATATGGAATATTGCTGAAAGGACAATTTAAAGACTTAGATAATCATATCCAAGCAAGAAATATTGAATAAATGATATCTTAAAATTCAAGAAAAAACCCTGACATCAAACTTTGAAAAAAGTATTAATTTTAAAATCATTGAATAAAATAAATGTAACGGCCTCTATAGAGTCTCATGCAATATCTAATGATCAGGTAGACCTATTTAAGTCAATAAATAATCTTTTAAAATTTAATGTAACCTGATCGAAAAAAGAGGACCGGAACATCATTCCCCATATTATTCTTATGGAGCTTACACAAAAACATGTCATATCCTACTATGACGGATTGAAAAATATTCTTTTGCATTTTACCAGGGCCGCGACAACGGCCATGCGAAACATGCGGCCGCATGGGACGCCGACTGGGAGAGGGCGCCACCGAAGCCGGCGCAGTGTTGAGTCCGCAGTGGCGCCCGAGGAGTCTTTAAAGTGCTGAACATGTACTTTGGCGAACTTTGTTGACACACGGGTAGTATTTTACAATTTTGTTTAACGTGCAAAATATTCGTCTTGGGGGCGTTTTCCGGCGCCTGTGGAGCATTTTAAATTTGTTAAAGAGCTAAATTAATTAATTGATGTTTGCCGACTTCAGGGAGTCTACCAAAATTGTTCAACTTGCCAAATTTTAATTTATGTGGCGTTCTCCAACTACCGGGGCTCGTTGAGCATTTTTATATGGTTCAAAGTGTAAATCATGTAATTTGGCGAGTTTGGTTGGCTCTCGGGGGAGCATTTACAAATCGTTCAACGTGATATAACATGATCGAGTTGTCGCCATTTTGGAGGTGTTAGCCAGCCCCGGCGCCTGGAGCCCTTTTGAAATTAATCAAGGTGCGTAATGTGAGTTTTGGAGGCGTTTGCCGGTGCCGGTGGAGACGTTTCAAACCATTCAAAGAGCAAAATTTTTTTTGTTGGAGCATACTGGCACCTGTGGCATCTTTTAAAAGTGTCTAAAACTCGCAAACATTTTAATTTGGTGGCCGTTTACCCATGCCCGTGGAGTAATCACTGTTTTCAAATAAGTCAAAATGTAAATTTTTGGGTATGTGAATTGTAGCTACAATGAACAAAATAAATGTCAATTTGAAAAGAATGGGTGAAGTAAATGAGTTCCGTTTTCACCACAGTTTCATTTTAGCAATATCTTTAAAATTAAATTGAATTTGCAATTTGTTTGCAAAATAAATTTCAAGATTCAAAACCAAGACCTGGGGAACTAAAATCTTCTAGAAACTCAAACTCAACCCTCGTCCTCAGGGACTTTTGCAATTGGTTTAAATGGGCCGGGTAACGAACAACTGTGATATTTTTTAGCTGTTTAGTATATTCCTTCTTAGATCGGTCTAATTTGACTGGTCTCTAATGTTATTTTTTTTTAAGTTGAAGCAAGAATCGCCCGATTAGCGGTGTGCCTGTTCTTACTTAGATAATTTAATTTGTCTTAATACATCCAGCAATACAAAACCGTAGTCTATCCATCAATAAAAAACCTTTAAATATGTGATGAATAAAATTCAACACAGTAACTTCAAAATATTCTATTTAATTTTGCAAATGATAGCTTTAACCACCATGAGGGAGGGTGGGTAACTGATACCTAAATCTAGTGAAAGGGCGCCAATGTAGGCTCTCGCATGTCCCAGAAAAATCCCTTGTCGCGGCCCTGCATTTTACATTCTCTGAGTATGCAGATCTGCTGCAACGGGGTTTTTATTTACAAAAATGTGATTAATTTTTCCAGCATAGGGGGATGCTATCAGCTAGTTTATATAGAATCTAGTCAAAACTTAATAAATAACTAGGGCCTATATAACTAGTTAACTGTAGTAACTTAACTTAACCTCAACTCATAATGCTAAACAAATATAGCTATTAATAAAGCTTGATACTGAAATAACTTGAATGAAGACTGTGAGGTTTAATAAGTTCTATTTTATGGGCTTGAAACAATAACACTTTTTGTCTGTTTCATAAAAATAATCTAATTAAATTAATGAAATAATGATTTATCCCAGCACTTATTTACAATAATATTACAAAAATCCTCTCTATGGAATGAAACTGACCACACTTACAAGTATTCGTGGTCAGCTGAAAACAAAATAAGATTAAAAACAACTATAAAGTTCCAGAGTCCAGGTATTTCCGGTTAATTCCTGTGAGCCGCGCACTGTGACGTTTGTGTCAGACACAGCTGACTACTTACACTATTGTAGATGGAAAAAATAGAATAGCTAGTAAAAATTTGATTTTATAATAAGTGCAAAATTATAATTTATCTTGAGATCACAAACACTTTTTTAATTTAAAACAAAAAGCTCTTAAACTCATAGATTCTTTAATCATAATGGACAATTTATTGAACAAAAAAGGACCGCTATAACTAAAGGAGTGCTTAAAAGAAGACTTGTTTACCTTAGGAGTTCTAAATATTCTACGAATCATATTTCTCGTTGTATACAACAGGTCCGTTGTACCGGTGTTGCCACTTCTCTGATAGAATAATCTCAAAACTTTGTAATTGTATAAATGTTGAATAGGCAAAATTTGTAATTCGGAAAACAAAGGAAAAGAGCTATCACGGATTCGTTTTTTTAGCGAATTTCCCCTATAGGGAAGAAGCTATTACCGTAGGTCTCATGGTAAGACCTAAGCCCGAGACCATGATAACTTTTCGTTTTAGGGCCACCAGAAGCAAAAAACACCATTCGTTCGAATTTATATCTATCTATCTATCTATCTATCTATCTATCTATCTATATATATATATATATATATATATATATATATATATGTGTCTGTGAGCACGATAGCGGCCGTAAATATGGTCCGATCTAAATGAAATTTGGTACAGACATGTAAAGTGGTGATCGATTGGACAAGTTCGTAAACCAGCCCGATCGGACCATCGGAAGGGGGGGTAAAGGGGGAATAACCCCCCCAAAAATGGGTTTTTTGGGGTTTTTACATAAAAAATGAAATTAATCAAATTTTTGTTTGGCACCATTGGATTCACCTCAAAAAAACAAACAATTTAGTATTTTGAATCATTGCTCTATGCCCATTGGTTACCGAGATATTGAAAGTGGTAAACACAGTACGTTGTCCCAATGTTAACCTTATGGGGAATAAGTAAAATTCTATATCTCGCTCATTTCTCAACATATCTTAATTAAACTTGGTTTGTGGCTTCATCTAGATGAGATATAATGTATTTTAGTCAAAAATCCCCGAAATTTCAATTTTTGTGGCAGCAAACCTGCATAATCATTCCGCATGTTATCCTTATGGGAAATAAAAAAATTCTATATCTTACTTATTTTTTAACATTTCTTGACAAAACTTGGTATACGCCTTCTTCTAGTTAAGATATACTAAATAATGAATTAAAACTAACCAGTTTTAACATACCTGTTGCAGCAAACCTGCATACTCATTCTACATGCTAACCTTATGGGTAATAAAATAAGTTGTGTAGTTCACTCATTTCTCAAAATATACTGATAAGAAATGGCATGAGGCTTCATACAGTTAATATCTACTTGATTATGGCTTAAAATATCCAAATCATCAAATTCCTGAGGCAGCAAACCTGTGTACTCTCTTTCCCAATGTTAACCTTATGAGAGGTAAATGCAATTGGATACCGTAGCTTTCTTATTCCTCAGCATATCTTGATAAAACATGTTATGTGGCTTTATATAGTTTAGATATATTGGATTGTAACCTATAATACCTCATTTTCAAATTTCTGTGGCAGCAAACCTGCATTTTTCCATACTAATCTTATGAAGAATAATTTATTTTTGAATACCAATTGTGGGCATTTGGCAAATCACAGGATGAGGGAACAGGGCTCAAATTAAATGTTTTAATGTCAGGAACTCAGGAAAAGTACTGCAATTTCTTAAAGTTTGCTAGATAACAAAAAATAACTGCCATTTAAGTAGCATTGGGAAGTAGCATTGGGAAGTAGCATTGGGAAGTAGCATTGGGATCTAAAACGTCTGCTTTGTTTACATTAAAACATGTGAGCTGATGTTTGATTCAAAGCCACATGGTGGATACAGACATATGGCTTACTTAAAGGCCAGATAACTAAATATGTCAAATAAATGTACTATAGCGAATACAGATTTTTACTGATGATGTTTATGAAATTTTTTACTCAAACTTAAACAGCTGGTCATTTCCCCATACGATTAAATTGGAAAAGCCAGCTGTTTTGAAGTTTTGAACATTGCATTTTCGTGCCAAGTATAGGCTATTATTTTTTATAGCCTGTTGATCTTAAAAGCCACTAGCAGAGTATTTTTGCACGCTTTCTTTTGAATGTATATTGATTTTACTTGATGCGAGACTTCATTTAAATTATTTATTTATGCACTTGAAATTCGCTGAGTATGCAGGACTGCTGCATCGGGGGTATTTTTAAATAATCCTCAAAAAATGATTTTGGAGCACCCGAAGCTTTTTAATAAGATACTTATAGGCTCCACCCCAACACACAATGCCGTACTGTAATCTTGAGTCGATCAAACTATAATACAAAGCTCTTAACAAATTTACAGAACAAAAATTCCGTAAAAAATAAAACTTCCTGACCGAATTATTAACTTGTTGATACAGTATATTATTTACATGCATAAAATGATTGTTTTAGACAAACTTATGAAAAAACTGGTAATAAAGTATGATTACCACTCCACAATATGGATGTTAGGCTTGTTAATAATCCAAGAGGTTCCAAAGAAATTTCTTTGCCATATCATATGAAACCTCAGTCAGTTGTCAGTTCGGGCAACCTTAATCTCCGGTGTAAAATGATGGATACTAGCAATGTATTGTTTTAACCTTAAACTTAGCTTAAAAGATTAGTTGAGCAATAACTAAAACTTACTTCTTCCGAAATTCAGTTATTCCATAGTCTCTTGGGAAATTCCATGCTGGCCTCTCTGGGTCTTTTCTTTTTGGTAATTTTTTCTGTTCAGCATCATATATACAGGAGGTTTTGATGCACCTACAGCCAAAACTTGTTACACAACTCCTTTCTAGGGATTTTTAAGCAATTGAGCAAAATATTATTTCTATTTTATTTAAAGCTACTGATTGATTCATTTATAAAAAAAATCAGTAGAAATGGTTATTGATAACAGAAGCAGCTCGCCCATAAGGATTCTGGAACATCCCCTCCAGAAATTTTAAAATATACTGTACAAAACAGTTTTTCTATCTTTTTCATTGAATGTATGCCCAGTTTTCACAGCATCAACATGCCTTGACTTTAGATTAGCTACTAAATTATTTAAACTTCTAGGGCTAAATACTTTTTAATACATTTTACAACAGTCAGCTTATTCAGTAATTGATTATATTATTAACTTCATTAGCCTTTAATAGATACATAGGCTAGCCGCCTCAGCTGAAATAAAGTCTGCAATGTGAATCAAATTTTGTAAACGTCTCCTTCAGTTTTAAACTTATTGAGTTGCTTTACCAACCCTGGGTAGCCTGCCCTATATTACCTATCATTTGATATATAATTTGAGTCAATATGATTTATAAATCACAATTTAGAGGTCATTAAAATTAGGGAGCTCTTTTTCAGACACACCCGGAGTTATAATATAAATATGTTGTTATAATTCTAGACAGCCTTACTGGCGGGTGGCGAAAATTATAATCTCTCGAAATGTCTGCTAAATAAACACATAATTTGGTAGAACTGTCAAAACTTTGTTTACGTTTCCCATCATTTACACTATAAAAGATTGCCCTGTAATATTTCACCGAGAGATTTCTGTCGCAATTAAAATTTTTGGAAAATATTTGTGCAATGTATCAGCTGGTCTTTTTGTTTTGGCAACCTTTTATCTTAAATGATTTGTTTAAATTTAAGAATGTCTTTTCACACTTTTGTCGTCGTACTTCATGAATTGTGTTGAGCTTGCAAGCATTTAACCTCAGTTGCACTTGCGGTTGCAGCAAAATATTTTCTTGTGTAAAGTACCTTTACATAAACAAATGACCATGTGATTTATTACCAAAACATTGCAGATATTAAACACTAATTACGACAACAGCGCACTCACTCACCCGCCAGTAAGGCTGTACAGAGCTATAGTAATAATATTTTAACCATATGGTCTTGGTGCACCTGAATGTATATAAATGAACATTTTGTTAATTGAGTATATGGAATGTCTATTTCTCAAACTCTTCTATTATTGTGGGATAATGACCAGGAGTGATCTAAAATAGATCATATACTACTCTAGCTATACACTTTTTTAATATCCATTCAAATATTTGTTTCATGTTAAATGTTATGATACAAATATGTTCAACATCACATCCTAGTGTTTATTACTTAGAAGCCTATAATTACATTCAACACTTTGGTCATCTATTTTTATTACAATAACTGATAATTTTAAAAACTTCATTAATTTATTAATTTCCTTGAACTATACTTGGGGGAATACATCTAAAATGCTAAATGTGGGTGTTTAGTTCAGTTAATACAAGCTTTAGCGGAATTTTTGTAGCTGTAGCTAACTAATTCTTAAAACCTGTAGCTATAGCTCTAGCAAAGCTACTTTTAGGAAAAAGTAGCTGTAGTAAGCTACAGTTTACAAATATCTTCCCCAACACTGTGCAAAACTAGGGATTGAACAATAAATTAGCTAGAGAGAATTAGTGGTACACTTCTTCATCAACAATTACATGTCATTACATAATATTGAAATATGATGTTATTGTTACCACCAAAAATAAGAATATAACCTTCTTGGTTATGCACAGTACAACTCAGATTATCTGGACCTCACATTATCCAGATTGACCTAATTGTGAAATAAAAAAATTAAAACCATGGTAAAAACGAGTTTTTAGTGTGAAGAGTGCACCTTCTCAAAGGAAGATGCGATTGCAATACATCACTGGACACATCTGGTATTTGAAAAAATTACCGCATTATCTGTTACAGTACGTTGCAGCATTTTCGTACAACAAGTGTTTTGGATTGCCACTATGAGTGCAAGAAGTAATCAACACTGTGTAACATACGGAGATTTTGTGGGTTAGGTAGTTTGTTAATATCCTTTGTTGTGTTTATAGTTGTGAAAGCTTTGTTTGAATTGAAATTTGAGTTTCAAAATGAGTGGGTATAAAACTAACATGTTCAGCAGTCTTGATACGCTGTTTGTAGCATCAGAATAGCAGGAGCTAGTTTCAAGTTTGCTTTTTTATTCCAATTTAATGGTCTTGGTTTATCCGGATTTTTTGTTATTCGGATTGGTGATCTGCCACATTAATCCGGAAAACCCAAGGTAGAAAAGTTATAGACTAAGGAGAGAGGATTACAGTAGAGAACTTAGCAGTAGTTAGGCCTAATGCTGCGCAATCAATGTGCTCCTACAAACTGCAATTTTATAGTGTGCAAATTAATTAGCCACCAAGCAGCACTATCAGTACTAAAGCCTCTATATGAATTACTTTATTCACCCATGCAGCTTAAGTCTTAAGCAGGGCCGTAATTAGGTCCCCGGAGGCCCCGAGCGGAGTTAAAAAATGAGGCCCCTACACTTTGGCAAAAGTGGTGACCTTTAGGAAATCCACCCCAAATCCCTTGGTTTGGAGTCCTTTGTGATTTTGGCCACACATGATATGGGACTTTCCCGCCTGCCGGCGTTTTTTGTCCACTGTTTTTGTCCTACGGCCCCCTTTTAAGCCCGAGGCTCCCGGCACCCACCGTGTACGCCGTTAGGGAAATACAGCCCTGGTCTTTAGGAGCTAGTGTCCAGAATAGATAGATACCAATTATTAAAAGTGCTTCTAAATGAAAAATTGATTTGTAATGTGGACATCAGTGGTGCCAACTGCTGCCCAATTGCAAGGAGTTGTACAGTTTCACACATGCATATAATCTAAACAGAATTAAAAATAATAAGGCCACAAAAAATGTCCGGAGCAACTGAAAAGTACCTACTGAAGCTGAGCTCCAGCTGAAATTAACCCCTGTTAAGGAGCCAAGGAGGTGCGGGTGTATTCTGGACAGCCGGGGAGCTGCGTAGATGTTGGAACCAGGATTCATTTTCACCCCTAGGGGCGCCAGTTTTTGTGCCAAGACCGACCGGGAAGAGGCAGTACAAAAGTTAATGTGCTGCCCTGTGTAACCGAAGGTTGCCCACACACGCTGATCCTGGTGGATCTAGGCTGGAATCCCGAATAATTCGCTGGTAGGGGGCAGCAGCACTACCAGTACCGGAATGAGCCAAAACTGGTTTAGGAGCCCTTGCTTAGGTGGGAGTGGCACCTGGACCCAGAGGCTCAAGCTGGATGCCTGGGCATCTGTTACGTGGGTGAGTTGCCAAGGCACTGCAGGCCTAAGGGTTATGCGATCTGTGCTGAGAGTCTCGTGGCACTGGGGGCCTAATATTCAGTGTCTTTAACGAAGCCTTCTGGGAACCTGGGGGAACCCAGGCGTATGTACCCCTTACCTCTCTAGTCGGGTCACTGGGGAGGTGGACCTTTAGATGCCCGTTAAGAGGGGCATCATTTGGTATACGGATGGCTCGAAAAAGCCATCTGGAACAGTGGCATGGATATATGGTGTCAGACCCAAGGTGCATTGCTGCATAAGCGGAAACTGACTACCGTATTCCAAGCGGAGGTTGTTGCGTTGTCTGAGAATGTGTGCGGATCGTGGCCTCAAAGGCCACACCATATAATATACATGAACTCAGTCAGCAGAGCTGCACTGATGGCACCTAACAGCTACGACTTCCCCTCTAAGGCAGTTTGGGGCTGTCATCAGGCCATGAAAACCCTGGGAGAGAGCAATAAGGTAATACTTAGATGGGTTCCAAAGTACAAAGGAATTGCGGGCAATGAGGGAGCTGACATGTGGGCAAACAGAGGAGCTGATAGCAGTCTCATTGGCCCAGAGCCTACGTGCGGTGTTGCCTACAGAACAGTACGTGAGGAGGAAGAAACAGCCTTCCATGAGCTATTTGAGTGCCCAGCCCTGCAAGGGGGCATTACACTCCTTGGCCTAGGGAAGAGCATTAATTAGTGACCTAGGGGAAGAGCAGGGAAACATCGTCAAGAAGATCTCAAGATTCGTTAAGGATCTGGGATTTGATGGAGAGTGAGGAACTGTGTCTGAGGGTGCAAAATAAGCTAATTTAGCTGCGTTGCAACACCATGGTGCAATACCATGGAATCCATTGACCTCTTCTAAAAAAACTCTAAAAATATTTAAACTAATTTGAGGTACTGGTATCACTGGATATAGAAGTATGATTCCAACATGTTTTTTTTATTTTACTTCATGAGGTAGCATTGATGAAGAAACATTTTAAAAACCCCAACACTTTTTAGACCTTCAGGTGCATGGTTTCGTGTAATTTGTATTGACTTAATAAAGTTAAAGCAAGTAAAATCTAGTCATACCTTTTCACAAGGGAATCTTGGTTCTGCAATTTCACTTTATCAATCAATCCCTCTATTTGTTCAGGTAATTTATTATCTTCTAGTTGAACTGTGTTGGTGAGAACCATTGCCTGATTTAGGCCTTCTAAGAGAACTGATCCATCACGGTACATGTAACATGTCTGTTCTTTATACAGAGGATGACTTTCATCTTTCTTCAACTGAGGAGGAGCAAGGCCAACAACTGTAGAGAAACTAGAGAAAAATCATAAGATATTGTTAGAATATTAAATCAGGCATAAACTATTTGAATCATCAATTACAAATTATTGCCTTGTCAATTTGATCAGGGATTATAATCTTTAATTTGTCCCCTTGGCTCACCATGAAAAAATATTTTGAAACCTGACACTTTTTAAAAGAGGCTGAATTGTTTAATTTCAACTGAGGGCCAGACTTAGGCCTAATAATTTCTGTGATGACATTCTTTACAGCTATATACTCAATTTATATATAGCTGCACCATAGTTGTGCCATTATCACATAGCAAATTTCCAATGGTGATTGGTATGATTTGAACTTAATTCTACTAACGTCTCAACTGAATTACCTGCTCTATCACTACACCAGGCATTAAACCACTAAACCGAGCTATCCTTCAAGTGACCTAGGAACTCAAATTAAAAATTGGCTTAGCACTACAGGGCTCATAGGAGGTCCCTCAACCAATTAACATGGAAGTGTTAACAAATAAGGTTGGGATTCTTGCAGGGCCGTAACGTTAAAATTGGGGGCCCCAGGGCAAGGCTGGCTGATGGGGCCCCCCATATCTTACTCAAGCATGTGCGTGCGCAAGTATAAATCATAAAAACATATTTCATTTCATTTACCATTTTTATAGGCCATAAGTAGTTAGTCTGTTCTATAGCTATAGAACCGAAAGATTTAATGGCTACTATATGACCAACGGTTTTTGTTTACCGCTATAGAAACGATGTTCGGAGATTATTATACATCTGGTCAATTGGTCATCAGCGGTTATCATTTATAAAGAGCCGAAATGGAAAGAACGCAACATCCTGGAGGTGGTATGTATGTCTGTAGGCAGGAACTGCGTATCCCAGCCTACTGCGTCAATTCATAAAATGTTTTTGCCGGTAGTGGAGCAGGAAGTCACAAACAAAATAAAAAAGGCTCGAGCGATTTACCCTCACACTCCTCCCCCCATCGCTGATAATGGAGATAACGCGTCACCTGGCCGGTCAGTCGCGGTACGTCGGTCGGAGCGGCTACACGGCCGAACATCTAGGCTGCAAATTAATTAGTTTCCTGAGGAAGTGGATTGTTACGTTTATCCGCGAAATGTAGAATGTACTTTGCGGGGCCCTGATTTGTTAAATAACTGTTTGTGTGGTGTTAGTGTTTAACTGTTTTTGTGAACCAACTGACTTCGGAGCCTGAAGAGGATTACAAAGGTGGGTGAAGCCCACCCAAAAAATCATTATCAAGATCAATATACAGCCTAACCGAGAGTTGTTATTGCTATTATTGTCGTAATATGACCATGAAATTAGCCAGCCGCTGTAAAACCAAAACCAAATTTCACATTGTTTTTGAAATTCCTGACTTGTTCTTGCCTTTCCTGACAGTTTCAAAACATTCCTAACCAATAAAATCGGGCTAATTTCATGGTCATATTATTATTATTATTCATGGTCAGTGGTATTGCTAACCACTGCTAACAGTTGTCCTAACCAATGAAAAATACCATATTACTTGACGACCTATATGCGATCAAGAGATTCGGTGACCGCGGAAACACTGAGCGTTTTTTCTGCTGCAACATGGCCAAGAGAAAGAGATTTGTCATAAACGACCGCGCTTTGACAGCCGCGATGCAACCTAAACATGTAACGGCCACAAAAAGAGTAAGTAGTTTTCCAGCTGCAGGGTTCGCACAACTGGTGCGATTTGAAGTGCATGTCTCTCACGTCGGGTCTACATATTTATCGCAATATTTTACTAAATTATAGAGATAGGGTTTCGTGCTCGTTATAAAAGTGCTCAACTGGTATTTAGCTGTGTTTACCTAATATTTGTGCCGAGATATACGTTGGGAACTTTGCTTTGTAAGCCTTGAGCTGCTCGTCAGTCGTAGCGTGGTCTCTAGTGCGGCAGGTTTGTGTGTGCAGGCGTGTGAACAATCAAACTTAAATTTATTGTGCAACCGTTACATGTGCTAATAACTGAGAGTACAATTAGTAAATAGTTTACGCCTGTGTCACAGTCGAATAAGCGTCAGAAGCCGAGTTCGTCCCCCGAGGGTGAAGATCTTTCAGTCAACGGCATGGGCAGTGACATGGAGAAGGTGGGTGAGCTCACTAACGGACAGCTTATGTCTGATTTAACAACCATAATTGGCACTATACTGGACTCTAAACTAGCTAATATTGCAATTAAACACGATTTATCACAGTTGTCCGAAAACGTTGACAAAACAGACACTGAAAATGAGGCAAAAAAGGGGAAATCGCTAGCTTAAAGTACAGAATAAGGTTATAATTAGTAAACTTCTTGATTTAAAAAGCAGGTCAAGAAGAAATAACCTAATCTTCAGAGGGCTAAATGGGGGTAAACAAAGGACTTTAAGCATGTGGTGTATCTATTTTGCTGTAAAAGTTATGGGCAACAATAAAATCGTTATCAAAAGGGCTCACCCCCTAGGCAGAAACCAAAACGCCATCATCGCGCATATCCCCTATGACACGGACATAGAGTATATTATGAGTCGAGTGGGGGAGCAGAAGAACACAGGCTACTCGGTTTACCGTGATTTTCCCAAAGAAGTGCGGATAAGGAGGGCGTGCCTGGTGGCTGTACGGGCGGAGGTTGAAAGGGTGGTTGGACCACGGAGAATGCCTATCATGTTTGACCACCTCACACTATCGATCGTTGCCGTTTCACCTTGGAAGAAGGTCACCTGATGGCCGGGGAGACAGACGGAGTCCTACAGCTCAATGAGATGTTCCAGCACGACTTCTCAGCTTTTGTGGAGGCATTGAAACATCAACCGGCGGGAGAGTTGAGAAGAGCGGCGGGAGAGTTGAGAAGAGAGAACGGCGGCGGCGGTCCCCCAACATCCCGGCAGGCGGGGAGGACGGCGGCAGAGGTATTAAAAGGAGGCAACAACAACAACAGGACAGGAGCCCCTTCCCACAACATGGTCGGCTGAGGTGTCAACGCTGATCCCTCGTCAACTGGACACCGGACGGATTTGAATGGTGATGGTACAAACAATGTAGGTGTTTTGAAGATAATTTCTTACAATGTTTGCAGCCTTAAGGAAGAAATAAAAGACAGTTATTTTGTAGATTTTATTAATAGGTGTGATGTAATTGTTTTGTTAGAATCATTTATTACAGAGGAGGACTGGGAAACAATAGCGCATAGATTTGGTAATTTTAACGAGAAAATGTTTAGTTTCGTTGAAAGAAATAATTTTTCATTTGTAAGAATAAGTTACTCAAAGCCAATGTTTTTACTGCCATTTTATTTAAATTTCGATTCTTGGAATAGAGATTTAAGAAATTTATCATGTTTATTAGAGGAAAATAATTTTGAAAATATTTTATTAATAGGTGACTTAAACGGACACTTGGGTGAGGAGCAAAATGTATCAGATAAGCTAGTAAGTGAAATAAACCCATTTTTTACGGACAAAAGAACGTTGAAGGATAAAAATCTTAATGCTAAAAGGAAATGTATTTAAGAAATAATCAAAAATAAGGGGCTAATAGTTTTGAAAGGTAGATCTGAAAATGATCAAAATGGGGAGTTCACTTTTATTAGGGCAATGGGGTGCTCAGTTATTGATATAGTAGCAGTGTCATACAGCTGCTTGGACAAAGTTCGAAGTTTTAGAGTTGTGAGTCATACAGGCTCCGATAACCTCCCGATAGAAGTTTGTTTGTACAATAATCAGAGGGGAAGGGCAGGGGGGGAGGCTATCCAATATTTGCAGTTACTTCCTAAATTAAATTGGACCCGAAAAGACGATTTACTTTACTTCGCAAAAATTAACAATCTCAAAACTTAAATTGGTTCAGGATGATTTACAAAAAAATGTGAATTAATAATAGAAGAATAGAATAATAGAAATATTATTGCTATATAATAGAATAGAATAATAGATCCCCAAATTCAGATGTTAAAATATTTCTGGAGAGATTGAGTGCTATAATTGATTATTTTAGTAAGAAATTTAGTAATATTGTAATAGGGGGAGATATTAACATTGATGTACTGAAAAAGGATCATAATCACAAATTACTACAAGACACTTTAAAAAGCCACAACATGAAGTATCTAGTTAAATTTCCAACAAGAATAACTGAAAAATCAGAAACAGCTACTGATAATTTTTTATTAAAACTACGACATCGTGTGATTTTGAAATTGAAGGCATAATAACGTGTTTGTCTGATCACGATGGACAAATTTTGAAAATATTACCAAAAGGTTTTAAAAATGAACAGAAAAATTCGATAAAACTAAAGATACACAAGTTTTCTCATGAAAATACTGAATATTTCCACAATCTTCTAAAAAAAAAATTGGGAGGGTGTATATTTTTCCCCTGTTAAAAATAAATATAACGCTTTCCAAAAAGTATTTGATTTCTACTTCAATACAGCTTTTCCAAAAGTCATAATAACAAAAAAGTACAAAAATAACCAATGGATTACTGAAGAACTTAAAATTAAACAATACAACCTTATTCAAATGACAAGAGAATTCAGAAAATGTAAACAATATAAGATAAAAAATATGTTACGAGAGAAAAAAATTGAATTTAGAACTGAACTAAGCAGGGCCAAAGAAAAATATTTTGAGGACAAAATTAGTAAATCTTCAAATGTACAAAAAACTGTTTGGAATATCACAAACTCTGAAGTGGGGACCAAAATTAAAAAATCTTTTGATAATGTTACGTTAGGAAATGACAAACAAACTACTTGTAATCCTGTTGTTATTTCTAATTTGTTTAGTGAGTACTTCATTAATATGGTTGGAGATATTGACCCTAAGGTTAGCAAGAATTTGCATGGAACAGAGTCATCAGGGAATGATGGGGATATAAATTTGTTTAGGCCTAAGTTAAGTTTAAAACCTGTTAATGAGAAGGAGGTGGAAAATATAATTACCTCATGAAAAAATAAAAATTCAAGTGACCATGATGAGATATCGGTCACGCTTCTTAAGAATATAAAATATGAAATTAGTACAGTTTTGGCTCATTTAATAAATTCTTCCTTCATCTCCGGGCACTTTCCAGATCAGTTAAAAAAGCAAGAATCGTTCCGGTTAATAAAAAATAGACATAAAAAATATTGCTAATTATCGACCTGTGTCTGTTTTACCATCCATTTCAAAGGTTTATGAAAAAGTAGTACAGTTACAGCTAAGTACATACCTTGAAAAATTTAATTTGATTGACAAAATTCAACACGGGTTTAGATTGGGAAGATCAGTTACTACTGCAGCTGTTTCTTTTTTAGAATCTATCATCGAGTCTATTGATAGAGGTTGTGATACTATCGTCAGATTCATGGACTTGTCAAAGGCTTTTGATAGTGTCAGTCACCCACTTCTTCTGCAAAAGCTAAGAAAGCTAAAAATAATATAGCAATAATAGAAGGGGTCAGGTGTCAAATTTAGTAAACAAACAGCCATGGTTTGACTACGGATGTCTAGCGGCGAGATAGCACAAGTTTAAGTCATTAAATCAATTTCGCAAAGTTAATTCAGCAGAAACTAAAACATGTTATCTTGAGGCGGTTAGAAATTTCAAAACGTGTAAAAATAAACAAAAGATATTTTTTGATAAAGTAGTTAAGAATCTGAGCGAGATAGGGGATGCGAGAACATGCTGGCAGGCGATAAATTCTTTAAAGTGCAGACCTAAAAAGTTTGTAGGAAATATCAAACCGGTCAATTTTTTTAATTACTTCGATAATCTTTTGAATCCTCCTTTGTTGACCAACGCTATCTGTTATGCGGCGCCACTGATAACAAACGACGTAATGGATGCGGATTTTACAATGATGGAGCTTAAAGCTGTAATATCCCGAGCGAAAAACAACAAGGCCCTAGGCCAGGATCGAGTGCCCTACGAGTTTTTTTAAATACGTGCCAAATTGTTTTTTGGAAAAGTTGTTAGACGTTTATAATCTTATGTACAGGAAAGGTGAAGTAGCAGACAGTTTTAAAGGCTCAATAATTTTTCCATTATTTAAAAAAGGTGATGTTAATTTAGTTGATAATTATCGAGGTTTGTCCTTTATCGACTGCATCGGAAAAATCTTTACGGGCCTTTTTAATGATAGAATCTTTAATTGGGCAAGCGAAAATAGTATAATTTCTGAGTTTCAAGCTTGTTTCAGAAAACATTACTCAACTGTTGACAATATTTTTAATTTATCATGCATGGTAAATCTTAGGGTAGCTGATAATAATCAAAAGCTTTATTGTTTTTTTGTTGACTTTAAAGCTGCTTTGATACCATAGACAGAAGTTCTTTATTTTTTAAATTGTCTTGCTTGGGGTCTCCACAAAAATGATTAAAGTTTTACAAAATCTATATGATGGTACCATGGCGAGTGTTTGGTGTAGTGAAGGGCTGACTGAAAGTTTAACTACTAAAATTGCAAGGATTGCAATTTTTTACAATTGTCAAGGTACGTAACCTGTTATAATTGATTACCAATTCCGGAAGGCTTCAACATGAATAAATACTAAAATTGGATTAAAACAGGGCTATGTTCTCCAAATCTGTTCTCCTTGTTTGTTAACGATTTACCGGATGTTTTAGAGGGTGGCTGCAAATTTGTATTTAATTTGTATTTAAATTTGTGGATAAATATTTTAATGTATAAGATGATATTGTTATAATAGCACCGACGGCCACTGTATTACAACAAATGATGAATCGATTGGAAAATTACTGTGACACCTGGAATCTAACAGTAAACTTAAACAAATCTAAGATAATTGTTTTTTTTCATAAAGGGGGCAACCGGAATAGAGGGGAAAGATGGTGGTATAAAGGGAAAGAAATTGAAGTAGTTAAAGAATATAAATATTTGAGGATTATATTTATACCATCTTTGTCATTGAATCGCCATTTTATGGGAAAAAATGTTTCAGCAAAATTAGCAATTAATCAGTCATGGGATAAACTTTTGGGCAGCTGCAAAGTTCCTCTCAGTGCTAAATATACTTGTTACAATGCAATAATTAGAGCAATTCTCTGTTACGCAGCTCAAGTATAGGGTTAACGCGAAAACAATTTATTGGAAACTACTCAAAAGCTGTTCATAAAAAAGTTATTCAAATTGCCGCAAAACACACCAAACTACACCCTTTATTTGGAGACGAGTTTTGAAAAAAATATATTTTTACACTCTAAGTCTCAATATCAATTATATTTCAAGGGTGCTCGATCTATCGCCTGCCCGTCTCCCCAGAGTAATTGCACAGGAGGTAGTAAATAAAAATGTTAGTTGGAGTCACGGCTGGAGGAGGTTGGCCGATGAGAGAGGCTTATCGGTCAATTTCAATACGGTGTGCGGGGACAGGGAGAGGGGCTTTGTTGTGGCTACTCAGCTGATAAACGTAATGAATAAGCTACGGATGGATTGGTATGCGGAATGCGTCGGCAAAGCTCGTACATCCTATCACCAAAAACAAAATTTACAGCTCGACTTTGATTTAGGAAATAGGGTTTTTTTAAACGATTCTATGGAAATTAGTTATATAAGCTGGATAATTAAATGAAGGGGTGAGTTGATCAATTTAAACTTTAGGCTATGACTCAAGGATAAAAACTTCGTGTTATCAATGTAATTTGGTTGAGGAGGAGGCTGTTTATCTTTTTTTTTGGCGAGGTGTCCTATCTTAAAGAACATAAGGAGAGATTACTTAGCGAAAACAGTTTTAGAATATGAAGAGTTTTTAAATTTTCTGAATGGGAGGGATTGGCGGGGGTTAGGGCGATATTTAAAGACAGCAAGGGGGTATGGATGGGCGCTAACAAATGAATTCAATTTTTAATGTAATGCTAAAAAATTTTAGGAACGTAAAAGTAATGTGGTGCTTCTGAAATAATTTATTCTAAGCATTTATGTGTTTTCTATTTTCTTTACTTTTTCAGAGATGAGTGTAGTATTTAATTTTTCAATAAGGGCCTTTTTAATTATAAAGTGTTTTTTTTATTATTTGTGTTTCAGTCTGTGTACTGTATGTATATATTAATACATCAATAAAGCAATTTTCTTCTTCTTTTCCAGCTGCAATTCAACCAAAAATTTGCTAGCCGCAGGATAAAAGACAGATTTTCCGGCCGCTATAAAAAGATATAAAATTCCAAAAGATATAAAAAATCTTGAAACGAGCGAGAGACTTGTCGGCCTCAAGGCGATCAAGAGATCTTCCTTTTTCCGACCGCGGAATGAACGAACAATTCTCCAGCCACGAACGAGCGAGCGATTTTCTCAGCTTTATGACCGAGAGATGTGACACGGAAAGAGAGACGGACTTGACACCAGCGATGCTACCGAGAGATTTGCCAGCCGTGATGTATAACTCATGATTTTCCGACAGCGATATTACCGAAATATTTATATGTTGCGATTCGATGGAGGGATTTGCCGGCCACGACGACGGGAGACTTCTGTGTTGACTCATTCCTTTAATCATCAGTATCGATTTTCCCAACCAAAGTTGGAAATTCATAACTTTTTCCCAACGTTTCCTGAATTTCTGACTAGTAGACACTCTGCAAAGGATTTACAGGAATTTGACGGCCACGATACAACTGAGAACTCTCAGCTACAAAACGGCCGAGATAAAAAAACGATAGGGGAGCTTTGGCAGCCGCGAAATGGCCGGGAAATGATCGTGACGAAACAATTGAGGAAATCTCAGACCGCAGTGATGCAGCAGTAGTTTTTACTAATTGCAGACACTACTTTGTAAATGTTTTGATTTTAATTTTTGTGGACATTTTCATTATGTAGGCCTGGTTAAAACAAGTTTTACCCAATAAATTTAAACTGAAATTGGTGAAACTTGTTTATACTAATCAGTGATGGCAAATGGCAGTAAAAATCAAAATCAAAACATAAAATCATCATTGAATTTAAAACAATAAACTTGGTAAAATAGGCAAATGACCGCTTCATTTGATTCGTGGGTATATGGCAGGGCGACAGAAGTAGGTTTGCAAAGATGATCGCACGTCTTTATCAACTGTGGAAGTAACTAACTCGGCGAATATCTTTGCAACTAGTTAACATATGGGCATAAATTTTAATCGCGCATATTTGCCTATAGTGGGTAAACAGATGTTAACTTACAAATTAAACGCTGTAACCTGTTTTGTAATTATTTTGATTTCAGTAATAATTCCGCTTAATCCAAAATAGGTCTGGTCTCAATTACTCTGGATTAACTGTACAGTGATTTTTAAAGAAGTTAAGCTTTTTTCTCCTGGTGGCAACAAATGGTTAGAACTGCTTAATGATCTGTGTGTGAGCGGCCAAATGATTTTGCTTGTACCTGCAAGTACTGTCATTCTGCTACCAGTTTCAAGCTGTTTGTTGCCGGTGTCCTACGTTAGAGGATATGAGGATATGAGTAATGATATGAGGATATGATTAATGATATGAGGATATGAGAGTGGGAGCTTGCATACATTGAAGATCGGTTAGAGAGTTAACCCCTGGACAGACAAAGGAGGAGACACCCTTGTCTGGCCAACCTCAAAGTAGCTGGATTACAGAACAAACCCAAGCTAATCTTCTTTCTTTCAAGAACTTTTAATATTAGAATCAAAGAACACAAGGAAAACACGAGGAAGGGCTTAGTGGAATCAAATATTCTTCAACACTGCTGGTCTGAAAATCACCAGATGAATTTTGGCAAAGCAAAAATAGTACACTGCGAACCTCATTTTTCAAAAGAAAACTAATTGAAGCTTCATACATAAAACTAGCAGACCAACCTATCAGTCAATCCTCACTTAAAATAAGGCCAGTATGGCTAGGCCCACCTATTAAACAAAGAGTTGAAAAACAGGAAAAATAAAGTGTCAGCAAATAGGGTAATTACTAACAATTCTGTTCAAAATTCTCACATGTTAACCTGTAGCAAGGCCAATGGGCAAAATCAGGTTAAAAATTAACTAAAAAACACAGACACACGGAATGTGCATATAACGTCTTTGTTTCAGGTTGTTGCCACCAGTAGCACGCCGTGATTTGGTTGGCTGTGGCCGCCGCCATCTCCGTCGCCGCCGCCATTTCCTTTCCTCCCACCAGTCTCAGCTCAGCTCTGATTGGATGTGGACGTGCTCTCTTCTGACTGGTGATTCTTGATACTTGTGATTTCTGTGTTATTGTTTTTCTTTTCAGCAAAGTGCTTTTGTGATTGCCTTTAAAGTTCTCTGTTTTAGCTGTGTTTTTTGTTCAGGTTATCCTGGCTATGTGTTACTAATCTTGTTATGTTCTAGGTTTTCTTCCACCTGAAGGCGGGATCAGATTCCAGATCCCAAAATATCGTGAAACTTGTTTTTTTACTAATCAGTGATAGCAAATGTCCGCAAAAATCCAAGTCAAAATATAAAATCACCATCACCAACAATGAATTTCAAACAAAGAATTAAAGGAAAGTGTTCCCAACATCAACTAACCAGACAACTCACCTTATTTCTCATCATCCGCCATCTTAAATTAGGGCGATTCTCGATGTGACGCATGGGACATTCAAACACTTTATACTCTTATAAATATTGCAAAATAATAATAAATATTTTTTCTTCATGCAGATGTAGTGCATTTCATCCTGCAGATTCTAACCATTTAAAGAAATTTAGTTTTTGTGTAATACGTTTAAGTTATCATTAGAAAAGTGGCCGTGATGCCAGGGACTCAGACAAAGTGCAGAGTTTCCTAAGTAAGGCGAATGCTATTTTTTCTGTGATTTGTGTGGTAAATCTTTTATTTAAAAATTTTCATTTTATTATTTAAAATGTTTTTTATTCAAAAATATTTTTTTGTTTGAAAAATCAATGTTTTGATACATTAAAAAATGTTTTAAAATCCTAATACATCGTGATGCACGGGACTTGATGCAGGGGACAAAAGGTTCTGGTTGCTTGTTTTATCATTTCTTCCAGTTAACTTTCAGAGGTGACCTAGATTCAGTAAATATACATTAAAATGAACATGTCAGTAGTTTTGAAAAGAGTTTACTCGAGTAAATTAAGGGAATAAATAATAGGCTAGGTGATTCTACACGTTACGCACAGGACATTCATAAACTCTATAGACTTGTACAAATTATCAAATAAAAATTTATATTTTTTCTTCATGCAGGTGAAGTTAATTTCATCCTGTGAATTCTGTTTATTGAAAGGAAAATTAATTTTTGCGTAATTAAATCAGTTATTGCCAAAAATGTGATTGTAATGCATGGAATTCAGTGAAAATGCTGAATTTCTTGAGGAAAGTGAACATAATTAAATATTTAATTATAATTATTAAATTTATTATTAATTAAATCAAGTTGATTAATTAATTAATTAACATTTTTGGGGTGCCTAGATAAAATAATGGTATAACTATATTTTTCACAGAAAATGCTTTATTTATTGATATTTTACATTTATAATAGTCATAATTTATCCTAAGTACGCTAAAAGGATTGATAAATATGGTAAGATCAATTTTAACTTTGTTTATCTGAATTTATCAATAAAAACAGGTTTATATTACCTCAGTCTAACAGCTTTTAGTAAATCCACATGGACTACCGGTTTCGGAACATTATAATTCCATCTTCAGGTCGACTTCAACAAAAAACCAAACTTGAACATGAGTCCATTGTCACTAGTTAAAAAGACACATAAAACATATAAAACACGAACGAAAAAACATTTAAAATAGTGCACTTTAATTTAATCTGATGTGTACCGGCCGGTAGGTGAGCGCTGACTGAAGAAATCAGGTGAACAGGAAGATGACGTTATCAGTGGCCAGTTGGACTTAGTACCTCTTTGTCCCTGTCTCTACTCCTTGCCTTTATCAAATTTATTCCATTAAACAGGACATTACACCTGTATTTTAACTTTTCATTTAAAACATCATCTGGACTATTTTTAAAACTACCGGGTGAACATAAAAGAAGTGAACAACTTTGAACATCAATTTCTCGAAAACTACGGGTCCGACATCTCTGCGGTTGGTATCAATGAGTCAGAAAACACCTCAAGTTTTGTCCCAAAGAGCTGATTGCTGTCAACAATGCCAAACATGTGACAAAAGATGTTATTTATTGATTTGTTTAAAAATGGTCAATACGCTCACAGAAAAGTCTTTTTGTGTGTTAGAATTAGAGAGAACACAGTCTGCCACCAGTGTCCAACGCCGGGTTATGTGAAAGACAGAGATTTTGTTCCTCCTTTGCCATTGAACCTTATGGAGCTTCGGAATCGCATTACTACAGCAGTACAAAGTGTCAATGAGGCCATTCTTAAAAAAGTTTGGGCAGAATTTGATTTTAGAATAGATGAGTGTAAAATAAGCCGAGGATCCCATATTGAGTACTTGTAATATATGGGAAAAACTTGAGAATCTTAGCTTTCTAATGGTGTATTTTACTTTCTCCTATATAGTATAGCTTTCCTGTAATCTTTGAATAAAGTTGTTCACTTCTTTTGTGTTCACCCTTGTAAATTTCGAGCTCTTCAAGGGTATTTAAAAGAGGAGATTTATGGCATTTGTGTAATATTGTCATATTTGTATCCATGTTGTTGACACTGTGATTATTTGTCACAAGATGTTCACTAAATTTAGACTTCTGGGGGGCGGAGCTAGGTTTGGGGATATGCTCCTTAAATCTCTTTTTAAAAGACCGCCCAGTTTGTCCAATATAGTGCTTAGGGCAATCAGAGCACGTTAATTTGTAAACACCAGTTTCGTGACAAGACTCCTGACTAAGACTGGGGGATTTTAATTTCTGCTCTAATTAATTAGAAGTCTTACGAGCCAATGTAATTTTGTGTTTTCTCATTTATTTTTTAGGGTGTAATGTAGGTTTTTTCCATACTCTATTTATATGTAGTGCTTTGGTTCTACGTTGAGAGGAGTGCTACTTTTATTTTTATTTCTTTGTTTGTTTATAATATAGTCTACAATATTTACATTATAGCCATTAAACACTGCAATATGTTTAATGATGTTAACCTCATTTTCAAAATTGGTCGCATCCATGGGTACAGATAATAAACGATGGACTAGGCTATTATAAGCCGCCATTTTGTGTGCCATGGGATGGTAGGAAGTGGCATGTATGGTGTGGTCAGTGGCCGTAGGCTTCCTATAAATTTAATTCTTGAGCCTGTTACTTAAATTTTTAACATGAATATCCAAAAAGTTTAGAGAGTAATTTAGTTCAATTTCTAAAGTGAACCTGAGTTTTTCTGTAGCACTGTTTAGATAATTATTCAAATTTTCTATTTATCTGGCATTACCTTTATAGATTACAAAGGTGTCATCTACGTAGCGGCTATAAAAATGAATTCTATTGGCATGTTTGTTGGAGGGGGAAAAATGTACTTATTTTCAAAATCGTTCAGTTATATTTTAGATAAAATACTTGATAATGGCGACCCCATAGCCAATCCTTCTTTCTGTAGATAAAATTTGTTATTAAAACTAAAGTAGTTTTACTGCAGAACGGTTCGGAGCAAAACAGTCAATTCATTTATTGATTCTGTACTGAGGTTGGAATTGCAATCAAGTTTTGCTTGAGAATCAAAATTGTTTCCTCAATCGGAATGTTTGTATAGAGGTTAACTATATCGAAAGAGGCTAGTCTGTAATGATTGGGTACATCTAAGTTTTGTGTGAGATTCACAAATTCTAAACAGTTTCTTAGGCTGTGGTTATTTGAAATTACAATGTTATCTCTGATAATTCTGTCAAGTTTTTTGGCTATTTTATACGTTGGTGCTGTATTGACTGTTTTGCTCCGAACCGTTCTGCAGCAAAACTACTTTAGTTTTAATAACAAATTTTATCTACAGAAAGAAGGATTGGCTATGGGGTCGCCATTATCAAGTATTTTATCTAAAATATATCTGAACGATTTTGAAAATAAGTACATTTTTCCCCCCTCCAACAAACATGCCAATAGAATTCATTTTTATAGCCGCTACGTAGATGACACTTTTGTAATCTATAAAGGTAATGCCAGATAATTAGAAAATTTGAATAATTATCTAAACAGTGCAATAGAAAAACTCAGGTTCACTTTAGAAATTGAACTAAATGACTCTCTAAACTTTTTGGATATTCATGTTAAAAAAGTACCGTAACAGGCTCAAGTATTCAATTTATAGGAAGCCTACGGCCACTGACCACACCATACATGCCACTTCCTACCATCCCATGGCACACAAAATGGCTTATAATAGCCTAGTCCATCGTTTATTATCTGTACCCATGGATGCGACCAATTTTGAAAATGAGGTTAACATCATTAAACATATTGCAGTGGTTAATGGCTATAATGTAAATATTGTAGACAATATTATAAACAAACAAAGAAATAAAAATAAAAGTAGCTTTCCTCTCAACGTAGAACCAAAGCACTACATATCAATAGAGTATGGAAAAAACCTACATTACACCCTAAAAAATGAAATGAGAAAACACAAAATTACATTGGCTTGTAAGACTTCTAATTAATTAGAGCAGAAATTAAAATCCCCCAGTCTTAGTCAGGAGTCTTGTCACGAAACTGGTGTTTACAAATTAACGTGCTCTGATTGCCCTAAGCACTATATTGGACAAACTGGGCGGTCTTTTAAAAAGAGATTAAAGTAGCACATCCCCAAACCTAGCTCCGCCCCCCAGAAGTCTAAATTTAGTGAACATCTTGTGACAAATAATCACAGTGTCAACAACATGGATACAAATATGACAGTATTACACAAATGCCATAAATCTCCTCTTTTAAATACCCTTGAAGAGCTCGAAATTTACAATAGTTTTAAAAATAGTCCGGATGATGTTTTAAATGAAAAGTTAAAATACGGGTGTAATGTCCTGTTTAATAGAATAAATTTGATAAAGGCAAGGAGTAGAGACAGGGACAAAGAGGTACAAATTCCAACTGGCCACTGATAACGTCATCTTCCTGTTCACCTGATTTCTCCAGTCAGTGCTCACCTACCGGCCGGTACACATCAGATTAAATTAATGTGCACTAATTAAATGTTTTTTCTTTCGTGTTTTAAATGTTTTATGTGTCTTAATCATTCTTAATCATTCTTAATCATTAAGACAGGTACCTCATGGAGGACGTTACCCTGAATATGAGTGAAGGATGATTGTGATGATCGTGATGATAGTGGCGTGATCTTGTAGCCTTGTTACTGACTAAGGTTGGCTCGTTCCTTGTCTTTTTAACTAGTGACAATGGACTCATGTTCAAGTTTGGTTTTTTGTTGAAGTCGACCTGAAGATGGAATTATAATGTTCCGAAACCGGTAGTCCATGTGGATTTACTAAAAGCTGTTAGACTGAGGTAATATAAACCTGTTTTTATTGTAATATCAGCTTTGGAGGCTATTTAATATGAATGAAGTTATCAATCTTTTTACCTGTGTCCTGTGCATCACGTGATGCACGGGACAGATTTTAAAAGTCTTATAAAACAAGATATATATAAAATTAAAATACAATTACTCTTGATTTTGATAAACCTTAAAAAAGTACCTTTGCACAATCTATATTATTAATTCTGTAAGCGATTTTTTTCAATCAAAATTGCGAGAGTTTGACAGCTCGCAGGCTGATGGGAGATGGCTTAAATGAAAGGTCTCGGTCCCAGGGGGTCGGGAAAAATATCAGATTATGTCCAAATACACCATAAAATGAGAAATAACGAAAAATATCTTCCATTTAAAATGCATTGGGATTGAAAAACGTCTGCTTTGTTTACATTTAACATGTGGTGCTATTGCTTGATTCAAGGCGACAGTGTCGCCATGCTTGATTCAAAGCCATATGATAGATGTTGACATGTGGGATTTTTTTTCAAAATGCAGCTCACTATGCACGTTCAATGTACTATAGCAAAAAATATTTTAAATCTAAGATTTTCTGATTTTATAATAATTAAGGGTTTGAGTTTTTTCATAATTTAAAATTATACAAAGATAAGTATGTTTGTTTAGTTTATGTTATAACGATGCAGATTTACTAACAAATTATATATACATATATATAATTACGTAAGGGAAATTTTTGAGCCGAAATTATGGGCGTTTGGAAGGTCGCAGGATGATGGGAGGGGGCTGAAATTGAAGGTCTGCATCCCAGGGACTCGGGGAAAATACTGAAATTGCTTTAAGCTTACTGTAAAATGAGAAATAACGTAAAATAGCTGTCATTTAAAAACTATTGGTATGTATAAAGGTCTGCTTTGTTTACTTTAAACCAAATGCTAGATATAATCATAATTTTATCTACGACCATTGCAATAAGCACCAATTATGGTATTACAATAAACATTATAATGATATACATTAAAACACCAAAAACCAAGCAGTACTCTAATGACGACTTTAGAGTACTGGAGTCACTTTAGAGTACTGGTTCTAGACCAATGAGAGCTCGGCATTTGACGGAAGTAGTGTCATAATAACAATTACGCAATTCGCACATCAGCTGATTGTTGTATTACGATTCATATTTGAGTTTACTTATCCCATCAGCTGATTGTTCCACAACGATTCATGGTTCAGTCTGCTTATTTGCCTAACCTCAAATTTTATTTGACCTATTCCATTATTAGTAAAAGTCATGAGTTTTGTTTAACTTCGGGGGAAATTTTGTCGTATATTGTTGGCCGTAGATAAAATAGTGTATGCAACGATTGTATTATGCCTTTAAGCCACTCGTGAGATATTTAGAACACTCGCTTCGCTCGTGTTCTAACTTACATCTCACTCGTGGCTTAAAGGCATTCATTATACAATCGTTGCATAAACTACTATTGTGGATCCAAAAGCCTATTTTCTAAGAAGGTATTTGGAACTATAGTAAAGAAGGATTATGCTTAGGGGCTGTAGGATTCAAAATAATTCTATTCAGTAAATCAGAGAGAGAGAGAGATAGAGATAGTCAGATAACTATAGTCTGGCTAGACAATGGACTTCCCTTGCTTTCCCTTTTTATCTGTTTTCTTTATCTGCCAGACAGTATTGTTCAAATATTATTCTGTTCCATTCCAGTTCTGATGCTCAACCTGCACACACAGTTTAGAGTCTGATTTTAAATTATGTTTTCTTAAAAGTTTTAGTTGTTCATCATGTAGTTATTTTCACATATAAAGTTTAATTTTTAAATGTGACAGTCAGAGATGGTTCATAAACAATGTAAATTAAATTAGTGAATGTGTGAGAGTGATTAAGCTGATCACTGACAGGCCAAGTGACATTCTCTGGAGTTCTCAATAATTCTCGACAAGTCTTCCCTCCATTCTTCATGCTATGGTCATCGGATGGGTACTCAAGGAGCCTCTACTCTATGCTTCCCCGCTGCTACGCTTCCACGCCCTTAGTTACTCCTGCGAGGTCTACCTGATGAGCCACCTCTACTCCTTGACGGAAGCTGCTTGAGGACTCCACCTCTACGATACGTCTCATCCCTCCATTCGGTCTTCGACGCCCACTCCCACGTTACCTCTACTCAGTGAAAAGGACTACCGCAAGTAGAACTTTTGTAATATTTAATATAGATCAATTCTCTGACTGACATTGCTTTGTTTTTCTAATTGCTATCTGTTCATAGAATTAGTATTTTTTTGTAACAGTAAAGTGTGTCAAAACTAAGGTTCTCGCTTTTTCATTTCATGCTCTCGATTCTCTGAGTGAAAAGTATTATCTCTTTCAATTCATTTATCAATCTTAAAGCTCACCCTCTACAAACAGGGGCTAATAGCTCCTTCAAGCCTCTAGTAAATATTATAATGATAATGCTATTTTTTCAGTCAGCAGAAATAAATTGGATGTTTTTTGTGACGCACGGGACAGAGTGAGGTGTGTTTGGAAAATTGTCGTTTTAAGTGACTTTAATAACTTAAAATGTCCATTTTATGTTATTGGTGTGTTGCTCTAAGACTCACCTCTAAGGTTGGGATAGCTTAGGTTTAGTTAAGTTTGTTAGGTTAGTGTAGGGTTAGGTAAAGTTAGGTTAACTTAGATAACACGTTAACTGCCATGCCGACCCGATCGGGTCGGCATAGGTAGGTCTGGCGGAGCACCTTGCCGACCCGATCGGGTCGGCAACCGGAGTAGTGCAGCGTTTGACCGAATCGCTGATAGATGTCTCTGGTAGGCACCTAGCGGCACTCTGGGGAACTAATACGATGTAGTACATCCCAAGCCTTCTAGATAGCGTTGCAGCAGTTTTCTAAACCTACTGGAAGTGACTCAAGCATTCGCGTCAATTTCGCCGATCCGATCGGGTCGGCAGCGTTTCCTAGCAACATTTCTCATTGTTAAAAACTATATAATATCGTTGAATACACCCAATATATCATTGTTCTTGAGTTGATCTTATCTTTTGTGTGTCCAAAAATCGATTACAAAGCATTTTACTGGTGTATAGCATTGTTTTCATAGTGTCTAATTTTGCTGTGTTGGTCCGATCGGGTCGGCACGTCAAAGTAGCATCGAATATTTCATTAAAAAAATTAATGCCGATCCGATCGGTCACCAATTTTTTTACGTGTATTTTTATTTATTTCGTTAAAAGTGTGCATGGCACTACGGTAACCAGCACAAAAATATGCGTGGCAGCTAACGTGTTAAACTGCTAAATTGGTCGTGCCTCCGGCCTACGGCCTTCAGCCTCCAGCACCCTCTTAATAAAAAAAAATAAAAAAAACTTACTAGAGTTAGTGGGTGAGTGGGTATAACTCCCGGGCGGCAGTGAAGAAGCAGTGAGGGCGAAATCTGAAGGAGTAACGCTCTTTAAACTGGTACTCGGCAAGATACCCTAGGAAATTTTTTTTCCGATCTGCCGTACTTTGGGATCGCTGCCCGAATATCCCGCCAGCGTCGCTCTATGTTGTTCGTATGAGCGCCGGAATCCGGGTCCACTAAGTTTTTGCTGTGGTTTACTGTGAGGTATTTAAACCGGCTCCTTAGGGTGTAGTAAGCCCGCCAGCAATCAGTTATAATGATAGTACCCGGCCGGACGTACTTTAGAATCAATCTTATCAATGTTTTCCGTGTACGGTCAGGGACAGGGATAAAAAAACTTTCACCGGTGACTCTAACTACCCCTCCTAGAACCCACTGCCCTTTCACCACTCTGCCTTGATTATACTTTCTTTTGCAAAATTTCGCTTCGTCTATCTCTATCACACAACCGGATCCACCTAACGGTTCTTGGTTCTGCTTGTTGTGAAAAAGTAGTACTTCGCGGTAGAAAGAAAACCAGTCTACAATAGTGTTAGGTCCTAGGTCAAGTGATTTTTGTAGGAAATTTTGACGCGGGGGATTGTGGTGCAGCAAATAAATTATTATTCTCCACAATTTTAATAGATTTATTCTTGTATGGCCAAGGAAAGTTCCTGTTTTTGCACTTCCCCTCCAGTTGCACTGAACTTTTTTTTCTTATTTAAAGAAACCCGTTTGTTGCATCTAAATTGTAGGAGGTCTCTGTCTAACTTTAAAACTGTACCACACCGGGGGCAATTGGTTTCACCTTTTAGTACACGGTGGTCTACCAGAAAATCTACAACTTGTCGCTCGGTGTAGCTCGCCGCGTCCCAAAAGTTGCTTTCACATATAACACATGGTAAATTTACAGCCGTTTAAAATATTATTACACTAAATTTGAAACAAAATTAAATATAACTACAACGGCTGCACTTCCGCAGAGGTCCGGTGAAACAATCGAATGAAAATAACTGGTTTAAAATATCGATATAAACAATCGATTTTCTCATTCAATTATTATCGTTTTCAATTAGTTCAATCTAGACAACCAAACCACAAACTACTATTACCAAGTTATATGAAACTGAACTAAACTAACCAAACTAAACCGAAACTGAAACTTGTAAAGAAGCTTGATAGCGTTCCCTTCCATTGATGTTCTAAAATCTTACTTCACATTGTTCGCCATCTTGCATTTGATTCATTGTCAGTCGTTGTCAGTGCTGTTGTAGGTTTGTTATATCGTCTGCACGGTCAACTGAGTTGAGGATTGCAACGAGTTCCGAAATCGCCATTTTGTAATTGGTTTTTGTTAGGTAAAGTTTAGTTTTAAATTAAAGTCTTGATTGTTTGGAGTACAAATAAGTTTTAGGTCACAACTCTCAAGAGGTACGGTACATTTCAAATCACTTCCCTAACCATACCATACTATCAGACGCAACACCAAAATATAATAAAAAATACACGACTATCATAGTCAGCTGTATCGATTCCGATATTTTATAACGAAATAACTTATCTCAGCATTAACGTACCGATATATCGATATTTTAAGCCAGTTATTTTCATTCGATTGTTTCACCGGACCTCTACGGAAGTGCAGCCACTACAACTAAATAGTCTAACTCAGTATGGTACTACACAATTATTATTAAATAAAATGCAACAATAAAGCGCAAGAGGGAGGGAAATTTTAATTTGGTTTCGTCAGCAACACACATGACCTTCACGTAAAAAACTAAAAACCACCGATAAGGTACCGCCAAGTATGTCATTGTCGTTTCCCATTGCATGAATCAATTTGTTTGTTGTTGTACCTATCTTGTTTATTGATTGTCCGCTAGATAGTGACAGAGAAGTTAACGTATATTTAGTGATTCTGGAATTTCTCGTTGCTTCCGTCTGCTTTCGTAGAAATGGTCTTACGTTGATGAATGGTAAGTAAATAATTTACCCTCCCTCTTGCGATTATCAGTTTTTATTTATAATAACACAATGCCTTCATGAACCCATGATATTTACAACGCTTTTATTTCTTGAACTCCACTATAATAGGGGAGAGGGGGGCACTTGTGGACAGGGGCAGAAGTGGACAGTTTGAATTTCCCGCTCTGTGAATGTAGGATTTAGTTGGCAATTTTACCACAGAAAGGCAGTGGTATAGTGCCTCTACTCAGAAAGTTTGGAGCTCCTGCCTACACTCTGAGACAGGGGAGAATTTTTTCATTTTTTTCATGGTCAAAAGTAAAATTTTAACGCTATGTTTGAAAGCATAACTTGTTTTATGACTTTATTTTTCCTAAACAAAAGTACATTACCCTGAATTAGCATTTTCTTAGTTACAATTTGATGTATGTATTGTGTACTTTGACCTAACCTAAAACTACAAGTTGGAAGGAAATGTCACAAAATGTCACCTGGGGCACTTGTGGACAGTAAAAGTGGGGTACATGTGGACGTGTCCACATGTGCCCCAGCCTAACCCTTTTATGCATTTTTCTAATTATTCTCCCTTAAACAGAGTTTAAATTTTGTATAACTTTATATTATACTCAGAATAAACATGTAGGCTTAAATCATAAGTCTCAACCGAGGAAGGAAAGTTGCAGAAAAAGAAAGGAGGGTAAAACATGTGTTTTGACTGACACACCGGAAAAAAATCGAATCGAGGAGGATTTCAAACTCAGGAAGGAGAAGAAAGAAGTAACATTGCTGAACAAACAGAATATCTGCAAGAGAAAGTTAGTTTAGGCCTAACTATCAAGAGAGAGAATTTTAAGAAAATGAAATACCCCCGTTGCAGCAGACCTGCATACTCAGCGAATTTCAAATGCAAAACAACGTATTTCAAGCAAACATAGCAAGATTTGACATGTTTTGTTAAGCTCCATAAGAATAACATGAGAAATGAGTATGCAGGTTTGCTGCTACAGGTATATTAAAACTGGATGGTTTTAATTCAATATTTAGTAGATCTGAACTAGAAGAAGCCATTTACCAAGTTTTATCAAGATATGTTGAGAAATAAGCGAGATATAGAATTTTACTTATTTCCCATAAGGTTAACATTGGGACAACGTACTGTGTTTACCACTTTCAATATCTCGGTAACCAATGGGCATAGAGCAGTGATTCAAAATACTAAATTATTTGTTTTTTTGAGCTGAATTCAATGGTGCCCACAAAAATTTGATAAATTTTATTTTTCTATGTAAAAAACTCAAAAAACCCATTTTGGGGGGGGTTTATCCCCCTTTACCCCCCTTTCCGGTGGTCCGATCGGGCTGGTTCACGAACTCGTCCAATTGATTACCACTTTACATGTCTGTACCAAATTTCATAAAGATCGGACCATTTTTGCGGCCGCTATCGTGCTAACAGACACATAGATATAGATATATATATATAGATATATATATATAGATATATATATAGATATATATATATATATATATAAATTCGAACGAATAGTGTTTTTTGCTTCTGGGGACCCCAAAACGAAAAGTTATAGTGGTCCCGAGCTTAGGTCTTACCATGAGACATACGGTAATAGCTTCTTCCCTATAGGGGAAATTCGCTAAAATCAACAGACTGGAGAGTTTGAGGAAGATGGAGGAGTAAGCCCTCTGATTTCAAGTGAAGAGAGTGAGAGCGAAGATAAATATGAAGAAGTGAATGAAGATGGGAGTAACATCAATGTTAAGGATTTTGTTTTAGTTATGTTCGAGAAAAACTGTTCAACATTTCGTCACCCAAATCTGTAAAAATATGGTTGTTTTGAATTCACTGTAATATTTTTTAGTAAAAAAGGTTTGCTGGATTCTTTTAAATTTGTGAAGCCTGACGTACCTGATGAAAGCACCTTGGACATTAGTGACTTAATTATCAAACATGGTCGGCCTTAAGTAATAGGAGGGACCGAAAGAGCCGTTAGCTATTTTACATTTAAATTTAATTTTAATGAATATAACATGGGCTAGGTCTTCAGTTATAGGCTACTAATGATTTAATTGACATCCTTAGATATAGGAGGGACAGAAAAATCTCATAGTAGGCCTATTTTTAACGAGTTCTACCCGAGGGCAAGTATTGAATTAGCAAGGCCTTGATTGTACGGTAGTATAATTTCTTAAATGTATTTAAACAAGTTTAAATATTAGTTTTATGAACAAAACTCTTAAATTTCAAAGATTGCACATTAGTGTTATAAAAATAAACACATTTAAAAATTACCTGAGTGTTTTTTGAAACATTTTTCCTTATGTCCACATGTGCCCCATGAAAATATTGCTTTGTCCACATCTGCCCCGCATTGGGGCAGTTGTGGACAGGGTGCGGAGGTTTTGTAAAAATTTTATAAAACAAAAACAAGGTGGTTTATAGACTTGGCAAGCAGTTTCTTTAATGTGTAATAAGATAAGCTATCTAAAAAATATAATAGTACTAATAAATAACCTAAAGAAAAAAATACAAAAAATAAAATGTCAAAATTGTCCGCAAGTGCCCCCCTCTCCCCTAATTATGATCAGATTTTAAAACGGCTATAACTCCTTTAATAATGATCGGGTTTTAAAAATTCTTGCATATTCTTGTTCAGCTATCTTTTCCCATCAATTTGAGTACCCACATTAACCACTTTTGTAAGAAAATTATTTTTTCCGTTTTTTTCAATTTTCCGCCATTTTCCGACATTTCCCGCAAAAACGACTATCATTTCTAAAATCTGCGTCAAATTTCGGGTACTTTGAAAAGAAAATTTGATTTCAGGTGACGTCCGGAGGTCGATATAATAACCTAATAGAATACGGGTGTTAGGCGTTGTAATGGGTATTACAAGTTCTACAAAATTACTTTCAAAAACATCATATCAGTTTCACTTTCCAGAGAATCGCACAATACTAATTGGTAGGTACTATCAATAAATACTTTCATAGGGTAGCAAAGCAATCGATAATAAACACCATTATTATACTATCAATAAATACTTTCATAGGGTAGCAAAACAATCGATAAACACCATTATTAATCACCAATATATCGGACGTCAAGTTCTGCCCAACAAACTTGGTAACTTACCTAGGTTTGACTTACGGTAGATCGTTCAATACTGTTTTCTTAGAAATCAGATGCCGAATTCCCTGCTTTAGAAACAAACGAGATAGCCTAGGTAAGGTCAGATATGAAACTCGTAGGCCTACCCTGATAAGTCAATAGGCCTAACAGAATTAATTTTCTGTATGTTTGAAGTAGGCCTAAAGATTATTAATTCACAAACAAAACAGGCTCTTTAATTTATTATAGCTTAAGATGGCTTGATTACTTACTCAAAAGTGGGCCTTGGAGTTGAAACATATTCGTTTGCATCTAAAACTTCAAGATTGTTTTCCTTTGCAACAGACACAGATTGA
This sequence comes from Flexamia atlantica, assembly GCA_035578135.1. Classification (NCBI taxonomy): domain Eukaryota; kingdom Metazoa; phylum Arthropoda; class Insecta; order Hemiptera; family Cicadellidae; genus Flexamia; species Flexamia atlantica. The sequence goes on along the minus strand of JAQJVK010000001.1, from coordinate 128,494,289 downwards.
GTTTCAACTACACGTCTTTTTCTTGCTACTTTCCATTGATTTCTCATGATCCTGTATAAATTATGTTTAGCAAGGGTTGCTGTTATTCTCATTTCTTAACGACACAAAGGTAAAAATGATTTAACCAACAATGACAATCGAAAAACGAACTAGACAGACTTAATTTTAAAATTACAGTCCTACTATAGACTTATTTTTAGGTTATGGACTAGTGAAGGGAGACTCGGGTGAAGTTAGCTGGCGACCAGCTGACGAGTACAGAGGTCGTAAAACTGTCACACGAGTCCAGGTAGCCAGTTGGTATACCTCCATTAAATTAAAAGAGACCACAACCAAATTAACATTACAAGGTTTGGTTCCTATATATTATCGATATGTAGGGGCAGATTACCTTCTACCTATCAGTGTTTTCAAATTTTTCCCGACATGTTAAGCCTTCGCAATTGAAAATCAAAGTAAAAAACGTTATTTCGCACGGTGAATTATCTGCTTATGAAGTCCCGCTACCACAGTTTAAATGTAACGGGATTAACTATTTGTAGTGAATAAACCTGACTTGGTTTATGATTTTTGATTACTGTATGTGAAAGATCAGATTCCATTCTATTATTTAGCATTTTCAAATTTCTCGACACTTTTGATCTTCGGTTTCAAAACCAAAGTCAAAAACGGGGTTTCGCATAGTTCAGAACTTGCTTATAATCAGCCGCTACCACTGTTATAATTCCCTATGTAATCGATGTGTAGTGAATAAACCTGAATTGGTTTATGATTTTTGATTACTGTATGTGAAAGATCAGATTCCATTCTATTATTTAGCATTTTCAAATTTCTCGACACTTTTGATCTTCGGTTTCAAAACCAAAGTCAAAAACGGGGTTTCGCATAGTTCAGAACTTGCTTATAATCAGCCGCTACCACTGTTATAATTCCCTATGTAATCGATGTGTAGTGAATAAACCTGAATTGGTTTATGATTTTTGATTACTGTATGTGAAAGATCAGATTCCATTCTATTATTTAGCATTTTCAAATTTCTCGACACTTTTGATCTTCGGTTTCAAAACCAAAGTCAAAAACGGGGTTTCGCATAGTTCAGAACTTGCTTATAATCAGCCGCTACCACTGTTATAATTCCCTATGTAATCGATGTGTAGTGAATAAACCTGAATTGGTTTATGATTTTTGATTACTGTATGTGAAAGATCAGATTCCATTCTATTATTTAGCATTTTCAAATTTCTCGACACTTTTGATCTTCGGTTTCAAAACCAAAGTCAAAAACGGGGTTTCGCATAGTTCAGAACTTGCTTATAATCAGCCGCTACCACTGTTATAATTCCCTATGTAATCGATGTGTAGTGAATAAACCTGAATTGGTTTATGATTTTTGATTACTGTATGTGAAAGATCAGATTCCATTCTATTATTTAGCATTTTCAAATTTCTCGACACATTTGATCTTCGGTTTCAAAACCAAAGTCAAAAACGGGGTTTCGCATAGTTCAGAACTTGCTTATAATCAGCCGCTACCACTGTTATAATTCCCTATGTAATCGATGTGTAGTGAATAAACCTGACTTGGTTTATGATTTTTGATTACTGTATGTGAAAGATCAGATTCCATTCTATTATTTAGCATCAAATTTCCCGACACTTCTGATCTTCGGTTTCAAAACCAAATTAAAAAACGGGCTTTTGATTCTGTTGACAGAGAAATCCTAATACGTAGACTGGAAACAAGTGGAGTACGAGGAATTGCTCTTGATTGGTTTAGGAGTTACCTGGGTGAGCGTTTTCAAATAGTGTCAATTCTTGGTCAATCCAGTGCTCCTCTTCGGATTGATTACGGGGTTTTACAAGGTAGCACATTAGGGCCTCTTCTTTTCCTTCTTTATATAAATAATTTGGGTAGGGTTAATTTGGAACAAGGACGGGTTTTTCTTTATGCTGACGACTCAGCTTTACTTTTTGAGGGCGACAGCTGGGAGGAAGCGTACCGTTTGGCGGAGCGGGGCCTATCCTCTGTCAAGCGGTGGTTTCATCAAAGCCGGCTCTCTGTAAATATTTCAAAAACAAAGCATATACCTATTTCTCTGAGAGCCGATCACGATCCAGTTAACCTGTATCTACGTTTACATACATGTGGGAGTGACAGGGCGAATGAATGTAAAATCGTGTGAGTGTATTGAAAGAGTGGCCGAATATAAATATCTCGGCGTTATCTTCGATAATCGTCTGAAGTGGGCTGGACATATTACATTTTTAAGAAATAAGCTGCGTAAATTTATTTTTATTTTTTGGGATATAAATAATGTCCTTGCTCCAGATCTGGTTAAAATAGTATATTTTGCTTATATTCAGTCTTTGTTACAGTACGGAATTTTAGCTTGGGGCAGCTGTTTTCAAAGTATTTTAACGCCATTGGAAATTACCCAAAAATCTATCATAAAAGCGGCATGGAAAAAAATCAACAATATCCTTCGAACCTTTTATTTGATGAATTTAAAGTTCTCAGTATCCGCCAACTTTTTATGAAAAAATTAATTTTATACATCCGCAGTAATCTGAATTCTTTGTTTCGTCATCCTGTTCATAGATATTCTACAAGATATGTTATCAATACCGGTATGGTTGCCCCTCGATTGAATAAAACAATAAATACTACCTCATCTTTTTATGTAGCTAATTCATTATTCCCTCGACTTCTGAATCATTAAATATCCTCTACCCTGTAGCAACCGCACTTATAAAAAAATTGTTGACAAATGGCTATTGAAGATAGGGCGAGATCAAATTAAGACTTTCTTTACTTCCCCGTATATACCTAGGGTCAAGGTCACAGAGCGATTGCAACTGCGTATGGGTGTGTGATTGTGAGTGCGTGTGTGAGTGTGAGTGAGGGTCCGTCCGTCCGTCGAACGCGTGTTTCCTGTGAATGTGAGCATGACTGGACCGAGATTCTCGGTTATTGCAATGGCGTTTTTACTTTTATATTACTGTTGTATTATTACTCCATAACTTCCGTCCTAAATGTAAACTATTGTCCCTCTTGTATTTGCGTGCATATTTTGTTTTTGTTTAAATTTATCTTTGTACTTTTATGTTTAATTAAAACTTACTATATTTCATTTTTTTACTAAAATAATTCCTCTAAAGTGGCTGATTTTTTACTCGTTCCCTACCCACAGGCTTTGACCCATGTGGGGAACTAATTCCTATTGATAATTTATATTATGTGAATAGTATCATTGTAAAGTTGTTAAAGGAATAAACGAATATCAATTTCATTTAATTTCAAATACACTACCGTATCCCTCTCTTTCAATTTTGCCGAGATTTAGTTTCAAGACTCAACCTCAACCACAAAAGGCAGCACGCTCTTCAGGCTTTAAACTATTGAGGTCGAATTAGTATAAACGCCTATAATTCACTTTGTAATCGATGTGTAGTGAATAAACCTGACTTAGTTTATGATTTTTGATTACTGTATGTGAAAGATCAGATTCCATTCTATTATTTAGCATTTTCAAATTTCTCGACACTTTTGATCTTCGGTTTCAAAACCAAAGTCAAAAACGGGGTTTCGCATAGTTATTCAGAACTTGCTTATAATCAGCCGCTACCACTGTTATAATTCCCTATGTAATCGATGTGTAGTGAATAAACCTGACTTGGTTTATGATTTTTGATTACTGTATGTGAAAGACCAGATTCCATTCTATTATTTAGCATTTTCAAATTTTTCGACACATTTGATCTTCGGTTTCAAAACCAAAGTCAAAAACGGGGTTTCTCATAGTTCAGAACTTGCTTTTAATCAGCCGCTACCACTGTTATAATTCCCTATGTAATCGATGTGTAGTGAATAAACCTGAATTGGTTTATGATTTTTGTATGTGAAAGATCAGATTCCATTCTATTATTTAGCATTTTCAAATTTTTCGACACATTTGATCTTCGGTTTCAAAACCAAAGTCAAAAACAGGGTTTCGCATAATTCAGAACTTGCTTATGAAGTCTCGCTACCACTGTTACAATACACTGTGTAATCGATGTGTAGTGAATAATCTAGACTTGGTTTATGATTTTTGATTACTGTAAAGTAAACGTCAAAGTCAAAAACGGGTTTTCTTACTGCTTGCCTCCGCTATAAAGGAATATACATGCAAAATTTCGTGCTTCAAGGTTTGGCCTGGGTGTTGATCGGATTTTCGCATTTAATTATATAGCTAGATGATGTTTTCATGTTATGTGTATTTCAACGCCAGTGATATTTTTTTACGTTTTGATCGAGAACGATCTAAAACCGGGTATTGTTTTATCTAACGGTGACCTTTTGTTAAATAGCAACATTAATTCATAGCCAAATGAGAAATGACAATTGGACCCAGTTTCGATCCTGTCAGGAATCGAACCGGCGACCCTCAGGTTTGAGGTGAGCGCTTTATCCACTCATTGTTTATGATTTCTTTAGAAATTTTATGGTTAAGTGATTTTCAGGATTAAGATACAATTTGTAAAATTGTTAGAAATCATGATACATTCATAGTGTACCTGAAATTCGTCATCTTACCAAAACCCCTCGCCAAATCCGTCAGGCAGCTGCAGGGTCCGTAACATTCCGACGCGTTCTCAATAAAAGAATGTGGTGCAGGCGAGGCAAGGGTCAGGACCCGAGGTAATGACCCTCTCCTCAGGATAACGATATGTAAAATAGGTCCAAGTAACCAAAATATAAAAAGGAAGGAATCCAGTTATTTTTTCAAGCTTAATACGCAATCAGAAAGTTGATTAGTATATACACTAACTATTAAAACAATATAATAAAAGTATTAACTAAGGCGCATACAAAAGCACATTTTTTATATCTTCAACATAAATCGTTAACATAGTCATAAACCTATAAAGCATTAACGCTTCATGTAATACACAAAATCTAATAATAAATTAAATAAGAATATAAGTCAATTAATAAGATTTTTTCATTCAATCAAGCAGCTGGAAGTTAGCTTCACAAATGTACAAAATACGCTGTTACAGCTGATAATAATTTGCTTTCTTTCATCACGGTTTTATGATTTTTAGTTGATTTATTTTACGGGACATAATTATGTACTGTATAAAAGTTACATTTAGTTTAATTTTAAAACCTAATCTGTTGAATCATAAATTCACTATATGGCACCATCTTTATTTCGGCAGCGGGAGTAGTAATTATGCCTGATACGATGATTTGGCGTTTATACTAATTCGACCTCCTCTATAGTTTAAAGCCTGAAGAGCGTGCTGCCTTTTGTGGTTAAGGTTGAGTCTTGAAACTAAATCTCGGCAAGATTGAAAGAGAGGGATACGGTAGTGTATTTAGTCACCGACAGATTGTGCTGCTGTAATAATCTAATTATTTGAACAATTTATATAGAAAAATTATAAATATCTCGAACTTTTAAGGGTCTGTTAGCGGACTCAAAGTTTTGAAATACTCCAATATAAGTGTAATGGATGATCTTATGTTTACTTTTCCAATGTCATTCAGTCAAGCAGATGGTGATTACCCTGCACTATGCGAAACCCCGTTTTTGACTTTGGTTTTGAAACCGAAGATCAAAAGTGTCGAGAAATTTGAAAATGCTAAATAATAGAATAGAATCTGATCTTTCATATACAGTAATCAAAAATCATAAACCAATTCAGGTTTATTCACTACACATCGATTACATAGGGAATTATAACAGTGGTAGCGGCTGATTATAAGCAAGTTCTGAACTGTGCGAAACCCCGTTTTTGACTTCGGTTTTGAAACCAAAGATCAAAAGTGTCGAGAAATTTGAAAATGCTAAATAATAGAATGGAATCTGATCTTTCACATACAGTAATCAAAAATCATAAACCAAGTCAGGTTTATTCACTACACATCGATTACATAGGGAATTATAACAGTGGTAGCGGCTGATTATAAGCAAGTTCTGAACTGTGCGAAACCCCGTTTTTGACTTCGGTTTTGAAACCGAAGATCAAAAGTGTCGAGAAATTTGAAAATGCTAAATAATAGAATGGAATCTGATCTTTCACATACAGTAATCAAAAATCATAAACCAAGTCAGGTTTATTCACTACACATCGATTACATAGGGAATTATAACAGTGGTAGCGGCTGATTATAAGCAAGTTCTGAACTATGCGAAACCCCGTTTTTGACTTTGGTTTTGAAACCGAAGATCAAAAGTGTCGAGAAATTTGAAAATGCTAAATAATAGAATGGAATCTGATCTTTCATATACAGTAATCAAAAATCATAAACCAATTCAGGTTTATTCACTACACATCGATTACAAAGTGAATTATAGGCGTTTATACTAATTCGACCTCAATAGTTTAAAGCCTGAAGAGCGTGCTGCCTTTTGTGGTTGAGGTTGAGTCTTGAAACTAAATCACGGCAAAATTGAAAGAGAGGGATACGGCAGTGTATTTGAAATTAAATGAAATTGAAATTCGTTTATTCCTTTAACAACTTTACAATGATACTATTTACATAACATAAATTATCAATAGGAATTAGTTCCCCATATGGGTCAAAGCCTGTGGGTAGGGAACGAGTAAAAAATCAGCCACTTTAGAGGAATTATTTTAATGAAAATGAAATAAAAAAATGAAATATAGTAAGTTTTAATTAAACATAAAAGTACAAAGATAAATTTAAACAAAAACAAAATATGCACGCAAATACAAGTGGGACAATAGTTTACATTTAGGACGGAAGTTATGGAGTGATAATACAACAGTAATATAAAAGTAAAAACGCCATTGCAATAACCGAGAATCTCGGTCCAGTCATGCTCACATTCACAGGAAACACGGGCTCAACGGACGGACGGACCCTCACTCACACACACACGCACTCACACTCACACACCCATACGCAGTTGCAATCGCTTTGTGACCTTGACCCTAGGTATACGGGGAAGTAAAGAAAGTCTTAATTTGATCTCGCCCTATCTCCAATAGCCATTTGTCAACAATTTTGTTATAAGTGCGGTTGCTACAGGGTAGAGGATATTTAATATGATTCGTAAGTCGAGGGAATACTAAATTAGCTACATAAAAAGATGAGGTAGTATTTATTGTTTTATTAAATCGAGGGGCAATAATACCGGTATTGATAGCAGATCTTGTAGAATATGTATGAACAAGACGACGAAACAGAGAATTCAGATTTCTGCGGATGTATAAAATTAATGTTTTCATAAAAAGTTGGCGGATACTGAGTACTTTAAATTCATCAAATAAAAGGTTTGAAGGATATCGTCGATTTTGTTTCAATGCCGCTTTTATGTTTGATTTTTGGGTAATTTCCAATGGCGTTAAAATACTTTGAAAACAGCTGCCCCAAGCTAAAATTCCGTACTGTAACAAAGACTGAATATAAGCAAAATATACAATTTTAATCAGATCTGGAGCAAGGAAATTATTTATATTCGAAAAAATAAAAATAAATTTACGCAGCTTATTTCTTAAAAATGTAATATGTCCAGCCCCTTCAGACGATTATCGAAGATAACACCGATATATTTATATTCGGTCACTCTTTCAATACACTCACATGTTTACATTCATTCACCCTGTCACTCCCACATGTATGTAAACGTAGATACAGGTTAACTGGATCGTGGTCGGCTCTCAGAGAAATAGGCATATGCTTTGTTTTTGAAATATTTACAGAGAGCCGGCTTTGATGAAACCACCGCTTGACAGAGAATAGGCCCCGCTCCGGCAAACGGTACGCTTATTCCCCCCAGCTGTCGCCCTCAAAAAGTAAAGCTGAGTCGTCAGCATAAAGAAAAACCCGTCCTTGTTCCAAATTAACCCTACCCAAATTATTTATATAAAGAAGGAAAAGAAGAGGCCCTAATGTGCTACCTTGTAAAACTCCGTAATCAATCCGAAGAGGAGCACTGGATTGACCAAGAATTGACACTATTTGAAAACGCTCACACAGGTAACTCCTAATCAAATCAAGAGCAACTCCCCGTACTCCACTTATTTCCAGTCTACGTATTAGGATTTCTCTGTCAACAGAATCAAAAGCCCGTTTTTTACTTTGGTTTTGAAACCGAAGATCAGAAGTGTCGGGAAATTTGATGCTAAATAATAGAATGGAATCTGATCTTTCACATACAGTAATCAAAAATCATAAACCAAGTCAGGTTTATTCACTACACATCGATTACATAGAATTATAACAGTGGTAGCGGCTGATTATAAGTAAGTTCTGAACTATGCGAAACCCCGTTTTTTACTTCGGTTTTGAAACCGAAGATCAAAAGTGTCGAGAAATTTGAAAATGCTAAATAATAGAATGGAATCTGATCTTTCACATGCAATAATCAAAAATCATAAACCAAGTCAGGTTTATTTACTGCACATCGATTACATAGGGAATTATAACAGTGGTAGCGGCTGATTATAAGCAAGTTCTGAACTATGCGGAACACCGTTTTTGACTTTGGTTTTGAAACCGAAGATCAAAAGTGTCGAGAAATTTGAAAATGCTAAATAATAGAATGGAATCTGATCTTTCACATACAATAATCAAAAATCATAAACCAATTCAGGTTTATTCACTACACATCGAATACATAGGGAATTCTAACAGTGGTAGCGGCTGATTATAAGCAAGTATGAACTATGCGAAACCCCGTTTTTGACTTCGGTTTTGAAACCGAAGATCAAAAGTGTCGAGAAATTTGAAAATGCTAAATAAAAGAATGGAATCTGATCTTTAACATACAGTAATCAAAAATCATAAACCAATTCAGGTTTATTCACTACACATCGATTACATAGGGAATTACAACAGTGGTTAGCGGATTTCATATGCAAGCTCTGCACTATGCGAAACCCCGTTTTTGACTTTCGTTTTGAAACCGAAGACTGTCGGAAAAATTAAAAACGATAAATAATATAATGGAATCTGATCCTTTAGGTACAAGAATTAAAAATCATCAACAAACGATAGTTTATTCACTACACATTGATTACATAGTGACTTAAAACAGTGTTAGCAGGGTTTTCAAAAGTTAATTACTCGTTTATTCAGTTAACTCATTAATTAATTTCATGCAAATATTAGTTTTCCCTCAAGTAATAAGGTCTTATACCGTCCAAGTTGCATCTCTTACACCTTGTCCCGCCTTGTCTCCCCTGCCTGGTATTTCCCAACGGTCATTGGACCTTCACTTCCTGGGTTAATGTGCGGGTGCATTCCTGCATTCTCATCTTGGAACACTTGGGGGTGTCATGCCTTCTTTTTCTTATAGTTGTTTTCAAACTAACATTTGGGACGGATGGGTAAAACCTTGCAAATAATAGAATTATAGTCTATTTATAATTAAAACCATTAAGTCACACCGTCATGAAATAAAAATTAATAAATACAGTAAATATCAATAAATAAAGTAAATTGCCATAGCAATGTATAATATTGATGCTTTGATCATTTATTGTAATTCTTTATTGCACACAAGGAAGGTCTATTTGTATTTGAAAAATAGGTACTCTCAACCCAAACAGGGATTAAGTCGTAAATCATTATTTTATTGCCACAGGGTCGTCAGTTAAATTCGTGAGCTAGCTTCACCCGAGTTGAAGGGAGAAGGGAACTCTTCGAACTCTTCGAGGGCTTGTTATCGTACGAGCTTCTCATCGTTCTGAAGGCGAAAATATCGTACGTTTCCCAAATATTAAAATATATATATATTTTTTCTGTAGATATTTTTAAGAATACTGTCTGTAAATTGTTTTATCACAATTGGGAATATTGATATATTTTATAATTAATATGTTAGGTTTCGACTATTTATTTAGAACTGTTAATGTTCATCGACGCCGAATCATAGGGTAATAATGAACGCCGAATGCCATTAATTTACTTATTAGTCATAAAAATAATATATTTTATTACATGATATTAAATTAGTTTAATAAAGGTGTGCTCTCGTACTGCAGTGAAAATGTGAAGGCCTACAAATAGAATCACATCAGTCTATATTAAAATTTCTGACATATTTTTAGGAACTGATTCGAATATTGTTCCAAAAAGGTTCTAACTCTTCCACAGAGTCGTTCAAATGACGAAATTTACTGTTCTCTGGCCATCCTGTCGCCGGACCTGATCAACGGCTAGGGATGGCAACGATGTATCGATATTTTTGATACATCGATACCTATTCTGGGCCCGATATATCGATATATCGCCATCGACAAATTCATCCCGATAGTATCGGAGACATCGATATTTTTTGGTCCGATATATCAGATTCATAAAATGACAAAAATAATTGTTATTTTATTTGTAATTTTCTTGGAAATTCAAGTTCCAATCGCAAACCCATATAACATTTTGAATGTATTTTTTAAGTATCCACTAATTTTAAAGCGGTTTTATTTTTTATTTTAATGGTCTCTCTTTTCTTTTCCCCGTGTTTGCACATTTGAACTTACAATAAGCAGTTTTCTTGTCAAAAAGCGAAGAAAATTTTTCGATATATCGTTAACCCGATATATCGATATTTTGGGGGTTGATACAAGGCCACACTACACTACAGGCCGGAGTCCTTTTTTGGTGACGTCACATTATCAGACGGAATCGCAGACGCTTTTATAATGTACTCTTATGGCGATTCACTGTCGCACTCTTAAAACTATCGTGCCCTAAGTAATTCGTTTCAGTTTTCGTGTAGAAACCATTATTTTTTCAAATCTGCATTAATTAATGAATAACCAAATGCGAAAATATTTTTAAAGAAAACATGACTTTATTTCATAATCTTAAAAACCGGTAAACATTACAGGCAAGTAATTTGTTTACTTTTAATCAGATGTTTTATTGGAAATTTGACAGTTTTGTTTCTTATTGTTTACATTTCAATGTTCTAATGTCATAATTTTTTGGTAAATGTTTACGTTTTTCGTATGATTTTAGTTGTTGTTTCCAACACAGCGCTAGTAGTTCGGCCGGTGTTGTGACGTGGCATCAGGGAGGAGGGGGGGAGACTCCGGCCTGTAGTGTAGTGTGGCCTATATCATAGACATCGATATATTGCTCCCGATATATCGGAAAACCGATATATCGACAAATCGAAAAATTTTGCCATTCCCCTACGGGCATGCCAATCATTGTAATTCATAAAGCAATAATTACAATAATTAAAAAATCTGTTCACAATAACTTTGAGTTAACAATCATTGTATAATGTTTACTTAACTATTTTACAACAGTTTTTTAATGGTGAGAGGATTTTAAAACAAAACAATTTAATAACAGTTTACAAATCATTTACAACAGTTGTAGGGTGGGTGCACCAGTGAATGACCGGTTAAGGACGATGTCTCATGTTAATTTAACATTACTCCCTTATTTTATGGCCACAGCTATGTATTTTACTGTAGAAAGTTCATTTATTCTTTAAGGATTAAGCAATATTAGTTAACTATGTCACTTAATGAGAATACTGGTTGTAATATTAATTAAAATACAACTATGTCAATGCTCCAATAAATGACCGGGACTGCACCAGTGAATGACCGATCTTGCACCAGTGAATGACCGGTCTGTTTTGGCTGAATAACTGTCAAAAAATTTGAAAATCAGCTGACAACAATGATTAAGAATAATTCAGCTGAGAATATAGATCATAGCTAGTAAATGACCGATCTCGTTCCAGTGAATGACCGCTAAGTTTTTCCCCGGTCATTCACTGGTTTTTGCCCTAGTTACGTTCCAATTTATGACCACCCTCAGTAATAATTAATCTTAATATGCACAGCAATAAAATTGATTTTAAATTGCAGGATAGTATGTTAAATATCATTTGATTGCAACACAATTTTGAAACAATCATCAAATACAGAATGAATGTAAATCCAGGAAAGCCTTGCAGGGGTAATCACTATAGCAGGAAACATCAAAATCGAAGATAGTGGGACACTCAATATTAAATATGTTTAAAACGTATTTTCGACTTCAGCAATTTTAACCAATGAAAGATTATTGTTTAACAATATTCCAAGGCTGGTTTTATGCTTATTTTTAATTAGCTAGCCCAAAGGATATGCTTAATAACGGGCTTTTTAAACAAAACGGTCATTCACTGGGGGGTGGTCATTCACTGGTGCACCCACCCTACAATCATTACCAAAATTATTATCATTCTTAAAATTCTATCAGTTGAAAAATAATTAAAAAACAATTTTATAACAATTTGTGAGATGATTTAAAATTTCAGCTTTTCATTAACAAAACAACAGTTTAAAAATTATTTCCTACGTTAAAACGGCCTGATTGTCAACTCCACCACTAGGCAGCGCTGGCGTAGCTTACAGCTTGCATCTGTCGCCGCCATTCGCCATTTTAAGTGTTTGTCTCTGTCCTCTGTGTTTCTTTTTCAGTGAATAAATTGTTTTAGTTCTCTCTATTGTGGTTTCAAATTAAGGTAATTCCGTTATTGAAATACAATTATTTACTCTAGTTAGATTTTGTGGCTCTTCGCGATATGTGCATAAATTATTTCCATCGTGTTTATAGGAGGTAGGTGTATATATAACCTAAAGTATTAACCCAGCCTTTCTTTGAATTCAGCAGGGCTAACGGCTTGGAAACCTATATTTACATTTTATGTATATTTAACCATTGAATATGGACCTGGGTAGATCGGACGAGGCATTGTTGTCCTTGAAAATGGCGATTGCACCGGGTTCATGTTCTTGCCGCTAGGCGTCGCTGATCAGCCCCCCCCATTCCCCCTTCCACTCACCGCATCCCGCATCTCACTCCCTGTTCGGTTGGCGACTCTGAGAGATTCAATCATGGCGTCGTCGTTCATTTGCTAGCGCGAGCTACTTCAAAAGCGCGGCGGCGGCGGCGTACGGCTAACCTACTGCTGCATACTTCGTGGGATATCGACTGATCTAATCCTGTGATGGTTACGAACGTATAAAAATAATGCTGACCGTACCCGATGTGTTGTATTCTTACGAGGATTTTTCTTATTATACTACCGTTACCATATTACGCTACCATGATTTAATGTAACTGGAAAATAATGTACATTTGAAAATAGATTATATAGGTAAATATAATTTTATTGTACGTTAGTAATTATGAATTACAATATTACAAAATGTTTTGTCGCTCATAATTCGCCAAAACTCGGATTTGCGGCGTCGGCGACACGGCCAATATGAGCGGCGGGGCGGGACGTTGATGCGGGGCGGGTGCGGGGAGGGGAAGGAGTCGAGAGCCCAGTCGCCATAATGACGCAGCCGTCTAACGTACGAATCCGCCATTAGTTCTCATCCCTGCCGCAGCCGTGCCACCTGTCACGTCGCCAAGAGCGGCTAGTTCCATGTTCTTCACGCTGGAGCGCGCCAGTTGTGGCTCGTTCAATGCCAACAATACCTCGTCCGATCTAGATGTGTAAAATCAATGATTTAACTAAAGACAGATCTAGTTACTTGATGTGTCATTGACAATAAATTATTTGGTTATTCAAAACTAATTGGTATGGTATCTAGGCCTATGTTCTAATGACAGTTTTTGGATGACTGATGTTTTGAGTGTTTCATATTTGATCCTCTGCCTTTAAAAAACACTGCCTTTAAAAAACATGTTCTGTTTAGCGGTTAGGTATATTTCCTACTTATTTCGGGTACGTTAATCATCTTCTCAGTATGATTTTACATGAAGTTTGCTTTCCTATAAGCTTTCGTAGAGAGCAGGCCTATTGAAATAATCTATAAATGCGATGGGGTTGCCCAATAGGCTATTGAGTGCTGCTTGACAGACTGTAGCGTATATCTAAGTTTGACTATCGGTATATGGTATGATAATGTGGATGTTAATAATAATAATAAGAAGAAACTGGTCATTGTTTATCAAGATGCGGTGAATTTGCCTATTAAGGACCAAGGCAACCAGTTATTCACCGGTGACTGTGGCTGAACGGTTTTCTTAGAAACCAGGATCTGATGTTGATATAAGTTACAACTCGTCTGCTAATCAGTAAGAACAAATGGCAGAAAATCAAACATGAAACTAAGTTAGTACCCTTCTTAAACTTGATATTGACTAAAATTACCAACAAATAATTGATTTTATAGTTTTAGGGGGCATAACTTATCAAAGTCTAACCAGTTGCTTTATATTATTTGTTATTAGTAACAGAAAGTAAATATTAATTTAATACAGTATTAGCGTTATTTTTCTCATAATAATGTGATTGGCAATTTATTTATTTGGTAAATATGCAGTTTCCAGTACTGGTCTCAAAAAAGAATTTTTTTTTCAAAATTTATGGAAATTTGATGCTGATTCCGGATATGAAAGTTTTTTTCCGGCGGTCACGGCCGGAAAAAACCAAACAAATTTTAGTCTCGAAGGTTGGTAATTTGGGTACTCTAATTAACCGGGCGAGCTGAATAAGAATATGCAAAAATATTCAAGATCTGGTGTATATTAACAGAGTTGTGACTGGAAATCACGGAAAATCGTCTACAATGGTCTATTTAGAGTTAGGTTTAGGTCAGACATTGGTAGTTTAGGTAAGTTAAAACATATTGGGTTGATAAGTGGTGGACAAGGTAAAGTTTAGATAGGCTAGGTTAGGTGATGTGTTTGGTTAGGTCAGGTTATTTTAGGTTAAGTATAGCAATTCAGGTTTGATATTACAGTACATCTTGGATTAACCAGACCCCCGCATTATCCGGATCCCGGATTATCCGGAACGGTCTATCCGAGGAATTAAAAAATTAGAATCACGGCAAAAATGATTTTAGCGAGTTTACGGGTGAAATAAGCCTTCTAAAAGTAAAATGCAAATGTGGAATAACAATAGTTGAAGGAATATTGTACTCAACGGTAGGGCTACATCACAGTATTTTCGTGAACGTAGTTTTCGGGATTGCTACTTGGGTCGCTAGTAGTTAGCAACAAAGACGTAGCCTACGGCAATTTTGCGAGTTTGTTTATGCTGAAATTTGATGTGTTAGGCCTACATTATTTTTTAAGAAGAGTTGCTGTAATAAGTTTTGTCATGATTATTTAATCTTAAAAATTAAATATTTTAATCCGACATTTTATTCCAAACCCAAACTGTAAGTACGGTAAAAGTTAATATTACATTCGTATGATTAATAATAAAGTTTAGTTCTTAAATTTGTTTCAGAATTAAATCCCCGCAAAATTTGAAAGACTAACATGTTGTACAGGCTTGACACGCCGCCGTTTGCAGCATCAAAGCAGGGGCTACATATGGTACGCAATCACTGTTTAGGCGATATTGTAATGACCTCGAATTATCCGGATTTTTTGCTTTCCGGATCGGTGTTCCGCCACATTAATCCAGATAATCCGAGGTGTACTGTAGTTTGATAATGTTTGGTAAGGCCTATGTTCTGATAGTCGTGTCACAATCCCATGAACTTTATCCTCAGCTAAATCAATGGCTATAAACTAAACCTAAATTAACTTAATCTAATATAATGCAACATACCGTAACCTAACCAAACTTAACTAAACCTGACCTTAATCAACCTAAACTATCATAAAAATTCTTGATCCAATCTATTTCAATGATATCCATATAAATATAATCTAAACTAAGTTAAACTTAGTCTAACCGTAAAATATGTTTTTATGTCAACGTATTGCCTCAATTTTGCAGTTCGAGTACAGAATACCATCTGCAAATCCACAAAGACAGAGACCAATAATGAAGACCTAAGCTGAAGACCAATAGAAGGTTTATTTTACTGCTTTTCGTCATGTCGTAAGTGGAATATCAAGTATTTATATGCAGTCAGATTTTCTTTTGTTTACAAATATTTAAACTACAAAGACAAACTGTACTTATATTTTTATTCGTGAGCGAAGCCATGGGTACAGCTAGTAGCATTGGCAGAGTTTTGGGAGGGCCTGGGGCCCCTGCAAAAATTGGAAAAATAAAGCCTTGCTTAGTAGCTTAGTAATTAGGCCCTATTTAGAAGTATGTTGAAATTATTACTCAATCAAATAACCTAAAGCTATTTTACTATCATACTTTACTTTTTACGGTAAAAATAATTTATTCTTTTAATCCAATAGCCGATAGAATATATATATATATATATATATATATATATATATATATCATATATATAAATATCTTTACCTACATTATTATCACTGAGTATCTATAGGCCTACCAGTCACGTACAGAAACTTATTAGTTCTTTATCTGATAAAATGTAAATATTTTGGTTTATTGCATTGTCTCTGTAGACCACTTAGATAAATTATTTTAAAAAGTGTATGTTTTTTTTTACAAAGGCCTAATCAGAATGCTCACATATAATCACGTTAAAAATAAGAATAAACTTTTAAGTTATTGAAAACCGTAATTTGGACTATAATAAAATCATATTTGCCGCTGCTATTACCAACCGTAATTTGGAAAAACGTAAAGTTTAATGTCTTAAGTTAATTAGGGTCAATCCATTTCAAATCAACCAATTTAAAAATAAAAAGTTGCTGACAATTTATCGATATTTTCATATTTTTACCCGTGGTTATGCTATGTTCGAAGAGTTAAAAACAACTATTAATTTATTTTTTAGGTGCATAGTTTTTTTTGAGCAGCCATTTTGTATCGGTGCGACAGCTGATTTTGCATTTTGCAGAGGTGTACGTTAAACTCTGTAGTTTTTTTATTATTGAAGATATTCAGATGAAAGAAAAACCATTTGAAAGAGAATAAAATGACCAATAATCTTTGTCCAGTACATGTTTTGGCTTAGGTGATAGCAAATATGCATGAAAAATAAGTATGAGTAAAATTTCTACAAACGCAAATCTACACTTCCAGTGCCTAAATTCAATGTGTGAAAATTAAGACTCGCCTTCAATTTTTTTCTATAGACAGTCTTCACAGTATATTTTCTTCTGACCAAGTCACAAGCTTGAGATATGTATTCCTTTTTTAAACATTAAAATGAGCAGTTTATCTACAATCGTGTATTTTGAACTTGGCATATATCTCAGAAGGGACACATTCTGAAAATCTGAAATTTTCAGAAAACATTCTTTTGACGGGTTGAATCAAGTGGTTAAAATTTCATTACTTAGAATTTCTTATATTTTAAGCTATGATTATCTTTATAGTGACAATAAATAGTATACAAAATAAAATCTAAGAACATATACATTTTTTTGTAATGTTGTAATATTTATCGTAAAACATAATTGAAGGGGTCCCCCGTAAAACGTTCTAAACGACAAAAACCTAGATTCGAGTAATCAAGCGTTGAAAATTGAATTCTGAAATTTACGGTTTTTTTCAAGGTTAGAACTTACAATCATGTATAATTTTTTAATACCCAATTTGTAATATCATAATGTAGCCTTAGACTAAATTTTTACTTGCCATTAAGCTTTTTTAAACATTTTTCGTGTTTTTTTTGGGGGTTATAACGTTCTAAATGACTGGCGTTTGAAACATTTTCTGACGGACTGCACCTTCTGCTTTGGTAGAAATCATCAGGGAGTGTAGGAATACCAACATAAACGAAAATAAAACTGAATATAAAACAATTTTATTGGTCTAAAAGTTCAAAAACGTAACGTTGTTACATAACGTTATAAGTCATTTTACTAAAAGTTATCCAAAGGAGGCACCTAAAACGTTATTCTACTCACCTCTTTTTTGCTAATTTTCCAGGCCTTGGCTGCTTAGTTTTTGTAATTTAGGGTAATCTAGCTGTTCTATATATCTTCCTGGTTTTATCCTTCCACTTTCTAATATTTACTTCACCTGTTTTAATTTTACTTACACGATTTTGGTCGCTGGGCGACAACGCAACAAGCGGTGGGAATTTATCTTTCGGCGAATAGAACGTTTTTCCCCAGAATGTCCGTGCAGTCCCGCAAAGCACGCCAACTTTGACAGACGAAATCAGGGCTGCCAACTCAAATATCTTCAAAACAAAATATACCACGGTGTAGCTCGTGTCCTAGAGAACCATTTTCACTGAATATCTCCGATTTTGAAATTTTGTCACTTAGAACGTTTTACGGGGGACCCCTTCAATTACTATAAGCTGGTTGAAAACATCAAATTACATCATAAAAACACTGTTTAAAAGGTTCAATGTGATGTACAAGTTGTGTCAAATGTGATTAAGAAATTTTGATAAAAAGTTTGCTGATTGATATGCTCATCAATAACAAAATGATTACTTCCATAGTGTGATGGGTCCTTTAAATAAACAAAAACACAGATAAGATCAGATTTTTTGTTGAGGGGAATCTAATTGTGGGCATTGAATATACCCTATAAGAAGGACATACCTTACTGCCAGAATTCAGACCTATTTTTTTCTGTGAGTGCAACTTTTTGACTTTACCACCAGAGTTCTCCGGTCCCTTTTTTCCTTGCGCACTGTGCAAGAGAGAAGGGGGAGAAGAGCCGGAGGTGTGAGAGAGAGCGCGCCGAGGGTACGAGAGAGAGCGCGCCGGGGGTGTGAGAGAGAGTGCGCCAAGGGTGCGAGAGAGAGCGCGCCAAGGGTGCGAGAGAGAGCGCGCCAAGGGTGCGAGAGAGAGCGCGCCAGGGGTGTGAGAGAGAGCACGCCGGAGGTATGAGAGAGAGCGCGCCGAGGGTGCGAGAGAGAGCGCGCCGGGGGTGTAACAGAGAGCGGGGATGTTGAGAGAGGGCGGGGAAAGAGATAGAAAATCTATCTGATGGAGTAGAGTCAGGGAGGAAGCAAAAGACCGAACGAGCAAGAGAATTTCTAAGAACAAATTCGTCCCCCGAACCACATGTTCAGCTTGGAAACAACAGCTTGGAACCCCAATAGTAGTTTATGCAACGATTGTATAATGAATGCCTTTAAGCCACGAGTGAGATGTAAGTTAGAACACGAGCGAAGCGAGTGTTCTAAATAACTCATTTCATATGAGTTTTCTAAAGTGACTCCAGTACTCTAAAGTCGTCATTAGAGTACTGCTTGGTTTTTGGTGTTTTAATGTATATCATTATAATGTTTATTGTAATACCATAATTGGTGCTTATTGCAATGGTCGTAGATAAAATATTGTTTTGAACCAACAGTTAAGAGCACTGGGTTGGTCTTAAGTCTTTCCGTTTGGCGGATATCATAATTATTATTACTATCTCGCTTCAGTCTAATTTGTAAATACCAGGTAATTTTAAAGGTCTTGGTGGGCAGGTAAAATAGTAATTTTTCAAGGAATTATTACAAATATGAGGTTACTAAAACTTTTTTGTGAGCTCGGCCATACTTTTATTTTAGACCAATTTTTAAGTCAGGGAAAATGTAATTTCCAATAATTTTTCAATTTAGGGAATACTAAAAGTTAATAGTTTTCAAGAAGTTTAGGAAGAACCAAAAAGAATTAATTGTACCTTTAGACTTCCCCTCCCTCCCCCCGCTCAAGAGCGACAGACAGGAACTTTGGATATGTTCACCTCCTAACCAGTCCAAACAAAGCTGCACGGTCTAAAAATGAGTTTAAAAAATTAGTGTTGGTAAATCTGGCATTGGGAGTATGGGACACATGGTGTAGTTATATATATATATATATATAACTTAAAATTAATAACATAAATTCATTCGTAAGCATTTCATTAACAGTACCGAGACAAAATTATTTGTTTCAGGTGGGAAGAAGTGTCACTCACTGATCCAGCAGAAGCCCAAGATGATTGAAATTAGTCTTGTAATGTTAATTTGCAATAAACTTATGGTCAACAACAGAAAAAGAGTATTAATTTTGGCCAAAATGGTTTTTTAATGTTAAGGGCATTTAATTGTTTTAAATAGCATAACTGTAACTTGTTTTGAACAGTACCTGAGGCTGGCCTAAGGAATTTTAGTATAATATGCAATGATCAATATAATCAGCCATTAAATATATTTTAACGACTAACAAACCTTTTTATACCTATCTATTAAACCATTTCATATGACTTTCCTACTTATGACAATCAGTTTTAAATGAATTATACAGGGTGTATCAATTTTAAATGAATTATACAGGGTGTCTGTAAAGTCCATCACCAAACACCATAACTTGGTTTATTGGGTCAAAATAAGCAAAAACGTTCATATGAAGGTATGACCTAAAATGCATATCTACACAGATGGAGATAAAAAATATTTTGTGAAAAATACAAAATGGCGGATATCTGGGTAAATATGCATTTTAGGACATACCTTTATATGAACTTTTTTGCTTATTTTGACCCAATAAACCAAGTTATGGTGTTTGGTGATGGACTTTACAGACACCCTGTATATAACATTGCAATTATTACAAAAATTCATTTAACCTTTGCATATTAGTTTGCAATTGTTTGAAAATCACTTTTAAAATTGACTAGATACACATAATTACTACCTGAATACTTGAATACTTGAGAATAGCAATAATTAAAACATTATATAATAACCATTTTGATATGAGTTTACAATGATTTAAAAATCAATTTTAAAATTGACTAGATACACATAGCAATAATTAAAAAATTATGTAATAACCATTTTGATATGAGTTTACAATGATTTGAAAATCACTTTTAAAATTGACCAGTTACCAAGTTAACAGCTTGTAAAATAATTTTTTTATTGTTTTATAATCATTACAAATGATTAATCTATGATTTTAAAATAATTTTTTTCCCCTCAAAATGCCCATTGGGTCCTATCAACGGCACGTTTTTCGTTCAAAATTGCGTTGTACTTTATATTTTCGCAAAGCTTTTTTTTTATCGTCACTTGCTTATTTATTTAGCGTTTAAATAACTTTAAATAGCCTATAACCTAAGATCTAAAATGAAATCGATCTTTATAAAAATTATGAGTAAAACAAATTACCGCTCTTTGATTATCGAGCTATAATATGTAAATTACTTTTAACCTCATTCACATTTCAATTTTTTTTTAAACGTTATAGACATAAAACTACCTGTTGAAAATACCTTTTACTAACTTAATGCTGATTAGAATATGACAAAATGTATTACACAATAGATTACTACATAATACACACATGCAGAAACTTCTTTATCGAAAAAACACTGTTATTAACCTATTTAAACTAAATAAAATAACTTGAATTTGAATTATACATGAATGATTATAGGCCTAACTATATTTTATTAAAATAAACTGACTATGTGACAAAACCGTATTTGTATGCCTATAAAAAACTACCAACAACCTAATTTCATCATCTCATCATTCTATGTTTCTTGTCTTTGTTGTTTCGTTTTCCAATCTTTTGAGATACGGTATTTCAAAACAATGGCTTACTTTTTAGGTGTTTTTTTTAAGTAGTTTGTGGTTACTGTACCGATTGTAATGATGTTACTGATTCGATAGTTATATCGATTAGTTTCCCTTCCCTGTTAACATTTGATTTTCCAGTACTTTGGGGGGGGCTTCAGCCCGGAAGCCCCTCCCCCTAAATCTGCCACTGGACTCATCATAAAGTGCATTTAATCACAGTTTATTATAACAGTTAAATTAATTACAAAATAAAACAGTTACTGTCAAGTTATGGTATGGCTTGATTAAAATACTCTTAATATAAGTTGTTTCACTGTATGTCAATTTGATGTACCTGTGTATCGTATAGGGGCCGGGTACAGTAGAGGTCCGTGATTGTTCAGCCCCAGGGCCTGCAACCGCTCTCCTCGGCTCAGGGCTCGTCTGCGGAATTGTATTTCAAAATTATAACAGGATGCTTACTAATATTTAGGTTGATATTCTGGAGTCTACAAGGGTAAAGCTAATAGGAATAGACAATTTTATTGACACAATAATGTTAGTTCCTCAGTTTTTGGCTTGTAATTTCTTCCACCAGCTATGCTGGAATAAAATAAATGTAATATGACCAATTAAAAGTTTGAGTTATTGTTTGTGCAGGCTGCGGGTCAACACTGGCCGATATCCCCATCGCTGCGCCAATGTTTACAGCAAACTCCGTACGATTGGCAATTCCGAACAGAACCACAATGCAACGCATGTCTGGGGCTGGATGGACAGGTTAGTCTCTTCACATAGTCTATTTATTAGCTATTATTGGCTAATCTATTACTTGATAACTATAATTTAAAGTTAACTGTTACAACATTGAGATTTTTTCTCAAATGTTAGTTTAGTGATAAATTTTATCCACACAGTTATTGATGAAAAATGCAAACACATAGGGGAAAGTTGCCATTATCGTACCGCCTCCTAAATCGTACCATGGCGATATTTCAGACAATAAGCGATACAGGAGCGCTCTCGTGAACAATCTGATGAAAAGTGAACAATATGCTTGCTTTAATGTTTACCGTTTTATTTATCTAAGAAATAAATTTTGATTTATTTAAAAATAACTTTAATTGCAGTTAGTAATTCATTGATTTATGAAGACTTAAAAAATATATTATGCTTTATAAACAAAAAATTAAACAATTACTTTGAGCACGATTACTGTGGGAGGCTGGCATTAAACTAGCGACGTTTGACATATCTGGCGAGCGCTTTATTTCTAAGCTACCGCCTGGGTAATTTCATTTATTTTAATTCAAAGTATGCCTGTAAAAAAATTAAAACTGTAGCTAAATTTTTTTAATATTCAATGTCATATTTTTGCAGGATGGTGGAGGACGCCATGGAGAACTCTTTGGAAGCCGGTTGTGATTCACATAAACCCCAACAAATGATTTTTTCCAAGTTTGGGAAGCAATTATTGTGAATAATTTTTGTTTGATTAGTTTCTTACCTAATTCCATATTATGTGTTTCATTTTTAAGGGCTGCAGCTCATTAATAAAGAGGTACATATTAGCATTACATTTTGTTATACCTTCCTTCCAACATCTAATGGCGACAGTAAATCTTGCCAAGAGTTTCCCTGAGATGGCAAACATATTTTACAAGCATGTGTTCAATTCAGGGTGTCCACATTCTGGAAAGTCAGGGATAGTCAGGGAAAGTCAAGGAAATAGATTTTGGTCATGGAAAGTCAGGGAACTTGATGTTTGGTCAGGGAAAGTCAGGGAAATAAGAAGTGATGCTGCAAAATAACGATAGGATGGGCATCAATGATAGATGCTTTTTATCTGTGTACGTGTTACGATTGTTTCTCTATAATTGTAATTGAGTATTAATTTTCCTTAAAATAATTAATAACCAATTAGTTTGGTCAAGTATTACTATTCAAAGAACTATTTTATTGGATTTTATTGGGTCTATTAATTTATTAGTCACAACACACCAAGAAAAATCATTTTTAAGAGTATACTATTGTGTATAAAAAAAAATAAATTAAGATCAAGGAAGGAAAAAGAAA
This sequence comes from Flexamia atlantica, assembly GCA_035578135.1. NCBI lineage: Eukaryota > Metazoa > Arthropoda > Insecta > Hemiptera > Cicadellidae > Flexamia > Flexamia atlantica. The sequence continues at coordinate 128,470,895 of JAQJVK010000001.1, read as the reverse complement.
GTGGGGAGGGAATTAGGCCAGCTATGGGAAAGGGCTTTCTTTGTTCCTTCCTTGTTTTTGATATTTATTTTAAATATTCAGAGTGGCTATATGTCCATCTTTGACACAAGGGGTATTCAAGCCTAATTGAAATTTTATATACCAGTAACTTATATTATTTTACAAGAAATAAGCAAAACCAACCACAAAAAAATAAAAGAAATCTACAAAAATGGAAAGAAACAGCTGTAAATCTATCAATCAGTGGAGCTAACTACCATGCTTGTGACATTGAAAACATAAACAATGTCCATTAGAAATACATGGGGAAAATTAAAACCTCTTTAGATCCTGATCCATTGTGAGGCACTAAAGTCTAGGTAGCCTAAATCCTTCTGAGGCATGCATTGACCACTAAAGACAGGTTATGCTAAATCATTGCACCCGGAATTTTATTAAAAGCTAACATAGAAATTGTACTTTAAAAAAATCTAAAATTCTATTTGAATATAGATTGATAGTACAATGTACAATACAATAAAATGTACAATGTACAATACAATGTAGTACAATTTTTTTTATACATATAGTGGTTCCATTTGGAATATAACATGTAACAAGATCTTAGTCAGTAACAAGACTACAAGATCGTTACTGTCACATCCATTCCGACATTGCCAACTAAATGCCTTTCTGGCTTCCCCAGAAACGGTAATCAAACTTTTTCCACCTTTTCCCCTTGCAGTCAATCTGAAATTCTTAAAATCATCTCTAGCATGAAACCTAAGACCTCCTGCGGGCTTGACGGTATCTCAATGAGGACCGTCAAGCCGTGCAGTGAGGACTTTGTTAAACTTCTTTGTCACATCATCAATAGTTCACTTGAAACTGGTGTCTTCCCCCAGGCTTTCAAAACTGCAAAAATAAAACCCATTCACAAGAAGGATGACAAAGAGGAAATCTCAAACTATCGTCCAATCTCACTCCTTCCATCTTTTTCCAAGATTTTTGAAAGGGTCGTGTGTGATCGGCTCACTCACTACCTGGAGACTAACGCTTTGTTTTTCTCGAGACAGTTCGGATTCAGGAAGGGGATGTCAACCAAATCAGCTCTCATACAGTTCATTTCTGATTGTCTCGATTGCATGGATGGCGGAGGCAGCATAGTTGGATGCTTCGCGGATCTTTCCAAGGCGTTCGACTGTGTTGTTCCCGACATCCTCATCGAGAAAATTGCTTCACTTGGAATTATCAACACTCCTTTAAATTGGCTTATTAGTTACCTTACAGACAGACAACAGATTACTGAAATTCAACACCAAACAAAAAATGGTTCCAAAATTTCTGTCACTTCTGCTCCTATGTCAGTGAGGAGTGGGGTGCCGCAGGGCTCGATTCACGGGCCCCTACTCTTCCTGATATACATAAATGATATTCACCATTTCCTTCCTGGAGATGACTTAGTGGTGTATGCCGATGACACGACCCTCTTCACCAAAAATACCGACCATATCCAACTTGAAATAGATTCCTTTGTCAAAGTAAATCAGCTCTCTCGATATTTTTCCGATCTTAAACTCTCTCTCAATCCTCACAAGACCAATTATATTTTTATTCAGTCAAAACAGCGCCACAATTCAAAACTTTCCAAATTTCCTCATCTTGAAATAGCAGAAACCCAATTGGCTAGTGTCAGTTCTGTTAATTTTCTGGGAGTGAGACTGGACGATAGTTTGTCCTGGGAGGAGCAATTTCTCACCTCAGAAACAAGCTCTCGGCCGGTCTTTTCGTTCTCAGAAATATAGCCAGGATGGGCAGTATTGAATTGTCTAAGTTAGTTTATTTTAGTTTGTTTGAATCTCATGTTAACTATTCAATAATTCTATGGGGCAATTCATCAATTTCTAACCTTGATACTATTTTTAAGTTGCAGAAAAGGGCGGTTAGATTTATTTACGGCCTACGTGCCAGAGATCATTGTAAACCAGCTTTTCACAACCTTGGAATACTAACCGTTCCTTGCATTTTTATCTTTGAAATAGTAACTTATGCAGTAAACAAAAATTGCACAAATGTTCCAGTTGAACACACCCATTTTAATAGATATAGAAACAATAGATCAGCCATAGCTCATAATTTAAGTTTGTCTGAAAATAAGCCTAACTTTCTTGGACCAAAATTTTTCAATAAAATTCCACAACAGATCACATCCTTAGGCAGAACGCCTAAGTTCAGATCTGAGCTTAAGAAGTAGGCTACCTCATTGATAAATGTTAGGCTACTATAGTATCAATGATTTCTTAAATGAATGATTTTGCCACCTTTCCTCCTGCTCTTCCTGGCTTTACTTTCCAAATGGCTTTACTTTCCAAATGACCTGACCTAACCTCACTTCACTCAATACATACCCTATACTTAAGAAGAAATGTTTTGAGAGTGACAGCAAGATAATCTGTAGAGGCCTGAAACCGTGCCTCAGAACTAGGCCTGGAATATTTTTTGACTGGTCCCACGCCTTCAACTGGTTGGTCTACGGGACGACCCATCTGTATGTATGTATGTATGTATCGCGCCACAATCATCCTTCATTCATCTGTCATTCATATTTGGCTTAAAATACATACGTGGGTAGGTCGCCATTTCAAAGTAATGTATCTAATGTAACATTTTGTAGTATCATTCTAAAATGTTTGCCTAAAATTTTCGATAAAAACTTCGTGAGTCAGGGAAACTAGTGAAAAATGGTCAGGGAAAGTCAGGGAAAATAATTATGAAATCTGTGTGGACACCCTGTCAATTGGTTTTTAGTGATGAGGCATGCCATGTACTTTGTTGCCCTCACTAGGTATTGACCTATTTTAGCAGCATTAAACTGTCGCCATAAACTAAGTTAAAAATTTTAATTTTGTTTTTATACAAATGTAGCGCTACTAATTTAAACATTAGCTCTTAAATTTCTGCAAGAAATAAAAAGAGATTAATATACAGATCCAGCTGTACCTAGTAGAATGGTAGAGTAGGATTCACCTAAGTTGGCCAAGACGAAAGTAAACAAACTATTATCTTCTTACGAACTTAACCATAAAATCCAGCTGTGCTGAAAACATTGTCAACAAACATCTGTTTAGTATAGCACTTGCAATAAAGGAAAAGTTCTGATGCAATTTGCAACTGGAAGTTCACTTGCGCGGCTTAAAATATTACTAGGGGCTTTTCCAAATAATTTATGTATTAACAGGGAGATGATGTCTGTGTCATGGATGCGGCATGGTCAATAGTCTAAGGTTTTGTAATGAAATAATATTTACAAAGAAATATAGGCGAGTTTTTGAATAGCCAGTATTACTTGCTGCAAGTCAGTATCTGAAAAGAGAGATTGTTTCATATTGCGGTCAAAACGTATTAAAATTGGCCCAGGAAAAATAAACAAGCAGTTAAACAAACTAAAATATTTGTAAATCAAGAAATAGAATCAAATTAAACTTTGGCAGCTATGTAAAAAGGTTGAATGGAAATAAAAACTTCTAAAAATAGGCGATATTGTAAACATTCTATAACCTATAACAACTTGTAAACAAACGCAACGTGGCGATTTGACAGTTCTGAGAAAATGTAAACAGACACCATGTGTAACCAACAATGTTTTCAATGTGACTTGTATAAAAAATTTTGATGAGATGATGGTAAATGTTCCGTATACGGTAACCTCATGGATTTTGATGAAAACTGTCTTAATGTGTTCCTTTCACTATTTTATTACAGAATCAATGCAAAATTTTCCGCGGAAACGCCGGGAAAAGTGGGAAAATCGGAAAAAACTGGGAAAATGGGAGAAAAACTTTTTTCTTCAAAGATTACGTTGTGGGTACTCAAAATGTGCGGATTGTTGTCCTGAACACGAATATGAAGTTTGTTTTCAGATTGAACAATTTTGAAACGAGATATCCTCAAAAAACGTAAAATAATAAACAAAGAAATAACTTGCACATCAAAACCTTGACTATCCAGGGGACCAGGTGGGATTCCGGGGTATTGGGTGGGGAACTATTTTAAAATTTCCCTACAAAAAACTAAAATTTCCCAAACTGGGAAATTTCCCATTGCGGGAAAATTTCCCAATTACAGCAAAACCTTGACTATCTAGGGGACCAGGTGGGATTCCGGGGTATTGGGTGGGGAACTATTTAAGAATTTCCCTATAAAAAAGTAAAATTTCCCAAACTGGGAAATTTTCCCATTGTGGGAAAATTTCCCATTTTGGGAAAATTCCCAAAAAATGGGAATTTTTAAAGGGAAACAATAAAACTAAACTATCCAAATGTATTCAGTTATGAAGGAGGTCGAAGGAACGGCAGGTTAGGTTATGTTAGGTTAGGTTAGGATAGGTTGGGTTAGGTTAGGTTTGTTAGGTTAGGTTAGGTTAAGTAAAGTTAGGTTAACTTAGATTAATTTCTTAATTGGTCATGCCGGAGGCTGGAGGCCGTAGGCCATGGGCCGGAGGCCGGAGGCCGGAGGTCTTTTGGTCTATTTGGTCTATGCTATGGTCTTTTGGGACTTATACATTCAAAGTCAACGCTACTGTAGAATGAAATTGTGGTATTGATAACCAAACACTTAAGGTTGTTTTTACGAATTCCATAATATTAATGGAAAGTAATATAGTAATTACTACTTTATTTGTACTTTCAAGAATAGACTACTTTAAGCTTGAAAAATTAATTAATAAAACTTTAAATGGTTTATAAATATCATTATTGACTCATTAGTAGTATTCAATTCATCACTAGGAGCGAAAGTGACTCTTTTCAGTGTATGCAATCGTGTTTTATGATTCACGTTTGTAGCAACAATTTCGTTTCACACAATGCGACGGAATTCTACCTTAATAATTAAATAACCTAATTTATTTTTAATGACATTTAGCCCTTTTAGCGAATTTCCCCTATAGGGAAGAAGCTATTACCGTAGGTCAGGTCTCATGGTAAGACATAAGCCCGAGACCATGATAACTTTTCGTTTTGGGGCCACCAGAAGCAAAAAACACCATTCGTTCGAATTTATATATATCTATCTATCTATCTATATATATATATATATATATATATATATATATATATATATGTGTGTGTGTGTGTGTGTGTGTGTGTGTCTGTAAGCACGATAGCGGCCGTAAATATGGTCCGATCTTAACGAAATTTGGTATAGACATGTAAAGTGGTAATCAATTGGACGAGTTCGTAAACCAGCCCGATCGGACCATCGGAAGGGGGGGTAAAGGGGGAAAACCCCCCCAAAAATGGGTTTTTGAGGTTTTTACATAGAAAAATAAAATTAATCAAATTTTTGTTGGCACCATTGAATTCAACTCAAAAAAACAAACAATTTTGTACCTTGAATCATTGCTCTATCTCCATTGGTTACCGAGATATTGAAAGTGGTAAACACAGTACGTTGTCCCTATGTTAACCTTATGGGGAATAAGTAAAATTCTATATCTTGCTTATTTCTCAACATATCTTAATAAAGCTTGGTTTGTGGCTTCATCTAGATGAGATCTAATGTATTTTAGTCTAAAACCCCCGAAATTTCCATTTTTGTGGCAGCAAACCTGCATAATCATTCCCCATGTTATCCTTATGGGAAATAAAAAAATGCTATATCTTCCTTATTTTTTAACATTTCTTGATAAAACTTGGTATATGGCTTCTTCTAGTCAAGATCTACTAAATAATGAATTAAAACCAACCAGTTTTAACATACCTGTTGCAGCAAACCTGCACACTCATTCCCCATGTTATTCTTATGGAGATTACAAAAACATGTCAAATTTCGCTATGTTGGATTGAATTATGTTCTTTTGCATTTGAAATTCGCTGAGTATGCAGGTCTGCTGCAACGGGTGTATTTTTACATCACACCGGACGAAGTCACGCCGCACCGGCTCCAAAAGATGCGCCGGTACGGCCTCACGGGTAATATAACCACTGAGCTCTATGTTACGTCTGGAAACACTACTCTCTGACCAAATATTTGTAAAAAGCTTCCCGTCAAGGTCGCCGCTTTTTGCTTTGTTGTGTGTTGGTCGCATTTGCTCGTTCGTGGGACGCTGTCAAAAATTCAGAGTCAAGAGATGGCCATCTGACATTGACTTATGGATTTTCAAATTAACTAAGTTATCCTATACTTTTATACGAGCAATGTTATCTTGCGTGCGTGCTTGTATGTTTGCACAACGATCTCAAAAACGGCTCCGATGATTTCCTTCAAAGTCTGGAAATAAGTAACTTATGACTCAAAAACGTATTTTATGCAGATTACTTGGCCAGAGAAAATCTAATAACGTAATAAATCGAAATTTAAAGATGTAAAATTTTAACATTGGCCTTATGGGTTGCCGTGATAACAACGAAAATAAACAAGGAAAGTGTAAACAAATGAAGTAATCATAACAGCTGTTTGGAATCTATACAAAGGGAAAATACAGCAAGCATTAAGGGAAAATACAGCAAGTGGGATGAAAAGTCCATGGAGCAATAAAAAAGGTTTCTATTTATCAATTTTATGACATTGAAATATTTTATAGTAACTGGATGAACTGGTAAACGTGAAATAACACCGAGCAAGGCCCGGTCCACCAGGTACTTTACTATTAATTTTAATTATAGTTATTAGTAAAATAATAATAAAATCTCCCACTGCTTGCTCTTCAGTACCGTTTATTTCTATACACTTGTGCCTCCAAACCAGGAAGCAGGAATTTTCTCTTCTTTCCTAAATAATTACTTAACTTAAAAGAAATAGTTGCTTTTCATAAAAACGTCACCCAAGATTTAAAAGTTACGTTTGCCACCTGGTTTTAACTTGTAATGTACTTTAAAACAATGATAATAGAAATTAACATTGACTTAAATTATGAATATTATCACTGCCCCACCAACAAAACAATTAAAAACACAGCGGAGTCAGCGGCACGTTTTTTAAACACAGATTGGCGACTCCAGATTACGAGCTCAGTGAATATAACTTCTTAATTTATTTGTAAGTTACAGTATTGACCACTTTACACTTGTAATAATGAGACACGTTTAACACTCTTAAGTCATTGACTTGTCAATGCTATGGTCTTTTGCAATCGCCAGATGCCGAAGGAAACGGCTGTAGTTGTTTATGCCTGTAGACATTAATATTCAGATGAACGCCAAACAAAAATTTGATCTCATATTTTTATCAGTATAGTGATCTGTGGTAGTAGCATATAAGCATCTCTAAACTATTATTATTTACTACCTGTAGTAACAGTTTCTAAATAGAATGTTGTCGTTTGGAAAAAGTACTCCTTAAGTTTTATTAATGTATTGGTCGTATTTTAAATTCATTTTAATATAAATAGCACTATCTAGAATACAAATTATTTTTGTATATTGAAATGACGCGGGTTTTACTCTCTCCTGTCATTTATGAATTTCAATAATCTGTTTATAATATACGAGTTTAAGTGGTTGTAATAACAAAATAATAATAATAATTATTACGTTGCCATCCTGTGCAACTGAAAATCCTCAGCCCCTATCCTGATGACTTTGTTTTACTAATTGCGTGGTATCGGGCCCCCTGTGAGCCTGGGCCCCGAGATTAAAAGGTCTGTAGCCTATTATTAATTTTTATAAAACACTGTTTCATTCAAAATGAAAGTACTGTAAGTCCCCAGTTCACAATATTCTGCCACCAGGAGCAGCACAAAATAAGTCAATTTAATATCATTCCTTTTCTGTCAGATTGACAGTGAAGTAAGTCCATTAGGGTTTTAGCTGATGGAGTTTGCAGCTGTTTTTATCTTTAGTGCAGGAAAATAGTGACGAATTCTGGAATTTTAATTTAGCAGGCTGAAAATTGGTGGAAAGGTCGCACATATAGATCATCATACTACAATTCCCAAAAAATCCCACTTGGGCAACATGCCGCCATCTTGAAAAAATGGCCGCCATCACAGATCTGGCCCTTGTGTTAGATATTAAAGCATAAAATCACTCCTAAATGAGATAAAACCTTCCAGTTTGCTCCAAAATATTTTTTAGGATGTAAACCAAATATTTGAAGTCATCATATGTACTTTTAAATGGAAACTAAACATTTTTATGCAAAAACTGAACAAAAATCAACCATCAAATAATACTAGTCTTACATTCAAAGTAGATTTTGGACCCTTTATCCTCATCGGGAAAACATTTACCTGTATAAATATTGAAGAGCAATTCAAGACGCAAAAGAATATGTAATTAGACTTTTGCTTCGTTTAAATTGCGCCTTCAGGCTGCCGCTGCCTTCAGCTTGCAGCGTAAGCTCTGGGCCGCCCGCCGCGCCCGCGCCCGGCGCGCGTCGTAGACCTGTCTGAAAGACAATGCTGCAAATGGAACTGATTAAGAGATACAAAGAAGTCGTGTTTGTATTATTTTTATTCTGTCTTTATAAAGTAATATAACTCACAAATAGAAAAGAACACGATAAAACTTTGAATTTACAGTTAAAACTATGCTTAAATATTAAATTCTATTTTTTTATTTGTCACCTTAAAGCTACTGCTGTTTAGAAGGAGTATGTGCCTGGTTTAAATTAAGTGCCTGGTTTAAATTAGAATTAATCAGGTAAATAAATTCCAAAATCATAGTCCCTTTTACTCACGACATTCTACCCCTAATAGTTGGAACCTTTGCTTTAAAGCTCACAATTACTTCTTTATTCGTATGTGAAATTGTGACACAATTGAAGAAGTGAAATAGCTCCAAATTTTAAGCAATAAAATTATATTACACATTACTACTATTATTTTCCTTTAGTTACTAATAGTAATATTATTATAATTTTTATTATTATTACCAGGGATATATAATATATTTTAATACTGCGTTGAAATTATCCGTTTAATTAAGTATAATTTATTGGTGACATAAGTTGGCAGCACTGTACAGTACTTGTATGTTCAGCTTTTGTTTATTTAAACATCTGTTTAACATTGTCGCTATTTCAGACGTATTTAGCAGTAGTTTTGTTAATACAACTCTATTTTAAATTTTAATTAACTGTTTAATTATGTTTGAATTTTTAGTGTACCTAATATGTTGGAATTCTGGCATAGGTTTTTTCTTAATTTGAGACATGAATGAGTTAATACAAAACAAGTGCGTCTTTTGTAAGAAAAACATTTCTGTTACTGATAATACTAATAGGGTTGAGAAGGGGTTAAAGACAATCGGGATATTAGCATATCTCGTGGTAAAGGCCTGCACAGGGTTTTAGAGAATAAACAAAATGTGACGGTAGATGTGAAATGTAGGAAGGCCTATACTCGACATGTAAACACAAACAGTGTTCTTCTTCCAGTTGATGGTAACCAATCAATCGTTACTTTGAGTAGTGTAGAAAATTTCAATTTTAAACTAAATTGCTTATTCTGTGGTAAGGCGGCGGAGTACTATAAGTGGAAAAAACACCCTGATCGAAACGATGCAATTCGTTATGTAACAACATCAGCATTTTCCGAGACGTTAGCATCTAGAGTAACCTCCAGAGATGACGAATGGTGTTATTGATCTTCTTGCTGCTAAGGCTAAGTACCACAGAAATTGCTTAGCTACATTTATGGGGAAGACGAGAGGTCTACCGGGTGCAAGTTTCCCAGGTAGAGAACTCGATATAGACAAGTATGTGGCATTTTTGAAACTTTGCGAATTTATGGAAAATGATGACGAGTGCCAATTCCTTTTGAGTGACCTTCATCAGCGCATGAGTAACCTGTCATCCTGTGAGGACGTATTCTGTGAAAAAACGTTAAAAATAAAGCTCGAAGAATATTTTGGTCCGGAGATAATATTCACAACCAGAGGAAAATTAGGAACTGTAGTAACTTTTCGGAATGTTGCCGATAGGCTAGTTGATGAGTTTTTTAAAAGTCGGGCAGGTAACCTTCAAGATGAAAGGATGAGGATCGTTATGATGGCAGCGGAAATCGTAAAAGAGATCATAAAATCCGTTGTCTACACGTCTGAGTACTATCCGTCAGTTGATAAATTAAAATCGGGGGATCAAGCCATGGTTCCAGACAGTTTAAAAACATTTTTTGAGAATGTAACCAAATCAAAAACTAGAATAATTAATTCACAGAAAACTCTGACTCTTGCTCATGCTGTAATGTCGGCTGTGCGTTCTTCAGCTTTCGTGACGCCTATCCAGCTGGGCACATCTGTTTATTTACATCGCAAGTATCAGTCTCGAGCGCTTATTGACATTTTCAATGCAATGGGATTCTGTGCCTCGTATAAAGAAACCTGCAGTATGAAGCTTCTATAACACAACATGCACAAGCCTCGATAGACGACAGTGCTTTCGTGCAATATGTGTTCGATAACGCTGACCACAATGTTTGCACAATAGACGGACATGGAAGTTTTCATGTGATGGCAGGTATCGTTTGCGCAACCCCAGCTAGTTTAGTGAATTCAGATCTACCAGTACCACGTCTACGAGAGATGCCTTCATCAGCAAGCATAGGGAAGTTTGGTTGTATTGATGTAAAAATGTACAACAAACATTACAAAACTGGATTAAAAATATCACATTAGAAGATATTTCTCAATTAAAACTTTCCAGTGCCAGCGTTGATGTTTCGAAACATGTTGACCTTTTATGGGATGGCTGGTCCAATGTCCAATATGTAAGGCGGACAACCAAGTGGGATGGAGTGGATACATGGAGACGATCACGAAGTTGGAAAAAGTTTACGAAACCTCAGCAGTGCTACCTCTTCCTATAGTGAATTTGGAGCCCAGCAACCCGTCAACTATTTACACCTGCCCTGAATGCGCTATTGACCAGTGCAAAAAACAGAAACAGCCATGTTGCATAGTTACGTTCGATCAACCTTTGTATGTTAAGGCTATGGATATAGTTCTTGCTGCAGAAAAGGACAACCCTCTGTCATCTGTTATAGTGCGACTTGGATGATTCCATTTGCTCATGTCCTTCATGGGTGCAGTAGGGAAGATAATGGAAGGCAGTGGCCTAGAAGAACTTTGGAAGACTGTTTTTGCAGATAATTCTGTTGGGCATATGCTAAAGGGACACGCCTACGCGAGGGCTTTGAGGGCTCATTTCCTTGCTCAGAGTGCAGTATGCTCACTGATTGTTGAAAAATGTAAGACGGACGGTATCCTGCAAAATGATGACTTGGAAGAGGTAAAAAACAATTATGAGCTGCTTTTTCAAGGATAGCCATCTGTGTCTGATGTCCTATCATCAGAGTTTGTAAACAGATACATAGATGCTATGAACAAACAAATAAAATGTGAAGCTGAAAGAGGAAGAACATCGAAACTCTGGGTACAGTATTTGGACCAAGTTGAAATAATGCGTCTTTTTGTTCGAGCTGAACGTACTGGTGATTGGCAACTGCATTTACATTGTGTTAAAAGGATGCTGCCGTATTTGCACGCCGGTGGACATACTAATTATGCCAAGTCAGCCCACATATACCTTCAACAAATGGCTCAGCTTGAACTGACCATGTCTAAAAGTGATTATGAGGAGTTTGTTGAGAAGGGATACTTTGCTGTGCGAAGATCATCAAAGTTTTGGAGTGGAATTTGGTCTGACATGACCATTGAGCAGGTTTTGATGAAAAATTTGAAGACTACAGGGTGTCTAACAAGAGGACATAGCATATCCGATGTGATTTTGGCGAGATGGATCCATTCAATGTCAGCTTCAATGAACGTGGTGGAGGGTTGGAATCGTTTGCTGGTGTCAGCACATCCACTTCTCAGCAGCACGTTGAGCTTGGTAAATCTTGCCAAAAACGAGACGCCAAGCATTTTGAAATATTTAGGAATTGGCTACATCTACACTCGCCTTTCGACAAACCAGCAAACCTCTTGGTTTCGTTATCATCTGGCCTGATTGGCAACGAATCAGTGAATTGTGACTCAGCTCTAGAAGTTGGAACAGCAATGAAGGAAGTTCAAGGAAAGTCCTTTTCAGAAGTCAAGCTCAGAAGAAAGGACAAGGTACAGCCTCTTTCAGCCATGGGAAACGTTGTTGTAGTGCGTGGTGAAACTGTTCCTATCAGCCAAAACAAACTATTCCATCGAACTATGTGTGTTGCCGTAACGATGCAGAGCTGAAGTCATGTTTTGAGTACGAATTGGCAGCGTTACCACCTGCGTTATTTAACAATGGCAGTAGTAGAAAAAGCAACGAGGCTGCGTTAAGGACCATGATGGAAAAATTGTGTCCTCCAGTAAATCATTTCCCACAGGCCTTGTTCCAAACTTTGTGATAGATAGTGGACATCTTCTTCACCGGGTAGTCTGGCCAAAACCGGCTATCTTTATTGACATTTTTCAGGCCTATCAGTCATACATCACTAAGCATTACGGGAATAATGTTACTGTTGTGTTCGATGGTTACAAAGAAAGGACAACAAAGGATATAGAGCACGCAAGACGAACATTAAAGATATCTTCAGCTGAAGTGCTAGTTGATTCAGATGTGCAAGTAGTCTCCCAGCAGCATTCATTCCTAGCCAACGCAAGCAGCAAAACAAGGCTAATCACTTTATTAGGAAGCCACCTAGTCAAAAACGGAATTCCAACGCTCCATGCCCAAACTGATGCCGATTGTTTGATTATTCAAACAGCCATTAAATTAGCAAAGAAAGGAAAAAAATGCTGTTATTGTTGGGGAGGACACTGACCTACTTGTTCTTGCATTGACACACACTGATCCTAGAACAAATATCCACATGCTTATTCCACCTTCGAAAGCCCACCCGCAAAAGATATTTTCTACCATGGCTCTGCAGAAAAGTCTGGGCGATGTTAAAGAGCATCTCCTTTTCCTGCACGCTATGTCTGGTTGTGATACCACGTCAGCTCCTTACAGGAAAGGTAAGATTCAAGCCTACAATGTCCTGAAGAATTCACCTAGTGTCCGCCAGTCAGTGACGGTGTTTAATAAGGCTGAAGCTACTCAGACGGAAATCATCGATGCTGGTGAGGAGTTTCTTGTAGCCCTCTACGGAGGAAAAAAAGGCGAGAAACTCAACGCAACTAGATACAAATCCTATCTTCAAGCAATATCGAAGCAACGTCTTGACGTCGATTTCGACTTAGCTACCCTTCCACCGACCTCTAAATCTGCTAAAGAGCACAGCCTCAGAGTATACCACCAAGTTCAAGAATGGCGAGGGGTTTCTCTTCAACCTACAGAGTGGGGTTGGAAGAAGAATGAGGTAGGATATTTTGTCCCAATCCCTACTTCATTGCCTCCTGTACCGGACAATCTCCTCAACTTAATAAGCATGGGCGGATTTAGGTCTTGATTTTTGGGGGTGCCAGGTCTCCTCACTTATGATGTATTGTATGCTCAGGACCAAACATCAAATTCCTATTCAAATAATCTGGATGCATGCATACTCAAATAAGTATATGTTTATTTCAATTTACAACGACCCTGTTGTAATTTATGTAATAGCTTATTTAAAGTTATGTTGAAAATTGATTCCCCCTTTTCTACCAAACAATCCAGCAAAAATCAGGGGGTGCCGGGCACCCCCTGGCACCCCCAGAAATCCGCCCATGTTAATAAGTTGTACATGTAAGACCGGATGTAACAAATATTGTGGGTGCCTGAAAAATGGGTTATCTTGTTCACGTTTGTGCATCTATTGCGCCGACGGTTGTGGGAACAAGATAAAAGTTTCGACAATACTGAATGAAGAAGAGGACGTCCATTAAGCAAAAACGCCAATCCAGTCCCGTACCAACACTATGAGGACGCTCAAGAGGCCCCTTCGAAACAAGAGGAAAACATCAAATTGAAGCGGTTGTAATTATAACCGATGTTTTGAAGTAAAGGTACCAACTATTAAATATTAGTAGAATGACGTGAGTAAGGGAGAAACTAACATTGTTGATAAGTAGTATAAAAATTGTATCCGTTTTATCAGATTAAAAGAACATACTATTGTACAACGTAGCATTCTAAGCGAAGCGAGTGAAGATCCTGTATTAAACCTAATTCAATTTAAATTAGTTTACCTAATTAATTCTATTTTAAACTAGACTATTTATTTGCTTTACATCATACACCTCCAGTACAGCTGAGGCTTTAAGGTGATAAGCCATAAATATAGTTTTTAACATTTAAGTACAGTATTAAGTTTTATTTTGTAATTTTAGATTTTAAGTAATTTTGGATACGCTTATTTAACTATAGTTTTAATGGAAACTGCAGGAACTGCAAATTTAAAATGTTATAGTGTTTTCTACTATTGTATGAGCTGTATTACTTTATAAAGACAGAATAAAAATAATATAAACACGACTTCTTTGTATCTCTTAATCAGTTCCATTTGCAGCATTGTCTTTCAGACAGGCCTACGACGCGCGCCGGGCGCGGGCGCGGCGGGCGGCCCAGAGCTTACGCTGCAAGCATATGTTCAGCGGCAGCCTGAAGGCGCATTTATAAACGAAACAAAAATCTAATTACATATTCTTTTGCGTCTTAAATTGCTCTTCAATATTTATACAGGTAAATGTTTTCCCGATGAGGATAAAGGGTCCAAAATCTACTGATGCAAGACTAGTATTATTTGATGGTTGATTTTTGTTCAGTTTTTGCATAAAAATGTTTAGTTTCCATTTAAAAGTACATATGATGACTTCAAATATTTGGTTTACATCCTGAAAAATATTTTGGAGCAAACTGGAAGGTTTTATCTCATTTAGGAGTGATTTTATGCTTTAATATCTAACACAAGGGCCAGATCTGTGATGGCGGTCATTTTTTCAAGATGGCGGCAGGTTGGCCAAGTGGGATTTTTTGGGAATTTGAGTATGATGATCCCAGCTATATGTGCGACCTTTCCACCAATTTTCAGCCTGCTAAATTAAAATTCCGCAATCACGCTAAATTTGGCGTTATTTTCCTGCACTACTTGTATCTTTTATACTTTTTTAGTGTTTAAGGTTGCGTATAGTAATTGGAATTGTTTTATAGTGTATTTAGTCAGAGTTTTGGTATTGTGAGTGGGTTCAAATATGAAAGTGGCGAAAGTCCAAAATTTGAAAGAATGAGTTGTCCCTAGTGACTAATTTTTAAGTTTAAATTTAAAAATCTACAATTTAATAATAGCAATATTGATTTAGTCTTATTATAAATTAAACAAAAATGTTCTTAAGAACTTGTCTTAAATCTTCTTTAACCATGCCTAATAAAATGGATTAAGTCACATTTTGTTAATTTTTTTATAAAAAGGGACTGGTTATGACAATGTTTGTATTATAAAAAAAATAACACTCCGTCAGCAAATAAGAGAAAACATTAATTTTTTTAACTGATTTTTTTACAGCATCAAACAGAAAACCTTAAATGAGTGAAACTGTTTTATCATGCCCTTTAATGTCCCTGGCCTCTTATTTCGTAGATACTGTTTTTATAAAATCATATTATGTGTTTTAATATTTTTTGGGGGAGGGGGCAACGTTTTACAAATATTGATTTGGTTGTTAATGGGTTCTAGTTATTTTTTCCGTATTTTCAAAGTCACAAATCTCACGACCATTACATGTCCCATTCTTCAAATTTCACACTATTTTTAGAACAATTATGCGTGCCAAAATAAATGATGCTAAATTTTTATTTCACCATTAATTATTAAACTTACAAAAAAGAGTATTTAATAATTTTTTTATTTATTGTGAAGTGACTATTACGACAAAATAAGTCTGTCCCTCGATTTTAAGTCCCGACCGCAACGGCAAAATTTGGAACTTTGGCACAACAGAGGCGAGCCTGGTGACGATAGCGTCAGTTGGTTTGAAAGACAGACTGTGAATGCGCGTGCTTTTGGTTGCTCTAGTGGTTTTTATTTGTTTTCAAGAATATCAAGATTGATAAAGGTAAGTTTGTGTTTTTGGTAATTTTGATGTGTCCAAGACCGTACTAGTCGTTTGTTACAGTAGACATGGTGTTAATTTTTGTTGATATGATATTTTAATTGCTACACTAACCTAGAAGTCCACTTTGTCTTCAAAGCCGTAGCCAGGAAATTTTTTCGGGGGGGGGGGGTTTTGACTGGGCCGATGCTGAATTTCCGGCTCGTGAAAAGTGGTGACCTTTTTTTTACTCACGCGTGTCCTTTTCGCCCCCTTTATTTTCATTTTGGACCTTTTTTATCTGTTTCCGGACCCCTATGCGTTTGCCCGCGGGGGGTTTTCACTATTTTCTATTTTCTATTTCCTATTTTCTATTCACTATTTTTCACTATTTTCGGGGGGTTCGTCTATTTCGGGGGGGGGTTTCACCCCCGTTTACTACTATTTCTAGGCTATTTCTACTATTTCGGGGGGAGGGGGGTTCTGACCCCCTAACCCCCCCATTGGCTACGGCCTTGTTTGTCTTCTCAAACATGAGGTGCAGGGCTACCTCCAGAACAAAGCCAAATATTGTGATTTCACGACCGCATTTTTATCACGACCACAACCATTTTCTTCACGACCACAATAGTCTTATCGATTGTACTGGGGTGCGGTCATGAAAATCATTATAAATTTCATTGTAAATTGCCCCAGATAGCACAGTCACATCAACTAAATGTCTAATAGATGTACCTCATGTTAAACCACACACGTCTATTAAACGTGACCGTTATAGACGTCTAACGTCTAATAGACATTCCTACAACGTTCAAATGTCACCATTATCGACCTTATATCAACATTCTACGTGGATGTAGAATAGATGTTCAATAGATGTTAATTACACATCCATATATTGACATCTACAGAACATCTGTAGGACATCTACAGAACATCAATCTCACTAAGATTAGCTCTAAATTGGTTATCTGTGGAGACTTTAATGTTCACATTGAGTGCCCTTCGAGGGAGGAATCCATTTTTGTGAATCTACTGCGCAGCTTCGATCTCCACATAACAACGAGAGCTCCAACAAGGGGAAGCGCATGTTTGGATGTGATTGCCACGAATATCGACTCCTGGAACCACAAGACGGAAGTGGTCAAATCCCTGGTTGCGGGACGGAGCTGTACTCCTAAGACTGATGACCGAGAAGGTAAGATCTCAACCTGCATGGTGTGAAAACTATCAAAGTGTAAAGAGAGTGGTTGATGAGGAAAATCTGCCTGTCTTGTGTAATGAGCTAAACCAAGTGGACTGGGACGTATTGAAAACTATCCCTGACGTTGATACAGCTTTCTCCACTTTTTCTAAGCTCTACCAAGATGTATTTGATAATGTCTTCCCAACTAAGATCTCTAAGCTGAAACCTAACTCTAGAGTTAAAAACAAAACCTCTAAAAAGACATGGTATACTCCCGAACTTGCAAATATGCGTTTGCTTATGATCTTGGTGCATGACCACTATTCAAATACCAATGACCCTGTACAAAGGGGTAGATTTTTCCAACTATACACTAAGATCAAAAAGGACTATAGCTTTAAAGTGAAAGAGGCAAAGAAAGTCAATAATGTAAATATCATCCTGGAGTCCTCAAATGCTTGCAAGGCCGCTTGGGAAATTGTGAATGACCCCGAAAGTCTAAGTCTGGTCCAATAACTGTTGCGCCACCGGATAACTTTAATGATTAATTTGTTAAAGTAGCAGATGATATAATCTCAAATTTGCCTTTGTTACAGCATCTAGACCCTCTGGATCAACTAACCAACCTATCACCACCACATACACTTACCCACTGGAGAGAGGTGAGTGAAAGTCAAATACTTAGTATAGTTAAAGGATTCAAAGACTCAAATACCCAAGATATTAATGGTATATCAACCTCAATTCTTAAAGGAACAATCAAATGCGTATTGAAACCACTCACTAGGTTGGTTAATCTTTGTTTGATCAGTGGGGTTTTCCCTGATTGCCTAAAAGCGGCTAGGACGATACCCATATTCAAGAGAGGTGATACATCTTTGCCCTCAAATTTTTGCCCGATCTCCATTTTGCCTGTGTTTTCCAAGGTCCTGGAAACGGTTATGAAGTCCCACTCATGACGTACCTAGAGGATAACAACTTACTCTCGGAGGCACAACATGCTTTTAGAAGCGGACGATCTACGACCACTGCTCTGAAATGTCTTGTTGAGATGATTACAGAAGCGTTCAAGAAAAAAGAGTCCATACTTCTGAGACTCTGCGACCTCAGCAAGGCGTTTGATGTTGTGAGCCACGATCTGCTTCTGGCGAAGTTGGAAAAGTATGGAGTGGGGGAAACCGTGCTGAGCACCCTGACCTGCTATCTGGAAAATCGCAAGCAGGTGGTCTCCCTGATGGGGGCCTCCTCTTGTATGAAAGACGTCCCACACGGAGTGCCGCAGGGCTCGGTATTGGGTCCGATCCTTTTCAGTGTTATGATAAACGACCTATGGCTTAATGGTTCTACTCTTCTCTTTGCAGACGATACTACACTGATAACGAGAGGAAGGGACATTGGTGCAGTACGTACTGAAGCCGATCACCTACTGGAGCAAGCCCAAGACTGGTTCGCATCCAATCGCTTCAAAATAAATACCGACAAAACTCAGTCTTTGTTATGCACCCTCAAGCTGGACATTGAGCGAGACGAGGCCGTGAAACTTCTTGGGTTCTGGCTGGACCCCAGGTTGAATTGGAATTTTCACATTGACAAGGTATGTACAAAATTATCAAGAGTACTGTTTCTCCTACGTAAAATCCGATTTGTCATCACTAGGCCCTTTTTGGTGACCGTATACCATGCCTTATTCCATAGCCACCTGACCTATGGTATAGCAATGTGGGGACACGCTCCAGCCGTCCAGGACATACTCCTCCTGCAGAAGAAAGCTATAAGAATAATAACTGCCTGGGCTTATAACCATGGGCGTAATTTCAGCATTTCGATTGGGGGGGCAAGATCTTCTAGGTCATTGCCTCATCCTGATTTGATTGTATACACCATACACCTTTGCACTACCAGTTCGTACTGAAGAATATGGGTTGGTTCTTTGGTATTACACGGAGGCCACCCTTATACAGCGCGCTGCGGCGGTTATGTTAGGTCAGGTTATCATAAATATGTCAATAGTACTTTCCTCGTTTCGTTACGAATCAAACGATACTAGATGAGTCATACTTTTGCCCGCCAAATGCCCTTGAAATAGGCCAACGTCAGGTCGTTGATCGGAGAGCGCACGCATCACCTGTCAAGGGATTTAGCAGGCGAAAGTATGACTCATCTGGTATCGTTTGTTTCATAACGAAACAACGAAAGTCCTACTAACATATTTATGATAACCTAACTCAACATAACCGCCGCAGCGCGCTGAATCAGGGTGGCGATCGGGTGAAGTCGCTAGTGGCGGCGGCGACTCGATCAACTCAATCCTCACCAACATCGCTATCTTCTGGGAAGCAGAAAACAAAGACCGCTTATGATAATTATGTCCAATTTGGACAGTAAGTCAATTAAAGCATGTTCTTTCCAATTACAAAGTCATTTTTGGTAATCAATAAAAAAATCTCTAAAAATAGTGGCCTCTGTATAATACCAAAGTATCTATGTGGTATATACACTGCCAATGCATATTATTTTCTTTATATCTAACTAGCTAAAGTTAATATCCAACCACGATATCACAACACAATGTGAACTTGTAATCACCATTCACTTCACTCAAAGCCGTAGCCAGAAAACAAATTTGGGGGGGTTTGGGCTCAGCAATTACAGGAAGTGAAAAAAATAACTTTCTAACCTTTCATTTAAGTGCAATTTCAAAATTTTTTGGGGGGGGGTTTGACCCCCTGATCCCCCCCCCCATTGGCTATGGCCTTCTTCAGTCAGTGATTGTATTATTTGTAAAACTGTGTCACTGCAGTCAAAGCAGGCACACCAACTGTGCTTCATACGACTGGCGATTGACTGTTGCTATACTCTTATCTCTATAACGTCCAGTGTTGCATTACACGGGATTTGGCATTTTACCCGCCAACTCCATTGATAATCCTCACTTTTACCCGGTTTTTCGGCACTAATCCCTGCAAAATCCCCCCCAAGGACCAAAATCCGGGTAGTTAGCCGAAAGACTACCTAATGACTTTATAAACACCAAATACCGGGCTTTTTCTCACCTTACATGGACATTGATTATTTGCAAAGCAAATCACAATTCGAAAATCCCCGGTTTTACTCGTTTTTTTATGTATTTAGGATGATGAGTAAATCCCCGCAGCTCAAGTCTAAAATCCCCGATTTTACTAGATTTTTCTTAATCATGTCAATTAAGTCCCCGAACGGCCACCAAGAAACCCACAAACCGGGCTATTACCCAGTTTCTGGTAAAACTGCAACGAAATAACCAATACAACCAAACCAAATACATAACATCAACTTTCGTTTGAAAAATAAAATATCTAGAGTTCCAAAAACTCCTTGGACCTCGATCGTCAAAAATCCCCGATTCACCCATCGTTTAATATCCAGGTTGATGAGTAAATTTCCTCATCCCAAGTCTTAAATCTCCGGTTATACCTGGTTTTTTCTTTACCACTGCCAAAACTCCGCACGGCCACAAAAATACCCGAAAACCGGGTAAATACCCGGTTTTGGTAATATTGCTAACGGCTGTGTCAGACTGGGGCCACAGACCCTGCCTGACACTATGTCTTCTGGGCCCGATGTCAGGCAGGGTTGCCAGTCCAGTCGTCCCATTGTCAACCGCCCTTCAAAATAACTTAACACATGGATTGACTTGGAGATTCAATGGATGGTTTACATGGCAAACGTGAATATATGACGAGTTCAGTGATGGTAATCCTGATGAAATGGTTAGATAAATAAACAGTACTTTTAACTGTTGCGTATGGTTATGATAATTTATTTTTTTGTAATTTTCCCTATTCGCTGGTTCAAAATTCCTCACAAAACCTATATCCCGCCCAAAAAATCATGCCCCCCACAAAAAGTTTGATGGCGCAAATTGCGCCATACTCCCCCTTCTGGGCACCCCTGGTGAACAGTGTCTTATGACAGGCAACTAACTTACACTGGCTCTGAGCAGCACTACAGAGTTTAGGGGTTGGCCATCCTGGAGCGTTAGTTCATTGGTGGACGTGTCATTTGGCGTGGGAGTGGGTTCTCGTCGACCGGCGCGCCATAGTGGATAGCGTGTATGTCTGTATTCGTTCGCTAAACGTATCCTTGCAAATTTGCAATCGGACTTCAGACAAAACTACGCCACCTGTGTACTTTTACGGCATATCGACAAGACTCATATTATTAATGAAAAATTTATATCAATAATAATATAATTTTACAACTTGAAAAAACATGATTCTGGTCACTTGTCGTTATTTATACCTAAAAATTAATTTTCATTTTCAAATTTTTGGGGGGGCAACTGCCCCCCCTTGCCCCCCCCCCAAATTACGCCTATGCTTATAACGAGCATTGCCGGCCTCTTTTCAAAGAGCTAGGGCCGGATACTTACAGTACACGGCCAGTACGCTTTTACCAGCTTGTTGCTTCTCAAAGAAAACCTCCAAACATTTGAAAGAAGAGAAGCGAATCATTCCTACGGCACTCGAAGGGCCCAAGACCTTGACCTGCCGCGCTGTCGGCTGAGCCGTACCTTAAAGAGTTATCCTCGGTCAGCCATCCGTTTGTTCAACACCCTGCCAAGAGGAGTACGTGAGCTGGACTACTCATCCTTCAAAACAGTGCTGCACGACAGCCTAATAAACCGACCTCTCTACTCACTGGAGGAGCTGTTTGAGGAACCATTAATATTCTAAAACTGAAATTGGAACAAAAGATCGCCACAGCCAAATCAAATCAAGTGAGTGTTGTAAATATATGTTTGTTTTAGTGAAATTTAGTTAGTTAGTTAAAATTCAGTGCAACAAGTATGTGTGAAACAGACGCAATCCATCCGACTATGTCGATCAACGATGAATCAATCAAGTATCAAGTAAGTAAGTAAGCATCCAATTAAAATACAAAAAGTAACGAATAACAAATTTGTAATTATACCTAAATATATAAAAAAAATCCAAAAAGTGTAAAAAAAATCTAAGTAAGGATATGCATTTGTATATAGTTTCTACCTACGTTACCACAATGCAAATTCTGTTGACCTATGTTGGGATTTGAACCCGGGACCTTCACCTTCGTAAGCTGAGCCTGTATCCACTACACCACCAGTCCTGATAATAATCATATGGCAAAATTTCATCTTAACTAATGCTTTGGTGGTAAACATTATAGGATCCAAATGTAGTGCAGAGATAAGCTTTAAGGACTGAGAACGAGTTATAAAGTGCCTCATTGTCACTTTTTCCCCTTTTTCCCCATTCACAGGGCTGTACCCAGCTGCGGCGGGCCCCGGTAAAGATATTAAGCCGGCCGGGCCCCTCATGTCTGGTACTGCACCCGTTCCACTCAAAACCGTAGCTGATTTCCGGCTCGGCAAAAGTGGTGACCTTTTTTTTTTTTTTTTTACTCACACGTCCCGATTTCTGTGTCCCTTCGTTCCGTTGCGGGCCCTTTCTACCCATTCCCGGGCCTTGTCGGGGGCTTTCCACTATTTCGGAGAGCAATTACGGCCCCCCGGGCCCCCCTTCGACCCGCCCCGGGCCCCCCCTTGACCCCGGGCCCCGGTAAAATTGTACCGGCTATCCCGGTCTCAGTACGGCCCTGCCCATTCACACTATAATAATATTTTTTCAGTAAACAACTATTTTAAAAAGTGTAATGGCAAAAACGTTTTACCTAAAATTTACCTCGTTTAATTGTTTAAATAGGACTCTATTCTACTCAAATCGATGTAAAGTAATTATAAGCTCAATGCGGGTAGTTATTTAATAAAAGAGTAATGTGGTAAGTGCATATGAAATTTCAAAATAACCTTAAAGTGAAATACCCCCGTTGCAGCAGATATGCATACTCAGCTAGTTTCTAAAGCAAAAGAACATAGTTCAATCAATGCCACACTATGGTTCAATCGAACATAGCGATATTTGACTTGATTTTGACATTAAATCTCATCTAGATGAAGCCGCAAACCAAGTTTTATTATATTGAGAAATAAGCGAAATATAGGCCTAGAATTTTACTTAATTCCTATAAGGTTGACATTGGGGCAACGTACTGTGTTTACCACTTTCAGTATCCAGTAACCAATGGACAATAGAGCAATGATTCAAGGTACTAAATTTTTGTTTAGCTGAATCCAATGGTGCTAACTAAAATATTATAATTATTATAATTTTTCTATGTGAACACCACCTACGGTGAATATGTGAAATGGCAAACTCATGTTAAGTTGCCGCCAAGTTGTCATAACTATCAGGAAACAGCTTTGCCTAGTCAAAGAACTGCAAATGTGAGACAAATTTGCTAGTGAAAAGTTGCTTTATCAGACCAACAGCAAATGAAGGCAACTTTGCCGAAAAACAACCTGTTATATGGGCATAGTGAGGTAAACAATAACAGATTAATTTGGGATTCAAACCAATAAAAATGTTCGGTTTTTTTATTATTGTAGTCATCAGAGAAATAAAATACAATTAAGGAAATAACGTCGTTATTTCAAAAAAAGTTTAATTAATATTCTGTTCTCAGCGATATTGTTTTTATTGACGAAAATTATACTCGTTTGTACTATATACTTGGTTTATTATTTTCGGCGATGTCGGTGATGTCTATACATCGTCTAATAAATGTTATTACGTTGACGTCATATACATGTACGACAACGTCTAATTGACGCCATTTTGACATCCGCGTTAGATGTCTTTTTGACATGATATTGCAGATGTCTAATAGATGTCCGAATATTGACCTAGACGTTAATGTAACTTGCAAGCCCTTATATAGATGTTGTATAGACGTTATGTGCTGTATGGGGCACTATTCAATTGAAGTGAAACACAATTTTATCTTATAACAGTACAATTGAAGGATTTATGAAAAAGTAAAATTGTAGTTTTTGAAATACAGTACACCTCGGATTATCCGGATTAATGTAGCGGAACACCGATCCGGATAACAAAAAATCCGGATAATCCGAGGTCATTACAATATAGCCCAAAGAGCGATCGCGTACCTTAGCCCATGCTAAATTGATGCTATAAACGGCGGGTCAAGACTGTACAACATGTTGGTCTTTCAAATTTTACAGGGTTATAATTTTGAAATAAATTTAAGAATCAAACTTTATTATTAATTCGAGAACTAACTTTACCGTACTTACGGTTTAGGTTTGGAATAAAACGCCAGATTAAAATATTTAATTTACTAAGATAAAATAATCATAACTCAAAACAACTCGAACTTGAAATAATCATGACGAAACTTAAAGAAACTCAAAACTTATTACAGTAACTCTTCTTAAGAAATAATGTAACACATCAAAAATGGTCAAATGACAGCAACAAACGTACAAAATTTCCTTAGGCTATGCCCTAGTTGATTACTGGTAGCGCCCCAAGTAGTAATCCAGAAAACTACGTTCACGAAAATGCTGAAATATACTATTTAGGCAATGCGATTTCTTCAAATTATTGTGATTCCAAATGCGATCAGTAAAGTCTTGCATTTGCATTTTACTTTTAGAAGGGGCATTTCACCCGTAAACTCGCTAAAATCATGTTTTTGCCGTGATTTCAATTTTTTAATTTCTCGGCTAGACCGGTCCGGATGATCCGGGGTCCGGATAATCTGAGGTGTACTGTATGTAAATATTGAAGGTAATGCTTATATTTTATTATATATTTTTGTGGAATAGAGCACAGTCAACTCCCAAATAACCAGGGTATTGGCCCATTAAAGTGTCACGGATAATTTAAAATGATATTTTAAAACAAAAGCATTAAATAAATTAAGTAAATCGACCGGCGATTCTCGTTTTTTCCAGACCATACCCCTTGTCCCTGACCATTATTTGGGTTATAAAAAATACAAAAATTGATATATCATCATATAAAACTAAATTCAAACACATAAAAGACGCCCCTATGAGGACATAAAGGTTTTTCATACATCAGGAGCGATTGCTTGGAGCTAGACAAACTTTAAGAGATTTTTTAGCTTTTTTCAAACTTTTTTGGTTTTTTGAATTTTTTTAAGAAATACCAAATTTACTAAAGGTTTAATGAGCTGTTTATTGCAATATTGCCCTAAAACTAAATCTATTTACAGCAAAACATATTTATCAAATCATATTAAATATTTTAAATCTTCATTTTTATGTTGGTTGCGGTCGCAGTGACAAAAATTCGTTTTCTTACATGAAATATGCGTATCGTTGAATATATACACAAGATTTTGGGTTATCAAGCCTAATCTATAAATCTTCAAATAAATGTCAATCGAATAAAAAAAATCAAAAACGTTTTGAAAAAAGGGAAAAAAAATTCGCAAATGTTTTTCTTAAAAGAGCACAATAAACAATTTTCACTCAAATATCTCAAAACTAACTTTTATGGATGTATATATATTTAAATACATATATATATCAAGAGTTTAAGTCTAATACCTTGTATCTTCAAAATTTGACATTTTGAGGTTATGATATATTATGAAAGAGGATGACCAGGTTTCTTCAGTTGTAATACCTCGTAAAGCAATTCCTACTCTAAATATGTGAAAAAGATCATTTAAAATGCCTCGTATCTTGCAGTTGGTAAACTTTACTTCTAATACCTCGTATCTTGTATAAAATGCATAGTTAGAAACAGCTGATTTGTGAATGTGTTTTTTTAGTTAGGTTTGTTTTTACTTCCAAATGTTTTATATTAGTGTTGTGTAAAAACTAAACTTAACAAAATTCAAGTATTTCAAAATAAAATTCTTAGGCTATGTGTCAACTCGCCCTGGTTTGTCCGGAACAGATAAATTCATCAAGAATTTGGTGTGGACTCAGTTGAAGAATTCGTAAAAAAAGTGCAACCAAGTTCCTTAACAATATTGGTATTGTCCCCGGTGCACAATTTTTCAATATTTGTGAACCAACAGTGAATAGGCGTTTGAAGGCAAGAGTTCTGCAAGACATAATTAACTAGGTTAGACTTTGATTGAACATTAGTTCCAAGAGAGCGAGCCCAATAATGTTTCACATGCTATATAGTTAATGTTATACATTCTGTGCATAATACTTATTTTGTATTGATCCGGAAATAAATTAATTTAAAATACCCCCGTCGCAGCAAACCTGCGTACTCAGCGAATTTCTAAAGAATTAATTTTTATGTAGGAGCTTATTTAATTATGTACAGGAAAAGGTTTCAAACATTTTATGTAATTAATGCAAAAAGTATATTACATATCAATTCAAGAGCTTTAGATATAGGCTAAGGGAAATGATCATGGGAATGACATCGGTATCCATTCCAGCAATATTCTTTTTGTTATTCTTATAATTATTAGTCTAATATTTTTTTATAAGTGTATCCTTGTTATAGTATAAAAATGTAAGCACACATACAATCAATGATTTAAAATCAGTCTTTTTTTTATTCCTTTATTTCGACTTTAGGATACAATCCATGTTTGGCCCACTACTTACATTTGTAAATTTACAAGGTTAAATATTAGTCATTATACACATTTTATATAGAAATATCGTTTTCAATTATGAATTGAAAAATTAAGTCTAAAACTTTTTCGTCCATTGAATACAATAAACTTAACACATTAATAGGAAAAGACACTTTAAATTTTGACAAACTTTGATAAAGAAGATCTCTGGATTCTCTTGAGCATAAATGACATCCAAGTATAATATGATCGAGACATGCTGTGTCTGTACCACATTCGCACATATCTTCTTCCACTACATTAATTTTAAACAGGTGACTTTTTGCGTATGTATGTCCAATTCTCATTCTAGAAAATATAGAAATGAATTTTCTACTCTTGAAAAAAGAAAGATACCATGGAGGAGAGAACGGACAACTTTTTAACTGAAACAGTGTGTTTCCTTTAATTTTAGATGAAGACAACCAAAATTCTTGCCACTTGCGGTTGGACCTAAATTTTAAAATATTTGTTAAATCAAAGAAAGATGGAATATAATTGTTGTTCATTACAGAAGCGTTTCTTGCAGCATCATCAGCTTTCTCATTTCCATGAATTCCATAATGAGATGGGATCCAGATTAGTTGGGTAAATTTACCTTTATCTTCAAGATCACACATTTTTTTCCGAATCTGAAGAAGAATCGGCGAAATATTGAAATTAATTTTATTGTTTTCCAAAGCCAATAAGACACTTTTGGAATCAGATAGAATCAGAAATTTGTTTTCTGGTAAATTTTCGATATAATATAATGCATGAAGAATAGCAATAGCCTCTGCTGAGAAAATTGTGAAATATGGATTTAACTTAAAAGCAATCGAAATGTCAAATTTGGAGTCATATAATACACTGGCAACGTAATTCGCTGGATCACCACATTTAGAGGCATCCGTATAAATTTGCCTGATACCTGGCCATTTACCATTAATGGTTTCCAATATAGTGCTCCTTGACAACAATGATTCAATCCAGCTCTTATTTTTACAGCTATCAAAAAAGAATGGATCTACCTGCTGAAATTTGGAAGTTAAGTTGATAGCAGTTGGGATGAGAATAATTCAAAAACCCTTGAAAAACCTCACTGGCTTTGAGGTTTTGGTAGCAAAAGAGTAATAGAGGGATTTTTTTGCCATCCCAAAAAGTAGTTCTTTGGAATAAGCTATCAAGCGAGTCTTCTTTTTATCGGGTGATTAAGATGTAGAGTTAAAAATTTTGTCGAATATCGTTCACACATCAAAGTCCTTCTGATTCGTAGGGGCATAATGCAGGTTTCGACTTCCATTGCAATACAAGGAGTTGATTTCATTAGGCCCAAACACGTTCTTAAAGAGCTATACTGTATTTTATCTAATATCATCAGATCACCCTCGGCCGCATTCCCAAAAATAAAGCATGCATAATCTAAAACAGATCGAACCAGCGATTTGTACAAATTAATCAGAGAAGCAGGATCCGCTCCCCAATTCAGCCCTGTCACTGATCTAAGTAGATTAATTCTTTTACAGCACGATTCACTTACTTGTTTGATTTGCTTTTTCCAGTCGAGTTTTCTGTCAAATATTACTCCAAGAAATTTATGATAGTCTTTACGGATTAACATTGTATTGTTATTTGTAACGTTAATCACAGGAATATTGTATCTTCTAGTAAAAACACATAGAGCCGATTTACTGGCTGATACTTCAAGACCGCTACGAAGCGTCCAGCTCCTCAGGCTAACAAGAGCTTCGTTTAAACTTCTTTCACATATTTACAGCGATTTTGAACTAGTGTAAATAACCAAGTCATCCGCAAATTCTAAACAACTTATCTGGTAATCAAACAGCCTAGAAACATCATTGCAGTATAAAGAATACAACAATGGACTTAACACTGACCCTTGAGGGAGCCCTTTGCTAGTTAGTCGAACACTTTCGGAGATTTGCTTGTTAAATTTTAATTGAACTGACCTATCTCGAAATAATAGATTAATAAATGTGACGATTTTTGGAGGAATCCCCATTGAAAGCAGTTTTTTAAAGAGAATGTTAAGATCAACATTATCATAAGCTCCATCAATATCAAGGAAGGCTGCAACCAGGTATTTTGATTCAGTAAAGGCGATTTGAATGTCCGTCGACAAAATTGCCAGATTATCCACACAGCTTCTGCCTGACCGAAATCCAAATTGAGTTGATGACAAAAGATTATTTTTCTCTGACCACCATGTTAGCCTTTGCTTTAACAATTTTTCAAAAAGTTTCCCTATAGCTGAAGAAATTGAAATTGGTCGATATCCTTCAGGTATAAATGAGGATCCTTGTTAGCTTTTGGAATAGGAATTATCAAATATTCTTTCCAGGAAACGGGAACTACGTTGTCTCGCCAAAGTCCATTAAAAATTCGAAGGAGTATTTCAATTGATCGATGTGACAGGTTGAGCGAAAACAAATTGTGGATTTTATCCTTTCCTGGACTAACCTCTTTTATATTTGAAATAGCAGATAATAGTTCGTTCAAAGTAAAATTATTAACTATATCTTCTTGTCCAGGATAAATAACACTAGATTGGGGAACTACATCTAATGAGTTAACAAAAGGAGGAGAGTATTTTTCTAAAAAATCTTCCGAACATTCATTTAAGAATTTTAAATTCTTACAGCTGTTTGTAGCTAAAAATCTATATTTCAGTTTTCTTACCTTATCCCAAAGTTCAGAGATGCTTGTGTCCTATAATGTGTTTTTGTCACTGTCTAGAAGTGTACGTTTCTTACGTAGATTCACGGACCATACATTTGTTTCACCTCGCACTGGTTTAAATGTTTTAACCCTATACCAGGGCTTGGAGCCATGTTGGCCCAAAAGCTTCAACCAAAAATGATTATAATATAAAATTAATCAACTATTAAGAACTGAAAACAAAATAAATTGTTTACACACAAAATATAGAAAAGAAAACAGTACTTATTCAATCAAATTTAAAAGAATTTCAATGAATTGTGGAAGAAAAATCACTTCTTTCAAAACCCAAACCGTTTACCAGAAGTTAGCTTCACTTTTAAAATCAGTCAAAATAAAAACAAATAAAATAGTCACATGAAAAATTAAATCCAAACATATGATTTATCTTAAAATTTAAATAAACTTGTTGCAGCAAACTTGCATGCTCAGTTAATTTCTAAAGGATTTATTTTTTATATGTGGGCATATTCTACATAAGTTAGGGAAGTTGTTGTTTTGAATATTTTGTGTAAATATTAATCTAAATTAAGTAAATTTTATCATTCATGATATTATTTCTCAATCATTATTTATATTCTGATAATTTTAATAAATTTACTTGTTATAGTATATAAATGTCAGCAAAGATATCAATCTACTCAGATCCAAGAAATAGAAACAAATCAAACCATCACATGAACAAATTAAATTCAATCATGTGGTTTGTTTTATTATTCTTTAAAATCCCATTTTAGGGAAATAGAATGAAAAATTTGGGTATTTCATACCAGATTTTGGACAGTTTATGTCCCTTCAGGGAAAACAAAAGACAATGTACTGCATTTTGCAGATCCGATATCTCAGTAACCGATTGATGTAGAATAATAATTCAAAATGCTATATTGTTTATTTTTTTAAGCTGAATTCAATTCTGACCATTAAATTTACATCAAATTAATAGAAATATGTAAAATCTTGAAAATAAATTTTATTTAGTCAAAAAAATCGCCTTAGAGTGTACCGATCTTGCTGGTTTTCGAACTTAAAGTCATGAATATCGCTATAAATGTTTGTTCCAAATTTCATCGAGATCGGACTTTTTTTACGAAAGTTATCGTGCCTACGCACATATATATATATATATATATATATATATATATATATATATATCCCAAAATGAACGAACGTTGTTTTTGGGCTCTAGGGACCTCAAAACGAAATAATAACATGGTCCCGGGCTTAAGTCTCACCATGCCGCCTACGGTAATAGCTACTTCCCTATAGGGTAATTCGCTAAAAAAGTGTTGTGTACTAACCTCAACTAGGGTGTAAAGTACTTAATCACAATAACAATTTAATTTTTTCCTTCAAAATAACTGTTTAATTAATGTTGAAAGTGAAATTTTAGAGATACGAGGTATTAGAATTTAGGTTTAGAGGAATTCATTCTGAGATACGTGTTATTAGATCAAGATAACCTAGTTTGAGTGTTGATAGCACCAAACCAAAATTCATTGCTAGTGTTATTTTTATAAGTTTTTTTATTAGTTATTCCTCGCCGTCACATGAAGAACGCGGTTTACTGGTGGACGCCTGGAATCGGGTAACTCCGGAGGGCATGCCTTGGGCTCCGACGAGCTGCGCAGAGAGCCAGGAACCGCCCTGATGCAAATGCCAGATCGGCTGAGCACAGAGCGGCCCGACGAGAGCTCCGCGGTGCTATCAACCGGAGTAAAGTCAGGTGCTGGAAACAGCTGTGTCAGGATATCGACAACAGCTGTGTCTGGACAACAGACAACAGCTGTGTCTGGGGGACAATCTACAAACTTGTAAGGTAACCCAGAAGCTAGGGGCTCGCTCATCACTGTGGTCATGAAACCACAAGCCATGGCCGCTGTCGTTGATAAACTGTTTTCCAGCCCCCAATTCGGCCAGTCACGGAATTGGGAGAGATAGGCGCCTTCCCAGCTTTCCGGGAAGAGAAACTTACTGCCGCCGTCCGATCCCTATGACCCAGAAGAGCGCCCGGTCCCGATGGCATTCCGGCGGAGGTGCTCAAGCTCGCTGCGGAGGTGAATCCAAGGCTTCTGCTCGATATGTTCAACGCGTGTCTGGCGGAAGGCGTTTTCTTCTCTTCATAGAAGGTAGCCCGTCTTGTTCTTATTCCCAAGGCGAAGAGTACACCGAGGACCCCTTCTTCTTTCCAACCACTGTGTATGCTCGACACGGCCGGGAAAGTGCTTGAAAAGCTCTTGCGCGTCACACTGACCGAGGCCATCGACTCTGCGGGGATTTGTCCCCGGGCGCTTGAGCATACGTTCCAAGTTCCCTCCTACCTCCATCGTATGATAGAAGCGTACCTGACAGACCACGTTCTGTTGTACGACACGACCAAAGGTCAGCCAGTGCCGACCTTAGGGGGGGGGGCAACAGGGGTGGCCGCCCAGGGCCTCGCGCTTCCGAGGCCCTCGCGCTTAAAGGATTTTTTTAAAGACGTTAAGTTACGGCAAAGAATTTGTATAATATTTTTATAATAAAGAATGTTATAAGTTATTGTGTGCGGCCTGCGAACAGCGGTTGTGTCTCTGTCGATAAATCCTCTTCAACAAAGTTTCTTGAACAAAACTCAGCGTCTAACACATTTTCAAGGGGAGGTCGGTTGAAATTGAGCTATAGAGCAAAGGTATGAAAATCTTGCACCTCCCCAATCAAAATACTGAAAGTACTCCCATGGATATTATTGTCCTGTCATGTTGCATACCTTCCGTATGTGGTGGAACCAAAACGTCTGACGTAAGTCGTAGACCCATATTCGGTTCTGCAAGCTCCGTTAGCCTGTTGGGTAAACATAGTCTAAATGAGGTGTCATTATTATTCTATCTCTGATTGTTCAAGATTAATATTGCCCTAGCTGCAGGTTATATGTTTCTGGTCCTCAAAATGCATCACAATTTGTTTACATTTTCAACTGAGATAGCCAAGGAATACTATGATTCTCTTCCCTTCTCCTCTACAGACCTTGACCCACACACCCACATCGGGAATCTTGAAGCCGACGAAGCGGTGCCGTGCACAACAGCTGATCTGCAGTGGACTTGATGATTTATTTTTGAGCTGTCTGCAATTTAAGTGCTGAAATTACGCTGTTCATGTTTAACATTCAATTGTGATAACAATTAAATTAAGCCGGCCTATGCTTAAATCCGGCCCTGATTCAGAGGGTGTGTAAAGTACAAGCCCCTCTCCTTAAATAACATTTGTATAGGAAAGAGGCAGTCCATATGTTCCCAGGGATGGTTCACCGCCATTCCACATAGCGATTTGAAATGAAAAAATACAAACCATATGATATGACCACTAATTAAAGCATTTATAAGTGAATTTATCAGTCTTATGAACTGTTTATTTCCTTTTTGTAAAGCTCGCGCGAATTTTAAGTTCTCTGCAAACAAACATAACCATAATTGGCTTTGTCAACAGTCAACCACTGGTCAGCGACGCATTCCTATCACTTCCGGGGCTGCGCAGGGGTCCATCCTCGGACCCGACCTGTGGAATGTGTCCTTCGACAGCTTGCTGAGGCTAGACATGCCCGACGAGGCCCGCCTCGTTGGCTATGCTGATGAGTCGCTGCCTCGATCGCGGCGAGGAATGTCGAGCAAGCGCCGCCTGCTCATGACTGCCGTCCAGTCAGTCTTACTGTACGGGGCGGAGGTATGGGCTCACGCACTTGAGAAGCGAGTCTTCCGAGACCGGCTTGCCCGAGTCCAGCGCCGAGGAGCTCTGCGGGTCGCTTCAGCCTACCGCACAGTCTCCGAGCCTGCTGTGATGGTGATCGCCGGAGTCATTCCCGTCCTCTTCCTCGCGAAGGAGAGGCAGGCGATTTACCGGAGGAGGCCTGAAGTGGGCCGGGAAGCAGCTGCTGGGGAAGAGCGCAATCGCAGCTTCGACTCTTGGCAGCGCGACTGGGAAGCCGAGCCGAGGGGACGTTGGACCTTCCAGTTCATACCTTCCGTCCAACCATGGGTGGAAGGCAGCACAGCGAGGTCGACTACTGTGTGACCCAGTTCCTTTCTGGTCACGGGTACATCTGAGCCCATCTGCATCGGATGGGTAAAGTCACCAGCCCGGACTGTCTGTATTGCCCCGGCATCCCAGACACGTCCGAGCACACCTTCTTTCAGTGCGACCGTTGCGTTGGCACGTCCGCCGAGTCTCGCATTCATCTGAGATCGCCGTGGTCATCAGCCTACGAGACGTCGTCGGAGCTATGCTCCAGGGAGAGGACAACTGGAACTATGTCCAGGCAATTCTTTGGGCGAAAAAGTTGACATCGATTGGCCTTAATCTTCAGCTTTTCCCCAAGGAGGTTATTGGTGTAATATCAAAAGTCTACCCCGAAGTAATGTGCGAAACAGTTCCAGGCTAGTGTCCTCGGTGTTGAGGGGGGTGGTTTAGTCGGTAGTTCACGGGACTTTGAGCTCTTGGGAGTCCGACACTACTCAGGGGACAATGGCCCCTCAGTGTGCGTAAACGCGTTCCACCTCCTACCAAAAAAATAAAATATGGTGTAATATTAACATTTTTTGTAGTTTAAGGCTAAAGCCAACCTGTGGCAGCATAAGGGCTCAAAATACAAAATGTTTTATTTAAATTTTGTATTTTTATTCACAGAAAAGTAAAATGGGCTTGTATGTTACTAGTGTGTTTTTATTTCTAATACCTCGTAAGTCACAAAAAATGAAGTCTAATACCTCGTATCACAATTATTTGTACCTTGTACCTTGTACCTTGAAGTAATCTTGAAGACCCCTCTTCTGGGGCATAAGATCCGTCAACTTAGGCCATGTTTATGCAGCAGGAAGCATTGTCAAGGTCTCGAAATGGATGGTTAATGGTAGCTAGGTGGTAGGGAATTT
This sequence comes from Flexamia atlantica, assembly GCA_035578135.1. Classification (NCBI taxonomy): domain Eukaryota; kingdom Metazoa; phylum Arthropoda; class Insecta; order Hemiptera; family Cicadellidae; genus Flexamia; species Flexamia atlantica. The sequence continues at coordinate 128,436,684 of JAQJVK010000001.1, read as the reverse complement.
CAAAGGGGGAAAAGCAGGATAATCACTGGGAGGATGATGCCTACATAGGAACACTGTACAAACATTCTTTTAACAAATAACTTTTCAACTGAGTTTTGAATTTTTTGATGTCGTTGAGGTCTTTTATACTTTGGGGCAATTTGGCAAAGAGTTTTAAGCCAGCATATTCCGTTTTGGTTTCGAACAATCTAAGACGATGTTGGATTGAGGGATTCAAGTGTCTGTTTCTAGTATGGTAAGAATGATTGTGAGGCTGGATAAGATTGTTTTCTTTAACATAGCAAATGGTTTCAAACATAAAAAGAGAGGGAACAGTCAGAATACATAAATCTATGAAATGTTGGCGACAGGATTCACGTGGTCTAAGTTTCAACATAGCACAAATAGCCCTCTTCTAAATAACAAAAAAGTTTTTTCTAGGGTCTGCATACTAGAATTTCCCCAAAGCACAATAGAATACCTTAAATGACTTTCGATTAAGCTAAAATATACTAGTTTAGACAAATAAAGACAATTCAATAGTGTAATATTTCTTAAGACAAAGAGATTCCCAGAGAGGATGTTAGCAAGTTTACTAACACGGTCATTTCAGGAGAGACCACCGTCCAACCTCACACCCAAGTAGTCTACTGTTTCTGAAATCTCCAAAAATTCCTCATCCAAGCAGACAGAAGGAGCAACCACACTCCCTATCCATAAACCTTTTTTTTAGAGTCTGTTGAAAAGAAAATGTAGTTTGATTTCTTGGAATTAATGTTCAAATGAAGTTCAGAAAAATACTGTGAAAGCTTATTTATCAAAATATGATTTTCTTGTTCTAGCAAGGACAAATCTTTATGTTTCGAAAAAAGGGACGTGTCATCGGCAAAAATGGTTAAAGAATTCGAGGGTAAAAATCAGAAATGTCATTTATGTAAACCAAAAATAGGATTGGGCCTAGGATTAAGCCTTGCGGCACGCCTACTTGAAGATATAAAAGTTTGGATGTGAATTGCTCCCTCAGCCCGCCGGGATGAGTGATGATTTACTCATTACACCTTATACAAGGTATTCAAAAAATGTGGGGCAATAATTTACGTAGTGATTCCTTAGGTCAAAATAAGCAAAAAAGTTAACATAAACATAAGCTCTAAAGTGCTTCGTTTTCCGTCTGTGTGTCTGTTTATGATTTTTACATATTTAATCATATATTACGAACCACATATAAACTTAAAACTTGGTATATGGATAGCCACAATTAAGAACTATTTTGTAAGAACTATTAGATTTCTACTTTGTACTATTTCAAAATGGCGACTGTTTTTTTTGTTTTCAAAGCTAAATATCTCAAAAACCGTAAATTTTAGAAAAATTATACAAGAGTCAAAAAAGTTGCAAAATTTAATCCAATTAATGCTGATATTACGAATATGATGATCGGCTCCTAATAATGGAGAAATTTAAACTTTTCTGTATAAAAACATGAGTCCTTAGAACATTCTGTCAGAAAATTGCATGTTTTTATTCGTAAAATTTAAAATTTCTCCATTATTAGTGGTCCGATCATCATAATCTTAATATTATCGTTAATTACATTGAATTTCTCAACTTTTTTGTCTCTTGTAGCCTATATTTTTTATAAAATTTACGGTTTTTAAGATATTTAGCTTTGAAAACAAAAAAACAGTCGCCATTTTGAAATGATACGAAATATAAATTTAATACTTCTTAGGAAAATAGTTCTTAATTGTGGTTATCCATATAGGGGAAGGCGGGGCGGAACGGGGCACTTAGTGAATAATACTAAATAAAACAGACAATTGAGGTATAAAGAACAATTTTTTGACAGAAAGACTATCTTTGACATTTATTTTACACGACACACTTTGGTAATACACCGTATTTACAATAGAAAAAAATATATAATTTTTTTAAAATAAAATGCTTACCACCCCATCTCGCCCCACACACGGGGCGAAACGGGGTTGGGTCTTTAACCATGGGGGGGGCGAAACGGGGAACCATTTCACTGTGTAGTCAATTCAACATAAACTTGTCAAATGTTCAATCAATGTCTTTATTCACTTTTTAATCATTGTATTGACAAAATTCACAGACGTGGACTAACTTCATCGTCTTCACTATCAACCCCATTCCGCCCCTGCCCCATTCCGCCTCCAATGCATACTTTGAGGTTATAACCTACCCACACTACAGGTTAACTCCAATTTGATATTTAAATACATTAAAATATTCTTAAAGGCATAAGCTACAATATTAAATACTAATAATATTGATTATTAATTGTTTGATGTTACTTAAGGTAGCTGTAATATCACAAAATGTTGTAAGGAGATCATTCAAAACTGAAAATCTTGCATATTTCACAAAACAGAGGGACAAAGTGGCCGAAACCAGTTCTAGGCAGTTTGCATAAGAAAGCTAAAGTAGTTAAACGATCGCCCGTTAGGCTGCAGCACCTGTCAGATGAAAAATAAGCAAATCCCGTTCCGCCCCACTACCCCGTTCTGCCCCGCCTTCCCCTACCAAGTTTAAAGTTTATATGCTTAGAGGTTCGTGAGATATGATTAAATATGTAAAAATCATAAACAGACACACAGACGGAAAACGAAGCACTTTAGGACCTATGTTTATATAAACGTTTTTGCTTATTTTGACCCAAGGAATCGTTACGTGAATTATTGCCCCACATTTATTGAACACCCTGTATATTAATTTATTTATTTGGTAGATGACTTAATTGTCCGTTAAAAACCTGAAATAAATAAAAGAAAGCCCTTTTTAGGTTTGTTTTTCAGTTTGAAGCCCTACGGTTAGTCGCAGTTGTGTCTGCACCAAACGATGTATTTCATGTTGTAGATACTAAAAATACTAAAAGTCAAATTAAAAAAAAAGTTGGTTACGCTGTTTCTGAAATAAACGATTCATGTATATATGTGTGTATATATATATATATATATATATATATTTATTTATTTATTTATTTATTAAAATGAACTAATGGTGTTTTTGGCATCTGGGGACCTCAAAACAAAAAGTTATGATGGTCTCGAGCTTAAGTCTTACATGAGACCTACGGTAACAGCTTCTTCCCTATAGGGGAAATTCGCTAAAATTCAAACAGCAACAATATGCCACAAAGTATATCATTTAAAGGCCTTCAAAATTCCTTCAACTTTGTAACTAACACAAGTATTCTCTATTTTTTAGTTATGGACAAAAATTTTAGTTTGGCTTTGCAAAAACCCCATATCATGATTAGGGGCTTTTAGCCTCAAGCCACTAGTCCGTTTAAAATTTCAAAATCATTTTGCTACAATTATCAAAATTCTTATATAAATCATATACTGGCAATGTGCACAAGGGCCCATTTAGGACCCCAGAGGCCTGGGACAGAGTTCTAAATTAGGCCCCTACGCTCTCGGCAAACATTGGTGACTTTTTAGGGAGACCACCCTATATGCTTCATTTACGGGCCTACGCGGTACGGCATTTTACCGCCGCTGGCGCTTTTCGCCCACAGTTTTCGTCCTGGGCCCCCCTTTTACGCCCCTGAGGCCCCCTTTTTACACCCGAGGCCCCAGGCATAGAGTAATAATGAACTTCGTAAAGAGTTGGCACTCCCGTGTTAACTCGGTGGTAAGGGAACAGTAGCGCTGTTTGATAAAAGTGCTACGAACTAAAAAGATCGATGCGATATATCGACGGTTCGATGCGATATATCGATCGTCGTCGATGCGACATATCGATCGTCGTCGATGCGACATATCGATCGTCGTCGTCTGCTTTGTTTATATTTTCGTTTTCTTGTTTTGTTTGCTAGACTTTCAATTTTAATGACTTTACCGATTTGTTTAGATTAAATTGATTAAGTACGTTTGCCGCTAGTGCAAGATGTTTCGCGAAATACCGTACTGTACTGAGTGATTCATATTGTGCTTAAAGCGATTGATAGAAAATAAATACGTAGATGTTTACATAAAAGCACTTAATAAAAATTAATTTAGTTAATTTTTATTAAGTGCTTTTATGTAAACATCTACGTAGGGTAAATCACCAGTTATTGGCACTTTAAGCGTTCTGAATCTTTTAAATACACTGTGTACGACTTACCTTTATTGTTTTTTACCAACAAAAATGTTTTTTGCAAGGAGGAGTAGATGTGTTAAAGGGTACATGCGTTAGAAATAACATAGTTGTTCAAATTTATTAGTTAAAAGTATTTTAAATAAAATACCCCCGTCGCAGCAGACCTGCGTACTCAGCGAATTTCCATAGGATTTACTTTGTATATGTGAGCAATCAACCTATTTGAAGGAAAGCATTGTTTGAATGATACGTTAAGTAAATAATATATTAAAAACGTATGTTTAATCATTCATGAGCTTTGAACGAAGAAAATTAACAAAGAGACCACAATTGTTTTCATAAGTAATACATACACTTTTGCATTTTATAATATCATTCTTAGTCTTTTAATTTTTAATAACTGTAATCATGTTATAGTACCTATATAAAAGTCAACAAACTTATAATCAATGAATTAAAAACACTCAAAACAAACAAATCATATATTTAATTTCGTAAGGCGATTCTTTGCGTCAAAATTGTGGGCGTCAGACAAGTCGTAGAAAGATGGGAGAGGGCTCAAATTAAAGGTCTCTATTCCGTGATGGTGGGAAAAATAATGAAATTGCTCGAAATTCACCAGAAAACTAGAAATAACGTAAAATATTTACCATTTAAAAAGCATTGGGATCCAAACACGTATGTTTTGTTTACATTAAACATGTGATGCTGATTCTTGATTGAAAACCATGTGGTAGGCTAGATATCAATATAAAGTAGATTCAGTTTGTTATGAAGGTATTTTGTACTATAATAAATAAGGATTGTTTGAATTTTCCTTCATTAGGGGCTTTTAGCCCCTTCAAGCCACTAGTAACTTTAACTCATGAACAAATTAAATTCAATCATATGGTCAGTTTTACAGTAATTAAAACATCAGACCTACATCTCAAGCCAATTTCAATAAAACATATTATCAATCCTCATCATTGTAAACATACCATATATTATGCTACATTTTCAGGCAGTTTAGACCAAGACATCCCCCCTCCAAATGCTCATACTTTCTTTATTAAATTTAAAAATAATTTGTATTTTTTGATATAGTATATATTTTCTGCAAAATCTTGATCAGTGAAGTCTATTCAAAATAAACACAAATATAATATTTATCACCTGAAAATTTAATCATATGTTCAGAATTGTATTTTTATTAATTATTAATATCTTAAATCAGGGTGGCTATACTTTTTGGAGGGAAAAATTAAAAATCATTTTGGACCAATGTACTGTGTTTACCATGGTGTAAAGAAAAAAGAAAGGTGTGTGCACAGTCAGCTGGTATGACGTAGTTGGGCTCAAGAACGTAGCGGACCCAGCGACATTACAGCAGAACTAGACCGTACACAGTAATATTTTGATTGAGTTGTATTAACTGATTTCCATTGTAGTCGTTGCAAGCGCTAGTTGCGTGAGCCCAATTACGTCACACCAGCTGACTCTGCACACACCTTTCTTTTTTCTTTACACCATGTGTGTTTACCACATCCAATATTATCCAATATCTAAGCAACGGATTGACGTAGAATAATAATTCAAGATGCTAAATTGTTTGTTTTTTAAAACTGAATTCAATTTTGACAATTAATTTTAAAAATAATTAGTAAAAAGGTGCTAAATTTTGAAAATAAATTTTATTTTGTCAAAAAAAACCTTCTCAGAGTAAACCAATCTTGCTGGTTTTCGAACTCGAAGTCATGAATGGCACTTTACACATTTGTTCCAAATTTCATCAAGATCGGACCTTTTTTACAAAAGTTATCGCGCCTACGGACTGATATATATATCCCTATATATATATATATATATATATATATTTATATATATGAAAATGAACGAACGGTGTTTTTGAGGTCAAGGGACCTCAAAATAAAAAGTTACGGTGGTCCCGCGCTTAAGTCTCACCGTGCCGCCTACGGTAATAGCTACTTCCCTATAGGGGGAAATTCGCTAAAACATGAAAACCTACAGTATTGGCACCCAATCACTAGTTATTGGCATGGTCAGATACCAGTTATTGGCACCGTTTTGATAATTATTTTGTTAGCCATTATGGAGTGTGCTATGACAAGTAGGAGTAATATTATTTGTTTTTGATAGGAACTGTTTGGTGTGTAATCAATTTATAAAATTTTAAATGTAAATTAATAGGAAATATGAAACGTTATTGTTGGGGTGAATAGACTAGTTACAATAAAAAATGTTGTACTAAATTAAATACCTATCCTTTAGTTGTGATATACAGGGTGAGTCTCTACTGATTACATTAATTTTAACAGTTGATTCTACTTATCAGATGGAACACAAAAATGTATATAACCCCTTATCTTACTTTAACCGTTTAGGTGTAATGGCGTATTTTGTGATTTTTTAAAATTACACGACTTTGCACTATTAGTTCGACGGTAAAAACCAAAAAAATGTATTAATGAGATATAAATTAATACCATTTGAAAGAGAATCAAATTCCCTTCAAATTAAACATAGTACCAAAGTAATAACTCCTTAAAAAACGTTTATAAAATAACATTAAAGTTAAAAATTGTAGTTTTCAGAATTTTTCCCTTAAACTTCAAGGCTCAATTAAAGCAGTTAAATTTGCCGTTTTATTATGTCCAATTACATAAAAAACTTCCTTATTTATTTATGTTTAAAATGATGTATAAATATTAAGGGGTCATAAGAGGAAAAATTTGAGTATTTCTTTAAAATGTTGTTAAGGTACATTATAAGGATTGACATCATCATTCGGTATTGGCTCTAAACACCAAATTTATTACTGTTTATTTTTCTCTAATTTCTTTACCAGCTGAATCTGTTGACTAAATCAGCTGACAGGGAATAAAAATAGTAATAATCAGCTGATGTTTAATTGTTTTATTGTAAAACTGTTTATTCATGTTCTTGTCAATTGTGCACTACAAGTAAAACGTAACTGATGCCATTAATGATAGATATCGTTGTTGTTTTGAGTTGTCATGTCATTTACCAATGAAGAATAGGTGGACATTATTGTGGTTTACGGGTTCTGTGACTATAATGCAGCGGAATGCCGTCGCAAGTACCGTCGCCACCGCTATCCAAACAGAAGGCTTCTCAGTGAACGCACCTTTGTTAATGTTCATAGCTGTTCCTGGTACATGAATCTTCTAATCATGTAAGGTTTAAATTAAACGTCTAGGTCGGACTCTTTGTAAGCTGGCTCATAGGACCTTCGAACAACCTTAAATGGCATTTAGTACCTGGACTTACTTGCTGAAACATTACCATTGCTCTTTAAAGACTTGGATTTTCGTCAGCGCATTATCTTCCAAGACGAAGCACTCCCACACTACACTTCAGTGTTGATGTCCGTCAGCACATCAGTGATACATTAGACATGTGGATTGGAAGATGAGGAACAATCGCTTGGTCTCCGTGGTCTCCAGACCTCATACCCCTTAACTACTATGTTTGGGGGCACCTCATTTCAAGTTTTTCGCATACCAGTTCAATATGTAGAAGAGTTAAGGAACAGGTTTTTAACAGCTTGTAAACCTCTACTTGATGAACTGACTTAAAGGCGTCTGTGAGGGAATTCAGGAAGATATTTTGCATGTATATCAGGGTAAACGGTGGATACTCTGAAAATCTCCTAAAATGATGAGACCGGTTGACGGATGAGATATAAAAAACAGTATATGTAAATTATAAATGATGTGTTTATTTTTCATATAACATCTGCTGATCACAATTATTGGAATCCCCAATCTGCTAATTTAGTAATCTGCTACAGATTTACTGCAATTTATCTGGTGGATTATTTAACCAATGCGATGAATCATAATGATGTACATTAACAACGTTCTTATGAAACTCCAACATTGTTTACACTTACGACCCCTGCATTCATTCAGAAGCCTTCTGTTTGGATAGCGGCGGCGACGGTACTCGCGACGGCAATCCGCTACATTATAGTCACAGAACCCGTAAATCACAATAGTATCCACCTATTCTTCATTTGTAAACGACATAACAACTCGAAACAACAATGATATAATGACAACGGCATCAGTTACGTTTTACTTGTAGTGTACAATTGAAAAGAACATGAATAAACAGTTTAACAATAAAACAATGAAAAATCAGCTGATTATTGCTATTGTAATTCCTAGTCAGCTGATTTAGTCAACAGATTCAGCTGGTAAATAAATAAGAGACAAATAAACAGTAATAAATTTGGTGTTTAGATCCAATACCGAGTGATGATGACAATCCTGATAATGTACCTTAACAACATTTTAAAGAAATTCTCAAATTTTTCCTCTTATGACCCCTTAATATTTATACATCATTTTAAACATAAATAAAAAAGGGAGTTTTTTATATAATTGGACATAATAAAACGGCAAATTTTACTGCTTTAATTGAGCCTTGAAGTTTGAAGGAAAAATTCTGAAAACTACAACTTTCAACTTGAATGTTATTTCATAAACGTTTAAGGCTAAACAGTACAAAAAAAGTTGTGTTTTCAGCTCAATAGATAGCAGCACTGTCGGGGCCAAATTACTCCAACTGATTACTCATTTATTTTTCATCCGATTTGAAAAAATAAAACTGTTTTGTAATCAGTATAAAGTTGTTAAAGACGCTATGTTCCAAATTTTCGAAAAAATTAATAAATAAATTTTTACAATTGATAACTTTTACAATAAATTAAAATATGACTAAAACAGGTAGTCATTTGGAGGGGACAATTTTTTGAATAATTTTAACGTTTATTTCAAAAAAATCGGTTGAGCGGTTTTGTAAGAAACGCGTTTTTAGTTCCAACGTTGTGTACCGTTATTGTTCACTAGTTGAACGGCTGACTGACACACGCACGCACCGACGTAGCGCCTTCTCTCTCTCTCACACGCTTTCTCTGTCTCTCTCTCTCTCAACCCTCACAGGCACATACAACTCCTCGCGGCTCGCAGCTCCCAGCTCCAAAACAACACACAGCCCAAGACGTGTAGTCAGTGAGTATACCCTGGGTATTGTTGTGGGAGGGAACGACAAAGTTTACCATAAATAATAATAGTTTTACGTAATGATAATTCGCATAGTTATTGACCGATTTTTGTTTTGTAAGTTTTGTTGTATATAACATGAACAAGAAATGTACGCTATTGGGGTAAACAATGTTATGGTTTTCTAGTACAAAAACTGTAGAGAAGAATACGATTATTATCATAATTTTTTTAAATCGCAGGAAGTCATTTTGTAAACAATAATTTTAAAATAATTTTGGTGTTTTTAAATATGAAATCGGTCAAATGGTCGCATCGGAATCGGTTTTTAAAGATATTATTTCTCTCACGCCCGCGCCCCCCCCGCGCACCGCCATACTGCCCGTCCGCTCTGGACGCGCGGCGCTGCTACTTAGTATCGTTCGTCAACTCAGTAGTCGCACTCGCACTCTGGCCGGGCACACTAGACCAGACTACTAATTACTAATAACACCTTGTAATTAGTCCTCTGATTGCAGGGAAAGGATTTATGAAATTATCTACGGGTTCATTGTTCAATATTAACATTACCACAAACAATATTACCATTACAGTACTTTAGTTGCTGTATAACACCATGTTAAATGAAATGGTTAATTAGCTGTCATTTGTTTAAAATAAAAGTTACCTTTGAGTTCATAAAAATGATAAATAAATAAACAATAATTAGTGCAAAAGACCTTCATTTACTTAATGCACAAAATGCACAGTATGGAAACATACAGGAAACATGTTTACAGGCTATTTGCCCCTTGATGTTCCGCCATTGAAGGTGAATTCCGCAAGTGGAATTTGTGGTTCTTTAATCGGTATACTGCGACAGGTTCTAGGATCTACAAGTTATGGTAAAAGAGCCATCGACCACATAGTAGGCCCTACAATAGACGGAGCACAAGAAACCGCGAAGTGAAGCCTAAATTTGCTTCTAGTCCCTATGCGTGGAAAAAACAAAGTACGTAAAAAATTACAAATATGGTATCAAATTATACGTCTGAATCTCAGAATCACTATAGTATCAAATATAAATGGCTTACAGGTAATTTACACATCGTAAACACTGATAACCTAGAAGCTTGTCCTGACATTTTTTGAAAGAAGCTGCCACCACGGAATACACCTGTAACGTTCCTGTGATGTGTAAATTGCTTCTAAGCCATTTATAATTGGTATCATAGTAATTGTGAGATTCAGACCTTTAATTTGATACCAAATTTGTATTTTTTTAGTCCCCTATATATTTGTAAATAGCTGTTTAGTATTGACTTTGTTTTTATGCAGGCGCCGCACGGGTGAACTCTCCCGGTGTAACTAAGTTATCGACCAAACTACGTCAGCTAATTTTTTCAAAAAATATGATTTGAAAAATTCAACTCTTTAGCAACAATTTTCACAGTTTTTTATTTTGCCTGACCAAAAAATAAAAAAGTAGTAGCCGGCTACTTTTTTTCATGTCACGTTTCAAGTAAGTAAGTAAGTATGTCGCGTTTCATGTCACGTTGATTAAGTAAGTAACTTACAATAAAAAAAAATTATTTTCGAAATATGATTGATACTATTATGGTTCCAAACTAAAGGACTCTTCACATGTAAAATTCCAACCTTAAGCCTCAACGCTAAATGGTATAAACTACGAGTTATTTGAAACATGAGCACTGTCAGATTACGCGGTTTTAAGCGCTGTTTTATGTTTCTATACCCAGACAATATGGCGGCCCAGGCCTCACTTGCTGTAATGCAACTAAGATAGCTATGCTCCGTCTATTTCTACTATGTGGTCGCTGAAAAGAGCGCAGTTGTAAAAGTAGCATAACGCCTTCTCCATTTTATCTTTCCAAAACTTGTCATCTCGCTCAATAGCTTCTATGTGTATGTCCTTTTTTGTCCAGACAACAAAGTAGCAATTTCTTTTGTTAGCAATGCGCAGTTGGCCTTGCACCTAAAAACAGAAAAGGTAAAAATATGAAATAGTAATGTCATAATATTTTACATTTGTCGGCAGTATCCATTTTATCTAACACCTGAACATAAAAGGTTATAACTTTTCTATGTAATAGTATTTTCGTGATAATATTTTACTGAGCACTGAATTACCCAACTTATATAATTCATAATTAATAACAATTACTTTGTTTCTGTAGTTTATGATACTGTGAAGTTCTTAGTAAAAGTACAACTATCACATCGTCATATGTTAATACAGTAAATGTTAAATCACTGTAGCCTCTATAAAACTAATTAAAATAAATTATTAACTCGTATTGTATACAAAGAAATCCGATTGAACCAAAAGACCGATTTTAAATATTAAATATGTAAAATTAATTAAAAATTATGGTCTACAAAATGACTACCTGCGATTGTTAACAAGGTTATATGTTACGTGGCTTAGGCTATTTGCCCATTGATGTTTCGCCATATTTATTTTTTTAACATGGATATCTTATTATTATTTTTTTAACCAGCAACTTAATAAAAATTATGCCTCAGTAGATGTGAATTATAATCTTATTCTGTTTACAAATCAGTTTTACAAATTAACATCGGACGAAAATTCCACCAATAAACTTTACTACAAAATGACTTCAGCCACTGAACTTTATCAGGATACCGTGGGACCGGAAATGGCGCGCGGCACTAAGCGACGGACGTATCGCAAGAAGTTTCAATTTTCCACGAAACAAATACACTGTCCCAATTTGAAATAATGATATAAAGTGATTAATTGTAAATTACGTAACACAGTACAGTAATTAAACTGTAATTAACGTTAAATAAAATAATAAAATCATTGCAAGGAATAAAACTATTTGCACGTATTTTACATTAGTACTTTACTATTATTTATTTATGTATGTAGGAACCCGCTTGATGGTGTTGTATAATATATTTTAAAGGGTTTTTAAAGGAAGAAAACGTGACGACGAGACGAACAAAATTGGGATTGGCCATCCACTAGCGAACATTGTGTGCCACGGACAAAATCCGCCCGCGGTTTTTAGGCGAGACCACTGACAATTTGTCCGCCGGACGTTGTACGCCACGGACAAAATCAGTACTTGTCGAGCCCATCCACTAGCGTACTTCTGACAAACATTGTCTGCACGGACAAAATCAGTGCTTTCTCCGGACAAAGTCCGCTAGTGAATGGCGGGCTTGAGCGAACACGTGTTGTGATGATTGTGTTTGATGGCCGCGCGGGTTTTGGGGGGGAGGGGGGAAGAGTGCGAAAAAATCCTAGAGATAAACCTTGAAAACTCGATTCCGACGGAACCACTGGTTCGATTTTTAGTCTGAAAAATTATTAATTTATTTCTCCGTCAAATCTTTAAAATGACTACCTGTTTTTCTTTAAAAAAAATTCCTTTTAAGAGTTACAAAGTAATTCTTTTTATTAAATACAAAATAAAAAAATCTTTAGCATAGCGACTTAAAGATACATATTAGAAGTACAAATCAGTTTTCAAAACAATGTTTACTCCAAAGGTAAGCGAGCAATCAGTTAGAGTAATTTGCATAATTTTAAAGCGCTACGTGGCGGCAGTATTTGGAACTACTTCCGGGGTGTTTAGCCTTAATAAGGAGATATTACTTTAGAACTATGTTTAATTTGAAGGGAATTTAATTCTCTTTCAAATGATATTAATTTATATCTCATAAATATATTATTTTGGTTTTTACCGTCGAACTAATAGTACAAAGTGTGTAATTTTAAAAAATCACAAAATACGCCATTACACCTAAACGGTTAAAGTCAGATAAGGGGTTATATACATTTTTGTGTTCCATTTGATAAGTGGAATCAACTGTTAAAATTAATGTAGTCAGTACAGACTCACCCTGTATAGATGTAAAATAATAAAAATTGTAAAATCTTGTAAAATTAAATGTAGAGTATGCTTAATAGCTTACTAATTAGTCTGTATGACCTTGCTCGTCTATTTCTAAAGCTTTGACTGCCTAAATTATTCTAAGTTTTTAACAATGTCATTTCTAAAATTAACACACTATTTACAAACTTAGATTGCAGTTGATACATCAAAATTGATGTCATCCAAACACTTCTTGTGAAAAGTTTTATCGCACAAATCACAGTCGATTTTGGTTTATTCAAGTTCTTGGCATTTGAAGTTTCCAGCAACTGGAAACTTCAAATTCCGATTGGACCACTGGAAGAGGGGGTAAAGAGGGATAAACCCCCCAAAAATGGGGGTTTTTGGGGTTTTCACATAGAAAAATAAAAATAATCCAATTTTGTTTAGAACCATTGAATTCAGCTAAAAAAACAAATAATTTGACATTTCCAACCATTGCTCTATGCCCATTGGTTACCGAGATACTGAAAGTGGTAAACACAGTAAATTGTCCCAATGTTAACCTTATGGAGAATAAGTAAAATTCTATATATCGCTTATTTCTCAACATATCTTAATAAAAGTTGGTTTGTGGCTTCATCTAGATGAGATTTAATGTATTTTAGTCTACAATCACCGCCATTTCCATTTTTGTGGTGGCAAACCTGCATACTCATTCTCCATGTTATCCTTATGGGCAATAAAAAAATCGATATCTTCATTATTTCTGAACATATCTTGATAAAACTTGGTATATGGCTTCTTCTAGATAAGGTCTACTAAATATTGAAATTAAACCATCTAGTTTTAATATGCCTGTGGCAGCAAACCTGCGTACTTATTCCCCATGTTATTCTTATGGAGAATACGAAAACATGTCATTATTTCTCTACATTGGATGGAAGTATTTTTTGACATTCGAAATTCGCTGAGTATGCAGGGATGCTGCAACGGGGGGTATTATCTTTTAGCTTCTTTTCTCCTCTTTTTCTTCACACTTGTCTCTCAATTTTTTTACGACACCACATATGGTGTTTACTCCGTATTTTTTGCCGATGATTTCTTTACCTTTAATTAGCATATAACGGTACTCGTGGCTTCGCTCACCTTATTAAGACTTGATTTTGTGTAATGCAATAGTATTTAATGTAAATGTAGTAGATTGGCATGCCAATAACACCTATAATTGGCACTGCCAATAATTACTTTAAAAAAATATTTTGTATTGGCATGCCAATAGCTCGAGTTATTGGGATGCCAATAACTCCAGTTATTGGCACTGCCAGTAAGATGCCAATAACTGGATTTGTATATGAAAAGGAACCAGATATTGGTACCCCCCTTAAATACGAAAATTTAAGGTTAGGAGTAAAAAAAGTGAGGCTGTGTATAGAATGAACCCTTACAAACCACGTCATAGCCTATGATTGCATGAATTTAAAAAATATACATAAGTAGAGATCAAAATAAAAAGTTATCTACTTAAGATTTTACTAAGGATCACAGTCCGTTTTGGAGTATTTTTGCAGTGTTTTTTTAAAATCTGTCACCATCTGACTACCAGAGAATTTTTAAACAATTGAGTACGTGTTTTTGCAAGGCCATCTATTAAGGAACATGAACCACTACCTCTAGAATTTTTTATGCCTTTAATTTTACTATAAAAAAAATAACAATGGCGTGCCAATAAGTAGTGAGTGCCAATAACACCCGCCTTTACCCTATTTATTTTCAATCAATAGCTTTAAACACAAATGAATCACGCAGTACTGTATTTCGCGAAACAACTTACACTAGTGGCAAACGTACTTTAGGTATTTTCCCACACTCAAATTAATTAATTCCAACTCGTTTTGGTTGTGTATACGTCGCGTCGTGACAGAAAATCAGGGGAAACGGAATAGGAATTTAGCAGATCGTTATCGTGGTTTTGATTGGCTGATTCAGTGAAGAAGAAGAAATCCATGTTTATACAACATCTAACTAAAGTGCTTCGAACTAACCCGCTCCAATAAACTTACCACTTGGCTCCATTTAAGTGTCAGACCGGTGCATAGAGTAATAATGAACTTCGTAAAGAGATGGCACTCCCATGTTAACTCGGTGGTAACGAAACAGCAGCGCTATCTGAATAAATTGCAACGAACTAAAAGGATCGATGCGATATATCGATGGTCGTCGATGCGACATATCGATCGTCGTCGTCTGCTTTGTTTATATTTTCGTTTTCTTGTTTTGTTTGCTAGACTTTCAATTTTAATGACTTTACCGGTTTGTTTAGATTAAGTGCGTTTGCCGCTAGTGCAAGTTGTTTCGCGAAATACTGTACGGAGTGATTCTTATTGTGCTTAAAACGATTGGTAGAAAATAAATAGTAGATCTTTACATAAAAGCACTTAATAAAAATTAACTTAGTTAATTTTTATTAAGTGCTTTTATGTAAACATCTACGTATTTATTTTCCATCAATAGCTTTAAGCACAACATGAATCACGCAGTACAGTATTTAGCGAAACAACTTACACTAGAACAACTTTCTGCAAACGTACTTTAGGTATTTTCCCGCACTCAAATTAATTCCAACTCGTTATGGTTGTGTACACGTCGCGTCGTGACAGAAAATCAGGGGAAACGGAACGGGAAGCTAGCATATCGTTATCGTCGTTCTGATTGGCTGAATCAGTGAAGAAGAAAAAAGTCATGTTTTTACAACGCCATCTGAATAAATTGCATCGAACTAAACCGCTCCAATAAGCTTACCACTTGGCTCCATTTAAGTGTCAGACCGGTGACCGGTGCCCCAGGCATCCCCAGGCGTCCGCTGTGTACGCCTTTAGGTAAATACGGTTCTAATGTGCACATCTACAGGAAAATACATTTCTATTTGTGTGCTTGGACTTTCTTACACTGCCCTTAGGTTGAGAAAAAGGGATTTCGAAAATCATGCTTGCCTGTTAATTATGTAGATTAATTTTACTTTAGACTTTCATACACCGTATACCTCTGGTTTTCATTCAAATTTCGTTAGCCAGGAGTGCCTACCTTGATTTCCAGATGATGCTGCCATCTAGAGACTCGTTGCTATTGGTTAAATTGATGAGCCGCTATACTCTCGACCAATGAGAAAGTACCAAAACAATAACAAAGCGTTGTGTCGTTGTGTCACTCACTCAGAATCATAGCTTCGCAGTGTGATTGAAGTATGTGGTAGATGGTTTGACAGGGATTTAATTCTTTTATACGATCAGTTTGATAGTTTTTATTGTTTCAAAGTATTTTTTACGTTTAATGAACGTCCCGCAATGACTACAAAACGGAATGAAGATGCCCTTGGTGGTGAGTCTCAAGCTTTTCTGTGTTTTGCTCTTTTAACTCTGGGTTGTCTGCGCATTGTAAACACATCTGCAACCAGCTGCTTGTACGTCATGAGCCTTTATTTCTTTGTCACGTAGACACTGTTAAGCTTGAATAAATTATATAAGCAATTAAATAAATTATTATGTAAGCCCTCTGTGTTCTTTGTATTTTTTCAGGCCATTAACTGCTCAGCCACTGTACATTAGCTTAGGAATATTGGCCTTGATACTAAGTTACCTTGGCTGTGTGTCTGGGTTCCTAAGTTACATATCAAGTATATTAAAATTATGCAAATTAGTTCCACATTTGTTATATAATTTTATCTAGGCTATATAAAATCTTCTAATTTCCTATCACACAAATTTTTACAAACGGGTCATTCCACATCAAATCAACCAAATAAAAAACATTTTCAACTTTGGTATCTCAGATTTTAGTAAAACTTTACTTATTTGTATTTTTTTGGGTGCTAAATTCAAAAATAATTTTTAAAAAATTCTACCTCTTATACTTTTTTTGCTATGATTTTTTTAAATCGGAAATTTCCACTGTTTTTGACATGCGCTCAAACCTATAATGTGCTATAACTCAAGTTCTATTAGGCCTATCAAGCTGATCAAAGGCTCATTTTAAAGAGGATTTCAAGGGCTTTCATATAATACCACACTTGACCAATTTTGATTTAAAAATCTTTTTTCAAAAATTTCAAAAAATGATTTCAATTTTTTTTTGAGATAGTGATTTTTGAAAAATTTGAAAATTACATATATTTTTCATTGCAATGTGGACAACATATGTTGAAAATTTCAGAGTGGGATGACAATGGGATCAGCAGTTATGATAAAAATAATTAACAGCGGTTTGCTATTTAAGTGAGATTGCATGTCACTTACTACCATCTAGATTTAACATGAAGTTTTTATTATAAGTATGCGTAATAAAACAAAATTATAAACTACTTCCTAATAAACATAAATCATAGTTAAATATACACTACCCTATGTATAGGATGTACACATGCAATCAAAAACATGCAATCCTTGTATACATGCAGAAAAGTGTATATACCGGGTGTCTCACCTCAACTGAACCAATAGCTAACTTTTTTATTATAAATCTGACAAAGAACTTCTTATGGGGGACTTCCCTTTTTGAACCCATTGGTTCAAGAGATATGAGCAGTTAAAGTTTGATTTTTTCCCATTTAAAAAGCATTGTGTCCATTTAGCTGTGCCATCCCATGTATTCATTATGCAGTAAAAGCATATTCGAAATAATACATTTCTATGAGTGAATCTCAACTGGAAATTGTTTTATGATTAAATCTCAACTAAACTCACATTTTAAGACACTTTTACTCTTTGGCATGTATTATTAAACCCAACCTTTTTCGATATATAGACTACCATCAATTTCCCAATGCATTTTAAATGGAAAAAATCAAACTTTAACTGCTCATATCACCTGAACCAACGGATTTAGAAAAAAATGAGAAAGAATAAAAAGTTCCTAAAATTAAGCGTTAAATTCAAAACTGCCATAAAATACAGAGTGTTCCATAAGAAAAATAAAAGTTGTCCACCATATTGGAAAATGGCGGCCATATTTTAAAATTTTTAAGTCACTCCAAAAAGTAACTTTAAAAATAAAGGGAAGTCCCCCATAAGAAGTTCTTTGTCAGATTTATAATATAAAAAGTTAGCTATTGGTTCAGTTTAGGTGAGACACCCGGTATATACACTTTTCTGCATGTATACAGGGATTGCATGTTTTTGATTGCATGTGTACATCCTATACATAGGGTAGTGTATATTTACTGTAATTATGATTTATTATGTTTATTAGGAAATAGTTTATAATTCTGTTTTATTACGCATAGGTACTTATCATACTTCATGTTAAATCTAGATGGTAGTAAGTGACATGCAATCTCACTTAAATAGCAAACCGCTGTTAAGTATTTTTACCATAACTGCTGATCCCATTGTCATCCCACTCTGAAATTTTCAACATATGTTGTCCACATTGCAATGAAAAATATATGTAATTTTCAAATTTTTTAAACATCACTATCTCAAAAAAAATTTTGAAATCATTTTTTGAAATTTTTGAAAAAGGATTTTTAAAATCAAAATTGGTCAAGTGTGGTATCATAAGAAAGCCCTTGAAATCGTCTTTAAAATGAGCCTTTGATCAGCTTGATAGGCCTAATAGAACTTGAGTTATAGCACATTGTAGGTTTGAGCGCATGTCAAAAACAGTGGAAATTTCCGATTTTTAAAAAAACATAGCAAAAAAAGTATAAGAGGTAGAATTTTTTAAAAATTATTTTTGGATTTTGCACCCAAAAGAACATAAACAAGTAAAGTTTCATCAAAATCTAGGATGGTCGGGTTGAGTGCCTTGTTGGTTTTACATGGAATGACCCAAACTTGAGGTTTAACTTAATTAAATTTTGGAAAATAGAAAAATAGGAGTGCTCTTTCCTTGAATCTTTTCCCTATTTTAATAGCCTATTGTCTAACATTCTCTAGACTTACTGGTACCTACAGTAGACCCCTCTTAAAACAAGCTCGTTTTAACCGACAATCTGATTATCCGCCCTTGCTGGTCGAATATTGGTGCAACTTCTGCAGAAGCAGGACTACACCATTTGCTATTAATATGTATCTTTCTTTATCTTACATATTTTAATACTTTGCTCTTAAAAAGTTAAGTGCTAAAATTATGTGTCAGAAATTTCATTTTCTAACTCAAATGCTGAGTCAAAGTGTAAACAAAACGTCTGTTACCAATATCATCCCAATACATAGAAACTTAATGTGTGAAAATACTTACACTAATACTAATCCATAAACAAATTTTTAAATAGGCCTAACTTTAAGTTTAGTTCAATTTGAATTATTCTTGTATGAATAGTATTGAATTAAATTCAGAATCAACTAAACTATAACTAACTAAACTATATAAGTTCGACCACCTATTTTCATCTATTTTCAATGTAGGGCCTAACTTAGTTTTAGTCTAATTGATGTTTATATTAAAACCCTTTAAAATAGTTAACTTAAATAAGGTTGCAGGCAAATTTATTTTCTAATTTGGTAATGATTAACACTCAATAAGCTTAGTTCCCCTCCAGACATTACAGGTTCCCACTGACTTCGCCAATTAGGTGTAACCCTTCTGCGGAAGTATAACCCAAATATTAACCCTTTGACATGGCAATTTTTTTACACATCTCAATTTTTAATGGTAATATTTTAATTTTGTCTATATTTTGGTTATGACCTTTGTGATTGTCAATATGTATTGACAATATGCTTTATTAATTAATAAAAAATAAAAAAAGCGTGTCCTCCTCCTCTATACAAGGGTAAAAAGAAGCAAAACAGGTGTCCACTGCAATCCCTATTAAACCTACAATTGCCGTCAACTTCCACCCAAGCCGGTCACCGTTTATTTTAGGTGGGCCCTCCCACCAACTAAGCCACACAATTGCAAGCCTAATAGAGGTTGCGCATGGTGCGGGAATTGAACCCGTGCTGCGGCGTATGTCCTAAACATTGGCTCGTCAGTCAATGATTTAGACCACACGGCCGCGCAGTACCGTCAGACCAGTGCTCGTTTGAGTCTTAAAGCCTACGGCTCTGGCGGCGATTCATTGAACCACGTGAGCAACCGGCCTGGTGGCAAATCAGTGAACTACTAGGCCAAGCCGTCGGTAACAGCACCTGTCGGCAACGGCGTAGTACCTACGGCAAACCATTTAGCGAAAATTGAAGGGTTAAAGATTGTTTAAACCGACTCCCTGTTTTGGAAACAGTTAGGTTTAACGGCCCTTTTCTAGGAATTGCGGCATTTCCGTTCCCTTACCCAGTGATGGGAACGTTACGCTCAACTCTACAGGTTGTTACAGGTTAAAATATTTTAAATAGGCCTACAGCATTCAGTAGAGATGCATTTTAGTACACATAGTATGATAAAAAGGCTGTGAGTTTCTGTTTTCGTATCTGGAAACCATTATCTCATTCATCAGTAGAGTAAAGAAAAATGCACCTTTTGTGCAAGTGTTGGTGGGGGAGAGGGGGTCGACAACTCATAGGTGAAAGTTTTTGAGACTCAATTCTTCAGTAAGAGGCTATAAATAACTGATTTGAAATATGAACAGGGTGTAATTTCAGTCCCTGGTCATTTACAACTGTAATTTCAACCAATATCTTAACTTATTCAAAAATATTTTTTGTTGATATTGATCTATATTTTAATTTCCTTAGCATAATTCTAAAGTAAACTTTTTCCATAACATAATTCTAAGTACTTTGGAATAAGTTTATATCATGATATATATTGGGAAAATATATAGAATACCCCAGTTACAGCAGACCTGCATACTCAGCCAATTTCAAATACAAAAGAAACATTTCAATCCAACGTAGTGAGATTTAACATGTTTTTGTAAGCCCTATAAGAATAACATAGAGAAAGAGTATGTAGGTTTGCTGCAACAGGTTCGTGAAAACTGTGTGGTTTTAATTCAATATTTAGTAGATCTGAACTAGGAGAAACTTTATACCAAGTTTTATCAAGATATGTCAAAAAATAAGGAAGATAATATAGCCTTTATTTTATTTCCCATAAGGATAACATGGGGAATGAGTATGCAGGTTTGCTGCCACAGAAATGGAAATTTCGGGGGTTTTAGATTAAAATACATGAATTAGATCTCAAATTGATGAAGTCACAAGTTTTATTAAGATATGTTTAGTAATAACGAGATATATAATTTTAATTTTCCCCCATAAGGTTATCATTGGGACAACGTACTGTCTTTACCACTTTCAATATCTCGGTAACCAATGGACATAGAGCAATGATTTAACCCTTTTAGTGCCGGAAAAAAATTTAATGTAGGTGCAAGAAGTGCCGGACATTTTTTCATTGTTACCTGCAAGAAGTGCCAGGCCTTTTTTAGCAAAAATGTAAGGGTTTGGGAAAAAAATCACTAAAAATTTATTTATTAACATTTTTTAACAAATCTTTTTTTTATTTGTTTCTAAATACCTCTACTATTTATAAATGATAAGAAGAAAGACATATTTCAAGTTTCTGGTAAAAATAAATGTTAATAAATTTAAAAAAAGTTTTGCATCATACTCATTTTTTATGTTTACACTAAAAAAACATATTTAGATTTTACTCTTGATGCAATTTTTATTAGTTTTATGTGAAACTACGTTAAAAAAACAAGTAAAAACCATGTATAAAACATCAATTTACTGTAATAGGTTATGAATTAACAAAATAAAACGATAACCTTGCAACAATGCAGAGTTGAACAACGTCACTAAGCAACCTACTTAAAACAGTATTTGTATTCCATATTTACACTAGAAACATCATTTAACATTTAAAAAGTTCCACAATAACAAAATACAAACTATATTTCAATTATAACCCTATAGGTAAAACAAAAACATAGCCTAAAAATTACACAATCGAAGTTGCATCACCGCCATATGAAATGCATGGTTATTTGTCTGCCAACAGCTGTTTGCATTTCAGTATGTCATTTCAGCTAACCATAAAGACAGTTCAGGAGAAAGGTCACATGAAACGAAAGATTTGACTATAGAAAGGCATTTGGCACGAATTCCAGCCAGTAAAAACGAAAAAATATATTTTATATGTATAAAAATGTAAACGTCTCGCTACGAGATCCTGGCATACTATGCAGTTAGAGACAGGATCTCGCTAAGAGATCCCGGCACTAGCGGTAGTTAGTGTGCGCGTCTCGCTACGAGATCCTGGCACTAAAAGGGTTAAGATACTAAATTGTTTGTTTTTTTCGAGCTGAATTTAATGGTGCTGGCCATAATTTGATTATTTTTATTTTTCTTTGTGAAAAACTCAAAAAACCCCATTTTCAGGGGGGTTTATCCCCCTTTACCCCCCCACCCAGTGGTCCCATCGGGCTGGTTTATGAACTCGTCCAATTGATTACCACTTTACATGGCTGTACCAAATTTCATTAAGGCCGGACCATATTTACGGCTGCTATCGTGCTGACAGACATATATATATATATATATATATATATACAATATATATATATATATATATATATGTCTGTCAGCACGATAGCAGCCGTAAAATATGGAATTTTAATTTTTACATATAAAAACATGGAAATTTCTGTCAGTTTGTTCTAAAGGACCATGTTTTTATACAGAAAAGTTAAAATTTCTCCGTTATTAGTAGGCCGATCATCATAATCTTAATATCAGCGTTAATTGGATTAAATTTCACAACTTTTTTGTCTCTTGTATAATTTTTTTTAAATTTACGGTTTTTAAGATTTTTAGCTTTGAAAACAAAAAACAGTCGCCATTTTGAAATGGTACAAAGTAGAAATTTGATACTTCTTACAAAAATAGATCTTTATAGTGGTCATCCATGTACCAAGTTTGAAGTTTATACCTTAAGAGGTTCGTGAGATATGATTAAATATGTAAAAATCACAAACAGACACACAGACGGAAAACTAAGCACTTTTGGACCTATGTTTATATGAACTTTTTTTCTTATTTTTACCTGTACTATCATATACTAAAATATTTTACCATAATTTCGGGACACCCTGTATATATATATATATATATATATATATATATATATATGTGTGTGCATAGATAGCTAGACAGACAGATCTAATCTAGATGTAGATAGATAGATAGACAGACAATATATAGATAGATAGATAGATAGATATATATAACAATTCGAACGAATGGTGTTTTTTGCTACTGGTGGCCCCAAAACGATAAGTTATCATGGTCTCGCGCTTAGGTCTTACCATGAGACCTACGGTAATAGCTTCTTCCCCTCCCTGACCATGGGTCACTAAAAAACTTTTTGCTTATTTAATCCCGCTTAAATTATCGGACTCTAAAAATAAATTTAGGTACATTTTTTATTACCGTATGCCATTTTGTCTAATTTATTGTTAATAACTTGGAATAAGTTGATTTATCAACGATAAAAAGATCGTGAGCATTCAAAGATCGGTACTGACTTATGGGCGTGATGCCGGTAACAATTCTTTCCGAGCAGACTACAAGTTTGCGACGAGCTCCAGCGGCAGTTTGATGAAACTGCAATAGTGTATTGGCTGGCATTAACATGTATTCACGACCGCCTGTTTCTACTGAACAACTAAGTTAAAAAATGTCATTTTAGACATACGAAAAGCCATGCGCAGGGTTTTAGTGTGTGATAGCTGGAACTCAAATTCTAATACATAAAATAGTGACGACAATTACAACGACGACATTTATTTAAGTCTTTTGTAGACCAGACATAACCAAACTTGTGGACATTACGTCCTGATTGCGAACACTTTTCACAGGAATAATTGCAGATTGGTGCAGGCGGTAACCGTGACGGAGGTAACATTTCTAGACGATTTCGGCGATGCCACCTTCAACGAATGTTACCAAATGTTACTGTCATCACTTTATCACTATCGCTATATGTTAGGTCTGATAATGAATTCTAATTTTATTAGAATTACTTTTCCAATTGTCGTAAATTAATTGATATTTATAAAAATAGTTCTGTACCTGATGTTTAACCATTTATTGTTAGGCCTACAACAGTTTTACTTTTTAGAATTTTAAGTTCTAAGATTTTAATTAAAATTAGCTGACAATTATTATTATTTGGCTTGGTCTTATTTGAATTGTTTTGCTTATGATTTAGAGATAATATTTATTATTTATGTTCTACAAATTATAATATATTGATAAACTTAATGTTTATTTGTTAAAAAAAGTTATTAAAATTTAAAAAATTTGAAGTGTCTGAAAATATTATAATTGATTTCATTTTATAAAAACTTTAACTTCTTAGTTTCAATATTTGTGGTTTAATTTTACTGTGTTTATTTTTTTATCTTATGAGTGTTTGTCAAAGTCTACACTCATAAAGTAAATGTTTATGAGCTTTTAGTATACATTTTTAAATATTTTAATAACTTTGGCTTAGGCCTACAGGTTATAATTGATAACTGTAATTTTTTGGAATGTTTAATAAATAGTAATTTAATCAATAGAAAGAAAATTAATTAGAAAGACTAATAAAATATAAATTAAAAATTGCACCTGGTGATCAATTTTTATCGCTAAAAATGCTTAATGCTAATTAAAAAAAAATGTTTAGTGAATTTTGGTTTCTGGCTCGCATCAAAATATCAAATATTTTATTAAAGATCTTTTAATTTGACCAATCAAAGTTAAAGTTTTTGTTTTGAAAATCAGCTGGTTTGAATTTTGATTGGTCAAATAAATCTTAATAACAAATATTTTATAATCTAATTCGGACCTAATGCAGGTTGATGTTTCCTTCTATTCTGATTTCTCCAAAATTTATGTTCAATTTTAAAAATATAAAACATACAAACAATCAGCTGACAAAAATTTGTTCTAACAGCTCTTGCTTATACTTCATTCAATGAGAGTGTAAAGTAAAGCCCCACCTTCTGCACCAGCTGTAATGTTGACAGGCTGTGTCACATGGGTACCTGTTGTTATTGCTACAGAGCCCCAAAAAGCTGGAGATGGAACTGGTTGACAGTGCCGGCTTTAGGCAACGCGAGGCCCTGGGCGAGATATCCTCACGAGGCCCTCCCTTTTCAGTGACTACCCCCCTCCCAATCACTGTGTCGCCCCCCGATTTCACACCCTCTTTCCCCACCCCTCCTCCTCCCCCAGTAATACTGCCCACATCGCTGGGTCAAAAGATAAGCTATCCATCATGCGACCAGTGTTCCCTCTGAACTGTAAACATTGTAACAGGAAAATAGTGAACTTAAATTAAAATATATTTTCATTAAATAATACACAATATTACATAAATATTACACAAGCAATACATGTTGGACAATGTTTTCGTAAACTAATATCGTTGATGCCATCTAAAATTATGTTTTTATATCCTAGACTCTTATTTAAAAAAAACCTTGCCTCAAGAACTTCTCAAAGGCTGAGAGTCGCGACACTGAACACGCTTTTCTTTTTTTTTTCTTTTTTCATAACCAGATTCGAATTTCTAAATTTTTCACGCTCTCGTGACATGATTAACCTTATTTAGAATGTGATTATAACATCAATGATTGCACGAAAAAAAACCACTCAAACCACAAACATTAAAAGTTCAGTAGATGTTTTACTTATAAATAACAGTTTAATAAAATTTTACTATAAAACTCATCACTTTCACTAATTAAAAACTATTAGTAATTGGGATCACTACTACTATCAGTACCATCAGTGTCATGGGTACGCCACTTGTCCGCTCCGACAGGTTGATATTACTGATGTTATGAAGAAAAATACTGTGTTTTTAACTTATGTAAACACAACAATGATGTGTTTACAATGATTACGTTGATGACAGCTCTCGCCATTGGCAGGGGGCCGTAGACAATGCTCCCGCCTCTCGCCCATCATTCACTAGCGTGTGCACCAGTTTACAAATTCTTTGCCTTAACTTAACGTCTTTAAAAAAATCCTTTAAGCGCGAGGCCCTCGGAAACGCAAGGTCTTGGGCGGCCGCCCCTGTTGCCCCCCCCCTAAGGCTGGCACTGCTGGTTGACTGTTGACAAAGCCAATTATGGTTATGTTTGTTTGCAGAGAACTTAAAATGCACGCGAGCTTTACAAAAAGGAAATAAATAGTTCATAAGACTGATAAATTCATTTATAAATGCTTTAATTATTGGTCATATCATATGGTATATTTTCATTTCAAATCGCTATGTGGAATGGCTGTGAACCATCCCTGGGAACATATGGACTGCCTCTTTCCTATACAAATGTTATTTAAGGAGAGGGGCTTACTTTACACACCCTCTGAATCAGGGCCGGATTTAAGCATAGGCGCCATAGGCCGGCTTAAATCACCAATGCGCCACAATAGGGTCCACGCCACAACAAAATTATATTTTAAATTCAGGAATTAACGTCGTTCTGTACTCAATAAACTTCGACCAAGTATAAAAAGGTAATTTAATTGTTATCACAATTGAATGTTAAACATGAACAGCGTAATTTCAGCACTTAAATTGCAGACAGCTCAAAAATAAATCATCAAGTCCACTGCAGATCAGCTGTTGTGCACGGCACCGCTTCGTCGGCTTCAAGATTCCCGATGTGGGTGTGTGGGTCAAGGTCTGTAGAGGAGAAGGGAAGAGAATCATAGTATTCCTAGGTTATCTCAGTTGAAAATGTAAACAAATTGTGATGCATTTTGAGGACCAGAAACATATAACCTGCAGCTAGGGCAATATTAATCTTGAACAATCAGAGATAGAATAATAATGACACCTCATTTAGACTATGTTTACCCAACAGGCTAACGGAGCTTGCAGAACCGAATATGGGTCTACGACTTACGTCAGACGTTTTGGTTCCACCACATACGGAAGGTATGCAACATGACAGGACAATAATATCCATGGGAGTACTTTCAGTATTTTGATTGGGGAGGTGCAAGATTTTCATACCTCTGCTCTATAGCTTAATTTCAACCGCCCTCCCCTTGAAAATGTGTTAGACACTGAGTTTTGTTCAAGAAACTTTGTTGAAGAGGATTTATCGACAGAGATACAATTGCTGTTCGAAGGCCGCACACAATAACTTGTAACATTGCCAAGCCAAGAGCTGTTTGTTATTCCCATAATATGACCGAGAAATTTCCCAGCCGCTGTAAACCTAAAGCAGGGTGTCGATCAGATTTCACATATTAAATTTCCAATTTTTTTTACTTTTCCAGACTATTAAAAAAAATCCCGACAGAGAAATCAGCAATGTAGCTTTTAAATTGAATACTTGAGCTCTATCTTTGATGTAAGATACAGGCGGCCGTAACGCGACTGACATATTTACCTATCTCAATATGTCAACAGATTTACCGACTGCAATGTGACCGAGAGATTTGCTGACCAAGAAACTCTAGACGAATTTCCGGCTTCAATATGACCGAGAAATTAGCCAGCCGCGGTGTTATGACCAAGAGTTTTGCCTACCACGGTAAAAAAGACCGCGATGTGGCCAACAGATTTGCCATCAGCGGTATAGACGACAGATTTCCCGAACGCAATGTGATCAGTAGATATGACAAAAGAGCAAAAGAATTGTCGGTCACGAAACGACCGAGAAACCTGCCTGGCACCTGATTTATAAACAACAGATTTTGTGGCCATGATATGGTCAATAAATGTGACGGCTACGAAAAGAACGAGAGGCTTGTTTTTGTCGGCCGCAATGCGACAGGAATGTTGGGAAGGACGGAGGACAATGGTTAAAAAGGAGGACATATCCTAAAAAAAACAACGGACGTTTGGCCACTCTGGCTTTGGGGGCCCGCACCACTGAGTGAGCCTAGGGGCCCAAAAGTCCTGAATCCGGCCCCGCTCTGAATAAAGTATAGTGTGCATTTAATAGAGGTCTAAATTGATATAATGCTTCAAAAAATATACTTACATCTCTTTAGAATTACGTTTTAATATGACTGTAACCCACATTAAGATTATTTTTAGTGATGGAAGTAACAGTTGTGATAGGAGGTAACAATTGTGTGAGAGGAGGTAACATCTATGTAGTGGGATGTGACAGAGGTAAACCTTGTGATGCAAGGTAACATATTCTTTTTCATTCATACTAATGAGCTACAGTAGAGCGCCGATTATCCGGACGTCGGTTAACCGAACGCCGTAATAATTCATATTTTGAACACGATTCTCAAGCAGTTCAAATATGCACGCCAAAAAAAAAGTGCCAGGGCTAAAGCAAAAACAAATTTTGGACTTTTTCTCTAAATAAAAAGTATACATTGTACTGTATCTATGTATGATAAATTGTTCATTAAAAATTTATACCCATGTATTCTGATCAATTTCATAATAAAATTACATGAATAATTTTTATTTGATCATTTTTTAGCCTTTTACTAGTAAGAATTACATTACATATATAATTTTTTAATTTTGTCTTTTCATGTTCGATTATCCGAATATTCAGTTATCCGAACACCCCTTGTCCCCAATTAGTTCAGATAATCGGCGCTCTACTATTGACTTTAAGTGCTGGATTCATATAAAATTTAAAGAGCAATCTTGGTTTTTTGCAGTGATATAATTGCATTAGCCAAACTAATTTTTCATATAAATTAGAAGAAAAAACCACGTAAAAAATCCTACTTTTGATTTTCTACACATATAATAGCTGAAAATATAATAGCAACCATAAAATTTGGCTAAAAAAATAAATAATCCAGTATCTTGAATTAGTAGTCCACATCAACGGGTTGCGAAGATAATTGATATTTTTGTTTGGCGTTAAACGCTGAAAGTTTTCCAATGTTATTCTTATTGCAAATATTTAAAAATCGATATCTCTGTCTGCTAATTACTAACCAATTTTGAAAAAAATTTGACACATATTTGTGGGAGAATTAATTGTTAATTGGTTTCCATTATATTATTTTTCTGGTTTTAATTGACTTTAAGGGAGAAAGTATTTGTCTGATTCCTGATACCATTTATTTAACCTTAAATATAAATAGATCATCACTGGTACTGTACTGGTTTAAGTTAGTTAGGTTTGACAAACTATATGCATTGGCTCTATCATTAGTAGAGTAGTTTCTTTGGTAATATATTTTTTTAGGTGGGATTTGGTAGTTGGGTTGCCCCACCCTATAGAAAAGTCCTGTGAGGGTACCAGTAACAGCTACCAGTAAGGAAAGGAATATCCCCTGTGTAATATTCCCTATGCCCTGAGCTTTGAGCAGTTATCAGTAATTATATTAACTGTTATGGTGCTTAAAAAACACACATTTTGTAAATTGAATGATGTTTTTAGCATCCGGGTGCCACAAAATGAAAAGTTACGGTATGATGGTCCCGATCTTAGGTTTCACCATGAGACCTATGGTAATAGGCGTAGCTTATTGGATAAATCCTTTTGAAATAATCCTTTAGAAATTTACAGAATGCAGGTTTAACTTATCGGGTATATTTTAATTTCACTCCTCAGTCATCAAAATCGGTTAATAAAAAATTCACTCTTCATTCAACAAATAAAATTAGTTCTAGCCCAACAAACAAATTTCATGGAGGATTCACAATAAACAAATAATGAAAGGATTTAAAAAAAATAACTTTAGATCATTAAAAAAAGTCGCTGTATTTTTACATGCATTTTTTTAGATTTTGCCTCGGCACCAATTCCTATCATTTTTGTGTGACCAATTTTTTATTTTGACAGAGTACCTGTAGGTCATAGAAATCTATCACGAGACAGTCTCTGTAAAGTCTCCATTGGTTTAAAAAGATATGCCCAAATTAAAATCAATCATTTTACATTCCTTACAGATGTTTGATATTTTTAATATTTTTTTCTCACATCCCCAATCATAATTAAGATATCTAAGTAGTTAGATTTCTTTCTTAAAATGTTCAGTGATATACCAGCTTTTATTTAAGAGTACCTGGTGGACCGAGCCTTGCTCAGTGTTATTTCATGTTTACCAATTCATCCAGTTACTATAAAATATTTCAATGTCATAAAATTGCTAAATAGAAACTTTGTTTATTGCTCCATGAACTCTTCATCCCACTCACTGTATTTTTCCTTGATGGCTGTAGATTGCAAGCAGCTGTTATGATTACTTCATTTGTTAACACTTTCCTTGTTTATTTTCGTTGCTATCGTGGCAACTCATAAGGCCAGTGTTAAAATTGTACAACTTTAAAATTTGTTTTATTACGTTAATAAAAAAATCGATTTTCTCAGACCAAGTAATCTGCATAAAACATGTTTTTGAGTCATAAATTACTTATTTCTAGACTTTGAAGGAAATCCTCGGATCCGTTTTTGAGATAAATGTGCAAGCAAGCATACAAGAAATCACTGCTCATTTAAGATTATAGGATATTAATCATTAAAATCTGACAACTAAGGGATGAACTATAAATAAGGTGACCAGACGTCCTGTTTTGAACGGGACAGTCCCGTTTTTTTGTGACGTGTCCCGTTGTCCCGACGGACTCTCTCATTTGTCCCGTTTTGACGTTTTTGGTAAGAAAAATACTTCAAAAAACGTTTTAATGTAAAAACTCTTAAATAAATTTTTTGGTTCTTTTGTAGTTTCTTAGTAATTTAAAATTAATTGTAAATTAACTAGAGTACCTATTGCATATATTTTTAATCTGAAAGTGTCTAAAAACCCACCAAAATGCTCCTAATTTTTCAAAATTTTCCGAGGGAGGACCTCCGAACCCTCCTCTCTTTGTGGGGGGTATGGAAATACGTTTTGATGTAAAAAACTCTTAAATAAATTTTTTTCGGTTTTTTATAGTTTTCTAGTAACTCAAAATTAATGGAAAAGATTAACTAGAGTCTAGCACATATTTTCAATCTGAAAGAGTTTAAAAACACACCAAAATGCTCCTAATTTTTCAAAAATTTCCAGGGAGGGACCCCCGGACCCTCCTCTATTAGTAGAGGTGTCCCACACCCCCCGGAATTCGGCGTCTCGTTTTGGCTGTTCCAAAATCTGGTCACCTTAACTATAAAGCTCAATGTAATGATGTAAAATTAGTCGGCAGTGTAGCCAACCTATTCAAATTTTCGGTTAAATTTGTCTCAGTTAAAAATTGATGGAGAAAGTGAAATAGGTTTCATCTTGCGATTAAAATTTAAACAGGTTTAGTTTAATCTTAAAATTTAATGAATTTTGGGAAAGCGGCCCTGAGAGATTTCAGATTGACTGTATATCTTATTCCCCCGATTGTTTTGATTGTTTTATCCATTCTAAATTCAAAATGTTTTCCATTGGTTATTCTGCATTCGAAATGGCCACAGGCAACAATTATTTAATTTTGTTTTATCTTTATGGGAAATCAACAAAAGTTATGCATTTTTCTTCAATATACATGTATTTATTGTACAAATAAACTAAATTAAGAGTTTGCAAATAAAAATTTTGCCGTAAAATATTATTTTGGAACAAAATAAACATATGTTATTGACTTATAAAACAGCGTTTGCAAAACGAATGGATTATTTCAAATGAATTCATTCGAATGTTTCATCAAAAACATTCAAAAAGGAACATTTCGAAAATGAAATTCAATCGAAACGCAACCATTCGAAAACCAGAACATCTCGCAATCGCGCATCACTATTTATTATGTTTCCATCAAAATAAGATTGGTTATAATAATAAGAGTTACAAGTTAGGAGGGAGATTCCCCAAACGTGTAATTAGCGGCACAGAGGATGGCGTTGACGTTGGCCACTGCAGGTTCACGGATTGGGTTTACGTAGTTGTATTGTGTTGGCGGCGCGCGGCGGCTGGGACGCTGGGACCGGTCAAGGCCGCGGGAGGCCCGGCCAGGAAGTCACCGTCTCACCGTCTGCCTGCCCGGCCAGATACGATAGCTACTAATTAAACAATTACAGATAAGCCCGTTGTCCCCCCACATCACATCCGCGTCACCATACCACGTGTGGGTGTCAATAATTGTATTCACCGTTCTAATTGATAACCCTTCCATATACGTAGTTGGGCTGCGCACACCTTGAAACTGTAGCTGTTGGCTGGCTACTCATAATCAAAACAAACAGTAATGTAGCCGTGGCATTTTTCGAATAGTGACATTAGAATTTCCATATAATCTAGACCAGCATAACCTTACAGTGAATATTATCAAAGAAAGGCATAAAATAAATTTCTTCCTGTCAATAATTGGTTTTAACTACCAATGGTTTCGGACCTCTTGGGTCGATTTTCAAGTTGACACGAGGTTAAAAAACACATTCCTCTTCAGCTGTAGTTTAATAGACGGGATCACATTTTCACACACGAAGACAAACGGAATAATATGATTTATTAACTCGAGTCGAGTCAACTTGAAAGTGGACCCATGAGGTTCGAAAACCAACGGTCGTTAAAATCAATAACAGAAATAACTTGGTATCAGGTAATTTTATATCTTTCTTTCGTAACACTTAGCAGCATCGTTTTCAAATTAAAATTCTGTATAAAGTACTAGCAGTACCTATTTTATATTGATATTGAAATCGCAATTGGAAAAACAAATTTTCAGTTTTGCGATGATTAAAAATAAAACTACACTTTTGACATAAATTGAGTTTTTTTACTTCTGTTTTATATACCTATTTATTTAAGGGCGAGGACAACAATTCATTGAGAGACCTTCAACAAATTTTGAACATTACCGCCAGCAGTAAATTGTTCTAAAAGCGGACCGACCATTGCCACTTCTGCGCCTTGGCGTTTACATCCGTCTAACCTTTCATTGTGCGGATTTTTAGAGTGATCGCCGAATGACGTATCGCGGTAGTGGACCGGTGCCATGTTTCTCCTGCGGTAACTGAGTCAGTGGAGAGTCGAGAGGCGCACATCCCCACTGACACGTAGCCAACGGCCCGCGGCAGCATGCCGGACACTGGCCCGTGGCCGCTAAATATAGCCCGAGCGTGACGCGTACGTGACGCGCACCACGTGTGGCCTTGGCGCGCCCCGTCTGGCCTTCCACCCATCCACCGCCATTCATATACCGTCCTGACATGTGCCTCCGACCAACAATAACGTTAGTTAACGTGGCGTTATCTTGGTGTTTATTTTCATAGCTTCGTCGCAGTAGCAGTAGCCATCGAGCCTTCCCGCAGCATGTTTTGTAAACATGAGTATGTAAACAGGACAGTGATAGCGTCGTGGGCGAACACCGACAACACCCTAAAATTCTAAAATGTTGTTCCTGATGCATGTGTTGAAAATATCCACACCTGTTCATATATTAAGTCTGTTATATTAAATAAATACAATTTATGTTTTGAGCGTAAAAAAATTAATTTGCAACAGCTGGTCTTTCTTCTGCATTGTGAAGAACCTACACATAGACATGTAAATCTGTCACGTGCCCCCCCCCCCCAACATAAAAAAGTTTATTTTTGTAGCCGCCGACCAACAATCGAAATAAATAAAAGAATTATTTTCTACTATTTCCTAAAATCGTTCCTTTACTCTCAAGTCATTTGTTTTCAAGTAATTTGTATATTTTTACCATTTTCACCATATTAATTGAGGAGGTCTATGTAAAAAGGGCGTATGCCGGTATACGCCCTTTTTGTGGAGATGGCGTTTTCAGAGGCCTTGTGTTTTAATTTATAAGTCTGTGAAATTTCATGTTTGTATCTCTTTGTTTCACCTTCTACTGTCTGATTGTATTAGCTGATGCGTCTGAAAACGCCATCTCCAAAAAAAGGGCGTATACCGGCATACGCCCTTTTTACATAGACCTCCTCAATGTATGTAATTATTTTATATCATTGGCCATATCAAATAATAAATTTGCAAAAAATGTTCTAAATGTGTTTTTTCCTTGTAGTTATACCCAATAGATTCGGTTATGTCTATGTAAAAAGGGCTTGTAAAAACATGTCTATGTAAAAAGGGCGTATGAAAAACATGTCTATGTAAAAAGGGCGTATAAAAACATGGCGGTAAGCCATCTCCTGAAAAAGGGCATATGTAAGGATTTTTTGCGAAAGGAATTTCTTTAATATTTTTAAATAAATACTCCTACTAGTAAATATAAAACGAATCACCAATTATTGAATATTATTAAATTAAAAATAGTTGAAGTTGCCTAGGTTTCAGGTTAAAAGATACACTTGAGTGAAGTTTTGCACACTCCATATCTCAATTTGTTGGTTTTCAATCATCAGCCCTTTTTACATAGACCTCCTCAATTGTTGACATTGACTTTACTTTTAGCGAATTTCCCCTATAGGGAAGAAGCTATTACCGTAGGTCTCATGGTAAGACCTAAGCCCAAGACCATGATAACTTTTCGTTTTGGGGCCACCAGAAGCAAAAAACACCATTTGTTCGAATTTTTATATATATATCTATATATCTATCTATCTATCTATATATATATATGTGTCTGTCAGCACGATAGCGGCCGTAAATATGGTCCGATCTTAATGAAATTTGGTACAGACATGTAAAGTGGTAATCCTTCGGACGAGTTTGTGAACCAGCCCGATCGGACCACCGGAAGGGGGGGTAAAGGGGGATAAACCCCCCAAAAATGGGGTTTTTGAGCTTTTCACATAGAAAAATAAAATTTATCAAATTTTTGTTGGCACCATTGAATTCAGCTCAAAAAAACAAACAATTTAGTATTTTGAATCACTGCTCTGTGTCCATTGGTTACCGAGATATTGAAAGTGGTAAACATAGTACGTTGTCTCAATGTTAACCTTATGGGAAATAAGTAAAATTCTATATCTCGCTTATTTCTCAACATATCTTGATAAAACTTGGTAAATAGCTTCTTCTAGTTCAGATATACTAAATATTGAATTGAAACCTCCCAGTTTTATTATACCCGTAGCAGCAAACCTGCATACTCATTCCCCATGTTATTCTTATGGAGCTTACCAAAACATGTCAAATCTCGCTATGTTGGATTGAAATATGTTGCTTTGCATTTGAAATTCGCTGAGTATGCAGGTCTGCTGCAACGGGGGTATTATATTTAATCATTATTGCATTCATTTGATATGAGATTAATCATTTGGCTAAACAAAGAGGTTGGAAAAAGCGTTATACATTGGTTGGGAATGTGCGGTCTTTTTATTCTTTGTCTGGGCGAAGGCTGGTCACCCTGTGCAATGTGTACATTTAACTCTCTTATCCACTCACCTACCAAAACACCACCCGTCGTCGTTGTCGAGCCAACTTCTGCAGTGAGCTCACGACTCACAGTGGAGTATTTGGCTTGTAAAACCGGTCAAAAATCCAATTTTGAAACTGCGAAAAACCCCCAATTTATGGCTGTTTTCTATAGATAAGAAACCAGGCTTTCCGGGACTACAGACTGATAACACCAAGCACCACCCGTAGCCAGTGTACTATCAATGCAATCCTGCTTGGTCGCTAAAGTTCATCCTGTTAAGCTTATTCAAAATAATTTTTAATAATTTGAGTTTTGACAATATATACGATTGAACCCTACATAAAATGGACAAATCAAGTAAGTATAATCTGTATAATATGTTTTGGCCATTTTATAGCAATTTCTACAGTGTTCAACTGACATGAGAGGTGAAATATTTACTAACATTAATTAATTGCCATACTCGCAATCTTTGAAAAGCTTTTTCTTAATGAGTTATCCAGAGTTATCCTATAATTTATTTGTCATTTTATAGCTAAAAGAGTCCTTTATCATCTCTTGTGATAAAACCTTCCGCGTCGTTCCTCCATTTCATTTTTTTAAACTTTAAGTTAGCTATTAATATTTTAGCAAAATGCTTAATGTTTGCTGAAGATATGTGTTTTGGGCAGTAAATTCACTTGAAACCAACTAATAATGGTCGAACAAAATAAATATAATCTATTCAATCTATTTTGGCCATTTTATAGCAATTTCTACAGTGTTCAACTGACATGAGAGGTGAAATAATATTTACTAACATTAATTAATTGGCATACTCAAAATCTTTGAAAAGCTTTTTCATAATGAGTTATCCAGAGTTATCCTATAATTTATATGTCATTTTATAGCTAAAAGAGTCCTTTATCGTCTCTTTTAATAAAACCTTCCGCGTCGTTCCGCCATTTCATTTTTTTAAACTTTAATTTAGCTATTAATATTTTAGCAAAATGCTTAATTTTTGCTGAAGATATGTGTTTTGGGCAGTGCATTCACTTGAAACCAACTAATAACGGTCAAACAAAATACAGATAATCTATTCAATCTATTTTGGCCATTTTATTGCAATCTCAAAATGAAAAATGAAATAATTGACATGAATTTATTAGCATATAGAATATCTCTGAAATTATTTTTCTTTATGGGTTCTCCGAGTTCCTCTATGATTTATTGGTAATTTCAAAGGTAAAAGAGTCCTTTATCATCTTTTATAATCAACCTTTCCGTTTCCTTCCGCCATTTCGATTTTTTCGACTTCACGTTAGCTATTAATATTTTACCAAACTGCTAAGTTTACAATGATTTTTTTTCAGTACCACGGTAACCTAAACGAAAAATTTGAGTTCCTCGAGACTCAATTAGCAAACATGATGTGATGTCCGCGTCAGAAATAACGAGTATAAAGCATTATTTTAAAATGTTCAAGTTTAATTTCAAACAAAAATTGACTGAGGCAAAATGATAATGAGGCAAAACAAAAATTGACTACAACCAGGCCGTTTTTTTAAAAATAATCAAGATTGGCGACTGAAAATAAAAAATTACCAGATCGGACCCAAAATTCTCAGCCAAGGTCTAGATGACCTTCAAAGGACTTCGACGATCTAAGCGATCGTAGTAAAAGACACATGACTCAGCTTTATATGTAACCCCACATTAGGGTCATTAACCCCTCCCCACAAATAGGATGGTGCTCCGTTTTTTTTGTTCGACTTACTTACCCAAGAGATCATAAAATAGAATTTTCATACCAAATTTAGATCATATCGGGCGAAAATTGCGACCAGCAGAGTGTCAGAATATATTTTTATACATATTAATACATATGTATCCTTATTATTTATACATATATACATTATATAGTTTTCATGCATCTGTTTTGGCTCCTGGGGACCCCCAAATAAAAGGTTATTACGATCCTGTGCTTCAGTGACAGCATGCGGGTCATGTCAATAGCTCACTATTTAATAGGAAATTCGCTTAAAAAATAACAATAGAAAAAAATTATGTACGGGCAGGTAAGCAACTAAAAGGGCAATTACGCCTTTTATTTAGATTATTAAAACCAGAGTCCGTCCTAAGAAACAATTTGTTGTATGTATACTACATTCAAAAACGTTGCATTACTTTTGTCCGGTTTTATAGGTCAAATACTCCACTGTGCGACTGTGGGAATGAGATTTGAAGGCGCCAGGCAACAGCCAATGATTTATTTCAATGGAATTTTTATTTTTGGTCAGAAAATTTTTGATTATGACCACATTTTAGAAAAATAGTTGAAATATAACATATATTGTTTTGATAACTCTACGACAAGTCGTCAAAGAGAAAATCAAGGTTGAAGATAATAAAAATTTGGCGCAGCACTCAGGATAGGCCAGACGTCGCTGCGTGCCACAATCATTAGGATAACTATTTGATTAAGCGTTATGTTCCCCTTTATCAACCATTTCTCCTGTTTTTATATTTATTTTTCTAGATAATTTTAATATTTCCGTTCATAGTTTTACGTTTTTAATATATTATTTGTACTATTACTATAGGCCTAAGGCCCCAAAATGGCCAATACTTAGGTTGTATCAGATTCCACTTCAACTTATTAATTATCAGACATTAAAGTTTCTTTTTCAGGTCAGAGGACAATTTTTAATCCTGGATATTTTTATTTCCTTTTTACTAAGATCGCCCAATAATTCTTACTTGAAATTGATTTACTAGTAATAATTGAAATACACCTCTGTTTTGACAATAACAGTCTTTATTATATGTAAATTCGTTCTAATTCAACAATCGGGATTAAGAAATTATTCAGTTTTGAAAAGACATTTTTCAGCGTTAAAATTGGGAGCCTTTTATAATTCTTCAACCTGCAAGATGTTTGTTTTGGTGGCGTTTTCCAGCGCTTGTGAAATCTTTTCAAATTATTCAAAGTGCACTCCAGGTGTTTTGTCAGCGTTGTGTTCAAATTGCAAAAAGTATGTTTTTATTGTAAATTATCAGGGCCCAGGCAGCCTTATAGAATTCCTAAAAAGTAGGTGTAATTTGTTTTCCTGACTAGTGACATAACATGATTATTTAGCATGTCATTAGCTTTTATACTAAACAATATCTTTGCACAAGGTTGACACAGGAACTCTTTTGGGCCTCAGGGGAAAAACAAATTAAGTTTCGACGAAATTCATGGCCTAAAAATCTTCTCCAAGAAATGTTACATAGTATATACCAAGTTTCATGGCCCAAACCCCCAAATGGCCCAAAGGTGCCCGAGTCCATAAACTTCAAATATATATCCTCAAGTTATGATGGTCTCTGGTAAGACATCTTCTTCCTGGGGAAATTAGCTATAAACAAACTTCGGTTTAGGCCATTGAATTCAACTTGGAGAACAAATAATTTAATATCTTGGATCATTGCTCCATGTGTTTTGGGTTCCGGAATACTGGGAGTAATAAACACCATATGTTGTCCTTATAGGAAGTAAATATAATTTTATATCTCACTTATTTCTCAACATTTTTGTTGAAAACTTGGTATCAACTTGGTAGTGCTTTGTGTGGCTTCATATTATATGTTTGATATCTATTGGATAGTGGCTTAAATACCCCAATCATATATTTCTGTGGCAGCAAAGCTAAATACCCACTTCCCATGTTATTCTCAAGGAAGAAACTATTACATGCTCATTTTTCGTTTTGATTTTACTCGATTTGAGACTCCAGTTAAATGATCTACTTACGCTTATAAAATTCGATGAGTATACAGGTCTACTCCGACAG
Source organism: Flexamia atlantica (assembly GCA_035578135.1). NCBI lineage: Eukaryota > Metazoa > Arthropoda > Insecta > Hemiptera > Cicadellidae > Flexamia > Flexamia atlantica. The sequence goes on along the minus strand of JAQJVK010000001.1, from coordinate 128,397,729 downwards.
TGGTATTTTTTAAATGACTGTACTTTAGAGATTAAAGTTTACATAATACTGACCTTGTTTGGGCTTTGCCTGTTGCGGTAGTAAATTCTGAGTTTTATTTTAATTTTAAGTATTCATCCATAATTTGTTGTCTTTACATCTTGCACGAATATGCACTTTGTATATATATATTCTTTTGTACCTTTTCAGTAAATAATATAGTCATCTAAAATTTTATATCGTGGGCATCAAATTTTAGACAAACTCAAATGTTGTCGTGATGTCTATGTCAAATAAACTTGCTTGGAACGGGGCTTGTCATTGGCACATAGGAATGGGACCATGTTATGTGCCAAGCAACTGTGTTCCGGCAAAGAAAATACTTATTGTTTTGCTCTTGTCTGCAGTCCTACTTTAGCTGATCTTTTGTAGAACAATGGCTACACAAATAAACAGGCATCAGATGTACATTACCTTCCTTGGTAGGCCTATACCGTCAGACAGTTAGCGAATGGTCAAGATGACCATATACCCTGTTTTTTAGGAACACGTCCTGTTGTTCCAACAAATACTCGAGATGCCCATTTGTCCTGTTTATGGATTCAAAAGCTTGGTTCCCTAAACATTTACCACATATCTCGAGTTTCTGACATGTAAAACACAATTATGGTGACATATTATTAATTTTACTGGTTTTTGAGAAATCTTGATATTTATTGGCAAATCGAACTATGACTGAATTGCTTTAGATTATTGCTTTTCATCGATTTACAATGATATTTTTCAAAGGCCACTGTATAGAGTAAACTGAAATTGGATTTTATTTACTTTCAAAAATTATTTTTAGTTTAGAGGTGCGTTGTTTAGTAAGGAGGGGGTGCCAAGCAATTATCTCGCGGTGAAAACTCTTGAGTTTGCCTCAATAATTAAGAAACCACACCATATAAAATTTCCATAACATAACCTAAAACAACAAAATCAACCATAATATAACATGACACACATAATGATTCATCAGGTACTGTATATGACAGGAATTTGATTTAACTGTCTCAACAACTCGTATTTGAGCACAGAACAGTGTCACCTTTTAAATTATGCGTTGTAATTTTTAATCATCCAATATTTGCACAGAGTCGTGGGTGGAGTACTCGGGCCAGACGACGCCGGTGGAGCGGGTGCTGAGCCCGGTGAACACCGGCCACTCAAGCCCCGAGAGGATGATCCCTCTGCCCTTCGCCTCGGGTGAGGAGTACCTGCGGCTGCTGCACGAGGCCCAGCGCGAGAGCTACAGCGGCTCCTACGTCAGCTCCAAGAACGGCAGGTGAGTCACCAGCTGCAAGTAGATAATCAAGAGGAAAGTGAAGTATGTGTTGCTGAACTTGTTAACTTTGATTGCTAACAATCTTTGATTGTGGTTAGGACAAGTCAGTGAACTTTTAAACTGTTTGAAAGATGACACAAACATGACATATAACAATCAGGCACAGTTGTGCCTACAACTATTACAGGTTTGTTTAGTTTGTTTAGCAATTCAACACCACCAAGTTCACCTTAGATTAGTCCCGATGATTTGGACAGAATGAGAAATAGATGTGAAACAGAACGGTGAAAATGTGGATTTTCTGACAAGCACTGTAGCATTTTCAAACTCTCGGTGTCAGCAGAAATGTTAATGTGCAATCATTGTTCTATCTAAATCATAATACTAGTGTGGCACTAAACCCAAAGCTTTATAAATGTTTGATCTCGGAAATTCAACAGTCTAATGTCAAATTTGATGATCATTGACTTGATGTGTGACAGCAAGATTTGCTCTACTTTTACCAAAGACAATATCTGCCACTATACCGCTGCGACATTGCCTGGTAAACAAATTTTGTGTCCTGCATTTGTATGTTTATTGAAACGTATGAACCGCCTAATTAAAAGCTAATTTGGATATGAATGAAGAATGAGAGTTGTTTTGTTAACCACCTATTAACATAAAACTAAATACCCCCATCGCAGCAAACCTGCGTACTCAGCGAATTTCCAATTACAAAATATCCAGTAAATAATCCATTATTACAAAAAAAACAAGAGATACATTTATATATTAAAATTATAGCTATTATAGTGTGTTTTACAAAACCTTTGTACAAAAAAAAATTGGTAAATGACTAAGATGAAAAAAACACAAAGATTTCATATAATGAAATAGGCAAGAATGTTTATTTTTTAAATTATATTAACATAAAATTGTTTAAAAACCAAAATTCTATTTCCCATATAAGCCCATGTTAAATTTTGAAACAAATTGTGATTTTTGCAGGTAAAAATGCGTTTTAACAATAAACTCACTTCATATCCAGAAAGTAAACATAAAAAGCTGTAAATTAATATAAATATTAATATGATTGCTAAGGTTACCCTGAACGGATATTTTTTGTCCATTCTGTTCTGTTAAAACGACGGTAATAGCTTATTTCTAAGGAAATTCGCTAATAACTTAGAGACCAATGGACCTAGAGCAATGATTGAAGCTACCAAATTGTTTGTTTTTTGAGCTGAATCCAAAGGTGAAAACTATAATTTTTTAACTTTGATTTTTCAATTTGAAAATCTCAAAAAACCCATTTTTTGGTTGACACAGGGGCCTTACAGAGGTATTTTCGCTTATATCTCGGAGACCAATGGACTTAGAGGAATGATTTAAGATACCAAATTGTTTGTTTTTTCGAGATAAATCCAATGGTGCAAACAATAATTGGATAAATATAATTTTTCAATTTGAAAAACTCAAAAAACCCTTTTTTGGGGGGTAAAATGGAGCCTTTACCCCACTTAGGATATGTCGATCTGGCTGGTTTACGAACTCGCCCAAGAGAATCTAGTTTTGCATGTCTGTACCAAATTTTGTTGCGATCGGAGGATATTTACGAGAGTTATCGTGCTTACAGACACTCAAAAAATGAAAATTCTATTTCCCATTTAAGCCCATGTTAAATTTTGAAACAAATCGTGATTTTTGCAGGTAAAAATGCGTTTTAACAATAAACTCACTTCATATCCAGAAAGTAGACATAAAAAGCTGTCAATTAATATAAATATTAATATGATTGCTGAGGTTACTCTGAACGGATATTTTTTGTCAATTCTGTTCTGTTAACCCGCGAGAACTGACTTACCTGTCTATAAGACCGGGTTAGTAGTTTTTTCGATAAAAATTATATTTTTTGGGTGTCGGCAGGGCTGGCCGTCACTATACCTTTTGTATGTATTTCTAGGAACATCATGACTCACTTCCCGTCATTCTCTAACCCTTACAGTCAGTTCAATGAAAGTTTCTTTAGAGGTCTGGTATTTTTGACTGTGTGTCACGTAAGGCTTCATGTTACATATAAATATTTTTTGTGCATATTTCTTACATAACATATTCAAAACACTAATGTACAATACTTCTGTGGAGTTTTTGTCAGTATAAACACATTGTTTTACAACATACGGACGTTTTTAAGGCAATAACAATAACTAGATAACACGTAGCTCGAAATCGAGCAAAAATCATGTGGTAAAATAATGAAGAATAATCAGCCTACTTATACACTTTTAAAGTTTAATCAAAGGGCTAACTTCATTAACAATATTATGACTTAACTACTGAAACTATTAAAAGTTAATTTGATCTACCGCAGGAGTTTCTGGTAAAAGTAAATGATTTTTTAGGGAACACCTTCATTTCCCCATGTCCTCTTTTTTCTTAAATGTATATTTTAACACCGGCAAAAGATCACGCTCTGCTTACAGCATCATGTAGCTGACCAAGAGCAAACACTGGTGCCGTGAGCAATGACTTATTTGTTTAGGGATTGCCGCTGCAGTATATTGATAATTATCGCCAAAACAGATACTGTAGGGAACGGCTGTCTTTACAGGCAACCTTTCCTTTGTGGCAAAAACGCGTAAATGACGCATTATCTCTACCAGTCTTTTCATTCTTGAAATGCAACCCACCGCAATGAAAACATTTTTAGTTTATTGGTCTGAGGTTGGAAGGAGCATAAAATGTTACTTCGGGAAGGTGATTTGCTCAGGTTAATATAACTTCAAAAAACACTATGAGATATCGTAAACTACATCGTAAAACTGGTAAATGCAATGTTTAAGAGCTTTAAAAACTTCAAAACATAACCTAAATTACATAATAAATAAATAAAAAGAAAAACTGTTGAAAACAAAGCCAAACCAGCTGTAAATATAAAAACTGCTCTTTTCGATAAATTAATTATAATTGCTGCAATCTGTGGTTTATTTCAGAGCTTGGTCATATGTTCAGTTTGAAACAAAGTGAACTGAGCTTGCTCGAATGTCGATGAATAGCGCCACTGTTCCGAAACTTCAGCCCTTTACTGTACTTTAGTGAAGCCCTTTTTTAAAATTCTGAGACTTGTTGACAAATCTACATAAAAATCCCTTTAATTTGACACCTCAAACGTTAAAATCCGCCCAGCCGTTATTGCGGTTGGACTGTGAAAAGAAAACCACTTGCGTATTAATATATAGATTACTGAAGTACCTACTGCAATTCAAAATATGTTATTTTAATATTATATTAAAAATTTGTATGAACAAATATTCTATATAAAGTAGTCACAAAAATAATGTAAAAGACTTCAGTGTAGTTTTTGTGCAAATAAACTCATAACTTTTCAATATACTAACTTTTATATATAACCTGGTCTAAAAGACCGTGAGTCAGTCATCGCGTTTTCAAATTGAAGTCAGTTCTGCCGGGTTAAAACGATGGTAATAGCTTATTTCTAAGGAAATTCGCTAAAACATAAAGCATACTCGTGTTATCAGTGTTGAAAGACACAAAAACCAAGCAATGAATCTCTGTAATGGCAAACTTTATATACATATCTGAACATTAAGTATCCCACTTTAACCGGAACCAGTGGCTCAATTCAAACAAGACTCCTAAAAAACTGAATTGGCCACTGTACAAAACAAATGAGAGCCTGCTCAGTACTTGGTAAAGTTATTCTGTAAACTGTGTAAACTATGATAAAGTTATTACAGTACACCTCGGATTATCCGGACCCCACATTATCCGGATCCCGGATTATCCGGACCGGTCCATCCAAGAAATTGAAGAATTAAAATCACGGTAAAAACATGATTTTAGCGAGTTTGCGGGGGAAAGCGCCTACTAAAACTAAAATGCATACATAATAGATCACTGTACGCATTTGGAATCACAATAATTGAAGGAATCACATTGCACAAACGGTTCATTACAGCATTTTCGTGAACATAGTTTTCTGGATTGCTACTTGGCACGCATTAATAATAACATAAATAAAAAATAATAACAGCGCGCTGTTAATACAGTTTTTTTTTTTTTTTTTTTTTTTTTGGGTAGGAGGTGGAATGCATTTACGCACACTGAGGGGCTCATTGTCCCCTCAGTAGTGTCGGTCTCCCACGAGCTCGATGTCCCGTGAACTACCGACTAAACCACCTCCCTCGGCACCGAGGACACTAGCCTGAAACTGTTTCACACATTACTTCGGGCTAGGCCTTTGATATTACGCCACTAGGGCAACCTCCTTGGGGAAAAGCTGAGGATTAAGGCCGATCGAGGTCGACCTTTTTCGCCCGAAGAATGGCCTGGACGTAGTGCTGGACAAGGTTCCAGTTGCCCTCTCCCTGGAGCATAGCTCCGACAATGTTGTTTGGGCTGACGACCACGCCGATCTCAGATGAAAGCGAGGCTCGGCGGACGTGCCAACGGTCGCACTGAAAGAAAGTGTGCTCGGACGTGTCTGGGATGCCGGGGCAATACAGACAGTCCGGGCTGGCGACTTTGCCCATCTGGTGCAGATAGGCTCGGAAGTACACGTGCCCAGAAAGAAACTGGGTCACGTAGTAATCGACCTCGCCGTGCTGCCGTTCCACCCATGGTCGGACGGAAGGTATGAGCTGGAAGGTCCAACGTCCCCTCAGCTCGGCTTCCCAGTCGCGCTGCCAAGAGTCGAAGCTGCGATCGCGCTCTTCCCTGGCAGCTGTTTCCCGGCCCACTTCAGGCCTCCTCCGGTAAATCGCCTGCCTCTCCCTCGCGAGGAAGAGGACGGGAATGACTCCGGCGATCACCATCACAGCAGGCTCGGAGACTGTGCGGTAGGCCGAAGCGACCCGCAGAGCTCCTCGGCGCTGGACTCGGGCAAGCCGGTCTCGGAAGACTCGCTTCTCGAGTGCGTGAGCCCATACCTCCACCCCGTACAGCAAGACTGACTGGACGGCAGTCATGAGCAAGCGGCGCTTGAAGGAGCGAGGACCGCCGACATTGGGCATAAGCCTACCAAGGGCAGCGACACCCTTAGCGGCTTTGTCGGCGGCGCGCTGGATCTGCTCGCCGAAAGACAGTCTGCTATCGACCATGACTCCCAGGTACTTTGCAGCAGGCTTAGTCTCGAGTGTGACGTCACCTATCTGCACCGGGAACAACTCCTGTTGCTGTTAATACAGTAGAGCGCCGATTATCCGAACTAATTGGGGACAAGGGGTGTTCGGATAACTGAATATTCGGATAGATTAAATAACATTTTTAGTTATGTTATTTAATCTTAATAAATTAAATAATTTAATTTGGCGTTTTATTCCAAACTTAAACCGTAAGTACGGTAAAGTTAACATTGTATTCGTACGATTCATTCAATCAATGAACGCGGCAAGCCGCTTTCCATAGCCGGTATACCTGAGCGTGAGCCATACCCACCGACCCCCCCCCCATTATTCGTACAATTAATAATGAAGTCAAGATATAAAATTTGTTTTAAAATTAATCCTCCGTAAAATTTAAAAGATTAATATTTTGTACAGTCTTGATCCACCAATTTTTTCAGCATCAATTTATCAGGGGCTAAGGTACGCAATCTCTGTTTAGGCGATATTGTAATGACCTCGGATTATCCGGATTTTTTCTTATCCGGATCGGTGTTCCGCCACATTAATCCGGATAATCCGAGGTGTACTGTATCAACAACTGAAATCACACATCTTTTTGCAAGGCTTTAGAAAAAAATTCTGAGTAGACGGCAGTAGAGAGTAGGGAATATTGAAGTGATGAGAACGTAAATCTCATTATTCCTAGATAAAGGCGGTTAACAAACTGCTCCAAAAACTGGGTAGGATAAAATATTTTTATCCTGCTGAGCTGACCTGATCGGAGCTTTTGAGCTCCGTTTTTGTTTGTGAACTTTGCACAGTCACACAAAGTTTTAAGTCTACTTATCAAGTTTTTAAGAGTTTTAAAAGGTTAAGCTGTACACACAACCTTAATGAGGCAGGGACTCTCTCAGGAATGTCTTCTCTAAACATCAAAAAACGTCACTACCATTGATAAAAATCATATGGAAAAAATCATATTGAGTGGAAAAATATTTTCATAGCATCCGAAAAAACTGCTTTTCATAGAAATAACCCTTTTAAGGCCGATGGCCATAATAGGCCCCCGTGGTAAAAAGTACGTTCAAGGCCGGCGGCCTTAATAGGCCCCTGTGGCAAAAACTACGTTTGCGGCCGACGGCCGTATAGGCACCCGTCCACTTTTCTCCGTTTACTGGCTGGTTGTGTTTTCCAAAGGCCACTAAACTTGATATTCCCTCGTAGAGGGACATCTGGGCTTCATGAATAATGGCAAATACTGCCGTTTTAGCTTAAATTTCCTAGTTGTCTGTATAGATTTTCATGTCATGATCGTCTGCTGGCCATGTGATGATTTTGTTGCTGTTTAATTTTTGTGATTCTTTGGTTATGTGATGAGGTTATTGTTTTAATCGATCAAATATAGCTTATTAAATGAGTTGTGTGTGCTTGACTTGTGTTTTCAATGAAGAATGAGCAAAAGAAGTCGAGATAAATGACCTGTAAGTGAAATCACTCTCCTGTATGCAATTAACATGGTGTATGCCATTTAGGCCTAAAACAACGAAGTGTCAATTTTTACCTTATCCCTTATAGTTCTGTTATTAATTAAGGAAGGTACTTCAAAATTGGCATACTTCCTGTAAATAAGTTTTACTTTATAGATATAAATGGTTTTTGGATGTAAAACAAAGTTATCTATTTTTTATATGCCGTCAAAGTGGAAAAATATAAATTAGCTCATTAACATTTTTACTTTCTCCCCCCTATACAATGTATATGGAAAAAGTATTGTTTTCGTCAAAATTTTCGAATTTGAGTTGTTAGTGGATATATTCGTTTTAGTGCTCCCTGAATCCAAAAAAGTGGTTTTTGGCGTGGTGTCTGTCTGTCTGTGTGTGTGTGTGTGGATGTATGTGTGTGTGGATGTATACAAAGCTAGAGACGACGCCAGTGGACCGATTTCCATGAAATTTGGCATATAGGTATAAAGCCGTGGTATCTCCAGGCGTATTTTTCGTTTTTTTGAATTTTTGATTTTTAAGGGTATTTACCCCATAAAAACCCATAAAAAATGACAAAAATCCAAATTTCTCAAAAACGGCTCTGACAATTTTGATAAAAATTTCATGGTTTTTAGTGCTTAGGATGACAAGCAAAATGATACCACCCGCATGTCTGTAAAAATTCAGGTTCAGAAATTATGGGGGTTTAAGTGTTAAAAAATTCATACTTTTCAAATTTCACAAAAACTGTAACGTTTAAAGAAAATATACTTGCAACCATTAAATTTGGCTTGAAAAACTAAATAACCTAGTATTTTGAATCATTAGTTTACGTCAACTGGTTGCGGAGATAATTGATATTTTAGTTTGGCGGTAAACGCAGTACGTTGTCCAATGTTATTCTTATGGTAAATATTTAAAAACCGATATCTCCGTTATTTACTAACCGATTTTGATAACATTTGGTATATATTTGTGTGATAATTAATTGTTAATTTGTTTTATTTCACTAAATATGTTTTCTGGTTTTAAATGACTTGAAGGGAGAAAGTATGTGTCAGATTCCTGATATCGTTTATTTTATATATATCCGTAAACAAAATTTCTTTCTGATAATTTCATAATTTATTCTAGGTTATTTTAAAGCCCATTTAATTAGGAACAATTTAAAAAAAGAATTATGAATATCTGACAAAAATTGTGGAAATTATAGCCCTTTAACTAAAACTACGCACAGCACATAAGAAATGGCTTGGCCTTTATCGCAAGTACCACAATTTGGGAGCTGGCCTTTTTCGCAAGAACCACAGTTTGGGAGCTGGCCTTAAAAGGGATAAAGATCAATAATCAGCAGTTTGTTGACGGTTTTGTAGAAAAAACTATGAGTTGTTCAAACAATCAAAGTTGTCCAAATGATCATTGTGACAAATAAATATGTTCCGAAGAACTTATAGTACAGTGCAATTAGCTCAAAAACAGGCCTTAGGTCAACATTCTAAAACACAGAAGAAATTTGCCTGTAATATGTGCAGGACACCCCCCTTGCTTTGGAAACAAAAGTCCCAAAAAATCCCGTTTTAGAAACAAAAGTCCCAAAAAATCCCGTGACGGGTTTTCCGCCATCTTGAAAAAACCTCCGCCATATTGAATTTTTGTAAGCTTCTACTAAAACTACAATAACGACTAAACCAAATGACTCGGAATATTGAATTTGATTTCATTTTGTTCAAAAATAAATTTTCTGCAAGAAAAGTATAGTTGTTGTGGTAATTTATTAGTATAAAGCATAGTTTAGACGTGATAAAGTGAAAAACGTTATAGTTTTTTTCTGAAAAATCAAGTACACTTTTTTAAACTTGCTTCATTTTCTAAAGTATAACACTTATAAATACTCAACTTTCACCGACTAAAAATATCACAATAAAATTCTGAACAAAATTTACTTCTGTTCAGTACTAAATTGGTTCTCTAAAGCTACTCCGGGGACAAAATAAAAATGAAGTTTAAATGCGAGCGGCCGGTGTTACGTCGGTTATTGGATTTGCGTAAGCTTCCAGTAAAACTACAATAAAATCAAAACTAAATGATCCAGAGTATTGAATTTGATTTAATCTTGTTTGAAAATAAATTTTCTACAAGAAAAGCATAGTTTTGTGGTAATTTATTGTTATAAAGCATAGTTTAGACGCGATAAAATGGAAAATGTTAGAGTTTTTTCGGGAAAATCAAGTAAACTCTTATAAACTTGCCCCATTTTTAAATTTTCAACATTTATTATTACTTAACTTTCAACGATTAAAAAAACGCAATACAATTTTGAACAAAATTTACTACTGTTCAGTATTAAATTGGTTCTCTAAACCTACTCCGGGGACAAAAGAAAAATGAAGTTTAAATGCGAGCGGCCGGTGTTGCGTCGGTTATTGGATTTGTGTAAGCTTCTAGTAATACTACAATAAAGTCAAAACTAAATGACCCAGAGTATTGAATTTGATATCATGTTGTTCAAAAATAAATTTTCTATAAGAAAAGTATAGATTTTATGGTAATTTAATGGTATAAAGCTACTCTGGGGACAAAAGACGTGATCAAGTGAAAAAAGTTAGTTTTTTTTTTATTAAAGTACACTCTTATGGATTTTGCATATTTTTAAATGTATAACATTTATTAGTACTTAACTCTCACCGATTAAAAATTCAGCAATCAAATTAATTATTATTAACATCAAATTATTAAAAATATCGCCTACATGAAAGCTTCAATTTTAGTCCAGGCAATAAAAAGTTATAGAGGGAAATTTTTTGAACACAATTTTTGACTTTGCAGCTTTGTTTGGACTAGTTAGGAGGTGAATATATCAAAAGTCCCCGTCCGTAGCCCTTGAGCGAGGGGAGGGAGGAGGGTCTGAAGGTACCATTTTTTGTTTTTGCTAAATTTTTGAAAACTATCAACTTTTAGTACTCCCTATTAAATGGAAAAATTAAAGAAAATTAATCTTCTGAAAGAAAAGTATAGGCCTATGTCTATTTTGGTCCAACCATTTACAAGGTAATTACTAATTTTATTAATATTTATCCAAATATCCCTTCCATAAGAAATACATGTAAAGTGTGTAACATACATGGCCCAATAGGGCAACGCTTTTTCACCTAAAGGAAAGTGAACAACACTCAGGAAATCAGTGGCGGCTCGTGAGTTTATTTATGTACTGGGGGTTCTCAGTTAAAAAATATACACATGATATCAATGTATTATACTGGAGTTATTGTCTAAAAATAGTCGGTATATGAGTACGTTACGCACTTAAAAAACCAATGCGCCTGCATTTCTTGAGATACCTGTTGTTATACACGAGTGTAATGCTTAAAGTATTAAATTTAATAAGGCACCACCCTCCCTTTGACGATTATGAATTGTATTTTGCTACTATTACACATTAATATGATATTAACCCAAAATTAAACATTAGATAATTGAAGGGGTCCCCCGTAAAACGTTCTAAGCGACAAAATTTCAAAATCGCAGATATTTAGTGAAAAAGGTTCTCTAGGACACGAGCTACACCGTGGTATATTTTGTTTTGAAGATATTTGAGTTGGCAGCCCTGATTTCATCTGTCAAAGTTGGCGTGCTTCGCGGGACTGCACGGACTTTCTGGGGAAAAACGTTCTATTCGCCGAAAGATAAACTCCCCACCGCTCGTTGCGTTGTCGCCCAGCGACCAAAATCGTGTAAATAAAAATAAAACAGGTGAAGTAAATATTAGAAAGTGGAAGGATAAAACCAGGAAGGAATAAAAAAAAGCTGGATTACCCTATATTTCAAAAACTAAGCAGGAAAATTAGCCCAAAAGAAGTGAAGTAGAATAACGTTTTAGGTGCCTCCTTTGGATAACTTTTAGTAAAATGACGTATAACGTTATGTAACAACGTTACGTTTTTGAACTTTTAGACCAATAAAATTGTTTTATATTGAGTTTTATTTTCGTTTATGTTGGTATTCCTACACTCCCTGATGTTTTCTACCAAAGCAGAAGGGGCAGTCCGTCAGAAAACGTTTCAAACGCCAGTCATTTAGAACGTTATAACCCCCAAAAAAACACGAAAAATGTTTAAAAAAGCTTAATGGCAAGTAAAAATTTAGTATAAGGCTACATTATGATGTTACAAATCGGGTATTGAAAAATTATTCATGATTTTAAAAAAAACCTAATTTCAGAATTCAATTTTCAACGCTTGATTACTCGAAACTAGGTTTTTGTCGTTTAGAACGTTTTACGGGGGACCCCTTCAATTCTTCACAATTTTTTGTTGACTGTAATTTTTATTTTTAATCTTGCACATAAAAATAACCATAATTTTATTTTAAAAGAGAATTATTCAGAGTAAACATAACGGTACGTCCTGAGTGCACGCCGGTTCCGATTCCGATTCAGTTTCGGCGCCTGTTTAGTCTGATTCAGATTTTTGGTAGGTGGCCATAGTGGAGGCAGAAAGGCTTTGCCGACTCGGCGAGCAGGCAGTAGAGTTGCCCATGTTGTGCATATTATTTCACCAGTACAGCCAATGTAATAAATGCCTAATTTAATAAGTGTTATTAATTAATTTACACGGCAAATTGGTAATTTAGGAGGCCTCTGCGGAAAAGATGTCGGGGAGTGGTAAAAAAAAACCACGAAGCAATTAATTATTTTATAATGGTAGCCTAAACGGCAGCAAACCAAGCTTAACAACAAAGATAATGTATGCCAGTAAACTCGCAACTTTGACAAAGTCAGGATTTAATTTGTGTACCTTATCTCAAGTCTTTCTAGTTCGTGGAAATCAACAAAAAATATATTGAGATAGTGCGACGAGCAGATAAGGAAACAACAACGGACTTACAAAAAATTGGAGGCGCCTAAGGAATATTTTAACGCTACAAACCATTTTAGCTGACTGATATAATAACTTATAATTTTAAATTTTACATTTAGTTCCTGTGACTTGAATCAGACCATTATTCTTTTAAGTTTGAATAAGCTGCTTTATTTGTAAAAAAATCCCTATTTTGTCTTATCCACTAGGCCTACAGTCATTGAACATAAATTTAGAAGTATTGATCTTGCACAAATAGTTGTTTCACTAACCTTCAACGCCGAGTTCCAACGAAATTTCTTTCCAACATTTATTTACAATATCTCTGTTTTAATATGCTATGAGTATTTAATCCCAGATTGGTGGGTTTCTTACAATATGAGAGATTAAAGCTGGTAAATCCATTAAAATGCTGAAATTAGGTTTCAAAATTAAATGTTGCTATTTATTTAAAATGGCGGCTGGAGCAATCGGAAACAATCGCAGCACAGGCTGCGTATTTTAACCGGAATATGAATGAAGGGTGAGTGTAGGATGATTGTGGCGCGATCTTGTAGCCTTGTTATTGGCTAAGGCTGACATGTTCCTTAGACAGGACTGTTAATTAGTAGCCCCACAGCAAATGGAAACTAAGGGACCTACATTTTAACGTGGGGTCCGAACCACAATTTCATTATGTTATGTTCTCCTTATCAAATAATTTACATAAGAAAATTATTATTACACTAGCTGTTGTTAACCCGCTTCGCTGGATTGAAAAATCTTATGAAGGCCTAAATAGTAGGTTAGAAGGCCTAGGAATGATTTAAAAGCCAATTTTTACTTTTTGAACATACAAAAGCACAAACTTTGTTTTTTAGTTTTAACACGTGCAATTTAAAGACTAAAATTTAAATTTTAAATTCCATGATGAGTTCAAAATAAAATGGTTATTGAGCAGTAGCACATTTTGTTGAGAATATAATTGCGAATTGCGATTTCTAAACAGTAAATGTTATTTAGCATTAATTGTTAGTGGTTAAAATTAGAGGAAAATTTACGACAGGGTACTTTATTTGTCCTAACAAGTAATATGTTTTTCACTAAAAACATGTAAACCAAGCCTTATACCATTAAATGACCACAGGGGCGCACCGACGGGGGGGGGGGGGGGGGGCGAATGGGACCGGTCTCTCCCTCAGGAGCCCAAGGTTTTTTGTCGAATTTATTGGTAAAAAGATTTCCATATTAACATACAATTAATTGACTTGAAATAACTGTTAAGTTCAAAACGCATAAAAAGAATAGTCCATAAAACCAATCATCAAAGAGCATAGTAAATGAAAGATTGAAATCAGCTACATAGACTAAGACTAGACGCTCAGTGCGGATGGGGTTCGACAGAGAAACCCATGGATAGTCTGTTTTTGTCTCGATGGAGGTCATTACCCCCTCCAATCCCAACTACCCCGCCCCCACCCCGTCGCTTCGCCATACGACACGTCGCGTAGCTTCACAGGTGAAGCTACTGTGTTTCTTACTCTTCTAAATATGAGTGCAAACAAAAAGAAAAGACTAGAGCAATCTGGCTCAATTTTGTCTTTTATTAAGATACAAAAACAAGAAGATGGAAGACAACCACAACCATGTTGCTGAAAAAAATCTGTAAACGAAGATCAACCAATCTAGCCTATTCAGCCATGTTGCGTGTCATAACCGACTCCAAAATTGATGCCATCGGCGTCTAAGCCAACACGAGAACCAAACTATCCTCTTGACATAGGCAACTTTATTGGAAAACAGGTAAAGAAATGTTTACTTTGACTGTTAATCATTCAATTCAGTCAAGAGTCACCATCACCATTCACCGCGTAATAATTTTGTATGTACAGTCTGATTTAATACTAATAGTCCTAGTATAGTCAGTTACGAAATTCTGTCTGGCGCGGGGCGAGGAGGGGTACGTTTCGAAAATCAAAACACTGCTGACGTCACGATACCAGTGAGATATGTATTGAGTGTGTCTTTTTACCAATAAATTCGACAAAAAAACCTTAGGCTCCGGCGCGGCGCCCCTACTGGCTGGTTCATTAAAAAAAATTGAAAACAATTGATTAAAAGTCAAAATTTTTGTTTTGCGGCCGGCCAGCCTCACACTGCTGCACAAGACATCTTTGTCTTTTGACTTTTTTTTTCGAACAGCTGTCGCAAGACATAAGTCGTATGGACAGAATAGACAAGACAAAATATCTTTTTCAAAAAGATCTTCTGTTTTAGCGAATTTCCTCTATAGGGAAGAAGCTATTACCGTAGGTCTCATGCGTACCTAAGCCCAAGACCATAATAACTTTTCGTTTTGGGCCCCCAGAAGCAAAAAACACCATTCGTTTGAATTTTTAGATATACAGGGTGAGGCAGACCACCCGTGCACATAGTTTTACAGGAGTACGGTTTAACCTAGTAACGCCAAATAAACTTATTCCCCCCTAAATCAAATATGAAGAATTCATTTAAAGTATTTACAACATGATCTGAGCACAGGGTGTTCCAGAAATGAAGGTCACGAGTTCGAATCTCGAAATTTTCTTATGTTTAAAAGAATAGCCCTTAAAGAATAGCTTGATAATAAGCTGGGGAAAAAGTCTTATGCTGTTCGGTAATGCAATTAACATGCATTTTATATGGAAAAATTGAGTTTTTGGCTTATTACTACAACACTACAAAAAATAGACGGTAGGTGTAAATTGAAAAGTTGTTCGTCTTTAAAAGACGCTTAAAATGATATGCTATTTGCCATATGGTGCCAGTTGACTTTTTTGGTTTATAGGGCTACCAACATTGTAAAAAAATAAAATTCTGGTAAAAATTGATAATTTTGAAAATTATGACATGTAATACATCATTGTAAAGTTGAGTTTACCAGGATTACGAATTTTCAATCAGAACTGAAAAATGTTTAGCGGTTTCAAAAATACAGGGTATTCCATCAATAGGCAAAAAAACCAAAGAAATGGCCACCATCTTAAGACGGATTGAGATAATTAGGTTCTGTTTTCACCAAAATGTTTCTCTAAACAAGACCTTTCTAAAAATGTACAATGTGTCATAGGTTTAAATAAGAAAATTTCGAGATTCGAACTCGTGACCTTCATTTCTGGAACACCCTGTGCTCAGATCATGTTGTAAATATTTTAAATGAATTCTTCATATGTGATTTAGCTGGGAATAATTTTATTTGGCGTTTCTAGGTTAAACCGTATTCCCGTAAAACTATGTGCATGGGGTCTGCCTCACCCTGTATACCGGGTGTCCAGCCTACATCCAATAGCTAACTTTTTTATCATAAATCTAACAAAAAAGTTCTTATGGGCTACTTCCCTTTATTTTTAACGCTGATTTTTGGGGTCACTTCGAAATTTAAAAATATGGCCGCCATTTTCCAATATGGCTGACAACTTTGATTTTTCTTGTGGAACACCCTATATTCTATGCCATATTTGGATTCTACGCTTAATTTTAAGAACTTTTTACTCTTTGACATTTTTTCCTAAGCCCAATGGTTAAGGAAATATGAGCAGATAAAGTTTGATTTTTCCCCATTTAAAATGCATTATGTCCATTTAACTCTGCCATTCCATGTATTCCTTATGGAGTAAAAGCATATTCATAATAATACATTTCCACGAGTGAATCTCGATTAGAAGTTATTTTATGATTAAATCTCTACTGAACTCACATTTTTAAGCACTTTTATTCTTTGGTATTTTTTATTAAACCCAACCGTTTTCGATGTAGACTACCGACAATTTCCCAATGCGTTTTAAATGGGGAAAAATCAAACTTTAACTGCTCATATCTCCTGAAACATTGAGTTTAGGAAAAAATAAGGAAGAATAAAAAGTTCTTAAAACTAAGCGTGGAATCAAAAAACACCAAAAAATATAGGGTGTTCCATAAGAAAAATCAAAGTTGTCTGCCATATTGGAAAATAGCGGCCATATTTTTAAATTTCGAAGTGACTCCAAAAAGCAGCATTAAAAATAAAGTTGAGTCCCCAATAAGAAATTTTTTGTCAGATTTATAATAAAAAAGTTAGCTATTGGAAAACTTTAAGCTGGACACCCGGTATATCTGTATATCTATGTGTCTGTTAGCACGATAGAGGCCGCAGAAATGGTCTGATCTTGATGAAATTTGGCACAGACATGTAAATTGGTAATCAATTGGACGAGTTTGTAAACCAGCCTGATCAGACCACCAGAAGAGGGGTTAAAGGGGGATAAACCCTTCAAAAATGGGTTTTTTGGGGGTTGTCATATAGAAGAAGTAAAATAATCCAATTTTTGTTTGCACCATTGAATTCAGCTCGAAAAAACAAACAATTTAGTACTGTGAATTATTGCTCTATGTCCATCGGTTACTGAGATATTGTAAGTGGTAATCACAGTACGTTGTCCCAATGTTAACCTTATGGGGAAAAAGTCAAATTCTATATCCCGCTTATAATATCACAACATATCATAATGAAACTTGGTTTGTGGCTTCATCTAGATGACATCTAATGTACATTAGTATAAAATCCCCAATTTGTACATTATTGTGGCAGGAAACCTGCATACTCATTCCCCATGTTATTCTTATGAGAAATAAGAAAAATCTATATCTTCCTTTCTTTCTTGACATATATTGATAAAACTTGGGATATGGCTTCTTGTAGTTCAGATCTATTAAATTTTTCAGTTAAAACCCCTTAGCTAACATAGCTGTTGCATCAAACCTGCATACTCATTCCCCATGTTATACTTATGGAGCTTACAAAAAACATATCATATCACTAGTCATGAATTGAAATACGTCGTTTTGCATTTGAAATTGCTGAGTATGCAGGTCTGCTGCAACGAGGATATTGTCTTCTTGCAGCATGCGACGGGCCTCATGTTTTTTAGATGGAATAACATCTGTAAAAATATTGTACAAGAGGCCTACGCTGAATAAAAAAAGTAATGTTTTAAATAAACAGTGATAGTTGTAATAAATAATTAACATTTATTCTGATTTTGCATCGTGAATTTCCATGGGCACGTACTATAATGTGGAAATGACAATGAACTTCTGTAGTCAACTGAACGCTTCTAGTTATTTTCATTTACTCAAGATAATAGCTTTGACTCGTAAACACTTCTAGTTGTTTTGTTATGTGATAAAACAGCCTATCAAAGAGTTGTTTTATTTCTGTTATCATTAGATCTGAATTCATTTTAGAGCTTTAATCAAGAAAAACACTTTTGTGTAAACAGTACTTATATATTTTAACCACATTATTTTTTATAACTATCAACTAGGCCCTGGATTGCTCTTAAATTAATCAACGATATCAGAAAATTGACACATAGGCCTACTATCTCCCTTAAAGCCATTTTATAGCTAAAAAAACCTATACAATGAAACAAAAGGCAACCTATAAAACAAATCCACAATTATCTCACAAATACATACCAAATTTTATTTAAATTGGTTTATAATGAACTGAGATATCCGTTTTTAAATATTTGCCATAAGAATAACATTAGACAACGTACTGTGTTTACCGCCAAATGAAAATATCATTCATCCCCGCAATAGTTCAGAATACTGGATTATTTATTTGTCCAAGCCAAATTTAATGGTTACAGGAACATATTGATAGTAATAATAATAATAATGCCTTTATTTTAAGCGTTTTTCAGTTACAAAATTGGATTATTGATTAATTATTATGGTTTGAAAAATTGAAATTTTTTAACTCTTAATTCCTTACAACCCCTGAACCTGAATTTTTACAGACATGCAGGTGGTAGATTTTTGTATGTCATCTTAACCCTCGAGTGGGCGTACGCGGAGTTTTCCTCTGCACGTGTTTTTTATGTTAAAATAAACAGACATAATGGGTGACGGCGGCCGTGTCCGGCTCCGTACTTTATGCCCCTCATTCCAGGAATTTCCTAAAGCTATTTATACCCCCCACCCCCCCCCTTGCTACCTCGTTATATGCAATTCAGAGATGCTGTCTCGGTTTGCGGAGCGCCCTCTCTCGTTACACAGACACTGATACCTTTTTTAAACTTCATAATAGCAATGGATTTGTAATTATTATTAATTTTTTGGACTTTTCCTTTCCTTTTGAAAAAAGAAGCGAAAGGAAAAGTCCAAAAATGTAAATAATAATTAATACATATTTTATACTAGAAAATTACTTACTATGTTTAATTGAAATACTACACCTATTAAGTTGAACAATTAATTGAATCGACGATGTAATGTGATTCCTAATGAAGTTTTCAACATTTAAATACAATATTTCGTTATAAAACAAGTAAAATGGGTTAAATTTGTGCAATCTAGTGCTGTGGAGTAAAACTCCGCATGCGCCCGCTCGCGTTTTGCCGGTGAAGCCCCCCTCAAGGGTTAAGCGGTAAAAACGCTGAAATAAAAAAAAAATCATTAGAAAAATTTGCATTTTTGCCATTTTAATGGGTTTAATGGGGTAAATACCCTTTAAAATAAAAAATTCAGAAAAATGAAAAAATGCTGGGAGGTATCATAGTTTCAAACATACCTGACAAATTTCATGAAAATGGGACCATTAGTGACGTCTTTAGCTCTGCTTACATACACACACGCATAGATGGACGGACGCATGCATGTACGGACGGACGGACGGATGGAGGACAGGCACCATTCCGAAAGCCACTTTTTTGGATTTAAGAAGCACTAAAACGTATATATTCACTGAAGATTCAAATTTGAAAATTTGACGAAAACAATACTTTCTCAATAATATAATATGTACAAGGGGGAGAAAGTGAAAATATGTTATGATACATTAAGTTGGTTAGTCGTCCTTGCTTTTTGCTCATAGTTGACTGAAAAACTTCTTGAATTAATCCTTTGCTGCCGGCAAGTTTCAAAACTTTCAAGACTTATTTGTTAAAAAAATAAAGTTGATATCCACAGGGTGTCTACCAGTCGGGAATTCAGGGAAAACTGGGAAAACATAGGGGATTTTGTATGGACTGCAATAGTCGGCCAAAATTAATGAATTTCAACCTTTGGTCAGGAAATTCAAAATTAGCTGTGAAATGATACGAAATACCCGTTTTCATCTATCATCATCTCGGCCGGCAAATCTCTTTATCGAATTTCAGTCATCGCAGTTCTGTTTTTAATACTTCTGTTCTTAATTTGGCTGCCGCCAAATCTCAGTGGTATACCTGCTAGAAAATCGCTCTCTTGTTTCATGGCCAACAAGTCTCTCGCTCTTAACACGGTCGAACATTTCTCAGTCGTATTGCTTCCGGAAGTTGTGTGTTCTTTTTGCGGCCGTCACATGAAGGTCAAAAAATTTATCGTTTCTACTACGGCCAGCAAATCCCTTGGTTATTTCATGGACAGGAAACCTCCACGAAATAACCAAGGTCCTTGGTTTGTATCATGGTCGTCAAAACCCTCACTCTCTTTGTGTCTGTCAACTTTAGCTCTCTTTGCCGCCTTCACACCTTTCAGTGTTATTACGGATGAGATTTACTACCGACAAGTTCCTCGCTTTTTTCGGCCATGAGAGTTCTCGATCGTAAAATTCTTCACTTACTTGCTCGTTTTGGGATTGAAACACGTTTCAGTCGCTTCACGGCAGACAAGTTCCTTGCTATTTTCGTGACTGTCACATCTCTCGGCCGCATTGTGACGAGACAGTCGCTCGATATTTTTCTGACCAGGAAATATGTCGAAAAAACCATTTATATTGTGGCCGACAACTCAGTAGCTACAAAAAAATATGTGTCAAAAATTCCCACTGGGGGAAAGGGGTATACAGTGGCTCCCTCTAAAATTATTGCACCATGTCAAACCGAGATGGCTTTCTTTTCCACCCAAACGCATGATGAAGATACTGATTATTAACTTAGTATCAGTTTGAACATTGGTGAAGCCTTGAATAACATCTAGTTGTGCAATGAATCAAGTAAGCAAGCATACATCATATATGATAATTGGCTAGCTGGAATAATTAGTAAATTAGCAAGTA
This sequence comes from Flexamia atlantica, assembly GCA_035578135.1. NCBI lineage: Eukaryota > Metazoa > Arthropoda > Insecta > Hemiptera > Cicadellidae > Flexamia > Flexamia atlantica. The sequence continues at coordinate 128,376,937 of JAQJVK010000001.1, read as the reverse complement.
AGATACATAAGAATTTTTTAATACGACTTGACTGTAGCTTCTTTTTCTGTGGGAAAATTCACAACAAAACATTGTAATTGTGTGAACTGAAGAATTGTTTGACATTAACTGTGTATGATTCAGAAAATACTAAGTTTGCAACATGTTTTTTGTTAGGTCAGTTTAATCTTATTAGTCATATTTTGCCTTGACCGATACAATCATAACTTCCAATCTTGGCTGGACGCGTGCCTCACTCAATTATTAGTAGAAAAATTTTAAATGTTCAAAGTTCAAACAATGTTATGCATTAGAAATATACTTAATCGTCTTACTATTGGAATGGTTTCAAGCCAATTGTAAACAAGGTTATCAACATTTCAAACTGATTAAAAGCACAAATTCGAAAAAATTTGTTGAAGTAAGAAGAAACTTATATTTAAATTTGTTTTTCTAAAAGCCTTAGAATTGAAACATGTAACATTTACATGTTACATGTTTTTTGTTGAAACGAATGTAACATTTACAGACGTTGAAACAAGTTCAATTCTTTAAAAGTTCTTTTCGTAAGCAAATATGGTTAGGAGTTAATTTGACTGGAAAATACAATCAAAAATTGTAAATTGTTTAAAAAAATTAAGTAATATCGAGATCAATTTGAGGCAAATAAAGATTGAAATTCGAACCATTACTATGTTACATTTATTACATACTTTGTGTGCACAACACAGTGGCGGTTTGTGCATAGGAGCACATGAGCATGTGAACCCTCTATGAAAAACCGTAAATGTGATGCTGAAAGTCGGAATTTACCACTTTTAGTTATTAAAATCCTGAAATTCAGAATTAAACTGTTAACAATTAGACATAAATTTATAGTGCTAAGATTTATTGTCTAAATTGTTGGCATTTGTATTTCAACTAATCAAAACTGGTATTTAGGAAATCAAGGCCCAAAACTTCAAACATTCACAGAATATGCCCTACTTATTATGCAGTAATTTTTGAAAATGCTGTGTTACGTTTTTAGGGTCTATATTGAACAAAAATATGAATAATAAACATGAACAGATTTTCATGAAATTAGGCTTGTAGGTATAAAGCCGTGGTATCTCCAGGCGTTTTTTTCATTTTTTAATATTTTTATTTTTAAGGGTATTTACCTCATAAAAACCCATAAAAAATTACAAAAATCCAAATTTCTCAAAAATGGCTCCAACGATTTTGATAAAAATTTCATGGTTTTTAGTGCTTAAGATGACAAACAAAATGACACCATCCGCATGTCTGTAAAAATTCAGGTTCAAAAGTTATGGGGTTTTATGTGTTAAAAAATTATGTTTTTAAAATTTCACAAAATCTTTAACTTTTAAGGAAAATATACTTGCAACATTAAATTTGGCTTGAAAAAATAAATAATCCAGTATTTTGAATCATTAGTCTACGTCAACTGGTTGTGGATATAATTGATTTTTTAGTTCGGCGGTAAACGCAGTACGTCGTCCAATTTTTTTTTTTTTTTTGTAAGGGGGATTTGGTAGTTGGGTTTCCCCACCCCACAGGAAAATCCTGTCAGGGTACTTCAGCCATTATTTTGGCTTTTTGTACAGCTACCGAAAAGGAAAGGAGACTTCCCTTCTATTATCCCTTAGGCTCACAGTCTTTAGTAGATTAATACAAGGGAAGCAAAAGGAAAAAGGAATAGGTAGACGGAATAGGTTCTGCCAAGCTTAGGGTGGGCAAAGGTATACCTTTTGTCCAATGGATGCTGGGGAACAGGGCCTCAAGGGATTAGGTGGTCCTCATATTGGTCCTCATCTTGGTCGCCAGTACACCCCCACCCACCCTGCCATTGAGCTCAGCCTCCTCTGGTGGGGAACTGAAGTTGTTCACTGAAAGACAGCTTCAACACTGCCTCCAATTGTGACAACTTTCGTTACTGTATTGGTACCTAAACTAGCAAACTACTGTATTGGTTGTATTGGTACCTAAACTAGCAAAAGCCAGTTAGGATCCCATTGTGGGGTCGGTCGTCCAATGTTGTTCTTATAGCAAATATTTAAAAACCGATATCTCCGATCGGTTTTGATAAAATTTTGTATGTTTGTGTGATAATTAATTGTTAATTTGTTTTATTTCACTATATAGGTTTTATGGTTTTACATTACTTTAAGAGAGAAAGTATGTGTCAGTTTCCTGAAACCATTTATTTAGAATAAAAAACAAAGTAAGGGCTAAGTTTCAAATTTACCATTGGTCTTATAGAAATAAAAATCCAAGATGGCAGAGGTACTGCAGAACCTTAAGCGAGATTCGTCTGCTGCAATACAGTAGACCTCGGATTATCCGGATTAATGTGGTGGAACACCGATCCGGATAACAAAAAATCCGGATAATCCGAGGTAATTACAATATCACCTAAATAGTGATCGCGTACCTTGTGCCTGCTAAATTGATGCTGCAAACGGCATGTAAAGACTGTACAACATGTTAGACTTTCAAATTTGACGGGGATTTAATTTTGAAATAAGAACTAAACTTTATTATTAATCATACGAATATAACGTTAAGCTTTTACCATACTTACGGTTTAGGTTTGAAATAAAACACCAGATTAAAATATTTAATTTTTTAAATTAAATAATCATAACTCAAAATAGTTTAAACTTGAAATACTCATGTCCAAAATTAAAGTGACTCAAAACTTATTACAGTAACTCTTCTTAGAAAATAATGTAACACATCAAATGACAGTAATAAACAAACTCGAAAAATTGCCGTAGACTACGCCTTTGTTGATTACTGCTAGCATCTCAAGTAGCAGTCCAGAAAACTACGTTCACGAAAGTTCTGTAATGTACTGTTTAGACAATGGGGTTCCTTAAATTAAATCATTGTGATTCCAAACGCGTACAATAGTGCATTACATTTCCATTTTTACTTTTTTAAGGCGCATTTCACTCGTAAACTCGCTAAAATAGTTTTTGTGCTGTGATTTTAATTTTTTAATTTTTTGGATGGACCAACCGGGATAATCTGGGATCCGGATAATGTGGGGTCAGGATAATCTGAGGTGTACTGTACTACTGATACTAGACTGCTACAAGATTGTTGACAGACGAATAGTGTTATATATGTACTTGGCCTTGAGGTGACAACAATATTTGTATGTTGCGTTTTAATATCAAGATTTTTTACAATGAATATCTCATGTAATATTCATTCTCACGTCGTATACTCATTTGCCACGTTCTTACGACAATGACAATGGCGGTAGGCAATTTCACACTGCCAATATCATGGACACTATTTTAAAATATCCACTGTTGTTATCTTAACTGACTGTTATCAGGAGTTTTTGTCATCTGTATCATCCACTGTTATCTTAACTCTTGACTGTTATCAGGAGTTTTTGTCATCTGGATCAGATGTATTCTTTTGTTAACGCACTGACATAATTACAATTTTAACGTTATTTTTAAAATAAAGCTATTATTATTTTGTGAGATTTATCATTATCTTGAATAGGTAATAATTCACCTATTCGTTTTGAGCATTTTGAATTTCGTCTGGGATGATTGTTTTGGCTGATGATTTGTTATCATCTTTTGAAGCTGACACAGCTTTAGTATTATCATTGAATATATAAGTGTAAGAAGAAATTGCAAGCAATGTTAATTTTTGAAGCCAAAAATTTCGATCAGCTGTTGGACGCCAGCTGTTAAAAACGAGAATAAGAAATACCCTTTCCGTCTCGATAATTCCCATTTAATCCCTCTGCATTACCCTGCATTATTCCCGTTTTATCCCAACTAGACAAGCCGCACATGCGCAGAACGACGCCATTACGTTGTCGTCTGCCCGGTATTGTTTACATTCCAGTTTTAAGCTTTAAGCCCTCTTATCGAAATGTGAAAATAATTATAACTAATTTCTAGTTCACATGTTTAAAATTATATCGGCATCAAATCGTGGTTATTGTCGGTTCAAATCAAAATTACATTTGTTTTGCTTCTTCTTTACAAATAAAAAACTCAATTCAAAACAATCTTGGGCGTTGGATAACTTACTTGGTTTCAAATAAACTCAGGAAACAATAAGGGATTAAGTTTAAAATGGGAAGTAATAAAACCATGAAATAGGATCGTTTTAATTATTTAGTTCCTTGTTTTAGTGATCCACAATAAAGTGTTAAGAGGATTCGATGTAGGTAACCTCACTATATCCCTTGAAATGTTTTATCACGCGAAAACAAATGCAACTATTTCAGAATAACTTAAAAACTCGTCATCACCTAAAATAAGAAAACATCTTCTTAAAAAGCAATAGGATACTATCTTATTGGTTGAATAGTTAATAATTTCTAAAGTAGTTAATGTAGAATCCGTTTATGTTGTTATAATGCACAAAGTGAAATGATTAGAATTTTCATTTTTATCGATCTACCAAAAATCCCTATTTTCATCCCACAAGAATGTTTTGTCCCATAAGTCGTTTTTCATTTACCCATTACAGGGAGAAATCCCCAAAAGCGACGCCAACGACCTCTGATTTCAACCCAGAATACTAAGTTCAACCCAGCTTGAACCCAGCTTTTTGGCTTCATTTCGTCCATAAGCTTGCAACTTCTATCTACACTTATATATTCAATGGTATTATTTCCCCCCAAATAAACTGTTTTACCCGCAAAAGGTAAATAATCACACTTGTCTCTTGAAATATTGTTATGTAGGCTGACTCCTGCCAATGACTCACAATTGCCACATTAGGGAAAAAGACCCTTTCCCCATAAACCTCCAATTAATTATCGTTAAAATGGTAATTATAATTTAGCGATGAAAAAAAATTTTAAGTACAGTCCTAAAACACTCAGTGAATTAGAAATGTATAGTTATCTGTTTTGCAGTAAGTTCATTGATACCACCACCACACAATGAGCAGGATGATAATCTTCCCGAAAATTTCTCAAAATCCTAAAAAATTTCAAGGAGGGGGTGTATCGCCATATCCCCCCCTGGTTACCCCCTGTTTTATTGGAAAATAGGACACAATAAATTTGTGTTTGGTAACTGTAGTCACACGCGTACATGTCTGTAGTTATGCCATTCACCCAATACAAGATACATCCATGTAATTATATTGTTTATTTAACAAAATAAAACATTTCTAATGCCTTAAAATTAAAATTACTGTGTCTCAGCACAATTGATAGAAGAGTGGAAATTATGCAAACAAAAGTACGATAGATATCATTTTCTGTTGAGTCATCCTTAAAATAATTTAAATTCAACAGATGGTAAAAAATAAAATTTTCTGTTGATCTACATGAAATTATAACTAAATTTGTTTCCACCTGTTTAATTTTCATGGTCCAGTATCCCCTTTGATTGGAGTTGTTGGGGGCCTGTTGAGCCGAGAGCCGGGTGCCCGCTGCTGGGAGAGCCCTGCGGATCAATTGGCAGTGTTCACAAGTGTCAGTTAATCAAGATTTTATATTTTTTTCACTTATTTTAAAAAAGTTTTGAAGAACCTTTTTATTAAATGAAAACTTTGATGGTCTAAACTAATAATCAGACTACTACTTCAATTTCTTGAATATTTAATTGGTCGGAACAAACTATATCCATTAACATCTAATGTATTATTTTGATCCCAAAAACAGTACAAATAAGTATATATATACAATTTAAGTGTTTGAAAGGGACAGACTTTGATAAAGGGTGCACCCAAACTATCGAATCAATCATTCGACAATATCGAATTTTGAGGCAATCACCGTATTTTGAAATAAACAAAACAATACATAACAGTGCAATGTTGTAAATATTCCATGTTAAGGTGAAGTGATGGTTATTTATTTACAATCATCTGTCACGCCCTTACATGCAGGAAGCTGTCTGGGCTGAAGACTTGTCAAGTGTAACCTTAAATCTAAATCAAAAATATCTTAAACCTATCAAAACAATGTAAACAAAAATAAATATAGTTGAAAGCATAATCAATTTTCTTGATCATTCAGGTACATCACTATTTGATTTACTGGAAATCAACCTGTTTACAACCCAAACCAAACAGAACAAAAAGATTCAATTTCAGGGAAGGCAGGCTGTCTAGAAACTACTCTGAAAGTACTCTACAAGAATTCAAACTCAATATTTTTTCATTTTTTTGTAGAGGGCTCATCTCTGATGTGGCTTGGACATAAAAGTTGTAGATTTTTAAGCAGAAATAACAAGGTGATTTTTCAAGAAAAGTGGTTTTATGGATCTGTATAGAAGTGTGGCTAAATATCCAGTGAGATATTTGTTAGTAATTGAATTGCATATAAATTTAGAAAGCGTGAGATTTGGGTCTGCTGATGCGGCCCAGTCCGCCCAGAAGACTAATATTAATTTTAGCTTTGGGTTTCGGCCGGTCCGGGCCATATCATTTGATGCGACTATGGATCACGAGCACACTGTGTTAGCACCGGGTTGGTTAAATGTGTCTTAAAATCTGGTGTAAATTAGTCCGTCTTGAGGAGGCAGACGATCAACTCATATCATTACTCTTCCACAAGACAGAAGCCAACCCTCACCAAAATATGAAATATTAAGCTTCACACCAATATACCTTTGAATTGCCTTGATCAAGAGAAAATTTTCGTTGATCTTAGAAACTTAAACTTTGGACCTTTAAAAATTAACAATTTAAACAATTAACTAAAATGAATGTCCGTACTAGATGGGAGTTATATTGAACTGTGACGGTTTAAGGTGAAGATGGTTGTATGTTCATTGTCATGACAAGACTGACTTTATCCAGGTCAGAGTGTTTGTTATTGATACTCTTTATCTTGCCTCTGATAAGCAGCTTGTAGCAAGTAAATATAGTTTATCATTGTATATGCAACAAGTAAATAAAACCTTTTATCCATCACATGGTGAGATAATAGATGAAATCATTATGATGACAAATTTTAAATCGTTGTGGAATGGCATGCCTATTCTCTTTATAGTTAAGCCCTTCTAGTTTAAAATTCTAGATAAACTCGTCCTCGTTGGTATTGCCATTACTACTCATATCACCTGTAATAATAGCCTATCATTGAAGTCTTAAATCCCTCTTACACTACCACCTACTTTTTAGTTACTATTTTGTTATGTTTTTCAGTCCAAAATCACCTCCAAACAGTCCGAACACCGAACTAGCAAATGACGAAGATTTGAAAGGTGTCTACATTAACTATACATACAAGGTATATTCTTAAAACTTTTCATTCTTGTAGATTTCAATAGTTTTTACTGATTTTCCTGTGTGGTTTAATGAGATTTAGTGAACAAAATTTACTTTCCGCTTTACTACTATGAAATCATCTGTTTTCGTATTGTGCTTCCGAAAAATTTATCATTACATTGTTTACTATGGAAAAACAATGTTTATCATGGAAAACACAAACAAACAAACAAGAAGCACACAAGGTCGTTTTTTTTTTGTTTTTTTTTTGTTTCAGGGTTTGTATGTTTAACAAACATTTGTCGTTGTTTCATCAACTGATCAAATAATTATTCTTCGTAGACTAGCGAAAAGTAATATTCAAAAAACGAATGAGAGTGATTTGCAAATTCTTGACCAAATGAAGTGCTCGATGAATCTTGCACTTCAAACCTATGGTCTCGAATATGCAATGTCCCATTTTCCATTTTTGCTAAGAATAGGACATTTCGTTACTAGTTCGGAAAGTGGCTGTTATCGGTACGAAATGTCGCCGAGTAATTGAATTCTATCGAGTACCGGTATAGCACTTTCGGACGAGTCCCGAACAGTACTTTTCATTATACCACCTTTTATTTAATATTTTAAAACTTGTTAGTACGTTAAAAAATTATGAAGTTATGTTAGTGTTATCAATGGTTACATTTCTGTTGTTTACTAACAAAAAATATGATAATTTATTTGCTCTTTTTAATACAGTACACTCCCGATTATCCGAGGTCTTCGGGACCGAGGCTACCTCGGATAACACGAACCTCGGATAATACGGAGTTTACATGTGTTTTGAGGTTAAGATTCAATTCAATTCAATTCAAAATATCTTTATTTGTCACATAGCACATAACATGATGTACAAAAAATAGTGTCATAAAGTAAACAATGCAGTAAAGTTTGGAGCTGTCAACATGAGCTCCAATTTATAAGAAAAATGACAAACCATATTCACTAGGCTATGTAAATTCCTCAAAAGAATACACCGCCCTGCTGATGAGAAATAGTTTTAGTTTTGATTTAAATTTATTGTAAGATGTAATAAGATCAAAGTCCTTTCGAGTTGCAAATATTAGAATTTTAAATAAAGACACTTTTGTTTCACGCATTATTATAACGCTTATAGTAAGAAAATAAAAACATATATTTAAGCTTAGCCTTGGATAACTCGGGGTCTCGGATAACCGGGGCTCGGATAATCGAGAGTGTACTGTATAGATTCAGGCATATTTGAATCAACCATGTTTATATTTGTATGTTTGTAAACGCTCCTTAACATTACTAGTACTTCTTCCATTTTTTCATTACAGTTTGAGTTTACACAACCACCTGGTAACGATTAGTTTCTATCACAGCTGAGAGTATTTGAAACAGTAGTTTAACGTGATGGTGTGATGAAAATATACTATTCAGTGTACCTTTTATAGTACGTCGGGTACATAGCCAGATATGGAGAAAAACTGCACTTTTTGATTGGAGTATGACACTTTCGGTGATCATATTTGATGCCAAAAGGAAACTTTTCAGTCGGTGAGCCACTTCGAAATATGTGGCCAACACCGAAATGGTGGCCAGTAAAGATGGCCACCATGAGCCACAGCATTATTGCAATATATTTGTCGTATCTCGCCTCCTAACGGACTGAATTAAATAATTTTTTAATCAATCTAAAGCTGATTTTGGGAGGAAACTTTTTTGTATTTAACATTTAGCTGTAAAATCCAAGGGTTCTCTGGAATTTATAGAAAAAAGTTTTTCATTTTTTAATGAGTTTAATTATTGTAGCCATGGAAGGATATGATTATGTGGTGTAAAAAAAATAATAAGAAAGAGTTCTGTGTTTTTCTATCATATTTTATGTGCCTAAAACATACTAAAAGTTAAGCAAATTTTGACCACCGGAAGTGCCTCAATTTCAAGATGGCGTCCAAGATGAGGTCAAAACCACAAAACATTTATGGAATTAATGCCATATGTGATATTTAAATTGATTTTTGTGCTATAATACCACTGCTAATAATCAACGGGTGGTAAGAGCTTTACATTGACTTGATGATCGTTTTCTGCCGCCATCTTGGATCCGCCATGTTGGATGTAATAATTGTTTTGAAATGTAAATATAGCGTTGTGACACATCATTACAAGCTAGAATCTCACGCTGATTATAATACCGTAACCCATTTTCAAATGTTTTACTCTTTTTCAAATTATAGGTAAAAACAAATTATTTCCATTACTTTCATTACAGGAGCTTTGAGTTTTAGTAAACGTAGTTCGTCTAGTCTTAAAACACTCCCATAATATTATGGTTTTCTTCCATAGTCCAGTAAATACGTATGAAAATAATGGGTTGGTGTGCAAAAGGTAGGGTAGTTTAGATTTTCGGATATGATGTTAATGTCGAGCTGATAACATAAAATCCAAGTTTTCGACCTCGTGCTTCCCCGGGTCGCCACAGAGTGCGCCACCTTCTGGTAGGGCTATTTTCTAAACTAAACTACCCAACCTTTTGCACACCAACCCATTATTTTCTTACGTATTTACTAGACTATAAAAGTAAACCATAACATTATGTGAGTTTTTTAAGACTAGAACAAACTACGTCTCCTAAAACTTGTACACCTGTAATAAATGTATAGGAAATAATTTGTTTTTACGTATAACTTGAAAAAGAATAAAACGTTTTGAAAACAGGTTACAATATTGTAATCAGCGTGAGATTCTAGTTTTAATGATGTGTCACAAAGCTATACGTACATTTGAAAACAATTATTACATCCAATATGGCACGTCCAAGATGGTAGCAGAAAACGATTATCAAGTCAAAGTAAAGCTCTTTCTTACCACCTGTTGATTATTAGCAGCGGTACTATAGCACAAAAATCAATTTAAAAATCACATATGGAATAGTTTCATAAATCTTTTGTGCTTTTGACCTCATCTTGGACGCCATCTTGAAATTGAGGCACTTCCGGTGGTCAAAATTTGCTTAACTTTTAGTATGTTGTTAAGCATATAAAATATTATTATAGAAAAATGCAGAACTCTCTCTTATTATTTTTTTACAGCGCATAATCGTATCCCTCCATGACAGCAATAATTAAACTCATTAAAAAAGGAAAACTTTTACATTTTCTACAAATTCCGGAGAACCCCTGGGTTTCACAGTTAAATGTCAGCTACGAAAAAATTTTCTCTTTAATTCAGCTTTAAATGATTAAAAAATTATTGAATTCGGTCCATTGGAAGTCGAAACACAAAAAATATATTACAATAATGCAGTAGCTCACGGCAGCCATCTTTAATGGCCGACATTTTGGTGTTGGCCACAGATTTCAAAGTGGCTCACTGACTGAAAAGTTTCCTTTTGGCATCAACTATGATCACAGAAAGTGCCATACTCCAATCAAAAAGTGCAGTTTTTTGTGAGTAGCTACTGTACTATTATTGTGAAGGATTTGTTAGAAATACCAGTTATTCACGAATGACTACAGCAACAAGGCCTGTGGGCCAGGTTGGAAAAAAATTAATGGTACATTTCTAATAAATTATAAAAGGAAAATAATAATTATATCACTACGACTAGATTTATGTTTATCAATTAAATATAACATTAGATTTGTGTAAATTGGTTATTTGGATATGCAGTGCGTTCTTGCATACAAGTTGTGTCTGAAACCAAAACTATAACAGCTGTGAGCAATAAAACCACCACCAGCTGATGTGAACATGATAACATGTGTACTAGTATATTAGTAGGACTAATTATTGTGAAATACTCATGTGATTTTCCTCTGTTAATTTTTCTTCTTTATAAACATGTATTAATTTGCTCTGCATAGTTCATTTTACCTGAAGGTTGTGTCTTCTGCTTCTCAATGACTCATGATAAAATAAGGATGTGTTCTCAAAACATATGAAACACACATACAATAATAATACAAATCCATCCTCATCCTCACAAATACATACTCATTACGCATTAGCCTAGGCATTATTATACTCTAGTAATTTCTTTTTTATAGTAAGAGAGGGGCCCATCATGACTTTAAGCAATGGAGCCCACGGAACGATGTGGAGGGCTTGTCCTACTGCCATGGCCGTAGTGAGCCTTGGCGGGCCCCCCAGCTTGACCTTGAAATGGGCCCCCTTAGGGCCATTCTTCATGAGTGAGAATACCATGGTGGTTCCATACAATAATTAAATTACTCAAACTCATTCTGAATAGTTTTTTCTCATTAAGTTTGTTTTATAGTTGCAGAATACATGTTTATTACCAATTATATTTATGTACATACGCTTCATATAATATTAATATACAAATTGTTCCAGGGTATTAAAAATAGTAAAACACTAGCATAAGAAAATACAAATGTGTTTGCTAATAAATATTATTGCATTATACAATTTACAATTGAACTTTTCTTGCCTTACGACTTGCAAAACAATTATCTTGCTGAAGTCCAATTGTCGAGAAATTTTACTTTCTAATGCCAGCACCCCTATGCTTCACACACGCTATGCATGATTAATATTTTTTTTAACTTAAGGAACATTAAGTTTGAGAGTTAGAGTGATTTTCAAACATATGGTTGTATACATCAAACTCGCCTTCGGCTCGATGGGGGCTCTGCCCCAGGCCCCCTCCTAGAAGTCCTCCAATTTTTCAAATATCAAACGACTAAATAAAGTGAATACTGTTAAATGAGTTTTGCAGTAGTAAGAATGAGTTACAGCCTAGCTTTCTCTAAGAAAAATTAATGTCATGGTTTTAAAATACGTAGTTAGCAATATGACTTTTCATAAAAATAGTATTAGCATTTATCAGAAAAATTTAGAATGGCTTAGTGGAAATAAAATTATAGGGGCAATATTGATACTGACAAGTTGGGCAGTTACATTTGTGAAGCGTTTTGAATCATAAAAAATTTAGATTTTTTAGCTGATGATTCAAGTTTCATAATAGTAAATCGTGATAGTATGAATGTGTAATTTCTTTAATAATGTATTTCTATGGTTATTTTATTTATGATTGAACAGTTTAGCACTACGATACGGTGAATGCATTACGATAATGTTAAAATTAAATGTGTTTATGAAAAATATGAATGAAACAGCACAAAAGATTTTGTAATGTACGATTTCCCTGGTTTTAGAGTTCTCTGTCGTTGTATAAAGGAACATTCGAGAGGAAGTGTTATTCGGCTACTCTTATAATGTCTGTATAAAACATTAATTATATCTTGAACAGACCTAATAATTATTTTAGATAGATCATCAGTTATCTTGATGCTAATTATCCATGCAAATTAACAAATTTGTAGAATACACTAAATTCGTTATTAAATTTTTGATGTTATGCGGCTAGTGTCCTGGCCTTTGGTTCAAGAGGTTACAGATTCAATTCCTGGTATGCCCACAATTATTTTTATTTGGTTGAGACCAGTTTTCTCTAAAAGCGTTTGATTATCTCTTCTACAGAAACTAAAGATAAATGTTTGGATTTGGACAGTTGGTCCTATGATACTACTAATTAAATACAATTACACTACTAAAGAGAAAACAACCACACTTTTTGTTATTTTAAAAGATTTTATATTTTCAGGATGGAGATTTTGTGGCTGTAGACCGCAACACAGACTGGATATGGGATTGGAGCAGCCGGCCTGATCAAACACCCCCTAAGTAAGAGTCTGAATATATTTCTGAATTTGATTGGATTTCAGCATTTACATTGGTACTATCTATATAGGCCCGTTTTCACGATGCCAGCTGAAGAGCCCACCAGCACAAGACAGTCCAATAGCAAAAATCTATTTGCAGCAAGTGCACATTTCAGCCGTGACGACACAATGCAAAAAATGATTATAAATAATTATTAGATCAATTTATAGTTAATTTTTAAATATTCATAGATGAATATTAGGTGAGAAGTGTACACGTGCTGCATATACGTTTGGCATTGGACTGTCTTATGCCGATTGGCTCTTCAGTTGGCATATGAAAACAGGCCTTATAGTCTAGTCAAAATGTAGTTTTTGCAGGTAAGGCGGTCAATTTTGAATTTTGTTGTTTCTTAGACAAATTCTGTATGAGCAAGAAAAATTCAGAATTTAGACCGCCCGTGGTTGAACTACTTGAAAGCATGAACAATTATTTGGAAGCATAAGTCAAGTTTGAAAATAGAAATAATATTACAACTATGAGAAATCTTCAGTAGCGTTTTTTGCAGTTTTTATAAGTAATTAATGAATATTGTGGTAAAAATTAATTCATGAAAATATTTCAGAATGTAATTACCTTTAATTCAACTTAATATAATAATAAAACTGTACCCGTTGTTCATGTATGCTCATTTAACATTTCTTTCCTTTTTTAAATGTATCCTATGTTTCAAGTACACTACAATACCTTGTTTTCAAATTCTTTGTTGAAATTAAAATGTAGTAACTTCATGAAACATACAATTTAGTTTCATGATACTTAAATATTTTAATAGCTCTAAATCAGTGTTTCTCAACTGATCGTAAGCGTTTAACTCGTAGTATGCTAAGGCAATTTAGGTGGTACGCAAGGCATGAAGAATTAGAAAAAATTACAATAATAGGTTTTTGATTGACAGATGTTCCATCAACAGCTCAGTTGCATATATTGATAGATAGATGTTTATAGGCTAGCAAGTATTCAATTACCATATCGACCATAATATGTCAAGTTCTAAATTTTCTTAAGATGTCACTGTTATGTATCCAGCGCACCCACTGTAATTCCATAGTGGCCAAATTTTGGGTCTCAAAAAATATTCATCATGGACCTAGGCTTAGGTCTTATCATTAGACCTAGGGTAATAGTTTTTTCTCAAGAGGTAATTCGATAAAAATGTAAGCTATTGGAAAACATTAGGCGGGATACCTGGTTAATGTAAATTAACTCATTTTTACTCTATAGAATACGATTTTTGGGAAAATAGTCTGATCATATTCCCACTTAGAATAGACATTAACCCATTCGCCTACTTTGAGGAAGTGGTCTCGTCGCCGATCGCGCGGGTGCTGTTACCGACGGCTTGGCCTAGTAGTTCACTGATTAGCCACCAGGCCGGTTGCTCAAGCGGTTCAATGAATCGCCGCCAGAGCCGTAGGCTTTAAGACTCAAACGAGCACTGGTCTGACGGTACTGTGTGGTTGTGTGGTCTAAATCATTGACTGACGAGCCAATGTTTAGAGGACATACGCCGCGGCGCAGGTTCGATTCCCGTACCATGAGCAATCCCTATTAGGCTTGCAATTGTGTGGCTTAGTTGGTGGGAGGGCCCACCTAAAATATACGGTGACTGGTTGGGTGGAAGTTGACGGCAATTGTAGGAATAATAGGGATTGCAGTGGACACCTGTTTTGCTTATTTTTACCCTTGTATAGAGGAGGACACGTTTTTTTTATTTTTATTGATTAATTTAGCATATTGTCAATACATATGGACAATCAAAAAGGTCATAACCAAAATATCAGACCAAATACAGACAAAATAAACATATTACAAGTAAAAAGTTATAAACATAAAAAAATGGTAGGTCAATGGGTTAAGCGAATTATTTTTATTTCCTTTTATTTTCTAATAAGTAATGCCAAAATTAATTATTAAATAAGAAGTTTCTAATCAAGCATTTTCCATTAAAAATGTTTTAGGGATTGGAAGTTTAAGCATCCTAGGCGAAGAACCTATAGCATTCGCACAGCCAAAGTGGGAAACAACAGCTTATTCTCAAAAGAAGTACTTTATACTCTATTCTTGACCAATGTACTGTCTCTCTTACTTGGCACAGGTTTTGGGTAAGTACTAGATTTAACAACCCTTTTTTATGTTAGCCTTTGATTCATTATATCCAATTTGTAAGCCTCAAGTCTATCATGAATGCAAAAACATTGAGGTTAATTTGTAACAAACCTTGAATAGTTTGAATGCAGTATTCCTAGGATTATCCTAGCCTGGATAGTCTGGATCCTGAATTATCTAGATGAGGTTGAAAAATAAAATAAAGGTTTGAAAATATGGGGTTCTCTTGAGTATATCGTTTTTAACATAACAGTCGAAAGTCTACGAGGTTAGGGGAGATATCACACACGCTATTTTAGGGAGAGTCATCTTCCACAACCTGACGACGATGATGGCAATATTAGAGGCAGTTGTTCCGTGATAGTTATTTTTATACTGTAATATGAACTATTAAATTCAATATATCTTTATTTTTCAAATAGCTCAAAACATTTAGCTACCATTTACTATAATGTTAATTTGGTTGTTGTAACCAGTAATTCAGGTTTAAAAATTTATAAAATTGGTTTTTGCAGGGTTTAAAAGTAGCTAGGCTTAATTGAAATCATAAACATTTTGTAAATCGTTTACATCAAAATTTGCTTTGGTTTCCATTTTATTAATGTTTGATGCTGTCAATTTTAAATTGGCATCATCTGCGTACAGGAAAAGCTTTCTTGCAAGTTTAGGAAAATTTCCCAGATAACAAATAATTAAAAGAAGGCCTAAGTTACTGTTAAAATGTTACAAATCCTGAGGCACCCAAAAGTTTCCTCAACAAATTTGCTGCTGATCATTATGAATAGCAGTAACAAAAATGTTTATGGTTTACAGCCTATTGCTCTTAACTTTTATACTCCAAAGATGGATAAATGTGTTGAAATCAATTTTTGAGGCCTCCATTGATTTTCAGTAAATTATAAGTGAGCATTGGTGGTCCCACCGCACTACGCACAATGACCCTGTAGTCAGTGCCGGCCTTATGGTAGGGCGACAGGGGCGGCCGTCTAGGGCCTCGCACCTGGGAGGGCCTCGCACTTCCAATACGAGTTTTACTTAGTTTAAAATAGGTGACAACAAATAATAAAATCATAATAAAACAGCACAGAGATATTTTAAGCCATGAGAATGATTACACGTGTAATATTAAATCTTCAATTTAAAAGGCAAAACGGTAAGCCAAATACGATCTTCACATTTTAGGTTATTTGGTAAAGGTGTATGGTTTGCATGAGGCTTATAGGAAATAATGTGTGAACTACTGAAAGTATTCTAAGTACATATAGTAATCACTAGGTACCGAGGAGAAGTAGCAGTGAATTAATGTTCCTTTAGTTTTATCCGTTCTATGCGGAAGTGTTATTGTCGGTGAATTACAAATGTTTCACAGTAGTAACGTTGGTGTCGCACGACACAAAACCCAAACTGTAGGGTGAGGAGACCACCTAAAATTCTCAACTTATGACCGTGAATTCCAAACCCTCCAACTTAAATTTTCCAATTAATAGGGGTGTGCGAATATTCGAACTTCGAACTTTTTCGAATCGAATATCATGATCTTCTATTCGATTCGAGATTGCCAAGAAGTTTGATATGACCGAATCGAATATTTAAAGGACTGGCATAAAATCTAAACGTACCCATTTTCAAATTAAAAGTACGTTTTTTGTAGTTGCAAACAACTACGAATCCATTTTTTACATCAGAAACTAGGGATGTGTCGGTACCTTAAGTCGGTTCTCGGTACCACCGGTTCTTGGCAAAAGAACCGGTACCGAGAACCGACGTCAAAATGTCGGTACCGGTACTTCTGTACCCAGAGTAATCGGCGGAAGTAACTACCGACCAGGAAAGACGATCGATTGCGCCGTGCATTGCCGCAGGCGTTGCGCCGGTGGCAAATTCCACCGCGTACTATTATTGAAGGTCGATAACATTCCTAAAATTACTTTTGATTCTAATTCATCTTAAATTTTTTTATTCTTGATTGATTTTTACTCTAATACTTAAAATTAATTGGAATGGGGTTATTTCTTTGGGGAATTGTAAGATTTTTAATGGAAACAAATTTGGAAACTGTTATTTTTCACATGGGAATTTGTTCTTGATTGGTTTTTTACTCTAATTTTTAAAATTAATTGGAATGGGGTTTTTTCTATGGGCTTTGTAAAATTATCAATGGAAACAAATTTGTAATCTGTTATTTTTCACATTGGAATTTATTCTTTTGTTCACATTGTATTTTTTTTTGTATTATCTGTTAACAGAACTATTAATCATTGAATTATTAAGTGAGATAGTATTTTATGTCCGGGTGAAACTTAGACTTGAAAATCAAAACATTTTTAAAACATTAACATACACCACATTGCCTGTAGGTTTTTGGTTACATCACATTATATATCACGTTTTGACAAACACCTCTGGTACCGATGGTACTGGTACCGAGAACCGAGAACCGATCTTGTCAAGAACCGGTACCGGTACCGACTTTGAAAAAAGTGGTACCGACACATCCCTATCAGAAACAGTTGCGTCCTCACATGGACAGACGACAGATGAATAGCTGCTGTAAAATAATACTACTGACATCACAGTTTTGCCACCAAATTCCCTCTGTCGTGTTGATCAGTTGTGCAGTACTTAGGTTAATATACTGCGCAATTCCCGACGTGACAACGAATTTTTTCGTAAGATAAATTCTCGTATCACAGCATTAAATCATTTAACAAATAATAGTCCATCCTTCTTCAGTTCTGTCTCGACCAGTATCCGATACCAACGAAACATCAGTTGGTAAAAGAGAGAACTGCAATAAAAACTAATCAGAGTTTACCAATGACCGACAGTGCCTAGAGTCGTCTTCAATTGCCAAAACGAAATATCCCGTATATACCCTATAAATAAATAGTCGTGTTGGTGTTTCGTACGACTTTTTGAGGCCGTAAATATCTCAAGCGGAATCTGGGATCGCCATCGCTTCCAATTTGATACGATGAACTACAATAATTTTGGGCTGGCAAAGAGTTGGTTCATTATTTGTCTTTTCGTTTTCGAATGTCGTCGTCGTTCTAATCTTCATCTGCTTTTGAATTTGGTTGTTGTTAATAACTCGAGAACGTCTATCGCGTTTTTGTTTCAATCGCTCAGATTTATTTATTTTTCAATTAAGCAATTACGTAGAAATAGAAACGTTGAATGATCAAAAATTTGTTTTTATTTTGTTGAAATCTGACGAATCAGGCGGAGCGTGTTTTTTTCATACGTGATTAAAATGGTCATTTTTAGATAACGGTACAATGTTGGTTTGACAACTGAATTAATGAGTTTGCTTGCTGTTTATAATGTAAAATAAATAATCGTTGTTGTAAGTAAATGGCTAATGTAAATTATCGTGAAATTTAGGTTAAGTTTACTGGCCTGTTATATTATTATTTTATAGTATTACTTTAGGAGAACCAAAATCTTTGTTCTCAGGCATTAATGCACAAATAAAATTGTAAGGCTTTCTTCAAATATGAAGTAGTTGGTGAACCAAGTTTTATATGTAATTCTTTGGTCTAATCGCTTAACCCTTGAGGGGGCGCTTCGCCGGCAAAACGCGAGCGGGCGCATGCGGAGTTTTACTCCGCAACACTAGATTGCACAAATTTAACCCAATTTACTTGTTTTATAACAAAATATTGTATTTAAATGTTGACAAACTTCATTAGGAATCACATTTCATCGTCGATTCAATTAATTGTCCAACTTAGTAGGTGTAATATTTCAATTCAACATAGTAAGTAATTTTCAAGTATAAAATATGTATTAATTATTATTTACATTTTTGGACTTTTCCTTTCGTTTCTTTTTTTCAAAAGCAAAAGGAAAAGTCCAAAAATTAATAATAATTATAAATCCATTGCTTTTATGAAGTTTAAATAAAGGTATCAGAGTCTGTGTAACAAGAGAGGGCACTCCGCAAACTGAGACAGCATCTCTGAATTACATATAACGAGGTGCCAAGGGGGGGGTGGGGGGTATAAACAGCCTTAGGAAATTCCTGGAATGAGGGGCATAAAGTACGGAGACGGACACGACCGCCGACACCCATTATGTCTGTTTATTTTAACATAAAAAACACGTGCGGAGGAAAACTCCGCGTGCGCCCACTCGAGGGTTAAGCCTAGTCCCTGATCAAATAATTTATTGGTTCATTAAAAGGAAAAGGAACAAAGGGAGGCCTAAAAGTGAACAAATTTAGGTTACAGTAGAAAAGGAATTGTTAAGTAGCCTAATCCTGAAATTGCTACTATATAGGCCTAATTATGCTTATTAAAATGAATATCACCTATGCTTAAGGGGAATCAAAAAATTTCTAAATTTTTTACAATTGATTAGTTGTACCTTTGTGTACTTTTGTAATTGATATTTGACCTTTATTATTTTGACATGTTATTATGCTGTTAATAATTAAATAAGATAAATACAGGGAGGAGAGGGAGAAAGTAAGGACAAGAGTAAATAAAATTAAGAAAACACAATGAAATAACACTTTTGTTTTGATAACATTATATTAATTATTGAATAGTTGCTAAAAAATGCTTGGTAATTTGCTGAATATACAGGTTTGCTGCGGAAGGGTATTTATACTTAAAATTTGATCTCATTTGAACGAATAACCATTAACATAAATATTCGTTCGAAAATATTTGATATTTGGAATAGTTATAAACTATTCGATTCAAACCAAAAAATCACTATCCGCACACCCCTACCAATTAATAAGTGCCTCAATTTAATAGTGTTCAACACAGTTTGGCAGATTCATCAAAAAATAGCAAGAGATTTGCGGTTTAAAAGTTGAGAATTAAGTTTTCTCTGATCTGAGTCATGGATGCACTGAAGAAGGCAATGTAATGATGTTCACTCTTGGAATTAGAAACTCCGTAACTGTTAGGCTCTAACATTCCATAGTGTTCTAACAAAATAGAGAATTTGTGCATTGCATTATGGGAGAAGTATAAAGAACTACGATGTTTTCCATCACTTGACACCTTTACACGAAATTTACATAATGATTAAATATGTGTCTAACAATTAAGAATGCATTGAGTAGGATTGGTGTTGGGGGGGCCTCACAAACTTTTTCTTGCTCAGGGCCTTGCACTCGCTAAGGCCGGCACTGCCTGTAGTCTTGCTGCCAGCACACAGGTCTTTGTTCACCTGTTTGCCACATTCTTAAGTATCGTATCAACAATGATCCATTTCCATTTAAGAACCACAGTGTGCATGAAAAAACCAATTAGAATCTCTAAAAAATATATATATAAACTAAGGGGGCTTGGATGAAATCCCCCTTCAACCCCTTTAATACCAGCTAATACTTTGA
Organism: Flexamia atlantica; assembly: GCA_035578135.1. NCBI lineage: Eukaryota > Metazoa > Arthropoda > Insecta > Hemiptera > Cicadellidae > Flexamia > Flexamia atlantica. Next base: position 128,356,527 of record JAQJVK010000001.1, on the reverse strand, counting down.
TTGTGCAGAACTTGCAAAACAACAATATTTAATATTTAAGGTGGAGAACAAATTTTTAATCATTATTAAATACACAAAAAACTGAGATATAGTGAAAAACAAATTTTTCAACGCAAAACTGAATATCATACTCACCAACTGACTGGGAAGAAACCCTTTTTACTCCCTGAATGAGTTAGCGCTATTGTTTCCAAAATACTATTGTGTTCTGCTTTTTAAATTGTACATTTGGCATTATTTACAAAAAATCATTAAGATTTGTAATTAAAGCGATTATGATTTGAATTGACGGACATAACATGCAAAAGGCACAAACGGCTGTGAATTCTGTTTTGCTTGGTGACCAATCACAGGTAAACTGCGTTGTGATTAACTTCGCAATGCCTCCATGACCTTTTACAGTAAATCTTGCTATTTTCACTAATCCAGCCCTGCCCTAATCTGATGAAGTAGTTTGATGAGAGTTTAAGAGATTTGGGAGACATTCGTAGTACAAAAATACAAGATATTTGGGAGATATTCGTAGTATAAAAATAGGCTATCAATTTCACTTTAACAGTGATAATCAATTCTTTTTTTTAGCATTGTTATATACAAAGTTATCTTAACTTTGTATTAATTGAACAATAACTTTTTTTACTAGATTCCTTCATGTTTTAAATTTATGCAGTGCACCGTCATAACTAGTCACGAGACATTTACTATCATGAATTTTTTTCCCAACAGAATGTGGCTGAGCCGGCGAGGCCTCACGTTTTCTCCCATCAGCCTAGATTGAACTGCTGAGACCTCACTACCCATTGTAGAAAAGAAGCATTTCATTACCCACAACTCCCTCGTTAAAGATTGTTTTAAGTTTTCTATACCTTTAGGTCAAGTTCAACGTTTTTAAAGGTTTTGAGTTTTGAGTAATGAAAATCAGGTCTAAATGTTCCAATAATTTACACCAGTGTCTTTTTTTATATAAAACCATAGAATAAAGTAAAAAAAATGGAAATTTCATCCTGCTTGATTTTTACTGTATACTTGACTACTTTTAAGAGTTAAAAAATAGTTTCTTGCAACATGTTTTCAAATTTAATTTAATTAATCGAATGATGATAATTATTGGTTGCTAAACATATTTTGTTTGAAGACATGAAAACCAAAATATAGAAAAGTAGACCGGGCAAATTAGGCCAAAATTTGACAATCTTGGGACGGAATTCGGAACAAGCTGATTTTTGGCATACTTGTCCTGATATACAACGTAAACAAAAATATTAACCCTTTGACTGCCAGTGGCCGATTAGATTGGCTTTACATTACATCAAGAGAACTGCCAGCAGCCAACGAGATCAGCTTTTGCCGTACATGTGAGAACTGCAGGCCACTGATCTCATCATCATGAGAACTGCCATCGGCTAACCAGATGGGCTCGCAGCTGTTGAGATAATCGAAATGATCCCGTGAACGACTACTGTTACGGGTTTTTCTGTTACAATCTAAAAGATAATCGATTGATCTTTCAATTCAATGATTGCTGCAATATTCGATTATTCGATTTTTTAACAGACTTTTACTGCAAGATCAGCTGATTCATCCTGGCAGTTATCAGACTGACATAGCATTTTTACCATGGAAGTTTAAAACTGAAATTATGAGTTTTTCATGGCAGTATAAAAACAAAATCTAACATTTTTCTTGGCAACCAAAGGGTCAAAGACCTGTAGTGAGCTCACATTTGTGGGACCGATGCAACCTACAGAGCATCTTGTAATATCTTTGCTACCCAGAGATACATGCCTTCATATATCGTTCCTACACACTTGAGCTCATTACAGTAACCAGGCAACTGATACCAAAATTTCCCCTCAATTAGGCGTAGCTGAGCATGTCTATGACCTCAACCATGCCTCTATTATGGGACTCGGTGAATTGTACCTTCCTTTAACCTTCATGATGTTTTGTTCAAGAACAAATTGTGTATGAAATAAGTTTCAATTACAAGTTTTAAATCTATTTTAGGTATATATTTATTTATGTACACTTTATTATAATTTTTAATTGGAAACAGTTGTTATTTATAACAATAGCAAGAAGTTGCAAAATCAATAATTAGTTCTTTCTTCTTGTACTTATCATAAATATTTTGTTTATTTACTGTATTTTAATGCTAACCAATATTGCTGATAAAAATATCATACTTGTAACATTATTTTTTACCAAGTTTTTCAAAACAAATTTGTAGCTTCTTTATTATCTGGACACATTACAGTTACCTGAGAATCCTAGAGATTTTTTTCAGTTATACAGTGATTTTTGGAAACTGGGATAGACTGTAAAGGTTTTTAGTGAACTGTGAGGGTTTTTTGATGAACTGAGAACTGTAATCAAGTTTCTTTTTACTTTTTAAATTGGATTAAAAGTTTATTGTTTAGAAATATTATTATTTAAAACTTAAGGTCTTTAAATGCATGGTTAAGTTTATAAATATAAGTAGTTTTACTAATATTTTATGCAGTAACTATTCTCAACCTACTATATTACACATTTGCTTCAAAATATATAGTCTAAAAATAATTACATTATTAAAGCACTTAAAAACGTTACACTAATGATTATCAATATTTTTGGCATTTTTACCTGTAATGCATTTTAATTTTGTAAATATTTTCTTTATTGCTTTCTTTAAAGTTAAGTTTTACTTACATTAATAATTTCTTTTATTATCTGGTTAAATTTTAGAGGAACATATAATTTCTAACAAGCACTTTATTTATTTATTATAGATAGTAAACATTTAAAAATAACTTCAGTTAAAAAAACAATCAACTAAAATATAAGACAGTCATGATGTATGTAGGCTCTAATTTTAAAATTCTTTATAGCTGGTGTAAATTATTCAAAATAAGTAAGAAAATAAAATCCAGTAACTTATAGTAGAAGGTACTTTAGTTTTAGCAAGTATTAATTTATGATAAAATATACAGCTACCATATTTTTTTGTTCTAATTGTATTGTTTTGGAATTTTACTTTAAATTTGTGAGGATTTCAATTGTTTTTCAAGGATCGAGGTGATAATGTATATCTGTGATTAAAGTTTGATTGTATATTTTTAACTCTAGGTTTTTGCTTTCAAGATGTGGTAGGCATTAATATGTTATTTATTTTTTCTTCTGCTCTTAATAGTTAGTTCTGAAAATTGATTTTTAAAATCTTAATGGCAATGGACTATTTACTGTTATCTTTTGTGATTTGTCCTATTATTTAATTAGATACTTGGATTATGATTTTTTTTATAAGCATCAGGTCTTGTAGTATCTCAATCTCTAAGGTCTTAGAAAATACTATTGTGATATGAAAAGTCAGTCTGTTTGTAGAAGTGGAATTTCTTATCCATTAACTTAAAAAGTATTCTTCTGAACTTTTAAATCTTGTTTGGCTTTGATAAGTCTATAGCTAAACTTTTGCTATTTCTTTACTTTTGACTCATCCACATCATGTTAGATATTAGACTGATGTGTAGAATATAGTTGTTGTATTCTATTCACTACATATATTTATGCACTTTGATACTGATACATTACTAACACTTAAATAAAATCTATATTCTTATACTTAAGTAAATTTGTCTGCTAAGACTGAGCCACCACTTTGGTCCTTTTAATTCATTTTTGGCACAAACTCTGTGTTGTAAGCATCTTAAAATCATTTTAAGTATGTAAAATAAAAAATGCTACATAAAAAATTAAGTGCTTCTGTAGTTAAGATTATTTTATTTTGAATACTTAATTCATTTATATTGTACAGTTTGTATACCAGAATAAATTATTTGTATATGGATCAGAAAAGTGTTCATATTTCTGTCCTTTAAATGCTTGACAGATTATTTTAAAAGATTCAAAATGAAGTTCCTATAAAGATCAATCAAAACTTACCACAAAAAAATCACTCAATGATTATTACCTGTCAGATTAAGTCAATGGTTATTTTTTTTAACAAAAACACCATGTGTACTCATAATGTATCATTTTTATTCATAAAGTAGCTTATGTTTGTATTTTTGTTGAATACTGACAACAAAGTTTGCTGATTCATTAATCATATACTACTCTATCACTTATTGTACAGTCTTCAAACTCTCTGTGGCATTTATTGATAGTGGTAGAAGAGATATTTTACTTTTACTAATGGACACAAAAAGTTCAAAATTTTCAAACATTACTTGGAAATTCACTGAATGATTTTTATTTGTTAAGTTATTTTCTTAAAACAAAGTTTTTTTAAAAATTTGCTTTCTAATTATATTAATTGGATTTGAAAAACTCATACTTCTTTTAATTTTTTTCATTCTTTGAAACATAGCTAGAGTTTTTTTCTTAGGTTTACTGTTCTTGATGATTCTCATTTCTATAACATCTGTAATGACAGCAGTCATGGGGGCTTCTTTATTGATTTCATTTCTAGCAATGCTAATATTAACTTCGGTTGAATCCTTTTGAGATTTTTCACTTTTAATGGGCAGAGTCGGACTTCTAGTTATTTTGGGAACTTCAAAGCCAGTTTTTGAGACATTTTTTATTCCATACAGTTTCTTAAATTTGTCCCTGTACATTTCAAAATTGTGTGCAACACTACAATCACCACAGGAATATATATTTCCCAAATCTTTAGTTGATGAACAGAGTTTATTATTGGACTCATTCCAAATCTTGTTTGTAGGTTCCAGTAGAGAAAATATTTCACCAACAGATCTTGTATTTTTAAGGGTTTTGCCTAGATTTTCTATGTATTCTTGCTGTAAAATTTTGTTGAGGGTCCCTAGATAGTTACAACACAAAGCTGAATCACTGTTTTGCCTTGGTAATTGTAAGTAATTGCACATGAATATTCTGTTACACTCTAAAAAGTCAACTGGTTCAACTTTGCCTTTGAAAATTCTTGCAGAATGGGCTGATTTATGAGGTCTTTTTTTCCTTTGATATTTCTCACTTGAACTATCTGAATTATTTGTTTCATTAGAAAGAAAGCATTTACGCTGCTCTTGTTCGATGGGAATTGAATTTGTCGTACCATTATTCTCACCAGAATCTTTTTTTCGATGATATATGGGAAGAGTAATTTTTGTATTTGAACTTTTACTCTTATCAGGCAACAGGTCATCATCCTTAGGTTGGTTGTTCATCTCATGTAGGTATGTTGGACCTGTATTTAGTAGATAAACATCTTGCTTTAAGTTTCTTTTAGTAATATCACTTCTGTCTGTATTATCATGCAGGTATGTTGGACCTGTATTTACTAGGTAAACATCTTGCTTTAGATTTCTTTTAGACGTATCACTTCTGTCTGTATCCTGCGGATCTTTATTATTTCCTCTTGTGTTTTTATTGGTCACCCTCCCCTCTGCTAAATTTGCTGTTCCTTCTTTTTTAATCACTATTTCAACATCAAGAATGAAAGACTTGTAAGTAGCACCTTTTGAATTGCCTAAAATTGCATCCTCCATTATTTGAATTTAGTCTTATAGATTCAATTAATTATTGCTAAAAACCGATTAGCGAAAGCACAAAACTATGAACAAGTGAATCCTGCAAAAAAGCAATTTATTAGCCATAGTTTTCATTAATTATAAAGTTACTATTAAAAAAATAATATTTTTACTTCAATTTGGATATAAGTTTTTCAATGATATTTTAAAGCTTGCTGGTACATTTGATGTGCTGCACAAACTGGGCATATTGTTGACAAGCAAGTGCTGAGTAAAAGAAATAATGGAATTTCAGGTGAAAATGTATACCTATTTTTTAACGCCGGCTCCAGACATGCGTCGTTTGGCATGCACCAAATGTTCGACGTTAGGCAAACTATTTGTCTCGCTATTTGCCGATTAACGAGCAGATATCCTGGGAATAGCGAACATTCATCATCATAGATATCGATGTCAATGATGCTCTTTTTGTTTATCACCTTATCATAATTTTAACTGAAGATAAAGTAAAAATACGTATAAGTCAAACTATACCTAATTCTAATAAAATCGTGGTGATTTCCGTGGTATAGATCGCGCCACAATCATCCTTCACTCATCTGTCATTCATACTTGGCTTAAAATACCTACCTGGGTAGGTCGCCATTTCAACTAATGTATCTGATGTATTTATTTCAAGTCACTAAATTTAGGAATATATAAATTTTTATGTTCAATATATTATATAATTCTTTGTTATTATACGTTTCAAATTACAATGATAACATGTAGATGAAATTTTGCTGCACACTTACACCAGGACAAACTTAATGCAATAATTTCACTAAATAATTTAAAACTTTGGCAATTTAAAATTACTTGTACCTAATCACACGTACAAAGCCTAATTTGTGGCTGAAGTAAGGTTCGCCTTCTACTGAACATTCATCCACTTTGATGTGTGCAAAAGACCGACAATGAACGGGAAACAATGAGCACTAATGTTTGCCACTTGCCAAATATACAAAAACCTGTCCACACTACTCGCAATTCGACGAGTCGCTGCTCGCTGCAAGCCGAATGAAACATGTCTGGAGCCGGCTTAAGATCTGAAACTTTTTGTTTGAAATTCATTGTTAGTGATGGTTGAGTTTGTTATGTTTTGATTTGGGCCGACTTTTGCCATCACTGAGTAGTAAAAACAAGTTTCACGAAGTTTTGGGGGATGGCAAATGTACGCAAAACCCAAAATCAGAACATTTGAAACTTAAATTATTTATATTCATATTCTGTGTTTAAATCTAAAGATTTAACCTTATGATCTATGTTTAAAGTTTTGCCATTAGACCTCAACTGAAAGACGTCTTGATCAAATTAGAAAAACAAGTTGTGTGCTCTAATTGTCATGCATTTGCTTCCTTTTAATCTTCCAAGTTATTTTTTTCCATCAGGGTCACTGAGTTATCCTGTCTGCCAAGTTTTCAACTGTCAAGTTTATGAGACTTCATTATAGTAATTGAAGTGCTGTTAGGTGCAAGTTGGTTACCTTTGTTGGATAAACAACTTCATATTTTAGTTGTAATATTGTACTTAATTATACATATAATTTGTTCATACATACCACATGAAGGTTTTTTTTATTGAATTCATGATATTTTCTACCACATTTAGTCTACCAGATTAAAATAATCCTGGGCTATTTTCTTTATGGCTAAAATTACATGCAAATAGGGCATTCTATTAGACCACATTGGCCTTCCTAAATCTCAAAATGAATATAACACCATGATGGTAATTTAAGTGAACAAATTTTACAACTTTCTTAAGTTGCTTTATTTAGTTTTCGCTACTGCCCTTTTCCCTTCCTAATGATTATATACATAAAATTGTGTTCATTTAATTTGTTACATTAACTTCTTTTTATTTAATAAAAAAAACTTTAATGGTATTATATAGGTTATTATATTTGTTAAACAAATTTTGACTTCCTTAACTCTGAACACACTTTGGTTTGTAAGTTGCCCACAAATCTGAATAATGAGACATGTGCCATATAACCACACATAAAAATATTATTGATTTTCATAAAGTTTTTCCTCTCTTCTCTTGCTTTTTTCTTATTTGTTTTTTTATTTATTGGATTTGTAAATTTTTTACGCTTCCAAGCCTTGTAATTTTTTTTAGTTAAATCAACTTGTTTAAACGGTTGTTCAATTAATGATGAGATAAGGGCCGTTTCAAGTGGAATAGACTGGTTTAGGCTTTTGTTGTCTAATAAGTCGAAATTGTTGTTTGGTTCATTCAGTTCTGTGTTCATCGTAATTGATTTGTACAATAAAGGTTTGCTCTCAGAATTTTCTTGTTCTGAGTTTATTAATCCAAGCTCACTTCCCTGGCTAATTACAGCTTTTGAAAACTTTGAAGGAGTTTTCAACTCAAAAACATTAAATTCCTGATTATTGTTGTCCTTTTTTAATATGAGTCCATTGTTAATTTGGGTTTTTAATGTATTTCCGAGTAAAATATAATTTAATCCATTTTGAAATGCATCATGAGGTGTGTCTGGCATCAGCACTAAACCAGTCTGAGACAAATCTTGCATTTCATGATTTTCTTCAACTAAGAAATTTTGTTCCTTGCTTGGCACGGAGATATTAAAAAATATATATGAGAAAGAATGCATTTCAAATAAATCACTTGGTTCAGGTGTTATTCGTTTGACATTCTTATTCATCCTATAATTTTCAACAATTTTTGAGGCTGAGGGAAGAGAATTCAACAATTCGTGTTCTTTGATTATTTTTATCCTTCCATCGTTTTGTGGGTCTGCAACCCTTGTAAACTGAACATCTAAGTCAAGCTTAGGATTATCAAAAGGTTCAAACAATCTACTCATTGCTTTTCGCATGCATACAGACTTCTCTTTTTGCAAGGAGTTAGTATCTTCATAACTTGCAGGTTTTTCATCCAAAGTCACTTTCCCGATATTACTGTCTTGATGTGCAATAATTCTTTGCTCTTGATGGTTATTGATGGAGACTTCATCACAAACCATATCTTGACTGTCTAATAGATATTTAGGTGAATTTTGACATTGCATAGTTTGATTTGGTGAGACACAATTGAAAAACTGATTTTTCGTTATAGTAGGAAGTGTATGCTTGATACTAGTTTCATAATTTGGTTTTGCGTTTGAATCTTTTGAATATTTATCAGGTGAAATTAAAGAAACTTCAGAGTTCATAGCTGGAAAACAAACACCGGGTATTATATGTTCACCTGGAGTGGGATTTACTATTTTAGTTAATGAGACATTACTTCTTTTATCAGTTGAATTCTCTTTTAATGAATGAGTAAATCTGTTTAAATTTGATTTTTTCTCACAAAAAGCATTCCTTTGCTCATTACATATGTATGATTTCTCAATAGATTTTACATCTGTTCTCTGAAATTTCTCATTTCTGTTACAGATATTGGGAGGTTCTTTATTAAACCCAGGTTGAATATTAACAACCATTTTTTGTTTACATTCCTGTGAAAACCCTATAGGCTTTTCCATTGCAGGTTGGTCGCAAACCGTCTCATTTGAATGTTTAGTTAATTTAGGGTTGTGTTTATTGCCAGTTATTCTGTAGTACTCTTTTTCAGGAAATATGGGACTAACAAAAGTAAAAGGTGATGCTGAAACTTTGAATTTATGCTCTAATGGAAACTTTTCATTAGCAGTCAAAGATGGTTCTTGAAAATTATTTTCAGTTGTTATTGCTTCAAACCCATTTATGCTTGGTCCTACTGATTTAGTTGTTGGCCATCCAATCTTGTCCTTTGTAGAGAGACACTTTATGAATTCTTGATTAATTGAAAAGGAACTATTTTTTATTGGAACACAGCTTTCAGACTTATTTTGCTGAATTCCTTTCTTTCGATCTCCATTAGTTAATTTGGGGCTAATCTTAAAATGATCACTGTTGCTTTTAATTGGGAATTCTTTTTCATTGTGTTTGCTTAGTTCTTGCATCCACTTCAGCTGTGATTCAATACTCCAATGCATTTTAAGTATATTTTCGACTGATAGACCTGTATTGTTAGTGTTGTTAGCATAATTACTATTTTTTTTATGTTGATTGGCATCCTTTTCCCCACTATAATGGTCAGTTTGTATAGCTACATCAACTAGTTGTTTGGAGATGGATATATCTGACTCTGGAATGGTTGTCAAAGTTTTCATAGACATTACCAATCCCTTCTTTACTCTTACTTCTGGTTTTGTGGTTGTACTTTCATTAGAAATTTGTGATAACTTTACCTTCAGGTTACAGTCTGAGCAATAAGGATCAAAATTCATAACTTCACAGACACTTTTATTGCACCTCAGGCAGTTGTAGTGAGTTGAACTACAACTGTTTTTCTTTAAACTTTCACAGTCCAAATCAGGAATACGTATATCAGAGTGATTAATAATATGGGATAAGGAGGAATTGCACCTTAAATGATTAATAATTGAGCCAGAAGATGAATTATGACGAATGTGGTTTAAGTTGTCCGTTCCCTGGTACCTCTCTTCTGATCTTACTTTCCTTGTTTTTCCATTGGTAATTGTGTGAAGACCTTTTATGATTCTGATGTTCTTTACGCTATCCTCATCATTATTACTTAAACATTTGTCCTGAACTGATGGAGATAAGTCAAGTTTAATGGAACTTGAGTCTTGAGGGTTATTATAAGTTTTATTTTTTAGAAAAGCTGATATTTTGTAGAACTGACTTTGTGAAGCATCTAACGTAACCACATTGTCAGGTGCAAAGCCATTTTTTACAGATACTTTTTCCAATTTAAAGGATTCTTGTGGCTTGTTTAATTCAATACCTCCACTTTTACTAGATTCAATAATGTCTGTACGAACTTGGCACACACTGATATTACTTCTTTCCTCTCTTATATCATCTTTTTTGTTGTTTTTAGACATTTGATAACAGCAATCATAATGCCTATCATGTGACAGGTCAACTTTAGATTTTCTTTCTAAAAATTTGGCATAATGATTTTCTTTTTTTTTAAGAGGCATAAAAATGTGACTTCTTTCTTTCATTGAAGATTTTCTAATCAACGAATTGTTTTCCAACTGATTAATTGTGTTCTCATAGTTTTCATTTATAATTATTGTCTCTAAGATATCATATTTTGTCGCAGGATTGCTTTCTATTGGTTTTCTAAGTGAAAAGCATCTATTAGTATCATACTGACTCTTTTGTAAGTTATGATAGTACCACTTATAATTACTGTCGTCCTCCTCTTTCATTTGAGTTGATTTTCTGTACTGCTCATTACATTTTTCTTTAAGAGATACTTTGTGAGGCTTTATATTCTTTTTTTGAGAGAGGTATTTTTTCTTCAGATATTTGGTATTATCTTCAACAGAACTGTCACTTCTGTCATTCATAATACTGCTTTTTGTTTTATGTTTATTTTTTTGTATTCTCTTTGAGTTTGCTTTGTTTTCATTTACAATTGTGCCCAAGTCATTCTTTTTTGAATCTACTTTGGGCTTTCTTGGACTCAAATTCAACAATTCAGCTATGGTATATCTATGTGGAAGTAACTTAGATTTGGATCTTTGTCTTTGATCTTTATATGAACAAATTTTACTCTCTTGAGCAGCTTTAAGTTTATCTTCAATTCGAGGTGGACATGAATGTGAATGAGTTAGTGGCTGTGAATGTGATGTCTGGAGTTTTTCCTTCTTCTTTGACTTTCTAGGATGACCTTTATGGATTCTTACCACCATTGGACATTGACTACGGTTTATTGAAAATTCTAGATCATTCCTAAGAGGAATTTGTTTTACAATGAAATCCCTCTTTTTAATAGAGATTTCACTCTTTGCAGCATGATTATCTTTACTTTCTTTTTTTGGCAAAGAAGGGATTTTATGTGAAAAAATGTGTGTGTCATGCATTTGATTTATTTTTGGTATTTGTGATTTCCTTTTGTTTCCAATAGTTTTTTCCCCTTGGATATTAAGAAACACTGGTAAATGATCATTCTGCAAACTCATTTTATGGGATTCTTTGTGATTATTTGATGTGGATTTTTGTTGTTGCCTGGGACTTATATCATATACTTCTGTGTAAAACATTTTGCACTTGTCTTTATTTCTTTCATTTTTTGATTTATTGGCAGTTTGAATTTTGTTTAGTGGTTTTAAGTACTCTAATGGCATATTACCTATTTAAAGTTAGTAACTTTTAACTGAGGGAAAATAATGTTGTAGTTTGAAATAAAAGCATGCAAAATGTATTTAGAGATTTGCTCAGGCTCTAATTGAAACTGACTATTAACATTATATTTTTACTGTTAAAATATCTACAAACACCATTTTAGGTCTATTTCATTGTTTTTGAATCAAAATGTTTAATGATAGCTAAATGATAAATAAGTATTAACTGATGATTTTCTTTTCAACTTACAATTTACATTAGCAAATTCACAAAGTAACTTCAAAATTTTCAGAATTGACTTTATAAACAATAAACAGAATCTTTCAACAGCTGGGTTTAAATGTTGTTGCCAATTTGATCAAACCTTTTCACCCCAGTCGTTTTGCACAATACTATAATAAATGAAAACAGATTAATTCCACATGAACATGATTAAGATTTGTGATATAGTTTTTTTAATGATTAGATTGAGTGCAGGATCTTTTTAAACATGAGATGATATTTCTTGTTGGAACAAACTGAGAAAATCAGGAGCCTAGCGCAATGGCTTGGCCATGGATTAGTCTGAAGAGAGGAACCTTGAACAAATCCAGCTTACAAATAGATTTTTTCATCTAGAGGTGGTCAGAATAAAGTGGAATATCTTTGATTGTGCAATTCCTTTGTTTGAAGTAAAATCATGTGTTTCTGTTTACATTAATAATAATATATTTATTTTTATTTGTCTTTTGGATACAAACATATCATTGACAATGTCAGATTGTAGCATAACAGCCAAGTCAAAATCGCTCAATAAACGTGTCATTTACAATAATTAATATAAGGAATAATTTACAAGTTGATATAAAACAATCATTTAAACTATAATTAAATCACATATAAAAAATAAAAGAATAAACTTATAAGAATAACTTCTAAAACTGTATGTTGTTTCAATGGTTGAAAAAACTCGTTCAGACTTTAAAAAGGGTGACACAACAACCATTTATAAAACTTGTTTTTAAATTTTTGATTGAACACACAAATCTTTCTACAACATTATATACTAATTAAATGTCTACTCTCGTTTCTGGGAGTGACAGTCTCTCATTGGGCCTGATGATGATTGGTGTGACCAATGGAGACTGATCGCCATTTTCCATCATTAGTGTATACAGTATTAGTGTGGTCTGGACCTAGCATTAAAAATTTTTTCGGGTAGTAAGGCAACATAAATAAGACTTAAATCAAAAATTTGAAAAATTTTACTCCTCACACTCACTTGTAGAAATATTATTTTGATTTTTTTTACGAAAACCTGTACATTTACGAAACATTTAAAGATTTCTCTAGTATTTTCATATATTTTTTTCAACTTTGACACTACCGTCGTATTCTCCATTAAATTCTAAGTAAGAACAGATAGCTTTTGGTGAGCCCGAAGCCTCGGAATCGTTAATTAAATTGATTAGAACTAAGAAGTTTGATTTTTCCCAAAAAAAGGAAAGAATAAGCCTACAGACACTTTTTTAATAAAAATACTAGGGAGTAGCAGATTGCTGTAAAACTGCTCTAAAATGTTAGCTTTCAAAAAATATGATTAGGCATTTTATTCGCTTCCTTAAGTACAGCTATGCGAGTTATAACTGTGGAAAACATGGTTTTATGGAAAAAAACACATTATAACAAACCAAAAAGACACACATGATCGTTTTTATTATCATAGGAATAGAATGAGGCTACAAAAATCCTTGTATCTAGGCATGTACAAAACAAATGTTCCAATTATTGGATTGATCAAACTAAAATACAGGTTCATTTTAAGTTATTTTCGAAATGTAGGCTCCATTTTCCCTGATGCAGGCTCTGGCTCTCTTCCGCATTGTAGTCCTGCTTCTGACAATGTTCTCTGTGTGCAAATTTTGTACAGAGAATTTTACGTTTTTATTGTGTTATATGGGTCTAAAGAAAGGTTTTCCACTCGGGTGTCAAGTATGCAAGGGGTACGTTCTCCGGCTATGACGTCATCAAAATGGCAGATAAGCAATTTTGAAATGCGTGTATTTTGAAAACTATTTGTCCGAACGGAATAAACCATTTTTTTTTTAAATATAATTTCTTATTATATTCCAATAAAAATTTAAGCTACACGAGCCAAACGATTTAGTTTTACACATTTGTCGTATTAACAATACTTTTTAAGTATTTTGAAAATAACTTTTTTAATATAGTCTTTATTAAAATTCTTTATATAACTTTTTACCTAAAAACATGATCAAAACATGCCCATGGTAAACTTTTTACAGAAATTAATGATCTTTTTAAAAATACCATATATTGTATACTTTGCTCGAATAATAAGGTAAATAAATTGGATTAATATTGTAAAAACACGGAAATTTCCATGCGGCAGACCAATCTTAGCGGGACCAGTGTTCTTTGTGCAAGTCAGATAAAGATAATTTTTCTGGGTTATTTTGTAGTAGATGTTTAAAGAAGCATTTTCCACTTGGGTGTCAAGAATGCACCTTAAATGTTTTCCGGCTATAATGTCATCAATATGGTGGAAAATCATTGAACAAAAAAAGGCTCTATTTCACATACCATTTGTCCGATTTGATTCAATCTTTTTTTGTTCGAAAGACATTATTTAAGACTAAGATTTTCGTATTTGAAAATTTATTCTATTCCTAAGAAGTATTTTGTAATTTTCAAAAAACCCGTTTTTTATACGTTTTTACTCATTTTTTGCATATAACTCTTTTAATGAAAGAATATTATAAATATGCCTAGTGTAAAATTTTAGAGTGGTTTAAGACCTTTTCAAAAATACCATACTTTGTATGGTTAACTCAAATAATAAAGTGAAGAAACTGGATAAAACTAAAAAAACAACGAATTTCCCTTGTTCCCAGTAGAAAAGTTTCAATCTTTAGGCGGCTCAGTGTTCTGTGTGCAAGTCAGATATAAAGAATTTTACTGATTCATTTTTTAGAGAATGTCTAAGGAAGTATTTTCCACTTGGGTGTCAAGAATGCACCTAAAGTGTTTTACGGTTATGACGAAATCAATATGGCGGAAAATCCATGAACAAAAAAGGCTCTATTTCACATACCGTTTGTCCGGTTTGATTAACCCTTTTTTTGTTTGAAAGATATTACTTAAGGCTACAATATGTGTATTTGAACATTGGACATTTATTTTACTCCTAAGAAGTATTGTGAAATTTTGAAAAAACCCAATTTTCATACATTTTTACTCAATTTTTGCATATAACTTTTTTAATGAAAGAATTTTCTGAATATGCCTAGTGTAAAATTTGTAGAGCGTTTTGAGACCTTACAACGTAGTGTAGTGTGGCCTTGTTCAGACAATAAGCGATACAGGGGAGCTCTCATGGCTTAAAACGGAACTATCCATGAGTCTGAATAGTGGGCAATAGTTTACACTTAATTTTTTACAGTATTCTTGATTTTAAATTTGTTTTTGTTTGAAACTGATGTAGTTTTCAGCTGTCACACGCAAGCTAATAGTGATTTACAAGAAAAGTTTTGATTAATTTTCGATATATATTTTAAAAGTACATCTAAAGTACTTTATTTTAGTAGTGTTGATCACATGGTTGCTTTTATTTGAGGTTAGAATTAAGGTAATGTTTGAAAAAAGTCCTAGTTGCCCATATCGTACCTCCAATGGTTTCTCAAATCGTACCATTGAATTTTCGTGTATCTATATTATTAAAAGAATTTCTGGGATTTTGTACAGAGCAAATCGACCCCTAGAAAATAATTTGTCTATACATATTTGGTATCAAATTAAAGCTATTACTCTCTAGATGTTCCTTTTGCGGGTTTGGAAAACATCCCATAAAAAGCCTTCACACAGGAGGCTTTTAAAAATTCAGCGAAAGTGCTACTATCTGTGTTAGGACCTATGAACTTTTTCAAATTCACATTTGTTTGTAACAAAACAGATGATCAAGATTTGAAATAGTTCCAGAGATATGCCATAGAATACAGAACAAGCAAATGTCATGATTTTGATTTCTTAAAATACTGAAGTTTTTTTTAAACAAACAGAAAATAAGGGAGAGTATTTGCCATATTCAAAAACTAAGACCAACAGTCTGTTCATTTTAATTTACTGTATTTCTTTTCAAAAAGGAAACATAAAAAGGAAGATAGATAAGTAAATAGGAGGTGCTCTGGAGGTAGAATTTTATAACAAGCTATTGACAGTGAAGACACATTGATACATGTTTCAACACATTGGTGCATGTTTTAACATTTTGAGCTTTTAAGTATCAATATTAATTGAATGTTAACCTAAAAAATTAAAAGTCCTAAAACACATTATAAATTTAAAACTTGTATTTTGTAAATGTACTTGGAATGGGAGGATATTGAAGTGTTAACGGTTAGCCTACCTATTTTACTCGATTTTGAAATGTACTAAAAACAATATGCCTAAATTAATGAAGGCTTTTCATAGAAATTTATGTTATTTGCTGAGGTAAAAATTTGCCAAATATGTATTTAAGATGCAAAATAAAAAGCGGGTCTGTTTAAAAATTTAATTCTTTGGCCGTTATGTGTTTTGAATAATTCGTTTTTACGGCGAATGACTATTTTATAGATGTTATTTAGAGATTAGTTCATCAGTAAATCAGTGGTTTGTCCAGCTTCTTACCAATTGTTGTTAAGACCTAACAAAGATGAATGCAAGAAACTAATGCGTAGATAGATGTTGTGTAGAATTAACTCTAAAACAGAGACATGAAGATGGGCAAAGCAATGAAAATCCATATAAACTAACCCCCATTTAATGTGTATTGAATGCTGATGCACTGTCGAAATTTCAAAGGGTAGAACGTACAAAAGATTAAACTGGACATTTTTAATGCAGATGAAATAAATGAACTTCTCAAATTCCTTGAGGAATTTCTTACCCATATTGAAGTTTTGTAATAATAAGTTTTTTGAAGTATAAAGTAATAAGTTATTTTTAAAAGTTTGCCCCGATGAGAAGTTAATTACTGGCAATTTTATTCCAATGCTATAAAAAATTAGTTGGAAACTAAAAAAATCACAAAAATTGACACAGTTCATCATTGAAAGGTATTTTACGCTGAAAACTCCATACATAATCAACATTAAACTAAAGCCTATTTTACCAAGTCGTTTTTATAAGTCACGAAGTGACGCGGGCTGCTAGTAGAATTTTCATAAAATATTTACCGGTACGTTATACCTGTTACAGTCCATATATTTTATATAACCATCACCATCTATAACTATATATAAATAGACAATATTTGGTATATTGTACCTCATGAAATATTGATATACTTTTTACATTATATTTACCTCATATATTTACTTATATACATTATAATATACGTTTTATAGTTAATATTTACCTATACACACTAAATAAACGAATTTTTCATCATCTCTTTATTTTCTTTGCTAAAATTTTAAAGGTGCGTGCATTATTTTTGCAAGTGGTACGATTTAGGAACTCGGTACGATTTGGGAAAACTGGTTTCCTAAATTGTACCACTTGCGAGGGTTTACAAAAAAATTCACAGTAATTATAAAAATCAATATTTGCTTCAAGTTTTGCTATATTAATGTTCCAAAACAGTCCCTATTAAAAAAAAAATTAAAAAAAAAAACGGCCATATTTATCTTCTTTACAGGGTGTTTACGAAAAACCCTTACAGACTTCGGGATATGGTTACTTACATCAAAAATAAGAAAAAAGTTCCTAAAAACATGGGTCCTAAAATGCTCGGTTATCCGTCTGTCGGTCTGTATGTGTTTTTAACATGATTTTGCATAACTTTGGAACTACTAAAGATATCAACTTCAAACTTTGTACGGACATGCTGACTAATGGGACCTATTTTGCTGCGGAGTATCAAGTTTCTACTAGTACCATTTCAAAATGGCAGCCATTTTTAAATTTTAAAACTTAATATCTTAAAAACCATAAATTTTACATAAATCATACTGGAGACAAAAAAGTTGCGCAATTTTATTTCCTATAAAACGATATAATGATCATAAAGATCGAACCACAAATAACGGAGTAATTATAATTTTTCTAACAAAACAATGCGAATATTTGCTATAAACGTCATTAAATAAGCATGTATTCTGTTAGAAAAATTGCAATAACTCTGTTATTTTTAATTCGATCTTTATGATCTTTATATGGTTTTGTAGGAAATAAAATTACGCAACTTTTTTGTCTCCAGTAGGATTTCTGTAAAATTTATGGTTTTTAAGATATTAAGTTTTAAAATTTAAAAATGGCTGCCATTTCGAAATGGTACAAAGCAGAAACTTGATACTCAGCAGCAAAATAGGTTCCATTAGTCAGCATGTACATACCAAGTTTGAAGTTGATATCTTTAGTAGTTCCAACATTAGTAAAATCATGTTAAAAACACATACAGACCGACAGACGGATAACCGAGCATTTTAGGACCCATGTTTATAGGTACTCTTTTCTTATTTTTTATGTAAGTAAACATATCCCGAAGTCTGTAAGGGTTTTTCGTAAACAGGCACCCTGTATATTTAAAGCCGTAAGGAAAAAACCTTGGGACAGTTCGTTTGAGACTTCTACTGGGCCGATTTATAAGAGGGTTTTACCAAAACAAAGGGTTTCGGTCCTATATTAGCAGGTTTTATTTGTATTTTGAAAATGTTTACGTTAACTGGGTTACAAATTAAAAATAAACTTTTCTTATGGAGATTTAACATGGATAAAAAGTCCTCTTTTTCAAACCTTGGGACAGTTCGTCTGACACTTCTAATGGACCGATTTATATGAGGGTTGTACCAATACAATGTTTTTCAGTCCTATATCAGCAGGTTTTATTCGTATTTTAACACGTTAAGTGCCACGCCGTTTTTTAGCCACATTACCGCAGTGCCAAACAGAAATGTAGTTCTTTTTTTTACCATATGATGTTTTTTATACTTGTTTATCGTAGTTATAAGGTTTTCATGAAAAAAATTACGATTTTGACCAAAAAAAAATTTGTACCAATCGGGGCGGCAGTGAAATTTTTTAGCAAAATATTGCTAGAAAAAATCAGTGCCGCCCCGATCGGACCCCGGGTAATCTCTCGGTATTTCAGGGTATTTTGCCCCGCGAAGTTGGCAGTAACTTAGTTTCCCGCCAAACCTGGTTACAACATATGGTTTTGTACACATCCCCGGGCTTTACACGTCTTCCCCCTCCCCTACCACCCCTCATCCCCCGCCTTGACTTCGTACCTTCACTCAGTTCTAGCATTCCATGACATGCGTTTGTTTACTTGTGAGTGTCACAGTGGGTTTATAGTTTAGTTTATAGTTGTCACTATGAGTGATCTATCCGAAAGTGAGATAGACAGAGCACTAGACATCCCAATGTCCAGTGAAATGGATATAAGTGAAGGTTGGTCCATTGGTGGAGGAAGCGGGGACGGCCTAACTGACGACAACGAGGACGACCCGGACGCCGACTCGGACTTTGCGCACAGTGATTCTTTGGACAGTGAGGGCCCTGTTTACGAGCAGGTAATGGATTTAGAAGATTTAGATGAAAATTTGAATGACAGTGAACATGTCCAGGTAGAAAATGAGAGTGTGAATGACAGTGTACATGTCCAGGTAGAAAATGAAAGTGTGAATGATATTAACAATGTTAGTGTGAATGAAGAAGAGGATGCAAATGCAGAAAATAATTTTGTCTATGTGACGTTAAGCGAGAGATATAAAAAGTTAAAAAAAGGAGGACAAAGCTAAGATGAAAAAGGAGGAGGATGATAAATGGCAGTTGCCAAAGGGAAACCAGCAGAATTTCATTTTTGATGGGAGCTCAAAATTTAATTTTGATTTGCCAAATAATGCTGAACCAATCGATTATTTTTCTCAATACCTGACGGACGATATTCTCCAGCAAATGGTTATCGAGACCAACAGAAACGCGGCCCAAGTTCTGCAAAGAGTAAGACTTAGACGTAGCAGTAGGCTGAGGAAGTGGCAACCGACAAATGTCGAGGAAATGAAGAAATTCCTGGGTCTCTTGCTGTACATGGGCTTAGTCCCAATGCCTAGGTTTTGTGATTATTGGTCGAAAAAGATAATATATAGAAACCAAGTCGCAAGTCGAGTCATGGCTAGGAATAGGTTTCAACTTTTAATGCGTTTTTGGCATTTTAATGACAATGACAACCTGGAGAGGGATGGGCGCTTGGGTAAGATTTTACCCCTAGTATCTCATTTGAACAAATGTTTCAAGCGCAAAAAAGGACCTGGCGAAGATCTAGTCGTTGACGAGTCTATGATTCCTTTTAGAGGCCGTCTGCTGTTTAGGCAGTACCTGCCCAACAAAACCCATAAATATGGGATAAAAGTCTTCAAAATCTGCGACACATCTGGTTACACTTTGAAGTTAAAAGTGTATATGGGGAAAGGAACTGCTGTAGATGAGGGTTCAACCTTAGCCACGTCTGATGTGATGGACCTAATGGAGGATTATTTAGACCAGGGACATACGTTGTATGTAGACAACTTTTACACTTCCCTTGATCTGGCCAATATTTTGTTAGTAAGGAATACCCACCTTGTTGGAACAGTCCTTCCAAACCGTGCTTGGTTCCCTAAAAAAAATCAATCCCTGCAAATCAATCCTTAGAACCTGGGGAAATGAGCTGTTTGGAATACCCAAACGGTGTGGTGTTCACAAGATGGGTAGACAAGAGGGAGGTTCGAGTCATGTCAACGAAACACCCTGCAGGATTTTCTGATACTGGCAAGAGAACCAGAAACAATGAGCCTATTCTGAAGCCTTCTTGTGTTGTGGAATACAATAAGGCGAAAATGGGCATTGATTTGTCGGACCAGATGGCTTCGTACAGCACAGCAGTGCGTAAATCGATGCGCTGGTACCACAAAGTCGCCGAAGAAATCCTTTTGGGAACAGCTGTGGTAAATGCTTGGCGGGCATATAAGGAAAACGAAGCTGCTAACGGACAAAACAGGCGAAAACCCGGAACATCTATTACCACATTCAGGGAAAAGCTTGTGTATTCTCTCCTTGATATTCAAGAAGTAGCTGTAGACCCCGTTAATGCACCCAATGGTCACCATTACCTCTCTGAATCAGCCACATTCACTGGAGAAGGAAAAAAACGGAGAAGAATCAGGAAGTACTGCAAAGTATGTTATCAACGAGACGTGACTGATCGTGGACGCTTAGTAGCAAAGAAAATGAAGAAAGTTACAACTTTATGTGAAATGTGCCCAGAAAAGCCATTTTTGTGCAAAGACTGCTTCAAAAACCTTCATGTATAAATGACAAAGGACAGCAGAAATGTATGTTATTATTTACTAATACATTCTCTATAATGCGTTTCTAAATGACATTGCTTTTATGAATTTTAAAAAGCAGTATTTTTCAAAAGAATTCTTTTTTAGTTTTACTTACAAATTTTTAAGACATAAACTTACAAACATAAACTTTTATAAAAATACATCTTTATACATTTTTGTATTTTTTCGGCACTGCTTATGGATTTAAATCCTGTATTTTCAATATAATAAAGTTTAACATGTTTTGTAAATAAATTTGTCTAAAATAAAAATAAAACGTTTTTCTCAATCACACCCTAAAATAACAATTACGATGGGATTTAGGTTTTTTTATAAATTTTTTATGAATTAATTCTCAGGTAAAATAACACTTACTGACGTAGTTTTAGTGAATTATTAATATTAGTTGTGCATTCGCAAACTATTTTTAAGTTACAGCAAATGAAATGTACAACACTTACGTGAAGTGAAACCACGCCACTCCAGTCGGGGCGGCGTTTTTAGAGCAAATTTGTAAGTATATTAGGAAGGCTGTGGGAGCAATACGAGGCTACGGCAACGCCATCTGTGAGGCACGGGATCTAATTTGCCGATTTAGTTCGTAAGATTGCTGCTAGAGGTCCACCAGTGAACTCTAGCTGCAATTTGGTGAAAGACTGCAAACCCAGGGCGCCGCCCCGATTGGAGCGGCGCGTCACTCCGCCCGACCTACCTATGCCGCTCCGATCGGGGCGGCGTGGCACTTAACGTGTTAAAACAAATTACGTTAAATGGGTCGAAAATGAAAAAATTAACTTTTCTTACAGAGATTTAACATGGGGAAGAAAGTCAACTTTTTCAATTCTTCATACAGTTTGTCTGAGACTTCCACTGGACCGATTTACATGTAGTTTGTACCAAATAAAAGCTCAACTTATCTATATTTGCAGGTTTTATTTACTTTTACATTATCTTGCTTTTTTAAATTGAAAAAATAAAAATTTCCAAAGCCTTGAAATTATTATTTTATTATTTAGCAGTTCTGGCAGTTCTTCAATCAGCTGATTTTAATGGCATGTGCTATTCTGTCTAACAACAGAAGAAGAGCAAACGCTCAAGAAACATTTGGTTCATCATGGCCAGTACCCAAAAACTTGTACAATATTACGTATTGTCCTTTAAATCGAAAGGAAAAATAATACCGTTTTATATTATTTTAAACAAACAAGTTTATAGTTAGTGAATTATAAAAACAAGTTTTTATTGTCAAATTTTGTTGGGCTATGTTTAAAGTTACTTAATTATGTGAAACAGCTGATTGCAACCATTAATGGTCCAGGTCCAAGTGATCATTACAACGGCAAATTAATTGAAGGTGAGTTAATTTAAATGGTTTACATTCACAGTGAATACCATTTTTAGCATACTGTAATAAGGAAGTATAAGTAATTTAAAAGGGAACAGCTCGTTTACACCACTGATCATAGTCTCTATGACCTATTATAAAGGTATTTAATATAAAAAGAGGTTCATTTGCACTAGAGTAGGATTCACGTAAGTTGGCCAAAATTAAAGTAAACAAACTACTATCTTCTTACGAACTTAACCATAAAATCCAGCTGTGCTGAAAACATTGTCAACGAACATCTGTTTTGGTATAGCACTTGCAGTAATGAGAAATTTCTGATGCAATATTGCATCTGAAAGTTATCTTCCGCAACTTAAAATATTAGTGGGGGCTATACCAAATAAAGTATTTATTGAAAGGGAGAGGGCGTTTCATGGATGTGGCATGATTAATAGTCTTAGATTTTCTTTTAAAATAATATTTACAAAGAAAAATATGTGAGTTTACGATTAGCCAGAACTACTTGCTGCAAGTCAGCATCTGACAAGAGAGATTGTTTCATATTGAGGTCAAAACTTATTAAATTGACCCAGGAATAAATAATCAAGTAGTTAAACAAACTAAAATACATGTAAATCAAGAAATAGATTCAAATTAAACTTCACAGTTATGAAAAAAGGTTGGATGAAACTGGTAAATTCTAAAAATAGGCGATATTATAAAAACTCTATAACCTATAAACAACATTGTAAACAAACGCAACGTGGCGATTTGACAGTTTGGAAAAAATGTAAACAAACACCATGTGTAACCAACAATGTTTTCAAAGTGATTTGTATAACAATTTTTTATGAGATGATTAGTACATGCTTTGGCCAACTTAGGTGAATCCTACTCTACTAGTTCGTAGAGACTATGAACCTCTTTTAAAATGAAATATAACTAACATGGTTCACTTACACTACTGATCATAGTCTCTACGACCCATTCTAAATATATTTAATTTAAAATGAGGTTCATTTGTACTAGTGGTTCGTAGAGACTATGACCCCACTTTTATATTTAAAATTAAAAGTAAGGTTCGTATAAACTACGAGCCCAAAAAATAATTATTACTGGATATTTATAAAATCGGACTGTAGTCACTATGAACATATTTATACAAAATATATAAATAATAAAATTTGGGCCATAGATATTGTGACCCATTTGGATATTTATACTGATAATAATAGTAACAGGTTCACTTAAACTACAGTTCATCTAGTCTACTCTGCTGCGTGTACGGCGTCGGCAAACTGAAGGCGCTCGGAATATTCCTACAAAAACTATAAAACAAGGATTTGTATCGTTTGGAAACAAGCTTATAAGTGTGTTAACACTGTTATATCGAGGATAAATATTATTCTATCATTTACTTTGAGTAACAAATTATATTAGCTCTAGTTTATGTGTAAAAAAAGATACAAAACAGTCTTAATGTGAGTGAAATAGTGATTTATAAGAAAATATTCCACTAAAATTCTTTTTACTTTTAATAATTTAATTCGTTACATGTAGGTTATTGAGATTTATCTTGAAAAAGAAAAATAGTATGACTAGCCTGTTAACTCTGCAAAGTTTATCACATGAAAAAATAATAGCATGTGTCTTTTGTATAATTTGGCATGGCTGCAAACTAAAATCGTCAGCGATGAAGACTAATGCTGTGCAAATTTCAGTTGATCTTAATGCAAGTTACCGGTAATACAC
Organism: Flexamia atlantica; assembly: GCA_035578135.1. Lineage (NCBI taxonomy): Eukaryota > Metazoa > Arthropoda > Insecta > Hemiptera > Cicadellidae > Flexamia > Flexamia atlantica. The sequence continues at coordinate 128,332,427 of JAQJVK010000001.1, read as the reverse complement.
TTATTTCACAGCTTCAGCTTTATTTGTTTAATTACCGTACATAACTAAACGACTAATCTGTATGTGTCCATATTTTTATTGGTTGTAATTTGTATTTGTAAAATACAATTTTAATCTAAAATTTATGAAGATTTGTTGGGTACTATATATAGTATGGTAGCGAATTTCCCTTATAGGGAAGAAGCTGTTACCGTAGTACGCGTGGTAAGACCGAAAACCGAGACCATGGTAACTTTTCGTTTTCGGGCCCTAGAAGCAAAAAACATCGTTCGTTCATTTTCATATACATATACAAGGTGTTTTTTTCAAACTTCGCTTCTTAATTTATACGAAAACTAGAATAAATTTTATTGTTCTGTCAGCTGAAAATGTTTACCAAGGCACGGGGAAGTAAATTTCACATGAAATTTGTATCAGCCCAACAACCCACTTCTTACCCCAACGCTTAACTTAAAAATTTCAAATGACAACAAACCCTTTGTGTGATAACAATGACATCAATCAAAGTACATAAAAAATTTGGTGAAAGAACAAATAAAATCGCTTCATGCGTTCTTGAGATGGTACAACGTAAAATAAAAGTGTGTTTTTACCACTGTAATCTCTGTTTATATATTAAAAAGTAAAAGATATTGTGGTATTCTGATTGGGGGAATCAAATGTCACCATCGGGGCAGATATTTTTTATAATAAATCTGTACCTAACACCCTTTTCAGACCCCGACCATATTTTTATAATTTCAAATGGGATTGTTACCCTTTTGAAATAATTTTGCGTCACCTGTTCTCAACATTAATAACTTTTATCAGGGTTCGTTGTAATGATAATTATTGAATATCTTATGAACTTTATTGACATAAGGGTTTTCTTAGTCAATTAAGTAATTAAAAAATATATATACAATATTCTACATGTTTTTTTATTTATTTCTTATTAAATAAGAGTTTAAACTCTTAATAAACATTGTTTAATATCATTTGTATGTTTTCATAACTTTTAATTAAAAAATAATTTTCCTAAAAATAAACAAATAATTTTCCTTCATCAGTGACAGCTGCCAAAACGGTTTCGTGACTTTCAGGATTAAGAGTCACTATTTAGATGACAATAAAAATACCTCCATTGCAGCAGACCTGCATACTCAGCGAATTTCAAGTGCAAAACAACATATTTCAATCCAACATAGCGAGATTTGACATGTATTTGTAAGCTCCATAAGAATAAATAGGGGAATGAGTATGCAGGTTTGCTGCTACGGGTATATTAAAACTGGGTGGTTTTAATACAATATTTAGTAGATCTGAACTAGAAGAAGCCATTTACCAAGATTTATCAAGACATGTAGAGAAATAAGCGATATATAGAATTTTACTTATTCCCCAAAAGAATAACATTGGGACAACGTACTGTGTTTACCACTAGCGATATCTCAATAACCAATTGTTATGGAGTAACAATTCAAAAATACCTACACAGGTAGGTATTTTAAGCCAAGTATGAATGACAGATGAGTGAAGGATGATTGTGGCGCAATCTTGTAGTCTTGTTACTGACTAAGGCCGACATGTTCCTTAGACAGGACTGTTAATTAATAGCCCAACAGCCAATGGCAACTATGGGACCTACATTTTAACGTGGGATCCAAACCACATTTTTGCCTGGTTTACATGTATTTTATTACAATTTATTATTTTTATTTTATTACCATGTATGTAATAAAACAGACTGGCCCCAACATTGAGCCTTGAGGTACGCCAATGAGTCACAATTGAGGTCTTAATTGTTTAAATTCAGACGTTTTACCATTAAAATACTCTCTGGTATCTATTTTCGAAATTTGATTAAACAAATTTTACTTGGTTTTGATCAAACGTTGTACAAATTAGTGCATTGAAATAACTAGAGAAACAGTGTCAAATGCTTTCTTCATATCATAAAATTTCAAAAAACATTATTTTGATATTTCAAGTTCTTTTAGACAAAAATAGCATAACTCTTGAGCAGCATCATTTGTTCCTCTTTTTGCTCTTAATCGAAATTTTCTACGATTAATAAGGTAATTGGGTAAAAAAAGCAATTTTAACTATAAACGACGCCAAAATTTAATTCCGGAAGACAGCATTGCAATTTCAATTTTTAGATTTATGATGTAGCTATATAACGTGTATAAATATTGTCACCGTTCGATAGTTCGATACTCGATACTGTGACAATTTGTTTTAGTTTATAGACAACACTATTTTTTTTAATTTTAAGATATTTTGTTTATTAATTTACTAAATCAATTATAAAAAATACTATATTACCATTAGCTTTGTGGATAAATTATAAATAACAGTTTATTATAAATATACGAGCCAATTGTTTTCAATACAAAGAGTTTAATAAAAAATAATTATTATTTTAAGATTTTATAACCGAAATAGATTAATAAACTATCAGCTATTGTTGACAGATCATCAGCTACTACAGTATTAAAGTACTTATCAGAACTGGAAACAAGAAAACTAAAGCAAAAAACATGTTCAGGTGCGGTGTGAGCGCTAAAGGCCGAGATGCCTAGCGCCTTCAGTTACCACGATGCCGTGTGTGCAGGAGTGGTTAGATGATCAGTAGTGTAAATGAACCTGTTATTTCAATTTACTGTTTAAATTATTAAAAAGGGTCATAGTGTCTACGACCCTATTTTATATAGGTTTTAATAAACTATAAAGTGTCATAGTCTCTAAGAACCTTATATATATATATATATAAAGATAATTTATTAAGTAAATAATAAATTAACACCTTCTTATAATTTACAAGTTGCTGAATAACAAAGGTTGCAGAATAACAAAGGTTGATGAATTTTGAAATAATATAAAAAATGGTTGGATAATTAATTATTGGTATTTACTATATAAATGGTTCTTTAAAATGTTAATTGAATATCTGATGGCTGTTGTCGAGATAATTTTTAAAGATTCTTTTGGGAGGTGGAACTGATTCCAGAATTTTTTGAAAAAATCTGGAACAGTTCCTCTTGCTCCAACCATCAATCCAATGACTTCTACATTAGAAAGTCTGTATTTTTGTTTAATGTCATCTCTTGTTCCACTATATATATCTTTCTTTTCATTGTGTACTAGAAGTGGTTGATTATGTGCTTTTTCAAATCGGACAGTTGGATCAGTAATATATCCATGTTTTTTCTTCTTGTCAATGGCAATGATATCACACCTTCTGATGGATCCATTGTTTTCCACACATGTCACTTCTTCGAAGACTTCAAAGTTCTGCTTTTTCTTCAATTCATTTGCTATGATTGATCTTATTGTGTAGTGGCGTTTATTTCGTAATAGTTCCCCATGGGGGCAAGATCCAAGGACGTGTTCAATAGATTCAAATTGATAAGTCTCGGTGTCAGGACAATGCCTGCACCGGGTTCCATCCTTGGATCTGCCGGGGACTGATCTCAGAGGTGCCACATCACCAATGATTTTCAAAGCGTCTTTGTATTCGGAGTTTGACAGTCCACATTTTCTGTGAAAATGGATATTTTCCGATTCGCTCTCTTGGAATAAAATGACGCCTCTACCCTTACGGGGAAGAGAGCACCATTTTTCATACTCTTCTTGCTGTAACATATTTCTTAATTTTTTTGAAGAGAAACGTTTTGAATCATAGACTTCTCTACTTATTCCTAATTTATCTATGCAAGCTTCATTTTCTTCATTAATATTTTTGTACAGCTCAATGTATGGGTCCTTAATTTTTCCGATCACATTGTTAATGTTAATCTGTTGAATTTGTGCTTCCCAGGCTGCTTTTATCATCCCCAATCCTTTATTTCTTCTTGAAGTGTATAGCATAGAGTTTGGCAGATCGGCAGGTAGATCTAAAATTTCTTTTACTGAAGATCGAATAATTAAGTCAATATCGTTTAAGAAATCAAGGTTTAGTTTGTTAGTCGGAGCCGTTTGAAAAGGGAAAATGAGCGAAGGCCAGACATAAGTGTTTAAAATATTTAATTTCTGGTCACTTTTTAAATATGGTGATGTGGTTAGTTTTTGTATTTTCTTGGTCAAATTGTTTATAACTTTCTTTTTGTCAAATACAATTTCATTTTCAAAATTGATTCCCAAGTATTTTATTGTTTCACCATTTTTTATTGATTCTATTTTGAAGCCTTCAATATAGTACAATTCTGATTGTAATTCACCCTTTTTTATATGAATTATTTTAGTTTTATTGATATTTAAATTTAGGCCTATCTGAGAAAATAATTGCACAATCATATCGTACTGAATCATTAGGGACTCTTTGTTATTAGCAATTAGTACTGTGTCATCTGCAAAACCTAATACAGTAGAACCTCGATTAACCGTCACTCTTTTATCCGTCACTCTCTGTTATCCGTCACTGCCTCCGGGCTCACATTAACACACATTGAACATTGAACACATTGAAATATGTTGTAAATTTGCATCGCGCAAAGCACGGAAGAAAGTGCAAGCTCTATTGTGATCGAACGATCGAACGCAACTGTCCGCGCTAATGACCTTGAGTTTCTGCCGAAAATCGCCACTCCCACGCAAGGACTGGTATGGTGGTGAGCGAGTTATTTATTACTCATCAGCATGTTGATTTTTTTGGTTATACGTTACGTCTAGGAGTTCTGAGTTACATAGTGTTTGCTGTAACACAGTGTGTAGCTAGTTACGTACTGTTAATCAACTGCAGTACAGTATCTGTTGATTGTTAATGATGGCTGAAAAACGAAAGAATCGCACTAGGGCTTGACCAAAAGATCGAAATTATTAAACGTTTGAGGAAGGGCGAAATAGCTACGAGTATCGCGCTGATGTATGGTGTTGGCAACTCATTTAAAATATGACGGACTATCTTTTAATTTGAGTTTATGTAATTCACTTACGAACACTGAATTACCACAAACAGTTTAGAGGGACTGTAATTACCATTGTATGAATGTAATTTAAATATAAATATGTATTATCCACATGTACAGGGTTTAATTTCTTCCAAAATATTTTAAATTTACGTATTGAGTAGGTTTATAGCTGAATTTCTGTTATCCGTCTATTCTCTTAACCGTCACACTCCCGGTCCCGAGAGTGACGGTTAATCGAGGTTCTACTGTATGTTTACTGCTGGTAATGATTCGTGTACTTTAAAACCATATTCTTCTTTGATTGACATTTCTGACATATTTTCTAAAATATGATTTATCGACAAATTATACAGAGTGGGAGATAATGGAGCTCCTTGTAAAACCCCTCTCTTAATATTTATAGATTTTGTTTTTCCTTTAATTGTCTCAATTTGAGTGGTGTTTTCTTTTTGCAGATCATTAATATTATTTTTAATTGCTTTTGGTATTGGCATTGATTCTAATACCTTATTGATATGATCGTGACCGACATGGTCGTACGCCTTCTCAATGTCGAGGAACATTACTGAACAATCTTGTTTATTTTCTTTGGCTGAATATAAAACAGAATTAAGTATGTTCGCATTTATATGTGTTCCTGGAACTGTTGTAAACCCTTTTTGTGCAGGATGAAATGATATGTATTCTTTTAGCCTTTTGTCAAGCATTCTTTCGAAAATTCTCCGGAGTAAGGAACATATTGTGATTGGCCTCCAATTGTTTATGTCATTATTGACCCCTCCTTTGTTCAACAAAATAGTTTTAGCTTTCTTAAACGTAAATGGTACATTGTTTTCTCCAGAATGAATTTTAGAATAAATTAATGATAAAATTTTTGGTACATATTTATTTTTTATCACTCTCATTATCACTTGATCTGGTCCAGGTGCTGTGTCCATTTTAACTTTTGCCATTGCTTGACATACCTCAATATCGGAAATTATTGTTATATATTCAATATCAATTTTTTCAATACTGTACTCGTCAGGAACGTCATATTCGGTTCGAACGGTGTTATTGGCAATTGAAAATCTATTAGAAAATGCAGCATGAATATCTTTCAAATCTATTTCACACCCTTTTGTCTCTTCATCTATGACTCTTCTTACTGCCTTTCTCCGTCTATTATAATATTCATATTGAGTTACTTCATAGTTATACTTTTCTTTCCTTTTCTTTCGGTCATTTCTCTTTTTTCTTTCTGGGTTTGAACTTTCCTTGTATGTTCTGTTTAATTTCATGTCTTTTTTCTTCTTTCTTAATTCATAATATTTTTTAGCTGGGTGTTTAGGACCTGGGAGAATGTCTATAGAATTCGATAAAAATTTAGTAAATTCACTAACATTGGAATTAAAGTCATTCTGCTCCATTTTGTTTGAAAAAATATTTAACCATTTTATGTATTGTTCTTGTAGAATGGATGGAGTTTTAAATTTTGTATTACTTGTCTTTTCTATTCTTGTGCTTGTATCGTTGTCAGTTAACGTTGGTTCATTTATTTTATTAATATTATTTGCATTGGAAATGTCTTTATTACCACTAAGTTGTGTTATCCCATCTGGTTGAGATTCTTTATATTTTGCATTTATTTTGTCTCTTTGAATATTCGGATGTGATTTGGCGACATGTAAAGATAAGCCTTTCGTAGAGGTAAAGATTTTTCCACATTCATTACATGTACCTTTATTTGGATTATTGTTATCCGAAGTTGAATTGCATTTAGTTTTTACTTTATGAATCTTACATTTAACTTCTTTAGACATTGTTGTAGGGATACAAGTATTACTGATCTTATCATATATTTCATTCTTTTGATTAATTTTACTGACTATACTTTCATTTGGAATCAAAAGTTCAAAGTGACCACAATATACTAAGCCGGTTAAAAGAAGATTAGCAGTAAGTTTATGAGATGATCTCGTTATTACTGTTGGTTTTTATCCAAATGTATAATTCTAGTTTTATAGTGTTTTGTTTCATGAAAAATGTTGCTGTTGATTTCAAACATATCAGAAATAGCCATACATTCAACACTAGTTCCATAGGTTCCGTCTTTTTTCATCTCTTCACAATATTTCTCTTTATCAACCTCTGGTTGGTCATTATATAAAATAAAATGTTTATATTCTTTCCAGTTTGTATATATATGGTCTACTGTATCAAGTCTAAGTTTATGAAATTGGTTTTGGGACTGAAATAGGAAAATACTCAAAGATCTGAATAAGCAATTGCCATCTCCTGGTATGTTTTGCCTTTTAAATATTGAAGCCATTTTTAATTTATCCAGTTTATAAAAATATTACAGAGCCTAGAAAAATGTAAACAAAAAACTGTTTCTTTAGGTTATATATGGTGTACATTTAAAATTGTTGATTAAAATTCACTTACGAGATAAACTTATTGATATTTTTGTAAAACACTGAATTTAGTTGCATTTACTTGATAAATCATGCTTCAAAAAATACTTTTACAATAATTAATAATAATTTAAATTATTGAGATAAAATTTTTGACTTTCAATGTTTTCACTTGTCAGCTGTGGTTGATGATGTCAGGTCAGGTCAGTAGAGATGAACCTCCTTAGTAAATTATATAGGTTCTTAGTCTCTACGATCCTACATCGAGTTTATATTTGTTTCTTTAATTTCCCTTTGGGTTCGTATAGACTATGATCAGTATTGTAAGTGAACCTATTCTTTATTTTAATTCTTAAAAGAGGGGTCATAGTCTCTACAAGCCAGTAGTGCAAATGAACCACATATCTAAACTGATATTTTACAAAAGGTCCGTAGAGACCTGGTAGAGACTATGATCAGTAGTGTAAATGAACCTTCAATATTATTATTTATTTTTAAATAGGGTCATAGTCTCTATGATCCGTAGTGTAAATGGACCGTAACCAAAACTTTGCAGAGGATCTGACTAAAGTTTAGCCAAGACAATTATATAATATGTAGCAGTTTACCTTAAAAAACTCATATTAACCCCGATAACTTTTTTTCAGTAATAACGCACTGGTTTTAATTCGACGTGTGCTCCAAATCCTGTGCGTGTTAAGGAAATTATCGTAACAAATAGATTTATTCCCCAGCAAATAGTCAGTTGTTCCGATATTAATTCATTATGCTTACTTTCACCGTGCGTAATCAAGCCACTGGCTACATCGGCATCGCGTCGGTCTACCAACTCGGCGAGCCAGGTTCGAATCCGTATGGCGCCGTTATACTTTTTGGTACGTCGTTACAGATGGCGTCACTAAGGTCTGCTAAATACCTAATACTGATATTTATTTTGGGTCAACTAAGTTTTGTATGAATTACAATGTCTATAGGCCTTTGAAAATTCTCGAAAGACTTATTTCTTGAACATTTTATAAACCATTTAATCCAATACAAATTTATAGTTTCAGGCCTGCTTATTTCTGATGTTTTTGGGCCTAATAGAACGCTTTAATTAGGTCTAAGACTACTAAGGTCTAAGACTAAGTAAACTAAGGTCTAAGACTAAGTAAACAGGCTCTAGGTTTAGACCTAAGGTTTAAGCCTTAAGTTTATCCTGTGTATTCCTAAAGAGCATCTGTGTATGTCTAAGCATTATTATTTATAAGGCATAGCCTACTTTGACAAAAGCTCAAACTAAAATCATAGTTATTTTCCGTGATTTTTTTTCTGTTGGCCATTGGCACAGTACCTAGCATATCTTTATACGGTTGGTATCTTGTGCAGGTGAGAGTAAGAATAAGATGTGACGTCATGGTAGTCTAACACTTGAAAGAAGGTTCAGTAAGTTCACGTGCAAATTCCGTGAAACTACGCCAAATCTCGTGAGATTTTTCATTCCTAGAATGAAACATAGTCTTCATTTGTTGACAAATAAATACTTAACCTTGAAATAAAAGGTGAGTTAGAAGCTTAAGAAACATGTTATAATAATAAATCAGCTGTCTGTGGTTGGTGCTAATTTGGCTTGCAGCGAGACTTGCTGGTGCGTCGACTTGCAAAAGAACTTGGCGCAATAATTAGTGTAAATGTCCTGTCGACCACCGACCAGCAGAACGCTTTCTGATTGGCTGGTCTACTGCGAGTGCGCATATTGTTTATGATACTTGGACGGTTTTAAGCATAAGTGGACCAAGCCATAGATAAAAACATCCAAACCAAGCGCCACTAAGTTGAAACTGAGATATTAAGGGTCAAAGTTTTTTTAACATGGTTTCTCCCTTATTTATTATTAGCATTTTCTGTTTGGTTTTCTGCAACAAGAATGAGTTTGGTTTTTTTTTTAATATAATATCATGAATGACTTTTTAGTTTCCTAGGTCAAAGTTGAAAAAGGCGGTTGGTCCTTTTATGCAAAACCAGATTTTTGAAAAAAATAAGCATTAAAAGAAACAAATATTGATATTTCGATAGATAATAATATATACTTCAATAAAAATACAAAAGTCTGGGCCACGTATACTTCGACTAGGTATTATAAGCGAAAATTGCTCTTGGTTCCTTTATGCAAATGCCAGATTTTTATTATAGCCACTTCCTTGCAGTCTCTTGGTCGTTTTATGTATAATCAAGTAAATACATTTTAATTATTAAAAATCTACTACAGTACAATGATTTGGTATCACAATAGGGACTTAAAATAGTACATTATTTTTGGGATCATTAATAAAACTCGAAATATACCAAAAATTACTTTAATGATAAGTAAATAACAATGTTAACCTACATATTGTTATAAAATAAGGCTTGAAAATTCAGTCTTAAAATTTCAAAGTCTTTCAACTTAGCCTACTACAGTAGAACCTCAATAATAGTTCGACACTATACCAAAAACTGTTCCACACTTGGTCCATTTATGCGAAATATATCATATTAATGCAAAATATACCATACTTGGTCCATTTATGCAAAACTGCCGAATCAGTTTTCCTGCACTTGGTCCGTTAATGCGAAGCAACTGGTGTTTGGTCCTGTTATGCATAATACAAATGTCTAATTAATGACATGGTCGGAATTTGATCTTTAATAAAAAAAAGGGCATTCCAAAGAGAAATATGGGAAATATTGGAAAAAATAGAGGAAAAAATCCTCTTTCAGGTGGTATAAATAACTCAATTTCTGAAAAAGTGGCGCTTGGTCCACTTATGCATAAAACCGTCCACTTACCGTATAGATGTTCAAGTTACTGTGGCCATTGGGTTTGTTATTTAAACTTACTCTTTGGAACTTTACACATCGAACCATCCAAAAGATATTTAATTTAATGAAAATGTAAATGGTTATAATATGCTGTGCTTTCATCATTTACTGTTCTGGCCACAGCATTAGGCTGGTGAGTGAGTAGGCCTATATGCACTGCTGGCATTAAAAATATGTTGTTTGGCTAATATCACCGGTCTGACACCTAAATGGAGCCAAGTGGTAAGCTTATTGGAGCGGGTTAGTTCAAAGCACTTTAATTAGATGTCGTTGTAAAAACATGGTTTTCTTCTTCTTCACTGAATCAGCCAATCAAAACCACGATAGCGATCTGCTAACTTCCAATTCCGTTTCCCCTGATTTTCTGTCACGACGTGTACACAACCAAAACGAGTTGGAATTAATTTGAGTGTGGGAAAATACCTAAAGTATGTTTGCCACTAGTGTAAGTTGTTTCGCGAAATACTGCACTGCGTAATTCATATTGTGCTTAAAGCTATTGTTAGAAAATAAATACTTAGACGTTTACATAAAAGCACTTAGTAAAAATTAACTAAATTAATTTTTATTAAGTGCTTTTATGTAAACATCTAAGTATTTATTTTCTATCGATCGCTTTAAGCACAAAATGAATCACTCAGTACAGGATTTCGCGAAACAACTTGCACTAGCGGCAAACGTACTTTATCAATTGAATCTAAACAAATTGGTAAAGTCGTTAAAATTGAAAGTCTAGCAAACAACACGAGAAAACGAAAATATAAACAAAGCAGACGACGACACTCGATATATCGCATCGACGACGATCGATATATCGCATCGATCGTTTAGTTCGTAGCACCATAGATAAAGGGATACAAAGTATGTATCCCTTTATCTATGGTAGCACTTTAATCAGACAGCGCTACTGATCCCTTACCACCGAGTTAACATGGAAGTGCCAACTCTTTACGAAGTTCATTATTACTCTATGCTAATATTTTACTGATCTGACGTTATAGACGGTTTTGCTCTTTTTACGCTCTGTTGAATCGGCTGATCATTGAAATATGTGATGGTCAAAATGTGCTTTTATCTGTTGAAAATATGTTCTGTTGGGACTTAAATGTGCAGAAGAGTGGAGGTGTCTCTAACATCAAGTCATTTACATAGCTGAAGTTTCCATTTTTCGCCACTCGCCTAATGCTGTGGCCAGAACTGTAGGTACACTTTTAACACCACATAGCATGAAACACTGACGTTTCAACCGGATTCCGGTAAAAAGTAAACATTTTGCCTTTTAGCGATTTCCGAAATTGTGACGCTGAGTCAATCGCAGTTTGTGATTAACTTGCGTGGAATTCAAGTGCTTAAGTAAAATATTTTCTAATTTAAACATCATGGAGTGAAAATTTGGTATCGTGCCCTTTAATGTCCCTGGCCTCTTATTTTGTTGATACTGTTTTATAGTATCATATTATGTGATTTAATATATTTGGGACGGGGGCAACATTTTGCAAATATTTATTTGGTTGTTAATGGGTTCTAGGTATTTTTCCGTATTTTCAAAGTCACGAGTTTCACGACCGTTACTTGTCCCTAGGGTCCATTCTCTTGTTTCATGCTATTTTTAGAACAATTATGCGTGCTAAAATAAATAATGCTATTTTATTATATCATCACTTATTATTAAACTTACAAAACAAGAGTATTTAATAATTTTTAATTTATTGCAAACTGAGTATTACGACAAAATATGTCTGTCCCTCGATTTTAAGTCCCGACCGTAACGGCAAAGTTTGGAACTTTGGAACACGACAGTGGCGAGCCTGGTGACGATAGAGTCAGTTGGTTTGAAAAGACAGAGGTGAACGGGCGTGCTTGTCGTTGCTCCAGTGATTTTTCTTTCTTTTCAAGCATATCAAGATTGATAAAGGTAAGTTTGTGTTTTTGGTAATTTTGATGTGTCCAAGACCGTACGTAGTTGTTTGTTACAGTAGACATGGTGTTAATTTTTGTTGATATGATATTTTAATTGCTACGCTAACCTAGAAGTCCACTTTGTCTTCTCAAACACGAGGTGCAGAGCTACCACCAGAACAGGGACAAATAATTGTGATTTGTCACGACCAAAACCATTTTTGTCACGACCACGATAGCCTTATCTATTGTACGGGGGTACGGTCGTGAAAATCATTATAAATTTCATTGTAAATTGCACTATTAAATTGAAGTTAAACACAATTTCATCTTATAATAGTACAATTGAAGGATTTATGAAAAAGTAAAATTGTAGTTTTTGAAATATGTAAATATTGAAGGTAATGAATATATTTTATTATAAATTTTTGTGGAATAGAGTACAGTCAACTCCCAAATAACCAGGGTATTGGCCCATTAAAGTGCCACGGATAATTTAAAATGATACTTTAAAACAAAGGCATTAAATAAATTGAGTAAATCGACCGGCGATTTTCGTTTTTCCCAGACCGTACCCCTGTCCGAATCTTTCATGATTTGGGTTATAAAAAATACAACAATTGATATATCATCATATAAAACTATAATCACATACGAAAAAGACGCCCCTATGAGGACATAAAGGTTTTTCATATATCAGGAACGACTGCTTGGAGCTAGACAAACTTTAAGAGATTTTTTAGCTTTTTTCGATTTTTTTAGTTTTTCGATTTTTTTTTGGAATATCAAATTTACTAAAAGCTTAATGAGCTGTTTATTGAAATATTGCCCTACAACTAAATCTATTTACAGCAAAATATATTTATCAAACCACATTAAATATTTTTAATCTTCATTGTTATGTTGGTTACGGTCAGTGACAAAAATTCGTGTTCTTTCATGAAAGATGCTGTGTCATTGAATATAGACACAAGATTTTGCGTCACCTTGGCTAATCTAAATGTCAATCGATTTAGCGCCCAGTGTTGCTTTTTGGCAACGCCATGTTTCTGTCGATTTTTCTCTAAAATTATTTTGTTTGAACCTCAAAAGTCCACAGTTGCCTTTTGTCAACACCCTTTAGTTCAGAAAACGGTCACTAGATGGAAGTTTAGTCCAGTTGTCTTTGCATTAGAGAGTTTTCTTTAGAGCGACCACCTCGTTTGGAGGTTAGTGGTAAGTTGTGCTTTTTCAAGCGATCCTTTACTATAGTACTAGACATTTCGTATTGTGGAAAAAAATATCTTAGCAATCCTCAGTTATTCTAGTTTATGTTTCTAATAAGTTTTAGTAATTTAAGCGAGTATTTCCATAATTTATACGAGAAAATCGCCGTGTTGCCAAAAAGCAACTATGGGCGGATGTGACATTAAATTTCACTAGTTTAATTCAGTTTCTCCATATAACCCCATGCTAATATTCAATTCATTTACAGCTAATGTTTTGTGTTAATTATATGTTTTTTGGCCATTTTGTATAGGACATGATTTAAACTTCACAGTGGACCAAGAATATTTGGACGAAAAGGAAATAGAACGGTTTTTATTAATACCTGATGACAACGTGACCAAAGTGGGGGACATAGGGGACATTGGCATTAGGGTCTAGCCCGATGTAACCACAAGTGCCCGTAGTTGCTTATAAGCAACAAAAATGTTTTTTTTTCAAACCTGTGAGGGAAAATTTGAAAAAAACAGTTTTAATGTGTTATTTAGACCCTAAATAAAAGATACCCCCGTCGCAGCAGACTTGCGTACTCAGTGAATTTCCATAGGATTTATTTTGTATATATGAGCATTAAACTTAGTCTTTTAATTTTTAATAACTTAGTCTTTTAATTTTTAATAACTGTGATCTTGTTATAGTATATAAATGTCAACAAACGTATAATCAATGAACTCAAAACACTCAAAACAAACAAATAACTTAAATCTCATGAAAAAATTAAATTCAATCATATGGTCAGTTTTACAGTAATTAAAACATCCCTGTTGCAACAGACCTACATCTCCAGCCAATTTCAATAAAACATATTATCAATCCTCATCATTGCAAACATACCATATATTATACTACATTTTCAGGCAGTTTAGACCAAGACATCCCCCCTCCAAATGCTCATACTTTCTTTATTAAATTTAAACATAATTTGTGTTTTTTTTATATAGTATATTTTTTCTGCACAATCTTGATCAATGAACTCTAACTATTCAAAATAAACACAAATAAATAAAATATTCATCACCTGAAAATTAAATCATATGGTCAGAATTTTATTTAAAAAAAACATCTTAAATCAGGGTGACTATACTTTTTGGAGGGAAAAATTAAGAATAATATTGGACAACGTACTATGTTTAGCACATACAATATCGTCCAATATTTTAGCAACGGATTAACGTAGAACAATAATTCAAAATGCTAAATTGTTTTTTTAAGCTGAATTCAATTTTGACATTTACATTTAAAAATAATTAATAAAAAGGTGTAAAATCTTGAAAATAAATTTTATTTTGTCTAAAAAACCTTCTTACAGTAAACCAATCTTGCTGGTTTTCGAACTCGAAGTCATTAATGACGCTTTACACGTTTGTTCCAAATTTCATCAAGATCGGACCTTTTTTACAAAAGTTATCGCGCCTACGGACAGGTATTTATATATATATATATGAAAATGAACGAACGGTGTTTTTGGGGTCTAGGGACCTCAAAATGAAAAAAATAACATGGTCCCGGGCTTCCGGGCTTAAGTCTCACCGTACCGCCTGCGCTAATAGCTACTTCCCTATAGGGAAAATTCGCTAACCATAGGCAAACATTTTTCTTTTTCTCGGCGCATCATAATTCGGGTTTCAAAGGGCTAAAAAAATCAACAACGTTTTGAAAAAAAGAAAAAAAATCGCAAATGTTTTTCCTAAAATGTTACAATAAAAAATTTTCACTCCATGATGCCTCCAGAATTGTTTTTGATCAAAATATAACAGGTTCCTCACCAAATGCCGTAACGATTCTTTGTAATCCAAAATTGGTTACTCGAGTTTCAACCTGTTCATAGGTCATTTTCAAACCTTAATACAATATAACTTCATCAAGAAGATTGTCGCAACACTAAAAACAGTCCTTAACTTTTAAAAATCACAGAGACGCAGAGACGGGTTACCGGCCGGCCGTACATTACCGAACATTACCGAACACGAAAATATTTTCGCGTATAAATAATGTAGTTTTAGTTCTAATTCATTTATGTATTTCATTAAAAAAAAAGACATTAACCGGTGAGGAAAAGATTGTGCCCATTGTAGGCAATGGCAATTGCCTGTTCCGTGCAGTTTCATGTTTAATGGTCTTGGAAATCAATACCAGCATAAAATTATTAGTCCAGTAACTGAAGGTAAAAAACGATGAAACTGGAGAATTTTCTTGGTCAGCACCGATTTGCATGAAAATTTGGATTTAGGTGTTCTACTTACCCTCTACTTCAAAGTTAAAACTGTTTTAAAGGTTGCTTTTCCCAGGGGGTGGGTGCCACCCCTACTAGGGGGTGGATGGTAACCTAAATCCAAATTTTCATGCTAATCGGTGCTGACCGAGAAAATTCTCCAGGAAAATGATCAGTTACTGGACTATATAAGAAGTACATTTATGTGCTACATATTGGAACACTGGGAACAATATGGAACGACCACGTCAATGAGGTATGCAAAAAACTATCTAGAGTTGTATTAGGAAGCTCAAAAACCTGGTCACTTTGCAGTACCTAGTGGTGGTCTATCACTCTCTCTTTCACTCTCACATCACTTATGGCCTATTGATGTGGGGTCACTCTGCAGGCTGCAAAGATGTACTTCTGTTACAGAAGAAAGTATTAAGAATTATGTCAGGGGCTGACTATAGACAGCACTGCGCAAGCCCATATTTCAGGAACTCAACATCCATACCATCTTTGGTCATTACATTCTAAACTCACTGCTCTTTGTGAAAGAAAATTTCTCCGTTTTTCATACAAGCGGGCAGATGCACGAGCACAACCTGAGAAATGGGAAATCGATCTCAATCCCAAGATGTAGAACCAGTAAGGTTAAGGACAGCTTCCCTTTGTTGGCCTGCAAAATGTTCAACCATTTGCCTAAGGACCTCAAGTGCCTGGATTTTAAACCCTTCAAGAATAAAGTGGAGTCTTGGTGCCTTCGTAACAGTTTTTATGCCATCGAAAAGTTTTTTGAGCCTCAGATGGATTTTTAATCTCTCCACCAAACCGCCTGACACCTCAAAAATATATTGTATTATTAGCGAATTTCCCCTATAGGGAAGTAGCTATTACCGTAGGCGGCACGGTGAGACTTAAGCCTGGGACCATGTTATTTTTTCAATTTGAGGTCCCTAGACCCCAAAAACACCGTTCGTTCATTTTCATATATATATATATATATATATATATATTTAGAGAGATTATCATTTTTACTAACAGAGTACCCTTTTTTGTTCAAAAACACATACACATATTTTGTTCGCGCTTTAAAGAACACATACAAGCGCTCAAAAGCAATAATAACATCACTATGAAAAGTACCTTCGCAGAACACTTACTTAACACCAATCACGAATACAAAAGCATGAAGGACAATCTTAAAATAGTGGAATATTTGAAAAAGGGGAACAAAATGAATTCAAAAGAAAATTATTATATATATATTTAAGTTACAAGAAAGAACCCCAAAACCTATTAAATACCCAAATTGAAACAATCAACCCAATATATGAAAAAATGAGCCATATATAAGAAGACAACGTCAAGCATTTTAATATTTCTATACTATACATTAGCTGAAATGGCGACCTACCTAGGTAGGTATTTTAAGCCAAGTATGAATGACAGATGAGTGAAGGATGATTGTGGCGCGATCTTGTAGTCTTGTTACTGACTAAGGCCGACATATTCCTTAGACAGGACTGTTAATTAATAGCCTAACAGCCAATGGCAACTAAGGGACCTACATTTTTACGTGGGATCCGAACCACGATTTCGCCTCGGTTAACAATTTACGAACTGGTCTAATTATGAGGATGATCCCATGAACGAGTTCTCAGTAGTGCGGACGTTAATCCCCACTAAGGAACACCGCGTCCACAAGCCATCGCTCATAACTATCCACAATTCGTGACCTCCAAGTAGCTGGATTAAAGGACACGCCACCGTCCCAGTCTACAAATAAGAAACATCTGTTCTCATAAACATTATAATTTTTAACTTTATAATATTAGGTTAGGTTTTTGTTTTGACTATGAAAATGGCCAAGAGCCGAAACATGTCGTCAATTTTAATTAAATAAATATTTAATTATGAACAAAAAGGGTACTCTGTTAGTAAACATGATAATCTCTCTAATTATTATAGTAGCCCTAACAAGTGAATGTAATTTATTATATATATATATATATATATATATATAATAAAAAAATTGGTAAAAAAGGTCCGATCTTGATGAAATTTGGAACAAACGTGTAAAGCGTCATTCATGACTTCGAGTTCGAAAACCAGCAAGATTGGTTTACTCTAAGAAGGTTTTTTTGACAAAATAAAATTTATTTTTAAGATTTAACACCTTTTTACTAATTATTTTTAAATGTAATTGTCAAAATTGAATCCAGCTTCAAAAAACAAACAATTTAGCATTTTGAATTATTATTCTACGTCAATCCATTGCTTAGATATTGGATAATATTGGATGTGCTAAACACAGTACGTTGTCCAATATTATTTTCTCTCCAAAAGGGACTGTAAAGGTATAGTAACCCTGATTTAAGATATTTAAAAAAATACAATTCTGAACATATGATTAACTTTTCAGGCGATGAATATTTTATTTGTGTTTATTTTGAATAGTTAGAGTTCATAGATCAAGATTTTGCAGAGAATATATATACTATATCAATAAATACAAATTATTTTTAAATTTAATAAAGAAAGTATGATTATTTGGAGGGGGGATGTCTTGGTCTAAACCGCCTGAAAATGTAGCATAATTTATGGTATATTTACAATGATGAGGATTGATAATATGTTTTATTGAAATTGGCTGGAGATACAGGTCTGCTATAACAGGGGTGTTTAATTATAAAACTGACCATATGATTGAATTTATTTTTTTCATGAGATTAAGTTATTTGTTTGTTTTGAGTGTTTTGAATTCATTCATTATATGTTTGTTGACATTTATATATTATAACAAGATTACTTTTTTTTAATTAACAGACTAAGAATTATATAAAATAAAAAACTATATGTGTTACAAATGAAAACTGATGATGTGGTCTCCTTGTTAATTTCCCTCATTTTTAAAGCTCATTTACTTAACCTATTCAAACAATACTTTCCATCAAATAAGTTGAATGTTCACATATACAAAATAATTCTTATGGAAATTCGCTGAGTACGCAGGTCTGCTGCGACGGGGGTATTTTGTGTATTATTTGTGTTTTATGTCAAAGTAAGAAAGTGAAAAAGTAAGAAGAAGTGAAGAAAGTAAGAATAGTGTTACATTAAGAAGTAATATTTTGACACAGCCAATCCATTTTATGGTCAAAAGTCAAGAGGATGAAGTATGAAGTATGAAGTTTCATTTTATTTTTGGGGATAATTCCTATAGAGTACTAATAACGTACAAAAATGACCCGTGTCCGTCGAGTATCGACGGGCAACACAACTAGTCTCTTTTAATGTTAACATTATGAAATTAAAAAACGAAAACCAAAAAGTGGTACGATATTGGCAATTTTCTCCTATCGCTAGTGGTAAATTCTGTATGTTGTCCCAATCCCAAAGTTATCCTTATGGGAAATAAGTAAAATTCTATATCTCGCTTATTTCTCAAAATATCTCAATAAAACTTGGTATATTTACTTACTTACTTACTTTTTCTGTGCCGTCCGTGGACTCTCGGGTCGCTAGACAGGTCAAGAGGGTGCCACCAAGGTGGTCACCAGACAAAGAATCATTTATTTTCACCAATTTGCAAAGTGCAAACATTGGTCATAACTGGCCTAACTTAACTTAACCTTTAAAAAATTCGTTTAGATCATAAAAACAGCCCTGCACCAGGAAAAGTTTGAATTTACTTATTTTTCAGTTCATGTTTTTTTTTCAGTTCATGTTTGAATTTACTTATTTTTTTTATTTCTTTTATTTTTTGAGGGAGTCTTTGGAACATTTTTAAACCTGCATACACAGGTTTATGTTCAAATTTGGTGAGCCTGTGCTGTTCTGCATATGTGCCTTTATTTCGAGTGTTGTGATTGTGGTTGATTTCTGGGGGTTTGATGTTTTGTTTCTTTACATACATGATTGACTCATATATGTAAAGACTGGGAACCGTTAGGACTTCTAACTGAATGAAGGCGTCTCTGCAGCTTTCCCTGAATTTGAGGTTGAAAATTGATCGGATTGCTTTTTTTTGCCACAAGAAGACTCTTTCCAAATGCCCTTTACTGAATCCCCAAAGTACAATGGAATAGCTAATTAGCTGCTCAAAAATCCCGTGATAGACCAGTTTTGACAACCGATTGTTCTGCAGAAGGCAGATCCTTCGGATGACGAAGAGACCCTTGGCGAGGTTGGCCTCCAAGTGCTGTACTTGGAGGTCCCATGACAAATTACCGTCCAGTCTCACCCCTAGAAATTTTGCTTCGCTTTGAATTTTGAGTTCAACGCCGTTTGCGCTGACCGTGGGAATTTTGTTTTCCGTTAAATTTTGCCTTTGACGAGTTTGGAAACACATATAGCCAGTCTTCGATGGGTTCATCATAAGACTATTCTCATCGAAGTACTAGCACAGTGCATTCAGTTTTTCTGTGGTTTCAGCCTCCAGCTCGTCTGCTCCTGCGCCTCTGACGACTAGAGTTGTATCGTCAGCAAACAGATACAGATTTTTTTCTGGAACTGCGGCTGTGATGTCGTTGACGTAAATGAGAAAGAGGATTGGTCCAAGGACCGAGCCCTGCGGGACTCCTCTTCTCGTCGGTTTTTGATCTGACCGAACATTTTTGATTTTGAACTCCGATTCGTGTGTGATTTGGCTTCTTTCTGACAGGTATGAGCAGAACCAGTCCAATGCTGTGTCCCGGATGCCCATCGCCGCCATTTTTTCGATGAGAATGACTGGATCGACGCAATCGAAGGCCTTTGAGAGGTCAGCGAAGCAGCCCGTGACCGTCTCACCGGCCTCCATCGCGTCGATGCAGTCATTCACAAATTCAATCAGTGCCAATTTGGTCGATCGATTTTTCCGGAAACCGAATTGTTTTGAGCAGAGCAAATTGTTGTCCTCCAGGAAGTCAACAAGTTGCTGGCAAGCCACCTTTTCAATCACTTTTGAGACGGATGGTAGCAGTGAGACTGGGCGATAATTCCCCATGTCGCTCTCATTGTTTTTTTTTGTACAACGGCCTTACTAACGAGATTTTGCATGCGCTCGGAAAAATACCTTCCAATAAGGAGGTGTTTATGATGTGAGTTAGATGTTCGACCAGTTCCTCTTTACAGTGCTTCAGCAGCTGCATACTTATCTCGTCAGCGCCGACCGATGTTTTTGGTGCGAACCCCACCAGGGTCCCCACGACATCCTCTGGTGTGACCACTTTTAATTTTGAAAACCCAGCACTCCCCCATTGTCCTAATATTGAAGTTGAGGGAAACCCAGCAAAAGAATGAGGGGCGTGGTTCGGATTTGTTATCTCAGCCACATTCACAAAAAAATTGTTGAAAGTGTTGCATATTTCAGTTGGGTTTGTTATTATTCTATTGTTGAATTCTAGTTTTATGTTTCTTTGATTTAAGCTTGCATTATTTGGCCTTTCCTGGTTTATTATTCTCCATGATTCTTTCGATATGTTATTTGATTGGGAAATACACTTTTTCGCCCAGTTTGCCTTAGCTAGCTGAAGTGAGGTTTGATATTCGGATTTACTAGTCAGATAACTATATGGCTTCTTCTAGTTCAGATCTACTTCATATTTAATTAAAACCACCCAGTTTTAACGTACCTGTTGCAGCAAACCTACATACTAATTCCCCATGTTATTCTTATGGAGGTTACAAAAACATGTCAAATCTCGATATGTTGGATTAAAATATGCTCTTTTGCATTTGAAATACGCTGAGTATGAAGGTCTGCTGCATCGGGGGTATTTTGTGAGTTAAAGGAATAAAATTCCAAATTCCACATTTTATGCGTTTGATTCGCCCGAAGAATCAATTAATCATGATTCATTTGATTCACTTGATGAGTCGTTCAAATTGTACGAGTCGTTCGCGGATTGGCCCATCTCTATTGTGGTATTCTGGTATGGGTCGTATGCCACTAGTGCAAGTTGTTTCGCGAAATACTGTACTGCGTAATTCATATTGTGTTTAAAACGATTGATAGAAAATAAATACATAGATATTTACAAAAAGACACTTAATTAAAGTTAATCAAACCAATTTTTATAAAGTGTTTTCATGAAAACATCTATGTATTTATTTTCTATCAATCGCTTTAAATATAATATGAATTTTGCAGTACAGTATTTTGCGAAACAAGTTGCACTAGTGGCATACGTACTTATGGTATTGTGGTGGAATCTAATCTGCTAAAACGTGTGGTGTGGTGCCTGATGCAATGTCATGAGGCCGAACTCATAGGTTTGCCGATAGTTTTATCTTAACTTTGTACTATTTAAATTTGAAATAAAGGGAAGAAATAAGTTGATGAGTGAAATTGAAAATTAACATTGAAATATTAACCTTATAATCAATAGATCAAATATTTTTTTGGTTAGACTAACTGCAATTCTCTCACTTTGCAACCTCACTCAAGGGTAATTTTTAATAATATTGGCTAATTATTTACCAACTTAACAATTCGATAAAATAATAAAATGAGCACATCACAAATATGTTACAAATTAGGACGTCTAATTTTTGGCAACACAAGGAATGCACATGGAGGAATAAGGTAGGTAGCATATTATGAATTTAATATTAATTAAATTAATAATTAATATTAATTTCAGCATGTAGGCCTAGGCTAACTGAATATTCAGTGCTGTCATAGGCTCTGCTAACTTAAATGACTCTTGGTAATATCACTGATAAAATAATTTTAAATAGTTATATCTTGAGAGGAACATGTTGAAGCTACATTTGGTTTTAACTCTTTTTGGTTTGGAAGGACAACAAATGCTTTCCTAGGCCTATCCTGAAAATCTGGTCCAAAAATGGTATTGTCAGTAAACACCCCAGCTTTAAAATGTTCCTTGTCTTTTAGGCTACTGTATCTAGGATTTAGGCCCTAAACCTTAACTCCAAGTACGCTAATGTCAACTGATTTCCTCCAAGCCTAGCACTAAGTTAAGGCTTACCCTATGACTCACTTTATAATCCTCGGTCACAGAACAGTTTGTAAGTAAAGGGTACGACTTTCATATCTGATCTTCTGCCATTCTAATCTCACTGAGGGTCAGCTTGAATTTCTTAATCTAATCAAATCATAATCCATTTCGGTAAATGTTCACTTTCCAATGGTTGTCTAGAAATTGAAAAATTTTTTTTTTCAAAATGTAGGAAATTTTGCGCTGATTCCGGAAATGATAGGTTTTTCCCGCGGAAAACGTCGGAAAATGCCGGAAAATCGGAAAAACGATAAAATAATTTTTGGCTCGGAAGTAGGTCATGTTGGTACTCAAATTAATCGG
Source organism: Flexamia atlantica (assembly GCA_035578135.1). Lineage (NCBI taxonomy): Eukaryota > Metazoa > Arthropoda > Insecta > Hemiptera > Cicadellidae > Flexamia > Flexamia atlantica. Next base: position 128,309,629 of record JAQJVK010000001.1, on the reverse strand, counting down.
GAGATTGAGATAAAGAATAATATGCAAGAATTTCCAAGATTAGATGCGGATTAACGGAGTTATGGCCGGAAACGTGTCGGAAAAGTCATGGATTTGCACTAAATGGGTTAGTTTTAGGTGAGTTACGCTAAACTGTGGGATCTAAGGTTAGGTTAGGTTAGTTTAGGTTAGGTTAGACTATGTTAGGTCTAGTTAGGTTATGTTAGACTATGTTAGGTTTGGTTTGACTAGGTTAAATTAAGTTTGGTTAGGTTATATATTGAATTTGGTTAGGCCCTCCCTAGATTATACCTATTAAGTTAGGTTTGGTTAGGTTAAATTAGGTTTGGTATTGTTAGATTAGGATTATAATATCACATTCTTTTTACCAACCTTATCCTTGCCTAACTAAACTTTTTTAACCAATCCTAATATAACCTAAAATAATGCAACTTTTATCACAATCTAACATAACCTAACCTAACCCAACCTAACCTAACCAAACCAAACCAAATACAACCTAAACTAACATATAACCAATCCCTATCTAATTTATTCCAGCCAAATCCATCTTCACATAACTCAAGTTAAACAAAAGTTGATTTAAAATTTGTATGTTTTTTGGCTTTATCTTTTTTTGACGTACTTTTGTTCGTCAGATCGTGAAAATTACTGCAGATTGTTGTTCAGCGTGCAATTTCCTTTAATTTGAGTACCCACATGATATGTTTTCGACAAAGTTTGTTTTTGGCTTTTCCGACGCTTTTCCGGCCGTATCTCCGTTATTATCCGTCGGATCTTGAAAATTCTAGCATATTCTTGTTCAGCTCGTTCTTCCGATTAATTTGAGTACCCACATGACCTATTTCCATAAAAAAAGTTTTTTCCGGTTTTTCCGATTTTCCGGCATTTTCCGACGTTTTCCGCAGAAAACGACTATCATTTCCGGAATCAGCGCAAAATTTCCTATAGTATGGAAAAAAAAATTTTCAATTTCTAGACAACCATTGGAAAGTGAACAATTACCGCCACTTTTCTAGAGCACTCTTAAATTTATTGAGCAGCGCAGTCTACACATGAATGCAGCCCTAAACAAACAAACCTCTGAGGCTAAAAAGCTACTTAGCCCAGCAAAGTCAATCAATCATATTCTTGTAGCTACCTAGTATTATAAGATCTGTCACTTCTTAAACTAAATTGGTGTACTGTAGGTTCTGTTTGACAAGAATCATTGAGTACATCATGGACTCGGTATAAGTTATCAAAACTTTCAATCCGACAAAAAGTGGTTTACAGGAATCAATGTGCATTGTTCTATGTAGGATAGAAACTTAACTTCTGAACACAATAACCTAAGGGTGAAGCGTAACTCCTTTGTAACAGTATTGTGTGTAAGGAAGATCATATAGTAAAGCAACCCATTGTAGTCATCCTATATAACAATAGATGTTTGGTCAACTCTGATTTCAACAACCTCGTACCTCATACCCCCTACCTCCCAGGGCTGCCGAGAGCCAAGTCGGGCCCCAAGTCTGCAAACCGCACAGGCTTTCAGGGAGGTCTGGGGGGTGTGGAACACCCCCCCCCCCCTCCAGCGAAAGGGGGTCCGGGGGCCATCCCCTGAAAAGTGTTTAAAATTAGATCTCTAAACTCGCGTTTTTAGGCAGTCTAGAGGTGGAACATCATACATATAGGGACTCGAAAAATGCAGAACCAATTGAGGCTTTAATGGTTGGTCGGACTTAGAAATTTGTCTGCTCCGATCAAAAATAAAAAAATAAAAAATTATCAGTGATCCCCTTCTATTGGATTTTCCAGTCATCTTCTCTTTCCCATAACTTCCGTGTTCGTTCCCCTCACAAAGTTACTCATCTGTTTTTTTTCACGATCAATGCGCACATTTTTTTTCGGCCATTTGCGTTAATTACAATGTATGTTGTACTCTTTATTTACCATCGTAGATAATTTCATCCTTACGTATATAAGTTGTTGTCAATATATTGTAATGCAGAGGGATGGAGAGAGAAGTATGAGTCACTCACCCCCACTACTCGCTGGCCTCTACTGCCATAGTGTACAGTCAGTCGCAAATACAATAGTACAGGCGGACAAAACAATCGTTTTTGCCTTATAAAATTCCATTTATATGGATATGGCTTATTATAAATATTGTAAGTTATTATCAAAATTATAATAATTTGTGTGATGAAGCTAGACATTTTATTTTTTAATATTTAGGCCTAATTTTATTTCCTAGAAGTCGATACCAATATTTCCTCAATCTAAAGAACAATTCGCTCATCCTGGGCCCCTTCGGAGCCCAGGCCCCAAGTTTCAGACTTGGCTGACATGGCCTCTCGGCAGCCCTGATACCTCCTCCTTCATCGGTGACCACAGAGCAGATAGTTGGTGTCAATGAACATAGCTAAAAATACAATAACTGAACTATTACAACTTAGATGGCGGCAGGTTTGACCTACATATTTGATTTACTGGCCTCATATTATTCCCTGATGTTATGAAGGGGATTCAACTTCAACCAAGCCTCAACTCTTTTGGGTCACTGGAGGCTCCTCACAGTATCTGGCAGGATTTACTAACGCATTGCGAGAACTAGGAAGGCATCCTTTTTCTTTAAATCCAACCTATAGTAGGGTATGTCAAACTGACCTTTCCCTCGTGTACCATAGGCCTATGTTGGTCAGCACGAAACGTCAAGCTGCCTAAGTTTTGTTTGAAGTGGCTTAGTCTTAAAAGGATGTAAGTTAGTTGCCAAACATTGAGGATACCCAGCCTCTGAAAGATCGGCCGACAATGATCTCAGTAGCCTGCAGATTCAATGATGCGGAGTGCTCTTTTTTTGGAGCTTAAGGGCCTCTCTGCAACCAAATGAATGGTCCCACAACAGCAGCCCATATGCCACATGGCTGTGGAAAAGTGCAAAGTAGGCTGACACAAGGAAGTTCTTAGGGTCTACTGATCTGAGTCTCTGTAGTGGGTATGTGACATGTGCCAGTCTGGTGCTTACTCCATTGGTGTGGGGTTTCCAGGTCATCTTTGGATTAAGAGCAAACCCCAAAAGTTTTACTTCTAAAAGCTGGTGTTCGGCTACATTGGGACTAAGGCTACATATATAGTTTCATTTAAACAGAGTTTGTTCTCGGCAAACCATACCTTGCTGCAAAAGTCAAAAACCTCCAGGGCCTGAGTGTGCAGCCTCAGCTGTGGATCCCCTTGAGAACTCGCCCTTGGGAATGTCGCTATGGTAGTGTTGTGTGCAAATATTAATATATTTCATAGCAGCCCTAGGTCATTTTGAACATGGCCAGGAAGAGAATGAGGCCCACTACCGAGCCTTGCGGAAAGCCATGCTTCACAGACAACGGCTTGGAGGCAGTTCCACCAATAGACAGGACCAGCTTCCTGTCTGTCAGGTAGGATGAGAAAGTACCCCATACTTTCAAGGACATATTTTCTGAGTTTCATCAAAAGGAGCTTTTGCGCACGTTAATGAACGCCTTACTGAGGTCTGCCAAGTTAAGGCCCACAGAATCTTTTGCCTCAAATGCATGCATCGATGATATCCAGAACAACCTGTGCCACAGCAGTCTCCGACGATCTCCCATTCCTTTAAATATGTTGGGCATTGGAAAAGACGTTTTTTCAAAATATTCAACAATCTGCTGCTTCACAATTGCTTCCTTCACCTTGCCAATTACCGGTATGATTCTGGCAATGGTGCGAAACAGCACGCTTGTTCATTACATGGCGCGTTATTCACTGACGCGTCCAATAGTTCCGTTGCCGCATGTCCCCAACAACTAGTTAATGTCACCTCGCACCCGATTGCCTTTCTTTCACATAAGCTGACCAGCCGACAAGCCAAGTGGCCAGCTTATTACCGCAGACTTCATGCAATCTATACAGTACCTATTCATCATTTCCGACATGCTTGAAGCTCAAAACTTCACCATCTACATGGATCACAATCCTATCACCTATGCCTTCCAGCAACGTTGTGATCAGCTTCCACCGGTTCAACTCAATTAACTCTCGATCCTAAGTCTGATTCACAACTGACATCCGCCACGTTGACGGAGCTGCCATCGTCATTGCTGTCTCGCTTTCTCAAGTTCCACAAGCAGTCGATCTTCAGAACCTTGCACACGCCCAGACTGAAGATGTTGAACTCTCTATTAGAGGTAAATACATCTCTAAATCTCGAGCGCATTTAGATTCCAGGAATAAATATCGTACTCTATGCTGACACGAGTACTTCAAAACCTCACCCTTATGTTCCAACACTTTACGTCGCCAAGTGTTTGATGCTCTGTATGGCATGAGTCACCCCGGCGCACGAGCTACAACTTGTTTGATCTTTGAACGCTTTGTTTGGCCCCATATATGAAAAGATTGTCCTCTCTGGGCCCAAACTTGTCTTCAATGCCAGAGTTGCAAAATTAAACGACATGTACACTCACCACTGGGACACTTCCAGCTACCTCCTGCACGTTTTCCACAAGTTCTCAGACTTGTAGCTGGCACCCCTTTGCTAATGGAATGGTTGAGTGTTTTCATCGACAGCTTAAGGCTGTCATTATGTGTCACCAAGGGCATCTCATGGTTACAGGCATTGCCTATCGTCCTTCTAGGTATTCGCTCTACCATCAAAGAAGACCTCAAGGCATCTCCAGCCAAACTTCTCTACAGTGAACCACTCCGTTTACCCGATGAACTTCTATTGCTGCCTTCTTCTGGATGTATCCCTGATGCAACAGATTATGTCGTGCAACTCTGACAGTTAATGTCGCATCTACGACCAACCCCAGCCTCACGCCTCACTTGACCAGGAATTTTCGTGTACAAGAATGTCGCTACATGTTCTCATGTTTTCATCCGCATGTGATTGAGTTCTTTTTTGGGGGTTAGGTTACCAAATTTATTTCCAATGCATTTTACAATTTTTCTCACAGTTGATCTTCTGTTAAAAAAAAACATGCTAAACGGATCTGAATTCGAGAATCTGACCTAACTGATCACTATGAGTTGTCTTTAAATCACCCGGGTTAAGCCTCATAATTTATTCTCATTGAGTCAAATTGGCTGACAGGATTATTAAGGCAAGAGCACTGTGCAATAAAAGTTCCTGATTTTTTATTTTTAGTCCAGCACTAATAATTTTCCCATTCTGACTCTAGGAGAAAATCAATGTTATTGGTTCACCAGTACTGTAGGTAGATCAGTACTGTAGGTGCTGTAGATCAATTTGTAATTGTCAGCAGGCCTATTTTAAGACTAATTTAGAAAATAGGAATGCATTGGCAAACATGATGATACATGTCAAACGATGATGTTATTTCAAGTTTAAATAATAAGTCTTCTGTGGGATGGGATGGTATTCCTTTAAGCGTTCTGAAACTGAATGCCAACCTTCTAACACCAGTTTTTTAAAATTTAATTCAAGTTTCAATTGATAGTGGTGTCTTCCCAGACAAACTAAAATATGGGGAAGTTGTGCCTATACACAAAAAAGATTCAAAACTTAATCTCAACAACTACCGACCAGTAACTTTGCTTTCAAATGTCTCAAAAATTTTTGAAAAAATAATTTTGAATAAACTGATCAACTTTTTTGAATCAAATGGGATTTTTTTCTGTAATCAATTTGGCTTTAGAAAAAGTTTAAGTACTACATCAGCAATTTCAAGTTTTATTAATGAAACCTTAACTGCCTTGGATGAATCGCGGAGTACGGCGGGTGTGTTCTGTGATTTGTCTAAGGCATTTGATTGTGTAAATCATGATTTATTAATTTCAAAGCTACATAAAATTGGCATTAGAGGGAAAAATCTTAACTGGTTTAACTGGTTTATCAGGCAGGAAACAAAGATCCTATGTCATAAATAATGACACAAAGATCTTTTCAGATTGGTCAGAGGTAAAAATTGGTGTCCCCCAGGGCTCAATTTTGGGACCCTTGTTGTTTTTGATTTATATTAATGACATGCCCTCGAAAATAGATTCTCAACTCTTTCTTTTTGCGGATGACACCACTGCACTTGTCAAAGCAAATTCACAATTAGAATTGGAAATTAAGGTAGGTGACACACTCAGAGAGCTTCAGGGTTGGTTTTCAAAGAATGGCCTTATTTTAAACAATTCAAAAACCAATGTCATATTTTTTAAACTATCAGCAGACATTAATGACAAACAAGAACAGAAATTTTTGGGTCTATCAATAGACAACAGACTAAGTTGGAATTCTCATATAGAATTTGTTTCAAAAAAATTACGCTCTTTCACATACGCTCTTTCTATACTTTCCCAATGCACTTCATATGATATTCGTAGGACAGTATATTTTTCTTATGTCGAATCCACTCTTAGGTATGGCGTTGTAGCTTGGGGAAATTCAGTAAACAGTAAGAAAGTTTTTGTAAATCAGAAAAAAATAATCAGAATAATTACTAACTCTAGTTAACGAGCTTCCTGCAAACCACTTTTTAAAGCATTAAATTTTTTAACTCTTCCATGCTTGTTTACATCTGAAATACTAAACTATGTTCATTCAAATAAAAATCAATTCAGTGCTTATTTATCAACGCACACATACAGAACTCGAAATAAACTCCTTTTGAACTATCCTATTCATAACACTAGTGCCTTCGAAAAGAGCCCTCTGTATACTGGCCTGAAGCTCTATAATCATTTGCCTGACAATTTCAAACAAAAAACCATGAATTCTTTTAAGAGAGAGATAAAGGACCTCCTTCTCCTGAAGACCTATTATTCAGTGTCTGAGTTTCTAAATGACACACACCTAGGAGGATGATTTTTTTTTATCAATTTTAAGGACCTCCTTCTCCTGAAGACCTATTATTCAGTGTCTGAGTTTCTAAATGACACACACCTAGGAGGATGATTTTTTTTTATCAATTTTAATGCATTCTCTGTAATTTTTTTTAGCCTTAAGATTCATTTTATCTATATATTGACGAGACACCTGTTACTGCTTATAGCAAATGATGTAATGTTTTGTGTCAATAAAGAAAATAAAATAAAATAAACATGAGCCATTTATTTATTTATTGACGGAAAATCCATTTTTAACAAAGTCAATACATTTTGTATAACATTCCAAAAATACTAAGTAGTACTAAATAAATATACCAACTAATATCAAATGCGTGGTATTAAAAGGAAAAAAAAATAGCAAGCACAAACTGAAACAAATGCAGCAGAAATGAAAACACAATATCACAATATTATGCCTTAAACCTATTGACTAAGTATGAGTGTAATAAATAGAAATAAATAACAAGCAGACTAGAGTTTAAATTAATGAAAAATAACAAGCACACAGAATAGTTTATAAATAAATAACAAGCACAAACTAGAATTTAAGGTAAGTATAAATAACTAACCGGCACAAACCGATGCCGGTTTGTGGGTCTTCTTTTAACGGTAACCATAACAATAACATTCCAAAACATCACAAACCTACATGCTAGCAAGCAAAATGAACGAGCAAAGGAAAAAATTGAACAAGCATTTGGCATCGAAAAAAAATTACAAAAGTGCAGGAATATTAAAGTAGGTGTGTTCAGCTGGATCAGGTACGAAGAGCATTGCAGTGGGCCAGCAGCATCCTTCTCTTGATGTTGGAGATGCTTGTCCAGAACAGGTCGACATCAGGTGGAAGCTGGTTAGCCTGGCGTTGGACACGGACCATTGTACTACTCAGTTCATACAAGGTTCCGTGGTGAAGTCTGGCAAAAATCTCTCTGGACCTTGTATTCGTTGGTACACGAAGGCTGATCAGCTTCAGAAGGTTGGGACAGTCTATATGGCCATTCAAGATCTTGAAAAGAAATATGATATCTTGCATACTTCTTCTGAGCTCCAGGGGCGGCAAGCGAAGATCCTGGGAGAGATCCTGTACAGGGACATCTAAATAGCCATAGCCCATGCGGATGCCAACAAGTCGAAGAAAACGAGTCTGGATCTTGCTTAACTGGTCGTTGAGAAATGTCTGATGAGGGAACCAGACCACAGAGCAATATTCAAGATGAGGCCTGACAAAGGCAATATAGAGTGATATTAATGTTTCTGGCTGGCGGAGGTATCCTGAGACACAGAAAATGAATCCCAAGCTCCTGTTCGCCTTGGAGCAGGCCATGTTAACATGCGACTCATAGGAGAGGGATGATGACATCATGACTCCAAGATCTCTCATCTCATCAACCCTCTTCAATGTCCTGCCGTTGAGCTGGTAATCAAACAGAACTGGAGATGTCTTCCTGTGAAAGGTTATACTGGTACATTTATCGATATTAAGCTTCATTCCGTTAGTGATGCACCATTCCTCCACTGCAAGAAGGTCACGTTGAAGCAAGTCGCAATCCTGGGGTGACGAAATTCGTGCATATAACTTCACATTATCGGCAAACAGCAGGTGGGGGGAGTTTAATGAGTTGGTCAAATCATTGACGAAGACATTGAATATGACGGGACCGAGATGTGATCCTTGCGGTACACCAGACATAGCGGTAAAGACCTTCGAAGTCTGAGCACCAAGTCTTTCGATGAGTCGACGATCCAGGAGATAACTGGTAAACCACATCAGCAACTGACCATGAATCCCACAAGATTCCAACTTTTTGACCAAGAGACGGTGACAAACCCGGTCAAAGGCTTTGGAGAAATCCAAGTATAACACATCGACCTTTTTTCTTCCCTTCATTATGTCCACAATGTCAGACTGGAGAGTGACTAAGTTGGTTGAAGTTGATCTTCCCGGCATGAAACCATGCTGAAAGGGTGACAATGAGCTCTTGAGGAGAGGGAAGACTCTGGTGAGGATGAGGTTTTCAAAGATCTTAGCTATGGTTGGTTGGATTGCTATAGGTTGATAGTTATGCACGTCAGAAGAAGGACCAGATTTGTGTATTGCAACAATGTAACTCAATTTGAGGACGTCCGGAAATATCCCACAATTCACCGACTCGTTGAACAGGTTCTGAAGAGGGCCAGCCAGGAGATGTCTGCAGCCCTTGAGAACTGCCGGAGGGATACAGTCTGGACCATGTCCTTTGTTGACATCGAGGCAGGCGAGGGCCCTTTCAACTTCGTTGTGGGTGAAGAAACAATTGGGTAGACAGTACAAAGTGTTGTGAGAGTTCCGGTATTGCAAATCCACTGGGGGCTCAAACACCGAGGCAAAGAAATCTGCAAAGGCTTCACATTTGTCCTTATCATCCACCAGAAGGTCACCATTCCGGCCTAGTAGCGTAGACGGCCCAGAGCAGGAACCACCACGAGTAGAGGAGGGTTGCTTGGAAGAACATGTTGAATGTGCTCAACATAGCTGTGGAAGCATGTAGTCGACAATGTTTTACATTGGGCACGAGCAGCAGAAAATTGTAAGTATGTCTCATAATTCAACGTCCTTTTCTAGAGAGCGTGCAACATCATACCATTTCGTACATTTCATACCATTAACCCATCTAATCAGTGATGGCAAATGTCCGCAAAAATCCTAATCAAAATACATTAACCCATCTTGAGTAAAACAGAAATATCAATTATGAAAACACTTCTCATATCAACCAGAGTAGAATCATTCAAAAGTGGCAATGATGGACTTTGTCAGGGGGGGGGGCTGTATCTGCATCACAAAGGGGGGGGGGTACTCCCCCAGGAAGTTTTTTAAATTGGAACTATAGATTCGTATTTTGCAATCTAGAGTTCATAAAACATTCAGTGGAACTCCATATAAATCAGAACAATGATTGATTATGTGGCCAGATTCTGAAACATTTAAACTATCCAGGGACTTAGAAAAGTGCCCTTGTCTAAAAAAATTGCTATTTTGCAAATTTATTCTCATTGTGCACCTGCTTTCGGAAGAATTTATTTCCATGTGCTATTCCTTTCTTTTGCATATCTTCTGTCGTTTATTTGCAGTTGGTACTTATAAGTGTAATTGACTTTTGTAGAGTCAATTTGCCTCACTAGAAAAATTATTATTATCAGTTTTCCGTGATCATTAAACTTATATGCTCGTTTGCGTCATTCACAATGTAGTAATGTAGATATTCATTCCTTTTTGTGTGGTGTTATCTCTTCATTTACTTGAGATCAGAAATCAAGGGTGATTGTTTAACGGCTGTTTATAAGGAAGCTATTAAACTTGAATGTTAGTTTTTGTGAATTCTCGCTTTATGGAAGAAGCTGTTACCGTAAAGCTTCATGGTAAAACTTATGCCCGGGACTTTGTTATGGGGCTAAGTCCCCCTACCTAAATCCCCCATTTTTACATTTTGGTGGCAGCAAAGCCGCATATAATCAGTCCCCATGTTATTCTGATGGACAATAGTTTTACATATTTATGTACAAATGTACGTTGATTTTGATGTGAGACTGTGTGTAAATTATTCATCGAAGCATTTTAAATTTGCTGAGTTTGCAGGTCTGCTGCAACAAGAGAATTTCTCTTTACTTCCTAGCCAAAAGAAGTAGGCCTAAGGTTGATTTTAAAGTGGATAGGTCCCTATTAACTTTTTTATAAAATATACTAAGGTCAAAGGAGTATATTTCCCCCTGATCACCCGTGTATCTACGCCACTGGAATCACAAGCTGGAAGTTTTAGGGTGTTCTATTGGAAATTTATAGGCTAATAAAGGCATAATAAATTAAAATTAATAAGTCCTCTGTAATTTGTAAAAATGGCACTTTGCATAAGTCAGCTATTATTATTTTAATTAAAAGTTGGTTATCCTTTTAACGGGCAAATCTGTAGATGCCAGCTAGTTCTCGTATAGTGTCCTAGGATAAGAAGAAAGAAGAAACAGTATCTAAACTCAAATATATTTTCTTAAAATAAGTTTCAGTAAAACTGTTGGCTGAGTTAAACCTCGAGTGGGCACATGCAGAGTTACACATGCACAGTTTTCCTCTGCAAGTGTTTTTTTATTTTTTTATATTAAATTAAACATATATAGGCCTAACGGGTGTCGCCATCGTACAAATCATCATACCTCACGCGCCTCATTCCAGGATCCCCTATAGCTATTTATACCTCCCATCCTTTCTTGGTACCTTGTGATTTACAATTCCAGTGATGCCTTGTCAGTTTGAGGATAAATCTTTCCCATAACACAGACAGTTACAGGGCAGTCTTTAATACTAGAAAGTTACTTACTTTGTCCAATTGAAGTATTACACCTATTAAGTTGAACAAATAACAGTACCAATGATGAAATGTGATTCCTAATGAAGTTTGTCAACATTTCAATAAAATATTTCTTTTTAAAACAACTAAAATGGGTTAGGCTAAATTTATTTGTACGATTCAGTGTTGCTGGGTAAAACTCGGCATGTGCGCTCTGCCGTTTTACCAGTGAAGCGCCCGCTCAAGGGTTAATAACTACAATCATGGAGTAAATAATCTTTAATGTTCTGTGTAACTAATACAGGGCAATGTAGCCCCTCCTAAAAACTGAACAAAAAAATCATTTCAGTTTTTTTGGTGCTGGAGGTGGAAGAAGATCACTGACAACTGCCGCTGAAGAAAAATCTGCTCCTGAAAAAGGTGATGACTGTAAAAAGGGTGAATCAAATGATGCCGGACCAAAGATAGAAGAGCTCCAAAAACAAATTGAGACTTTGACTGAAGAGAAGAACAGTCTTGAGGTAAAGTATTTGGTAGTACACTTTAAATTTATTACAGGTCAACAACTGTGAAAAGAGCCTTCCAACTGTTGTGTTTTCGACTGACATTTCAGAGCCGGAAGGAATTTTGTGAAAAAGTTTAATAGTGATCATCTAAAACTTAAGAGGACACTACAAGCAAAATTTCAGGTCTCTAGGTCTTATACAGGGTTGCCAGCAGCCGGGAATTCCGGGAAAACCGGGAATTATGCATGAATTTCACACTCCGGGAAATAACCTATGAATTATACGTGAATTTTTCAAAAGATCCTTGAATTTTATAAATACCCCCGTTGCAGCAGACCTGCATACTCAGCGAATTTCAAATGCAGAACAACGTATTTCAATCCAACATAGCGAGATTTGACATGTTTTGGTAAGCTCCATAAGAATAACATGGGGAATGAGTATGCAGGTTTGCTGCTACAGGTTTATTAAAACTGGATGGTTTTAATTCAATATTTAGTAGATCTGAACTAAAAGAAGCTATTTACCAAGTTTTATCAAGATATGTTGAGAAATAACCGAGATATAGAATTTTACTTATTTCCCATAAGGTTAACATTGGGACAACGTACTGTGTTTACCACTTTCAATATCTCGGTAACCGATGAACATAGAGCCGTGATTCAAGATACTAAATTGTTTGTTTTTTTGAGCTGAATCCAATGGTGCCAACAAAAATTCGATAAATTTTATTTTTCTATGTAAAAAACTCAAAAAACCCATTTTTCGGGGGGTTTATCCCCCTTTACCCCCCCTTCCGGTGGTCCGATCGGGCTGGTTCACGAACTCGTCCGAATAATTACTACTTTACACGCCTGTGCCAAATTTCATTCCGATCGGACCATTTTTGCGCGCGCTATCGTGCTTACAGACACATATATATATAGATATATGTATATATATATATATATATATATATATATAGATATATGTATATATATATATATATCTAGAAATTTAAACGAATGGTGTTTTTTGCTTCTGAAGGCCCCAAAACGAAAAGTTATCATGGTCTCGGGCTTAGGTCTTACCATGAGACCTACGGTAATAGCTTCTTCCCTATAGGGGAAATTCGCTAAAATCATGTAAACTCTAAAATAGCGACAGTTTGGCCTGTCGGTCTATAATATGGTTATTTATCGATCAGATCGGCCAGTTTTTTGGTGTTTAGGACAAAGCATAAGTTGCCGTTCGAACAAAACAGGAAGACAAAGTGATTCCAACTCTAGAGAGAGGTGTGCTAAAGGAACTGGAACTGTTATATTGTTCTATTCAGGTTCCGGGAACTGTTTTGACTGTCTGTTAGTACGTTCCATAATGAGATCTTGTTCCGATGTAGTTTTCGTTCTCGCAACGAATTATTGCACGAAAGAACAGGTACTACATTTCCATGGAACGGAATTATAAGGCTTTTGGCCTAAAAAGAGTCACCACTATCATTCGCGGAGCCGATGTCGGAGCGTTCGTTTCACCAAGAAATGTCGTAACTACAGTCGAACGGAACGGGAACTATTAAAAGCACATGTTCCGCGGCAGATGCGGGGGCGTTCCGGAACTGCAAAGCAGACACCAGTGACATACTAGTCGAAGGGAATACACAGCTGATTCGGGGGCGTGCCAGTGATCCCAGACGTACGATACTATATTGTGCTTTAACGATAGTTTTGTATGTGGTACGATCCAATTTGTGTCTGGTACGATAGTTTGATGATGTTTTAAATCCTGTATTATATCTTATTTTAAAGATAAATTAATACCGTCTTAGTATTAAAAATGGATTTTGGCAGTATTACAGGGTTTTCTTGGTAACATTTTACTAAATTTTACGAGTTTCATTGGAAGAGTACGATAATTTAGGTAGATTCAAAATAACTTTCCTGGTCTGGTACGATAATGTGGCTTTCAAAATCTGGGAACACTGACGTGTCCATGAATCCTCCAAGGATAGTATTGGGTTCACAACAATAAGGTAGGCATTTGGTTAAATATCTGCCTTATTATCTACCGAATGACAGGCATCAACTTTTTAGTTACGGCTCGGCTGTCTGCTCCCTGTCATCGTCATCCCTCTTTTAGCGAATTTCCTTAAAGGAATAAGCTATTACGGTAGTACTCATGTTAAGACTTAAGTCCGAGACCATGTTAACTTTTCATTTTGGGGTCCCCAGAAGCAAAAAACACCATTCGTTCGAATTTATATATATATATATATATATATATATATATATATGTCTGTTAACACGATAGCGGCCGTAAATATAGTCCGATCTTAATGAAATTTGGTACAGACGTGTAATGTAGTAATCACTCGGACGAGTTCGTGAACCAGCCCGATCGGGCCACCGGAAGGGGGGGTAAAGGGGGGTAAACCCCCCCAAAAATGGGTTTTTTGAGTTTTTCACATAGAAAAATAAAGTTTATTAAATTTTTGTTGGCACCATTGGATTCAGCTCAAAAAACAAACAATTTAGTATGTTGAATCACTGCTCTATGTCCATTGGTTACCGAGATATTGAAAGTGGTAAACACAGTACGTTGTCTCAATGTTAACCTTATGGGAAATAAGTAAAATTCTATATCTCGCTTATTTCTCAACATATCTTGATAAAACTTGGTAAATGGCTTCTTCTAGTTCAGATCTACTGAATATTGAATTAAAACCAACCAATTTAAACATACCTGTAGCAGCAAACCTGCATACTCATTTCCCATGTTATTCTTATGGAGCTTACAAAAAACATGTCAAATCTCGCTATGTTGGATTAAAATATATTGTTTTGCATTTGAAATTCGCTGAGTATGCAGGTCTGCTGCAACGGGGGTATTTTTGTTTTCATTCCAAACTCCAATGCCTGTCGTTTTTAACTCGTCATTATTGTGAATCGGTGCAAATAAATATGTCATATCTGTACCTGTACCACAGATTCTTCCTCTGGGACTATTCCAAGTTTACAAATAACTAAATCTCTGTATGACTGTCCAACAATTACGAAATTGTATTAGATTATTAAAATGCAGTGGCCAGGGTACTATTTTCTATACATTGTACTGAACTGTCAATGAAGACTTAGACAATGAGTAATATTTTACTTTGACTACTGACAAATTTGCCCATGTTAAAAATTGTTAATGTTGATTCCTTTTACAGAACCGTACGCTGATAACCGTTATGATGATTATAATAAATTACAGAGGAATTAAAAATCTTCCAGTACCGTACGCAATCGTCGGATAGATTAACCAAACTTTCCTAATTCAAAAATAACTTAGTCCCTAATCCTACATTTCTATAAATTGAGCTGTCTCTGGGATATTGGGATAACGCTTTTCTCTAAAAACCGTTTCTCAGGGCCTATAGACTTGCCGTTTCTAAGGGCAAGCAAACAAACTGGCAAAGAAATATTTACATTTTATTTGTAAACATCCGAGCAGCAGAGGGCCTATTTCATGATTTCAACACTCTCTGGCTATTAGAAAAAGTGTATCCTCATTTGTTATACTGAACAGCCAGCAGTAGGCCTACAGGCCATGCTTGACCTAAATCTTATCCTTATATGAATTGGTAAGTTGGCCTGGGCGTGTTTTATGTTGAGACGACAATGTTTAAAGAGCCAATCGATTTACGATATTCGATAGTAGTTCATAATACGACGATCGATATTTAACCGAATACCGAAACTCAACACCAGAATACCTTATCGTTGTAAACCCTACGCTATCCTTCCTCCAACCCTTCTCAGTGTGCACATGCGCTACCTACCGCTGATAGACAAGAGATCGGGTATTTTGCGCGCTAATGACTGGGTGAAATTTGTCCTACAACAATCGGAGAAAACATCGATTACCGATTGAAGGAAGTCATCGATATACAAAAAATGGACGAGTCCATCGTTCAGTGCAAGGGGTAGGAGCATGGTGGAGTTTAATGTCCTTAGACGTGTATCAGCAGTATATTTACAATCGTAATTTATTTTCTTCCAAAATCACTTGTATTCTATTTCCCCGCCTTAATACTGTGCATACGACGTTCTTAGCATGCGCAGTGACCAATGGCAGTGTTTTATTGATAGCGACTGCGGACGCCGAATCCGAATAGGGCTGCCGTCAGCCCATCACTACTTTTTACTGCGCTGTGAAGGCCTGCACACGGCTGACTTGATATTCGTAGTGGCGGTGTCGAAATAACAAATAAATATGTAAGCTATGATATTTCTTTGTTGCTTCCATTTTAAAGTTGCCCGTGACATCAAATTCTTTCTATGGATTTTGTTTTGGAATCCAGTCTTATATACTCTAAATGAAGCTGTTTGAAGCAACAATTTTTTTCATACGGTGCAAGGATTTTTTAATTTCATTTTTAGATGGAGTTTTTGGCCACGAGGAATCGATTGGTACTGGTTTCAAGACTGGGAAAAATCTGGTTTCTGTCCTAACTGTTTCCCCTGTCATCCTAATCCATTTGAAGTGTCCATGCCATCGTTATGGACATTTTAACCTAAACCGCAAAATAAAACAAATAACCAAAAATAAAATGAAAGTTATTTTATCCGAGCAAAGCTTAATTAATTCATTCGTCAATACATTGGGGTGCATTTTCTAAATCATAATTCATACTCACACTATTTTAATGGATGTATTAAATTAGGCCTAGTGGTACAACAAAAATGATTTAAAAGTTGTGAAGAAAATTAATTCGTCCAAACTCAAACTTAACTTACCTAGGCCCAGTTCACACAGAACGGACGTCTGGCGGAGTCGCGGCACGGTCATATTCCTTTCCCTGACGTTCCATCGCCCAATTTACTACACACGATCGACGTGGCGCGGGAGGACGGCCGCCCGTTCAATGTCGGCGTCGATCGTGTGTGAGTTGTGCGATTAGTTTCATGGGAGCGACAGCGAAAGGACCCATGTCCGTGCCGCGACTCCGCCACACGTCTGTTCTGTGTGAATTGGGCCTTAGAAATGACAAGTATAGGCCTTGAATTTTGACAATTTTGACCGGGAATACCGGGAAAGGTGTGTGAATTTTTTGGAAACCATTTGCTGGCAACCCTGTTATAGTTTTGGAGTTAAGAGAAAAAGAATGATTGACAAAAAGCTCTAGGGAAAGTTGACAACCTACAGTTAAAATGGTTATTTATGTTTTAAGCGCATGAAGTGGGTCTCTCTCTCTTGAGCTAACAGTTACAGAGTGAGAGGTAGCAGAGCGTAGTGATTTATCAAAAGCGAAAAAGATGTTTCACATGCAAAATACATACAAAGTTTTTCCCACAACTGCATTTTGTATTCCCATACAATAAATACGATCAAAATCAAGTACATTGTAGCTGAAAGTGACATTTTATGTTTTTGAGGTTATAAACAAGCTCTTTTTTATTTTATTTTATTTTCTTGCTTTAAAACTGGTTACAAAACCCAATTGCATTAAAGCAGTTAACCCATTTATGCCCAAATGATTTTTTTTTCTTGGATTTCGTTTTCTGCTTAGTATTTTGTTGTTAAAGGTACAAAAACACAGATTTTGATTGTTTTTAATTTTTTATACTCATTTTTATATAAATTATGGCATGTCGACATATGTCGACAGTGGGCACGAACGGGTACAACCAGTAAGTGACAAAACAGCCGACAGCGAGCGTCATCAGGTTTGTAATTGTTAACATAAATATGACCTATTATACTTTTAAATATATAAAATGACAAACTAAACAAAAGAAGTGAAAAATACACACAAAAACAAAAAGTATACATTGGTAGGAAACACATAGGTTTCACAAGTTAAGGTGTAAAGATATAGTAAATACCGCAATAAAAAGTCAGGTTAAAGGACATTACCTAAAAATGTTTGTAAATGAGGTAAGTTACAATCAACTGCAATGGGAACATTTTTATGTAATAGTAAAAAATGTATACTACACAGTGTTTTTAGTTATACAAGTTGATAGTAAAACTTGATAGTAAATTAGACCATAAAAATGCAGTCAAAACGGCCAATAAGTAAAACATTTGATAAATGTGATAAGATATCAGCAACTTTCAAAAATAATTGCTGGAATATAAAATATTTTAAACAAATCTAAAATAAAACCATAATAAAATTCTTTTCCATGAATTCCCGTAAAGGTTCCGTAATATCTTTACCCAAAAATCTGTGCAGAGTTTTCACAATGGGTCACCGAGTAAAATGTTTTGTTACACAGAACATGGCAACCAACTCGACATGCACCGCAGATTTTTCTTGTAGCCTTTCCACAATGGGTACATTGGTACATCAGACTTGCTTCTCCACAGTGTCCAAGAAGTGTTTTCCGCTATAACGGACGTCAGCTGCTACGTACACAACTGGAGCTCTTTTGAGCTCAGACGTCCTGCTGTAGGTCGATCTATGGTGTTTTTGCCGTGTAACTCCATACTACATAGCAAATGATAATAAATAACATAGCCTCTGACAATAATGGACCTGTGACCGCTCATGACCACTGTCTACATTTGTCGTTATCAGTTTTTGCAAAGGAATGTTTACAAGCTATGTTCTTGTAAAAAAATAAACTAAGCTACGATTGTATTTTTTGTAGTAGTTCCTAAATATATCTAAACAATTGTATATTCAATAAAAAATTAAAATATTAATAGTAATAACACTTAGGATTCAAAATATGACATGGCTTGTCCTGCAGAGGTTCTTAAACTCAAATTTCCTACTCACACGTATACTACAAAATGGTGGCAAACACTGTAGCTGCTTAGCAGGGATACCAATAGATAAAAATAAAATACTCTTTGTTTCAAATGCTAAATTGTATCCGTGATAAAAATTTGTAAAGTCAGTGTCTACAAATGTCTACAGTGGGCAGAATGGGTTAAAACTATACAAACATTTTTTGATGTAGGTTGAGTGTGGCAAAGAATCCTCACACAGCACTATACATAATATTAAATGTTAAAGGAATCTGGAGACAATAGACTAACTTATAATACTAAACAACATTTATGATTAACAAATGAAAAAGGAGCTAATCATAAATGTTTGACAGTTGAGTCAAAATAGAAGTGGACGGTAATCAGCTGGGACGCGTGGATTAATTATACAATTGGTTGGGGAGCTCAAAGTGCTTAATGGCTCGTTACTTAGTAAACAGCTGCTTGGCTGTTAGTTTTCAGTGGAAACTGACACTTTATGCTCGGTTGTAGAAAAAATATTTTTGGTTATATTTTGATTTAGATTTTTGTGGACATTTGTCATCACTGATTAGTAAAAAACAAGTTTCACTACGTTTCAGGTGGAAAAAACCTAGAACATAAAAAATTTAGTAACACACAGCCAGGATAACCTGGACAAAAAAACATAGCTAAAACAAAGAACTGTAAAAGCAGTCACAAAAACACTATGATGAAAAGAAAACAAGAGTTCAAAATAACACAGACATCACGTGTCACCAAACAGGAGAAAGCACGTCCACACCCAATCAGAGCTGAGCTAAGACTACTTGTTTCAGAGCTGAGTTGTGAAACTCGTTTTTAGGTTTTTTTTTATAATAGGTACGGTCTTAGTTCTGCTAGATCTGCTAGTTTCATGAGCCCAACTACGTCATACCAGCTGACTGTGCACACACCTTTCTTTTTTCTTTACACCATGGTTATAAATGAGATTCATAAGATTTTTTTTCTGATAAATAAAAAAAGTTTGAAGGATCTGGAATGTAATCCAGACTTGAAGTGGAAGTTAAGTAGCTCAACTTGAACATGGTAAAAAGTACATGGTGGACTATAGATCCATTCCATAGTCCATAGTGGTAAAAATATCCCTTCCATAAGAAATACACGTAAATTTGTGTGTAACATATATGCCCAATGGCGCAAAGCTTTTTTACCCAAAGAAAAATAAACAACATTCATGAAATATTAAAAAATTTCCAGTAATTTGACACCTCAATAATAAAAAATAAGTCTAAAATGAAGGTGTGGTCGAGCTCACAAAAAAGTCGTATTAACTACATATTAGTAAAAATTCCTTCAAAACAAAAACAACTTTTTTATGAGCTCACCGAGTTCTTTACTTTGTCCAAATTACTACAACTGAGGTGTCAAATTATTGGAAATTTTTTCACTATTTCATGAATGTTGTTTATTTTTCTTTAGGTGAAAAAGTTAAATGCCCCATTGGGTATACTCACAAATTTACGTATATTTCTTATGGAAGGGATAATTTTTTAAATATCAATAAGATTAGTATTTACCTTGTGAATGGCTAGACCAAAATAGACATACTATATACTTTTCTTACAGGAAATTTAATTTTCTTTAATTTTCCAATTTAATAATCCTCAAAGTTGATAGTTTTCAAGATATTTAGGAAAAGCCTAAAAATGGTACCTTCAGACCCCCCTCCCTCTCCCCGCTCAAGGGATACGGACGGAGACTTTTGATATGTTCCCCTCCAAACAAGTCCAAATACAGCTGGAAAATCTAAAATTGTATTCTATGCATTTCCTTCTGTACCTTTTTTGAGCATTCATTGCCTGGACTCATATGGCCAATGTTAAAATTTCACTTTTTCACATAATTATAGCTTGTGAGCAACATTTTGATGCTCGAGTCTGAGGTTACAGCAGAGGAGGGGAGGACATCATCTATGATATGGAAGTAAACAGAGCCTTGTGATTATGCTACTAGTCTGGTAGCTAAAAAGTACTAAACCAAAACAAAAGTGTGGATTAATATTGAACACAAAGTAAAAGGCTTTGAACAATGATAAAAAAACAGGTGAAATGTTTTTGGTTTTGTTCACAAGTTTTGTCTTTACAGGATAAATATAAAAGAGCCTTAGCAGATGCTGAAAACACAAGAAGAATAAAAGTTGCAGAAGTGGAAAAAGCCAAAAACTTTGCTATTCAGGGATTTTGCAAAGATTTAATTGAGGTATGTAAGAAAGTAAAAATATTACTCTCCATATCTTAATATTTTTAAGTTATTGTACTTATTGAAATATTTATATGTATCAACTGATAGTTTCAACTTATTTTATGTGACCCACATTATTGATCCATTTCAGGGTGTCTACTTGTCATGAAAAGTCATAAAATTGTCAGGGATCTTAATAGGTACGGAAAACTTGAGAAAAACAAGTGAAATGTACTTAATGGTCAGGAAATTCAAATTGGTGACAAAAATGAAACTATATAGCTGTTTTTGTTGTTATTAATGCCGTCGGGGCCAGCAAACCTCCTGGTCAAATCTCAGCAAACATCTCTTGTTTGTTTTTTGGCTAGAAAATTTCTTGGCAGATCTCTTGGTTGTATATTTGGCAGTTATATACCTCGATGGGATTACAGCAGCGAATATTTCTGTCAGATAATGGCTGGAAAATCTGTTGGTCATGTTGAAGCCAAAAATTGTCCGATTGTTTTGTGGCCATGTGACGGTTGACCTCCTGGCTGCGCCGAACTTTAACTTCGTGGGAGCAATGAAACGCAAAGTTACGTGGGTTCGAATTAATTTTATTAATAGTTTCAAATTACCGAATCAATTCAACTTACAATTCAACTTCGAATTTAAAACACAATAGAAAATCAATAGAAAAAGAGGGCCAAAATAATTAGTAATTTAACTCGCGTAGCATGGCTGAGGGCCATTGACCGCGGCAGAGAGACCGGGGCGGCGGCGGCGGCGGCGCCGGCGCCGCGCACGCGTGACTACTTCGGCTGTGTCTCAACGGGGACTGACTGCCTCAGCGTGCTGAGTGCCCGTAGGGAAAGGCTGTGGCCGAGGCTACGGAGCGCCCGCTTGGAGGCTACACCCTCCGTACAGTGCTGCACCCCAACGATAACTTAGTGCATAATTAAAGCTGAAACACTGCCAGCGACCGTCGTCTGCCCGGCACGTGTTGCTGATTCTGGGAGTTCACTTGGGGTCAGGCTAGAATTCTTGGTATTTCGGGTCACTTGGTGTCACTGGAATATTTCGTTGCGAGGAGCTTATGAGGAAATGATTGACTGTTAATTCAGTTACTTACTGAATTAATTTACTGGCCGGAACCCATTAGTAAATCAGTTATTTATTAATATTACAACGTAATTATGCAGAGGGAGGGGTTTTTTTATTGGTTAAAATATTGGTTAAAAATTCACAGTTGATTAGACTGTGACAGTCGTCACACTCCCCCCACCTCTAGTTCATGCTGCCCCAGCATGAGGGTCTTACGCTCCTGCCTCAGGTATTCGGCCACTCTCTCCTGCAATACAGTCATCAGGATGTCAGGTGTGGGAAGGTTAGAAACATCCAGCTCACCCAAGTGACTCAATTCCCGTAAATGTGCCGTAAATGTGCTTTGGTACTGTGCATGCCCCGTTTTCATTATTCACCCGGTTTCTTTCCTTTGAGTTACAAAGATAGCGCCTCGGTCTCTCTCTCGCTTCACAATTCATTTATATTACGTTCCTACAGCATTGGCCCTTTACAATTTATAGTTACCTCAGCCCGGCTTACATCTTACATCAACAACATCGTTTCAACCACTCTTACTACAATAAATCATTAAAACTATCTAAGGAACATCCAAATTTGAGTTTATTCCCCAAAATCTACACATTGTAATTCACCAATTACTGATGGCGACCACCATCACCATACTTCCACTAAATACACATATAAAACTTCATATTACAAAGTTCAGATGAGAACACATTAACAAATAACAACAAAAGAACATCCCACACAGGGATAACCTAAAAAAACAAAATCCATTCACCTCGGATCCAAATACAATATTATTAGCTATAAATCAAACTTCCCCTAGCAGTTAGGCATCTTATTGCAAGTTTCCCAGTGTTAATGCAGTTGTTAATTTTGATCAGTAATTTTGAATGGTGCACCTACGCTTTACAATTCGAATTAAATTATGGCGCATAGCGGGGTAATAATCGGCACTGAGATGTTAATTTTGAACGCTACTCGTCTACCGAAGTTAAGCTTGGGTAGCCTTTCACTTGGGGCCGGCAGAGCTACGTCACCCCCGCGGAGCAACAAGGCCTAAACTGCTCAGGTTATTTACAAACACGAAAACAAGTAAATAAAAAAAATGTACTACACGACATACTGTTGCCTCTACACATAACACCCACTTGGGTACTAATACTACAATGAGGATTTCCAAACGCCACTAAATCACTGAGTGTCCCTTCAACAATCCACGCCTGTCATGCCAGGACGTCGGCCACCTCTCCGGTCCACACGACCTGTAGTTTCTTAAATTGTTTGCGTTGGTGCAATTTCCCTCTGGTGTCGCAGCACCATCCCGATCTACTTACTGCATTTTACGTTTTGTTGAAATAAAACAAAAATAAATAAAAAACTAAACTCAACAATAAAAAGACAATTGAAACCCACAAAAGACTCATGTTCATTGGTCACTAAGGACCCAGGTCGAAGGTGTCGACTCCCTCCTTCCTGAGTCTGCTGTCTCCACTACTTTTCTTTATCCCTTGCTACGCTTGTAGCTTCACCCTTGGTTGTATTTTTATCCTCTCCCTTCAGCCAATTAATTAATTATATTACTATCGCTGGTTTGAGTGGAGTCACGGTCCAGTTTTTTTCCTTTTCTTTTTGAGGGGTAGGATATGAGGTGTTAGGAGGTTAGTTGGATTTTGCCGGCATAACCTTCCCGTTCAGCCAGTCCAAACCAACGTCGCTTCTTGTTACTATTTCCTATCTATTCCCAGAAATTTTGCTGCCCCACTCTGTTTTGCTGAGTTAGGGTAGTTTCCCCCTTTTGCCAAGTCTCCTCTTAGTGGCCCATGAATCTTTTACGAGCACGTCTAACCTAATACAATATAACTCTGACCTACATATCGTGTGGCATCTGAGGCCCCACCTATCGATACCATTCTTGGTAGCCCTAAAGAGATACAAAAAAAACAGAAGCTCAGCAGCTAGGTCTTTGTACTAAGTACACCTGCAACCGTCTATCTTAGCCTCAGACGCTCTAATCTAACAATAACAGAACATTTCACCCAAATTTCAAATTTCTTAAACCTAATAATAAAAAGTTTTTTTTTTTATTTTAACGTCTACCCTAAGATCTTCGGTCGCTACTCTCTCCTAGTGTTACCCTTAGAGGTCCCTCGTCGCACAGGGGTCATGACCCTACTAACTATCTTTTTACCAAAGTTCTGGGTGCGCCCTATTGCGAACACAACCGGAGTCCCTTCACGACCGACACGATTCTTGATTCCAGAGACGAAAAATAAATTTAATAAAATCACTTACAAGCGTCCAGGGATCCCTGTTTAGGTGTCAATAGTTGTCTGCACTCGTTCCAACGTCTTTAATGCAATTGCTCTCGTGCTGAAAGTCCTGGGTACATTTGATTTCCAGAGCGCTCGTCTTTTTCATCATAGCTGGGGGAGGGACAGCGTCACCGTCCGCCTCCATGTCTCGGGTCCGTCGGCCTGCTTGAGCAGCGCACAGTCTGTGGAAGAACAGCACACCGACCGGAGCAGCAAACACCCTCGTACTCTCCATCTAATGAACAATAAAACAGCCACGATTAACGACAAAGTAACTGGGAGTCCTCTATATAAAGCAACCTCCCTAGTATGCATCATGTACCGGTGGGACTTGAGGTAATGTACAGCACTCTCAACTGAGTACTCCTTCACGCTCAGAGTGCCCAGCTGGTCATCAAGACCTTGCAGGACATTGAGAGCGTCATTCACGTCACTTCTCATCAGATCCTGTTCCTCCGGACTAAACAGTCCAATTGCTTCCGGGAACGTTATTTCCCCTATGCTTCCGGCGTACTCGGAGCTGCCGCGAATGCGGGCAGGCACCTTATACCCGTTAGCAGTCAAGCCACACCTACCTCGATTCGGGATCTCCCCCACTTTCTTCAAGGTAATTGTGCTTTCATTCAACAATACTCTCCTCAAGACGGCATTATTTGGACCCTACGGGTACCAAGTAATTGCCCGAAGGAACGTCCTTCACAAGCCGCTGATAAATTACTATCTCTATCATCAGGGCCATAACAGGGGAGGCACACAATCATCTCCCCTCTAACAGCTCCAGTGCATCTGTTAGCGGCCGACAAGTTAGGTCGGGCTGGCGAACGCAGGCACGAGCAAAACGAGAAACGCACATCTCTCATCGGTAGCACCACTTGCAGAATGATTTCTCTAAACCACTGTCAGGTGCCTGACTCACAGGTTCCTCAGGTGCTCAAGATTTGCAACAAAAAACACCCCAACAGGACCATAGGCCCAACATGAGTTAGCTGCCGCCAACTGAACGGGCAGGCTGAAACTCATCAGCGCATATCGCTAATCAACATTATATTTGGGATCCCAATGTACTCGCACACAACAATATCACAATGCCCCAGCACACAAACATTTAAAGTATGTGGGCATGCCCAAAAATAAACAAACACCATCAGGCCTAAAGCTATGGTATTACTCTACTATCAAACAAGACAAAAGAACCGGATACATGCTTGGTTCTGAAACAGCTCAAATTTATTCATTTTAATCTTTATTTGTTTTTTTTTATTATTTCCACACTACAATTTTAGGGCATCAGCTTACACAATCACAACCCGGCCAGAGCTTCTCATCCAACTCTTGGAGCACAGTCAGTAATTGGGTTATTGGTCTTTAGAAACAAATTCAAACTAAGCTTATATACTGTAACTATAATACTCATTTAAATCCTTAATTCCAATCGGCGGAGACGGTGTTGGGCCGCAACCCCAACAGCAGGTCCACAGCAAAGATCTCACTCCCATGATGTGTCTCAACCAACAGAGACAGCAAAGGGCTAGCTTAAAAACAAAACTTTCCTGTAGGCCTATAACAAACACAAAGGATTATTCAAAGATCACTAATAATAAAGTTATCTCAAGATACTAAAAAGTTGTCAACGACTTTAATTTATAAAAAGAAACACATTTCCTCTCCTATGTTATTATCATCAGAATATTATCTCAAGTGGCAATTTAAATAACGATAACCCACATAAAATTTAAAACTTTATCCCGCCTGCATCACGCACAGAGGATTCCCCAGCAGAAGGTTAGCCTCAGTTAATTCACAATAGCTGCACGGACTAGAGTCCAGCCCTGTGGAACACAGGGGCAAAAGAAGGTACACTCCAAACCTTCCCTCATACCGAACAAACGTATTACATGAAAAACCACGACACGCCCCATGCCAGCAAGAAATCCATGATGCGTATACAAAAACAACAGTTTTTATTTTGAATGTAACGATATCAGTACTGTATATTGATATAGCTCCACCACCATAGTCGGACATACGCAGGGTAAATGGCCATCTTAATCGCAACAAAGGATAAGGGCGCAAAAAGGAGGCAAACTTCAAGCTATACCTCCTCCCAAACCGACTCCCTAAACAATCCATGACTACAACCCCGAACTATATCCTAATAAAAAAATTCTTCTTTAATGATTGGAAACCCGAAAATTGAACCTACTTGTGGTTCGAATTTAACAAGGTGTCATATCTCAAATATTTCCAGATTTTGCAACGATACTGACTGATGATAGCAACCAGTGGACAGCCTTTGGTTTTGTTATTTGTGATTAATTCAAATTCTACAAATAATTTAAAACAAATATATTTTCCTTAAAAATAATTTATAACAAATATATTTTCCTTAAAAATAATTTTAAAAATTAATTACTATCACCAGCATTAACCTCGAAAAGATTTTATCTTTATAACTTTACAGCCTGCCTCACAAAGAAACCAACTCTTTATCAAGAAGGTGGTCCCAAGTTAAATTGATAATCTATCGGGTAATATGGTTGACGGTGATGTTGAACCCATACCGATAAAACATATTATAGGAAAAAGAACTTTCATAAGCCCCATTAGTCATAAAAATTCCCGACTGCGAAAGTAAACCATAATTATTATCATAAATACTTTATACTGTATTAACATGGTTCTACCGTTTCAGTCCGCCATACGCAGGGTCCAGGCCATCTTGATCCCGAGGGATAAGGGCGCTAAGGAGGCACACTCAACCTCCCCCCTAACAGACTTCCAAAACACTATCTATGACTTACTATCCTGAACCATATCATACATACAGGCATAAACCCAAAAAAAAGGATTTAAAATATTTTTTATTAATTTTTTTATTTGAAACTTTAAAGCTGATTGCAGTAGACCTAATTTATTTTAGCTTGAATTAAAACAGCATTAATGTATCTCAGAAGAGGCTCGAATTACGCAATAGTACTGCTGATGATAGTAATCACTGAGCGACCTTTATCATTTATTTGTGAATAATCAAAATGATATATAATTAGTTTCAAATTAAGCAAACGTGTATCAAACTCAATTTTAAATTCAAGGTACAAGAGGATAGGCAAGCTTTTACTATCTATATCTCCAATAGATAGAGGCAAGCACAAAAATCTATATCTCCACTCCAATTACACTGGCTTTAATAAAGTATTTAATCATTCATCCTCAAAAACCTCTTCTTACGCCCAGGGGAACAAACAAAATTCTCCTCCATACATAGTTGCCTCAAAAAAACTCTTACTTGATTCCTATAAAAAACTTTAAATAACTATCCTCCCAAATAAATGTCTCTAAGTCCCCCAACTTCAATTAAAATTTGATATCATTCAAAACCACTAATTTCCACTACTAATAAAACCTCAGCAACTGTCATTAGGCTCTACTTAGTTTTTCCTTAAAACTTAAAACCCAGTAACCTCCATTTCATCCTACTAAGATCTCCAGTTAAAAGAATACCGACAGTAAAATTATTTAATTAAAAACAGAAAATAAATGCGCTGGTATCCCTTGAACTGACATTGTAAAGTTGGCCTCAACTATGACACTGTTATATTACATTCCAATATCAATTTATTCGAGGGGTAACAAATTATTCTCCAATTTAAATTCCGTGTATCTGCTGGGATTCAAGGCAAAGGAAAATATAGAACTTCAACTCACCGGAAAAAAATTAATAAAAGTTTATCTCCTAACTGCACTAGGCTCACCCGCGTCGCAGGGTACACGTTGTCTCTATAGCACTGAGCTATTCGCTTACGCAGATCATCTGCCTTCCACTCGGTCGGCTGTCCCCTTATTTTCAATTTGAGAGAATTTTCCACTTTACTCAAATGATAGGCTGTCATGTTGACCATTGCGACTAAGTCCCAGACAGAAGCAGAAGCTGTTTGCATATACTACTAATTTTATACCGATTACCTCCTTCGGCTATGTTCCCCAAAATTTGTCCAAGTTATTTCCAATATATATAAAAAAAATTTAAAGTTCGATTCAAGTTTCAAAACGCAAAATAAAACACTAAAGTGTTTTATTAAAGACCGTTTCCTATTTATTTTACAAATGTACTTCCCGTCTGTCTTTATTCAAATCAGTTTCCAATTCAAAGTCTAAGTTAGCGATTTTTTCTATCTTAATCAAAATATTCTGTCATTGAAAACCATAAGAGTCATTTCGACTTCCCCCCAACTGCTATAAAACAATTTATTCCGCGCTCACTTCAGCTTTCAAATCACTAAGTTTCTGTACCAGCCCTATCTCCGAGCATCCAATTATAAAAATATTATGGATCTTGGAAAAATAAATTACGCAATTTATTTTATCAATAACCCTCGCGAAACCCCCAAGTCCGCATCTATCGCTCACTCGTTGCCTCTTAGTTGTTAATTCCGAGTTTCAATTATTTCGTCCGGAAATAAATCATCACATAACCTCATCACTAATTTTTGTGCATATTCACCGTCGCCCAGTTATTGTTCAATAGTCAATCATCAATAAGCCGCCATAATCATTAGTCCTTAAAAGTACTTAACTATCGGCAAAGTGAATGAATTTCGCTACAGATTTGTCCAGAGCCAAGTGCCCTTCAAGATTACTAGGCCGTGTCACAAAAAAACTTCAATCTGCCCGCATTTCTGTGCTAGTTAATACCTAACACAGCAATCGGTTTTTTTTTACTAGATTACAATCGGCCACCAATAACCTCAAATAGCACATCAGCCGCCTTTCTGTTCGCTGTCTCAGCTTAGCGAATTACATTACTTGCCAAGAAGGTTAGTTTCATGCCTTAATTGCTAATTTAGTTTAGTATAAGCCAGTTACAATCCTAACAAGTTAGTATGTTAATGTTCTCTTATTAAATAAATTCAATGTATTTTTCGCAATATCTTCTATTTATTCATTCAGCCTCTCAGCCATAAGCTAATTCAATTGTTCTCTAAATTAGAGACTCTAATATTGGATTTGCACGCTTCCTGGCAGCAAACAAAATAACTAATGCCCCTACCGGTGAATTATGCCATTAATGGCGACTGTAACGCTCTCTTCTCTCTATCAGTGATTAGCAGAACTAATTCAACATGGCGGCTCTCTGAATATTTCAGATTAGAAGTCCCGAAATTAATAGCAATTTCAAAATTCTGTATACTGCTGTAGGCTCAATTTTCCACAACAACTACAACTGATATTCGAATTTTTTTGTTCAGAATTTATTCTTAGATCATATCAGTCGTAATTACAGCCCTCCTCTAACTCATACTACGCAAGTAATTTTATATCGTTATTTACTCAAAAATCATATTAATTTTGAATAGCACCCTATTCCTCTTAGATTATTGATTTAAATTACATAATATCACAATTTAGTTTCTTGTGAAAATTAATTTAAACTACAAAAAAAGTCGGCAAATATTATTTCTTACCTCCAGAAAACATTCTTGGCATTCTTGCACCAAGACCCCGCAGCAGACACCAATGTGACGGTTGACCTCCTGGCTGCGCCGAACTTTAACTTCGTGGGAGCAATGAAACGCAAAGTTACGTGGGTTCGAATTAATTTTATTAATAGTTTCAAATTACCGAATCAATTCAACTTACAATTCAACTTCGAATTTAAAACACAATAGAAAATCAATAGAAAAAGAGGGCCAAAATAATTAGTAATTTAACTCGCGTAGCATGGCTGAGGGCCATTGACCGCGGCAGAGAGACCGGGGCGGCGGCGGCGGCGGCGGCGCCGGCGCCGCGCACGCGTGACTACTTCGGCTGCGTCTCAACGGGGACTGACTGCCTCAGCGTGCTGAGTGCCCGTAGGGAAAGGCTGTGGCCGAGGCTACGGAGCGCCCGCTTGGAGGCTACACCCTCCGTACAGTGCTGCACCCCAACGATAACTTAGTGCATAATTAAAGCTGAAACACTGCCAGCGACCGTCGTCTGCCCGGCACGTGTTGCTGATTCTGGGAGTTCACTTGGGGTCAGGCTAGAATTCTTGGTATTTCGGGTCACTTGGTGTCACTGGAATATTTCGTTGCGAGGAGCTTATGAGGAAATGATTGACTGTTAATTCAGTTACTTACTGAATTAATTTACTGGCCGGAACCCATTAGTAAATCAGTTATTTATTAATATTACAACGTAATTATGCAGAGGGAGGGGTTTTTTTATTGGTTAAAATATTGGTTAAAAATTCACAGTTGATTAGACTGTGACAGTCGTCACAGCCAATTGGCAAGGTTGTATTTTTGCTGGAAAATCGCTTCCTGTTTTTGTGGCTAGAAAATTGGTTGCTTGTTTTGTGAACGGTAAATCTCTTGGTCTTATTGCGCTGCACAAATATCTCGGTCATATTGCGGCTATAAAATGTCGGTTTCATTGTAGCTGACATTTTTGGTCACATAGGAGCCGTCGAGTGATTTGGCCAATCAATCAATCAAAAATCTTTATTTATACATGTTGTACACCTGTGCAATAAATAGTGTCAGTTACTAACCTTACTAAAAAATAAACAAAATATTATCATCAATACAGTATCCATAAATTATACAATTTTACCTAAGAAATAAGGCAATCTATTAAATTATTACTATAGCTTAAATATAATATTCCTCCATTGTATATGGTGATTTTTCTATTAAATATTTCTTTAAATTCCGCTTAAACAGTTTAGTATTTATTTCGTTTTTTAGAGCTTCTGGCAATTTACTCATAAACAATGAACCAGCATATGTTAGTTTTTTCTTAAAAAATTCAAGATTGTGGGTTGAAGTTACAATATCTCTTTTATGCCTGGTATTATAATTATGAGAATTCAAAGGCTCTAATCCTATTGCTTCTCTTGCTAAACATATTGTTTCAAAGATGTACATACCGTATACTGTTAAAATGTTTAACTCTTTAAATCGTAGTTTTAGTGATTCTTCAACTTTTAATTGTAACATAATTCTAATTGCTCTTTTTTGTACTATTAAAATGTTGTTTAAATTTTGCTTAGATTTCGCACCATATAATGAAATACCAAAACAAATGTGAGAATGAATATGAGCAAAGTATATCTTTTTTAAAGAATCTAAACTGCATAACCTTGACATCCTCTTCAATGCGTAAAGTCCGGAATTGAGTAGTTTCAACAATTTTTCGACATGAAGATTCCAATTTAAATGTTCATCAACAGTGAGTCCTAAAAATTTAGTGTAAGAAATTTGTTGTAATGAATTTGAATCAATTATTAAATTAGGTTGAAATTTATTTTTATTTTGCCTTGTTGAGAATGTCATAAAATTTGTCTTTGATGAATTTAGAATAAGATTGTTTTTTTGCAAGAATTGATTTATGTTATCTAGTTCTATAAATGCGGTAACTTCTAACTCGTCAATATTTCTACCTGACACTTTTAAATTTGAGTCGTCTGCATACAAACATAACTTACTGTTTTCTGGGTTAATAATTATTTTGGGCATATCTTTGATATAACATAAAAACAAAATTGGGCCTAATATTGAGCCTTGTGGCACTCCCCACTTTATAATACTTGTAGAAGAATTCATTGTACTTATTTATTATTTTTTAAATATTTTACTTGAACAAATTGATTGCGATTTCTAAATAGGACTGAAACCATTTTAAATATATTTCCCTGATTCCAAAACTTTCTAATTTCTTTAACAAAATAGAATGGCATACGCTGTCAAAAGCTTTCGAGAGATCCATATATATACCTAAAACACTCTCTCTGTTGTCGATTGAGTTTATTACGGATTCAATAAAATCTAAAGCGGCTGTTATAACAGAACGACCCTTTCTAAAACCATGTTGAGCATTATCAAATAAATTATTTTCCTCAAGAAAGTCTACCAACCTTGAGTGCATTACTCTCTGAAATACCTTTGATATAGATGGCAATAACGAAACTGGTCTATAGTTGGAGATTTCTGTAACCTCACCTTTCTTATATAAAGGAATAACTTTGGCTACTTTTAATTGGCATGGAAATAAGCCAGATACAAAGGAGGAATTCACTAAATGTGTCTGTCAGTGGCTTTACTAAAGGGTTTCCAACAAATTTCAAAACTTTAACAGGTAATTCATCATAGCCACTAGACAATTTATTTTTAAGTGAACTGATTATATTTTTAATTTCATTTTCATTTACTGGAGTACATCGAAAAAGTCTAGTTCCAAAAAAATTACTTTCATCTGGGCATTCAAAATTTACATCAGAACTTGGAAGTTGTATCAGGGTGTCCACAGAGCGGGAATTTCGGGAAAATCGGGAAGTATACGGAAATTATATTTCACCGGGAAATATGCGTGAAATATACGTGAATTTTGTTGAAAATACGGGAACTTTGCGAGAACGCGGACGCTATTGTGAGCGACGGAGGGAACGATTTTTTCAGCCAAGATTATTGTCTGAAGAGAGTATAGGCCTAGCCGGGAGATTATTGCCGTACAAAACATAAAAGAATTATATTTTTCAGTCTTGATTTACTCTGCCAGCAGAGTATTCCAAGAAACAGTTTTTGCGCGAGACGGTCTTGCGACGGATGGAAGATAAGAAAGCAACAAAAAGTGGTCACATGTGCATGCTTATTATTTGGCTAGCGCAATAATAAAACTGGAAACAACGTGACCGTTGTTTCGTTGACTTGTTTACTTCCTTAGGACGAATGTCATTAAAAGAGTGGGACTAAACTGAAGAACGTAATTGTGAAATAAATTTTGATAACGCCGAATGATTACCTACCATTATAAGTCAAAATATTCTGTTTTGTCCTGAAGATTTTAAATTATGTTTGAAATTATTTTAGAGCAATCGTATATCGTATCTCACTTTTCATTTCCTCGCTGTTTATTTTCTGTAATAAATAATTTGTTTTCAACAACAGCTAAAACTGAAATTTTTCTAACCCTATTTTGTCGTCCAGAATTTTGTAGATAGCAAATTTCGTACCTGTGAAGAAAGTATGAAATTTTGTATTTTTATCAAACAATATTTTCTTCAACTGTGGTAATTAAAAATTAATTTTTTTAGAACTGAGGAAATTAAAATAATGCTTATGATTCAAAAGATAAAGCAGTAAGTTTTATATGCAAATAACCAAAGGTAGATCACCGTGATCACAATCGTTTGAAATAGAGGATTCAGATCAGATCTTTTAACTTTTAGGGATGGGCGGGTATACGAATTTCTCCTAATTAATCGACTGTTTAGTGCTTTTACAACTAACTTCTCAAACACGAATCGAGTAGTTAAACTACTTGAAAAAAGTCCACGTAATTTTATCGGTAGGATCATAATTAATTGCAATCTATTTTTGAACACGTGAAATGCGGTAAATATCAGGAAAAGCTCTGCGTACAGTTCGCGCATTATATCTCCGGCTATGACCACTATGCTACTAACCGTGTCCTATGATATTTTTAACATATGATATTGGTAAACACAACATTTGACAAGCAGCGGTGTTTTAGAAAATGTTTTCAGAAAAGTACCCCCTCTCCCTCCCGCACCATACAATCAGCTGACTCAGTCATAGCCGGAGATATAATGCGCTGCAGAATTAGTAGGGAAATGACGTAGAGACGTTTCAAGAAATACGATTCCTCGGAATTCGGAAAATTTAATCATGGCTTATCTCTCGAATGGAATATGTCATCGCTTTCATTTTTGTCTAATTATGATTTATAAAAATCCAAGAACTTCCTTTGGTTTTTATATGATTATTCGTTTGGGTTTTAGAATTTTTTTAGCATTTCTCTTATCTGATCACGGCCGGCGACAACATACCAAACAAAAGAACTCAACTGTTTGGCAGGGGGTGGGGAGGGGTTTTAAAAGTCAACAAACAATCTCTGCCCCACGACTGGGCCTTTGCGTAATGTATAGTTGTTTATTTCTAACTTCAATATTTTCATGACTCAGTTTAGTTAACTTTTGTTTATGATTAACACGTTAGCTGCCACGCCAATTTTTGGCCTGATTGCTGTATTGCCAAACACATTAGTATTTTTGTTTTGAGTTACTGTGTGTTTTTTATACTTGTTTAGCTTAGTTATAAGGGTTTCATTAAAAAAAATTAGATTTTATCCATAAAAAAACGTGGACCGATCGGGTCGGCACTAAAAATTTGAAGCAAAATATTGCTTGAAAAAATCAGTACCGACCCGATCGGTCCACGCCTATTTTTTCATTCATCTTACTATTTAACTTCGCACAGTTGGCAATACTACCCTTTGCCGCCTACAAGGTTTGCACCAAGTTGTTTTTCACCGTTTCCCGCGTATTTGCTACCGCCTACACGATTGGCAACTCTGCTTTTTTCTATCTGTTTCCCGCGTATTTTACGTAGTCTGCAGTGTGCAACCGTCCGTGTCTCATTGTGAATCAACAATTGTGACTTACTTTACTTGTGGTTACAAATTTACAGTTTAAAAAAAAGCGATCTGGACGAAAGCGAGATAGATCGATTTCTAGGAATTCCTTTGTCGAGTGAATTGGACCGGGAGTCTTTAGGTGCTTTTTATTTCCTTTTTACTATTCTTGTTCAAATATGAATTTGGAAGCCATTAATTGCCATAAATAAAAAGACTTGGTTGCTTATGTTAGTTAAAAATACTGTGGTAAGGCAATAAATTACATTTTTCCGACAGTTTACTGTTTTTATTTCAATCCTAGCAACAAAAACTCAGTAAAAGTTTTTTTTTTACTTTAACAAAACATTAAAAAGTAAAACTAAGTCATTAGTATATCCAAACAGTTTTAGAATAAAATGAAACTTGCAAAACGTTTACTTTGTTAATTTGTTACGAAAAAGTTACATTATTTATCAGAAAGTAATGTGAAAACCATTGTAAAAAAAACTTGCCGACCCGATCGGGTCAATATATTTTGGCCAACTTCAAGGATTTTCTGAGCCACGTCTATCTAGTAGCGACGTCCTTACTCTATGGTTGTAGTACGCTTGATCACCGCTAGGAGACAGTGGGAGGCATCTAGCGGCAAAATGGCGAAACCTCACATTCTCAAGGTGTCGGTCCAATCGGGTCGGCATGTTGCTCCACCCGACCTACCTATGCCGACCCCATCGGGTTGGCATGGCAGTTAACGTGTTAAAATTACAATAATTTCAATATTGCTAACTGTTATCACATTTTGACGATGATCCAAACAAAAATTTAGGTCACAAATTTTTTAGCCTTAAAGCCTAAAATTTAGGCCATATACAACTTTACTAAATCTATTGCGGGGATGGAACTTAATGTTTAAAACTTTATAATACAGGGTGTCTATAAAGGAACTCCGGGTTTTGAGGCAAAATATTTTAATGGAGTAAAAAGGCTATACAAATGTTAGATACATGATTGGAAAGGTTGAATTTTCAAGTTTTTTTAAAGCAATTTAATAAAGTTCAATTTGAGCTCCGTCAGTGGCACGGTACAGGTCGTAACGTTATTCCACCTCTTCCCATGTCCTAGCCAGCATGTCTGGGGGGACGTTTGCCACACAATTTATTATTATTTGCCTGAGGTGGTTAATATCACAAATTTTTAAAGTTTATTGAACCGTAACATCAGATTTAGTTTCTATTAGCCAAATAACCCATTGAGCCTTTTGTTGCGGCGCGGCGTTGCCATATCGCGGCGATCCAGACAGCACCGACAGCCGCACGCGTTACGCTCCGCAGCGCTGCCTTCTCTTGACGAAAACATTCCCAATTGATATGAGTAAAATCTTGATGAGCTACTCGTTTCCGAGAAATAACTACATTTTGCTATCTTCTATAGTTATTAATGTATGATTTTTTTAAATACCGTAGTTCTTTTATAGACACCCTGTATATTTTTATACTTAGACTATTCTTGTTGTTAAAAGTATATGTACTTTAGCTAGTGTATCTTTTGACGCATTCCATGCAAATGTTAATTTATTTCACGGATTAAAGATTATTATTATTATTACGTTGGGGACTTGAGATTGCTAGAGAATTAAGCATATTCGTTTATTCCCTATTGTTACAGTTAATTATCGTATTATTTGACTTTGTTGAAATAAAAAATGTTAATATTTTAAAATTCAATCGGCATTTTTTCTTTAACTTTAAAGGAAACGTTTAGTGACCCACATTATTTTAATGATTCGCCCACATTATTAGAATTATTAATTTTGAACTGTCGAATTTAAAGGCGTCTGATTCGTACAATAATTTTGGACCGGCAGTTATGGCATTGGCGAGCGTGAGCCTGTTGTTTTTATCCTGTTGGTAATTTAACTTAAAAGGGATGTTTAGTACAACTTCGGTTAAGATACGACATTTGGTAATAAGTAAAACCGGGTGCGAGGAGTCAACTATTCTAGTATTGGTTTTGTTTTTTTCTGGTTTCCAAATTTTTGTCTTACTTCCTTCCGCCCTTCGTTCATCTTTTCTCCCTTTCTACCTCACGCGGAATGCACAATGTTCAGTGCGCATAGCAGGTTGTCATGGAAACCACGTGATGTCATTGCGTCGGGCCAATCAGACACTACCACTGCTTTGTTAATTCGAGAATGGGAACGGGCAGGGATGTGAAGCAAAGCATTCCGATAGTCGGCGCGTGCTCAGCTTCATCTTGTCAAGTTTACGATGGATGGATCGATATTCGTTATGTTGTTGTGTCTTCGCTTAGGTCATGAAAATGAACTCTATAGGTATAATGCCTTAATGAAATACGAATACGAGAAGCAAATAAATATCCGTTTGGTGTAATACAACGTATTGCACATTTCACAATGTATTTTTAATTGCATTTTGCAATGAAATGTTGGTTTGTCACAAAAACTAACTTAACGCCAATTTCTTTTCAAGTAGTTTTATTTCCATTCTACGTAGGTTTCACCCTCTGCCGTGAGATTGGGAAATCAACGGCAGATTCGTCGTTCACTGTGCACGAGGTTTTCGCCTTATGAACTCAGCCCGGCAGAATTGACTTTGATTTTTGCGATGACTGACTCACGGTGTTTTAGACCAGTTTATGTATAAAAGTTATTAGGCCTATATTGAAAAATTACTTGTTTATTTGTACAAAAACTCCACTAAAGCCTTTTAACATTATTGCTGTGACCACTTTACGTGGGACAGATGTGCATGCAAAATATTTATATATCATAAAAATATATTTTGAATTGCAGAAGGTACTACAAAAATTATTGTTATTGCGTTAATAACCCCCGTACATTATACAACGATGTGTTGATACTGACAAGAACTCCATAAAAGAATTGTACATTGGTGATTTGAATATTTTATACAAGAAATATGTGCATACAAAATATGTATATGCAACATGAAGCCTTGTGTGACTTACGGTCGAAAACACCAGCCCTCTAAAGAAACGTTCATTGAACTGAGCGTAAGGGTAAGAGAATGATGGGAACTGAGTCATGATGTTCCTGGAAAGACGCACGTGAGGTGTTGTGATGGCCAGCCTGCCGACGGTCAAAAAATTAACCTGGGTATTATAGACAGGTATGTCAGCAGGGCCGGATTTAGGACTTTTGGGCCCCTAGGTTCACTCAGTGGTGCGGGCTCCCAGGGCCATAGTGCCCAACCGTCAGTGACGTATCTACACATTCTGTGTCCCAGGGCAAAATCGGAGTTTGGCGCGCGCCCCCCCCCCCCCCCCCCCCCCATCACCAAACACAAGAAATATATTATATTTTTAGTCTTTAATGTTTTGGAAGAGCAATTATTTCATACATCATAATATGATTTTATCTAATGGTTCTTATGATTTTTTATAACCGATGTTCATAGGCTACGATACAGCCAAACTAAGATCTGTTATTGCCTTAATATGACCGAGAAATTTGCCAGCCGCTGTAAAACCAAAGCAATGTGTCTACAATATTTCACATATGAAACTTCCGACTTCTTTTCTGACCTTTCCCAAATACTGTATTTCAAATCAATCCCCGAACAGCGAAATCGGCCATGTTGCCTTCTAAAACGAATACTTGAGCCCAATCTATGTAAAGTCAAATACAATATTATTTTACGGCCGCAATGCGACCGAGAGATTTTTCGGTCGCGATATGTCCCAACATAATTAACAGCCGCAATGAGACCAAGAGATTTGCTGGTCAAAGAAAAATAGCGATTTTTTACGGCCGAAATACGACTGAGAGATTTGCCGGCTGTGGTGTATACGAACGCGATTTGACAGCACCGATGCGACCGCGGAAGGTGAAACCGGCCGTGACAAAGGGCAAGCAGTAGTTGCAATGCTACACATATTTGCCAGCCGTGGTCTAAACGACAGATTTTTCGGCCGCAATGTGGTCAATAAATATGACGACCTCGAAAATAGCGAAATACTTGTCGGCAGTGAAACAACAAAGGAAGGTGCCTGCCACCAACTACTGATTATCTGTTCAAGATACGGCCAATAGATGTGACGGCCGCGATAAGAGCGAGAGACTTGTCGTCCATAATGCGATTAAGAGATCTGCCGGCCGCAAAACAAGCAAGCGATTTCCCGACCACTGAATGAGCGAAACAAGCGAGCGGTTTTCTTGCCTTCAAACGACGATAAATGTGACGGTCACGAAAACAGAGACAGGTTTGACGGCCGCGATGCGACAGAGATTTTCCGGCAGTGTTATGCTACTGAGAGATTTGCCAGCCGCGAAACGAAAAATATCACTTTAAATTAATTTTTTCAATTTTTACCTAACTGGAGCCAGCCAGGTGGGGTGCCGCTGGCGCCCCCTACTGGCCGGCGCCCGGGGCACGTGCCCCCGCTGCCTCCCCCTAGATCCGTCACTGCCAACCGTCCATTTTTAGGAGGACATGTCCTCCACCATTCCCACCATTCATGGACCACCACTACCACTCACCATTTTCCACCATTTCTGAACCATTCATGGTTCAGTCGGGAAGAACTGAGGACCATTGTCTTCAGTTCTTCCCGACTTGTCGGTCACATTACGGGCGACAAAATCAAGCATCTCGTTCTTTTTGTGGCTGTTCCTTTTTTTGGCCTTATCGTGGCCAGAAAATCTGTCGTTTATACAGCAGCTAACGGGTATATTTCTCGGTTGATTCGTTGCCGCTCTTTTGTCGAGTCTCTCGCTCTTTTGTCACATATTCTGATCACACTGCGGCCGGGAAATCAATACCTGGTCGTTTGTACCGCACCTGGCAAATCTGTCGGTCGAATCGCGGCTGTCAAATCGCGGTCCACGGTCATAATACTGCGGCCGCCAAATATCTCGGTCACATTGCGGTCGGAAAATCGTCCAGCCTTTTTGTGGTCCGCAGATTTCTTGGTCGCATTGCGGTCGGTAAAACTTTTTGACATATCGCGGCCGGTAAATCTGTCGGTCACGTTACGGCCGTCTGAATTTTACACCAAAGCAGATAGTGCTCAATTTGTTCGATTTGAAAGCTACATTACTGATTTTACTGGTCGAGATTTTTTAATGGTCTGGAAAAGTAAGAAAAAAGTTTGAAATTTAATATGTGAAATCTGGTGGACAGCCTGCTTTAAGTTCTTCTCTAAGTTAAGACTTCTCGGTCACATTATGGCAATAACAAACAGCTCTTGACTTGGCTAGGATATATTGTAACTTGCGAATCGGTCGTATCGCTGTCGGTAAATCTCTCAGAACTTTCACGGCCTTCATTTATTTGGCTAAAACTTTTCAAAAAAACAGCGTCTAACACATTTTAAAGAAAGGGGGGGGGGGGTTAAAATTGAGCTATAGAGCAGAGGTCTGAAAATCTCGCCCACCCCCATTAAAATTACTGAATTTACTCCCATGAATATTATTATCTTATCATTTTGTCTAACTCCCGTATGGCTTGTTGTGGAACGAAAATTGTCATTTTGTCTAACTCCCGTATGGCTTGTAGTGGAACCAAAACTTGTGACTTCAATCATAGACTCATATCCGGTTCTGCAAGCTCTATTAGCCTATTGGGTAAAATATAGCTTAAATGAGGTGTCAGGAATATGCTTCCTCTGACTTGCTAACATTAATTTTTGTCCCAGCTGCAGGTTAGGTTTCCGGTCCTCAAAAGACGTCACAATTTGTTTACCTTACCTTTTCGTCTGATGTAACCTTAACACTATTACTGTTATTCTCTTCTCTACACCACTACAGACCGTGCCCTGCACTCCAACTTTGACAATTTTGCGGCTTACAAAGCGGCGCCGTCAACAGTTGATCTACAGTGGACTTGATGTCACATCTTTTGAGCTGTCTGCTACTTGTATTTAAGTACTTAAATTACGTTGTTTACGTTTCACTTTCAATAAGGATAACAATTATTAATTATCTTTTTATTCTTGGTCGAGGTTTATTGATTCCCAAACAACGATAATTCCAGGATTAAAAAATAATTTATAAATTTTTGTGTGGTGCGGGCCCCTAGGCGCGCGCCTATGGCGCCTATGCTTAAATCCAGCCCTGTATGTCAGTCCTCGCGGGTTAAATAATTGACTGATTGCCATATTGGTTCCGTTATTGGGGTTTCCGTGACTCCTCAGCCAGTCATTGAAATTAAAAAATGCAAATCATGAAAATATGAAAATGTGGTTTCTTTAGGTATACTTAATTATAATACGCAAACAATTACCAATTACTTAGCGTGAAAAACTTGATTTCGGCGTGAAAAATGCGGGAAATATACGGGAATTTTTATAGCCTGATTTTGTGGACACCCTGTGTATACTACTTAAACTATCTACAATATTTACAAAGTAATTATTAAAAAGAGTGGCAACTTGATTTGGGTCAGTCATCAGTTTATCCCTTATAAGCAACTTGATATTAATATCATTTTTATTTTTGTTTTTATTTGAAACCTCGCTATTGATTATATCCCATGTTGTTTTATTAATATTTGTCGAATTATTGATCTTTGTGTCAAAGAAATTCTTTTTAGTCTCGACAATTTTTTTATTAAGTAGGTTTTTTCTTATTTTTAGCTCAGAAAGCATATTTTTATCTTTAGTTTTTCTAGCAATTTTGCTCATTGTAATAATTTTCTCTCTTTGATCTTTAATCTCAACATTTATCCATAACTTTTGTGAGGTGGTACTTTTTACAATTTTTTTCAAAACACAGGTCAAAGTAGTACATTAATAAATTGTGAAAAACACTGTATTTTTGCTCCACTGAAGCCAAATGTACGTCATTCCAACTTTCTTTTTCTAACAAATTATAAAATAAAGTTAAGTTTTCCTCAGAAAAATAAATGCATTTTTTTGTAATACTCGTACTTTTTAGTAATTCGTCACAAAAATAAACATCCAAAACTTGACCATCGTGATCTGATAAAGCTGTTATCAAACCAGTTATTTTTAGATAAATAGGTGAAATATTAGTAAAAAAATTATCAATTGCTGTTTCCGATTCTTCTGTTACCCTTGTAGGAAAATCTACTAAAAATTTCATACCATGGGAGTTTAGCAAGTTTTTGGAGTCTTTAGTTTTTTTGTCATTGTTCAAAACATTTATGTTTATATCTCCCGCAATAATTGCCATTTCAAGGCAAGCAAATACTGTTGGTTAAATAAGGGCCAGTAAATAAGTTTTACCTTGGAAAATAAAATTTGTTATCTTTAGATGAATCTTTGGGTTGTATTATGGCATATATGGCATGTGGTCTTATGTAACATACTAATTAATCTTCAAAGATTGTGATCAAGTATGTGGGCCGTCCAGAAAGTAAGTTCTGTTTGTGCGAAGCTTGAGAAGTAGTAGAGGTAGTGCAATAATACATCACCTTGTGCAGTGACATAACACTTTTCTGGCTATGTGTAGCATAACCTTTGAAATTTGAGCGCCCCTAAAAACAATTCCTGCCAAATTGCAATTTTGCTGTATTCAGGGTGGCCTCTGCATCGGGAATTCGGGAAAACAAGGAATTAGCCGGGAATTTTTAAAACCGTGAAAAAAACGGGAAATAACCGTGAATCTCGAGCAAAATCCGGGAAAACGCAATATTTTAAAGACCAATAATAAATATCGTAAACAAACCAATATTAAAACAGTTGACGAAAAACGCAAGATTATTAGTGTCATCTTTATTTGATGCAACTTCCAAATGCAACTACTAATGCGCAGCTGCTTGAAGCACATACGCGTTAGCAAAAACGTGCAAGACGGATATGAGTGTCTAGCGCCACCCTCAGTGTAAAAGCCAATCAGTGGTGAAGATTGTTGGTCGACGGGGTGGGGTTAATGACCTTGCCTCTGCCCTGCTCAGTCCACCTGCAGGGGAGCAGACAGCAGTGATAATGCAATACTGCAGTCGAGGGGAGGGCGGGGTAGGCAGATAATGGAACAACAAATTTCTACGCAGAATTGGGGTTAAAACGTCTTTCAGAAAATGTATCCTACGTAAATATTTATCACGTACAGTCAACATAACCAAGGATCATTAGTGATGAGTACCTCAAAGTATCGACACAATCGCGACTACATATTCTTAAAAAACAGTCGCTCTTATACCGCCTAGGGTTAATTTTTTTCGTTTCATGTACTTTTCCATAAGAAGACGTATTCATTTGTTTTTATTAGGAATCAATTCCTGGTTAGTTGTGCTTTGAATAACTGCAGCTCGGTTCCACAACTGATTAAGATACAAATAAGCTTTTAATTTATTATATTCTGTTTTGCAAGCAAGAAAAGAAGCCACTATTTCAATGAGAGGTATTCCTATAATATGCCCAATTTAGTTGTGGGGATTTTCTTGTCAAAACGTACAAAGGAACTTGAGTATGGTCCACTATTTTGATTCTGTGAACTGCGGATCAGTTTTACTGGCAAAGATTTACATCTTTCTGAGAGGAATAACCTCGAAATCATTGACGTACAAAATATACAAGAATTGAATTTTTCAGTTTGTATTTATTAAACCTGCAGCCTATTTCAGGAAATCGGTTTTTTGTACCTGCCAGATTCGGCTTAGGGAAAATGGAAGATAAGAAAGCGACAAGAAGTGGTCACGTGTTCATGCGTATTGGCTAGCGGCTCGACGAATGTCTAACAAAGTGTGGGTTATACAGAAGAACATAATTTTGAAATGTTTTATTGATAACACCGAACAATTATCTTTGTACCGAAGATTTTAAATTGTATTTGTAATTATTTTGGAGTAGTACCTCACCTTACGTTTTCCTTACTGTTTGTTTTTCTGCAATGAATAGTTAATTTAACTTATACTCGAGGAGTTCGCTCACTGTCACTACTCGACTCGAAATGAAAACCCACTATTCGCCCGCCCCTATAAGAATTATCAAACTTATAATTTAAAGGTGTCCGATTCGGACAATAATTTTTGAACCGGCTTAGCATTGGCTAGACTTTGATTGTGATTTTAGCTGACATTTGCCTTCTCTTATTATTAGTAAAAACAGTGATGGCAAAGAAATGTGCGCAAAAATCAAAAAACAAAACAAACTCTCAGTCACCAACAATGAATTTCAAACAAAAATTGGCTAGCCTTTTGATTTTTATGTGTACGTGATCTTGTCATCTGCCATGTGTACGGCATGACGACTCGCAAAAATGAGCACATTTAGTGT
Source organism: Flexamia atlantica (assembly GCA_035578135.1). Lineage (NCBI taxonomy): Eukaryota > Metazoa > Arthropoda > Insecta > Hemiptera > Cicadellidae > Flexamia > Flexamia atlantica. Next base: position 128,266,033 of record JAQJVK010000001.1, on the reverse strand, counting down.
AGCAAAATTAAATATTTGATAGACCAGCATATTTTATGTTCAGAAGGTTGATTTTATTTTCACAAATTGGGTTTTATCTTTTTAAAATATCAATTTCAAATGGTGTTTACTAAAAGTTGTCTACCAAAAGTTGTTCAGTAGTTCAACTTTGGTTAGAATTGGGAAATCAGGATAAAATCGAGTGCAGGAGTCAACAACTAATATCAATTTTGTTTTCTTGTCTTTCTGGTTACCAAAGTTTTTTGTCTTACTTCCTTTCATCCTTTCTTCCTTCCTTTCTCCTCCCCCCTCCCCCCACCACACGGATGGTGCATAATACAGTGCGCACAGCAGGTTGTCATGGTAACCACGTGTTGTCATTGCGTCAGGCCAATTAGCGACCACCACCGTCATTGCGTTGTGAAACGTGAATTCGGGCAGACAGCAATGTGAAGCAAGACAGGCCAATAGTCGGCGCGTGTGTACTTTACTTTGTCAAGTTTTTGAACGATATTCATATTTTTGCATCTTCCTCCACTTATTTAATTTATATGGTTGATAGTTCTACTGCCTTTAATTATCGAATACGATAAGTAAATAATTTAATAATTATCCGTTTGGTGTCATACAACGTACGGTACGTTACAAAATGCATTTGGATTACGTTTTACAATGAAAAGTTAGTTTTAACAAAAACTTTTGAGGACTATTTATTTTAAAGTATTTTTTAAACCGTTCTACTGTGGACAGTCTGCTGCCGCGAGAGTAGGGATCTATTGCCTTGTATTTGCGTGTTCTGACTCATTTTGATTTACTTCTAGTTGACTTATTGAATACCTCCCACTATAAAATATTGCCGGCCGTTGTTGTTGCTACGGCCTTATTGGTTCCGTGATTGGGTTAACCGTGACTCCTCAGCGAGTAACTGAAATTAAAAAATGCAAATTATGAAAATGTGGTTTATTTAGTGCATACTCAAGCATTAACTATTACCCAGTGTAAAATACGTGATTTCGGCAAGCACGTAACTCCGCTCCTTTTTCCGTTAACTTGCCTTCCGGTGTTAACGGGAATTATAGCCTGATTTCGTTAACACTGTGATTGTACAAGCGGCCAGTGTAAACTCATCTTGCCTCTTGCATTTAGATCTTTTTAAACTCTATTAATCATCAGGCTATTCTGTTTTTTCCACATGGTTGATGGATTTTAATAATAATATAGATTAACTGTAAGACATTGTTTACTCTGTTGTCACCAATTGGGAAGTCTATTATGGAGTAATATGCCACCGGAAATACGGCCGAAAATGCCCGTGAAAACCGGGAAAAAACCGGGAATGGAAAAAATTTGTTTGGAGTGGCCACCCTGTGTATTTCAAGATTCTTTTTTAAAACCCAAAGCAACTGAAATTCATTATAAAAACAAAATTTGAAACTTATGGGGTAATAAGAAACGAGGGTAATAAGAGACATTTTTTATTGTGATTTTATTAAATTTTTTTAAAATTTTTATTGTGATTTTATTATTAGATATAAAATTGTAAAAAAATAATTTTAAGAACTTTGGAATCTTTTTTAAATTATTCAGAAAAATTATTTGAAAATAACATTTTTTTTAAACAAAATTTTAGGTTCAAAGTTAACCCTACCAAAAACTTTACCTAACTAAAGTCGTGTTTTTCTGAACATTTTTTTTCTCTCTTAGCTATTTGCAATTTTTCTCAGTATTGTAACTGAATTATTTCATAGTTTTTATAGGAAATGCTCTAGGCCACGATTTAAATTATGGGAATAGAAGGATAGACAGCTAGCTTACCTTTGAAAGAGTTCAGGCAGGCCATGGAAAACATGAAGAAAAACCCAATAATCACAATATTTCGACCCAATTAGGGACTTCTTCAGGCACAAGAGAAGAAAAGAAAGTTCTAAAATGGCTGCATTATTAACTGCCATTCTGCCATGTTGCCACATTTCACTACTTGTTATGCAGTGTTGCCACATTTCACTATTGTCTATTTATTTACAAAATATACACAAAAAATTTTTACACACAAACACCAGAAAGCTTTTAAATTTGAATATAAAACCTAGGCCTTTTAAATTTAAGCTAGGTGCTAGGATAGATGGGATTTCGGTCATAGCGGTACTAGTTTCGGTATTAATAGTCTATTAATTTTGCTACTAATAGTCTCTTAGCGGTTGCAAAGTGCAAGGTCAGATCTAAATATAGCTGTAAGTTTTCAGTTTCCAAATTCTGAGAGATGGTATTTCTAGATAACTGTCAAAATTCGGTCTTCTATGAGTTATTACTATAAAAACTCGAGGTTGTTGTTATGAAAGTTGAGGTTATTATTATGAAAAACTTGTGGACGGCTACGAAAAACGATAGCGCATATCTGTCGGTCGCGGATAAACGCCAGATATAACTTTTCAAAACTCGCGATCTGCCTCGAAAATACGATCGTGCGTAATTGGGATCGCCGATGATCGGCAAATGTAGCCTTGCCAAAGTCGTGGTCGGCCATAAAAACGGTCGTGTGTATTGCCTGCCACAAATGAACAGAAAATGCTGCTTATTGTGAAACTAGCGAACAGCCGCAATAAACAATCTCTCGATTGCGGGCAAGTGGCCGATGTAGCTTTGTGTAACTCGCGATCGGCTATAAAATTCGATCGCACATACTTAAATCGCACGTAAATTCGATCACTCATAAATGGCAGGAGTAACTAATTACTCGACTCGTTTAAGTCGAGTAGTTGGAACTACTCGACTCGACCTCGAGTAGCAGCAACTACTCGACTGTCGATTACTCGCCCACCCCTAATAACGAGCTTTTTGTATAAGTGTTGAAAGAAAAACTACATTCCGAACGGAATTGTGAGAGTCTAAAGTCAGTATACAGATTACCAGCCAAAACTTTGTTAATTAATACAGCTGATTTATGTATTTGTGAAATTTAGCGAGTTCCGAGTACATGGCTACAGATGTAGCACGTTAATGTTTATACTCAAATATTTAGACCAATTTCAGCTTAGACAATTCAACAGAGTGACTAGAGGAGCTATGAGTATAACCTTGCATGAACCTAATTTTACAAAAGAAAAATGCAAAAAACAATTAAGTTATTGCGGTCCAAAAATATTTAATAGCCTAATTTCTTACTCTGGTAACAATATTTATTTTGAGGTCAGGCCAAAGTTCAAGATGAAAGGTAAAAACTTTGTTCTTGCCTGAAATATGCATAAAGGAAGGGAATGTTGACCTTGTTATCTTGCTGTGGTTAGTTTTATTTGAAATTTTATAAATGTTATTTTTGTTATCGAATCTTTAGAAATTTTATTTATGTTAACTTTGGTTATTGTTAAATATTAGAAATTTTATAAATGTAATTTTTGTTATTGTTAATTTTTTCAGATTTTATATATGTTGTTTTTTTTAAGTATATAAATATTGTTGTCTTATAAATTATCGCAAATAACTAGGCAAATTGATTCTATTTTAATTAATTTTAATTCCATGTAAAATTGAAAATATTATCTACCTGGACTGATAAGACCAAACTCATTTGCTCACTGCTGGCTGTTATAATGTATGAATGTAAATTAATATTGCAATTTTTCCTCTCCCGCACGTGCCATGTTAGGCGCATGAGAGCCTGTAATTAATATAATAATTTGCATGAATAAAATGATTTTGACTTTGACTTTGGCTACTATCTGTCATATTTAGTAGTAGTGAAAACAAGTGTTTATCATTAGAAGCAAGCACACCCCCTGGAATAAGCCCTTTAAGTAAGAAAAACTAGTATTCAATTGTCATATAATTTAATGGTTAGTTCTGAACTTACTTTTAATAATTATTGAAACCCTTTTTATAGCTGATAGTAATATTAAGCACTATTCTTCTCATAGATTTGTTGGTTTCTTAGGTTGCTGACACACTGAATAAAGCAACAGAATGTGTGCCAAAGGAAGAAATATCCGAAGAAAAAAATCCTCATTTAAAAAATCTTTATGATGGCCTCGTGTTAACCGAAAATATTTTACAGAAGGTAATAAAATACATTTATTTTTTCAAGAAAGTTGTAGAGAATGAATCTAGAAATTAATTTAGATTAATAATGTTAAGATCAAGGTTTAGTTTAGGTTATTAAAATGAGAATGAGATTTAATTATTTAAGGATAATTTAGGTTAATAATTGTTCTTAGAGACTAAGTTTTATCAAGATATGTTTAGAAATAAGTTACATTTAAGCCATAAGGTTAAAATTGGCATAACATACTGTGTTTACAACTCTCAGTATCTTGGTAACCAATGTACAAAGAGTAATGATTCATGATGCCAAATCATTTCTTTTTTCAAGATGAATATATCGGTGTGAAGTAAAATTAAACTAATTTAATTTTTCTTCGTTAAGCAAAACCAAAAAGCCCATTTTTTGTGGTATATTTTTTCCTCAACCTCCGTTTTGATTCTCCAATCTGTCTGGTTTTTAAACTCATCCAAATATTTATTACTTTACACGCCTGTTTCAAATTTCATTTAGTTTTTTTTGCATTTCCTGGCAACAGTCATTATTTTCCAGTATCAATGTTTAATCATATTTGAACAGACTTTTGCTAACAATCAACCTATTTATTTGCCAACACAGTAATAAAATATTCTGCCTTGAGAAATATTTTGAAATGGCTTTATAATTTTTCGTAGCAAAAGTGTACTAACTGTTTTTTGGTTAATCTGTTTTATTGCTAATTTTTTATTAACTAGTAACAGCCTTCAGCTATTTATTAGTAAAATTAATTTCTTTGGTATCAGTATATATTTTGGATTTTTCACATAACCATTTTACAAATATGAGAGTTTGAATTTGTTATAAGAAGTCACAATGTCAATTTAATTTATTTCTTTCGCAAGCGTGCACTCACGGTACTGGCGAGACATATCAAATAATGTAAACTTAAACGCACCGGACGAGTCCATCATTGATAGGTGACGCCTCCCCCGCAGGACGAGTCCAAGGCCAAGGGACCAAAGATCACCAAAACACCACCTCCGCTGTCACCAGTGTCGTCTCGCCAGTACCGTGAGTGCACACGTGCGAAAGAGATAAATTAAAATGACATTGTGCGCCCGTTGACCATCCGGTTATCCATGTTTTTATGTAATGTGTTGTTTGTAAATGTGTGTGTGTGCGTATTTTATAAACTTTCGACAATGCCGTCATCATGACAGTAACAGTCTATTCTCCTCTGGTAACGTGATCATGACACAAAATGGTCTTAAAAAACGGATAAACATTGGACTGAGACGGAAACAGGTAATTTAAAACCATGTATAATCCCACCAGTCCAGGGCAATAAATTCAAAGGTGAATTAAAAAAAAAATAGTTGTAAATAGTAATTGTAAGTGACACTTTTTGAAAGAGCTCACCTTAATGTTGTTCTGCTTTCTTAAAACAGTTTTCTTTCAGTTTTCAGTTTTTTTCTTTCAGTTTGTTTTTGAAAGTGAATTGTAAATTAATGCCAAATTCCACAGACACAAATTTTGTGTTGGGTTTATTAGGATATTTTTTATTCTTCTGTTTGTTGATAATGTTATCTGTAATGCTGTTGGGTATCTACTGTCAATTGCAATATACTTTAATATCGCAATATACTTAAATCATTTTAGGTCATAGGTGCTTCTAGAAGTTGATTTATAAACTATTATAAGCAACCATTTTTTGCGATTCTAGAAGATTTGAATAGGTATGTAAAGTGTGATCGATGATTGTTAGTTTCCCATAGATTTTGTAAATGAAACTGTTATTATCTTTAGTTAAAGTCAAATCAAGGAAGTTAAAGGAGTTATTGTGTTATATTTCCAGGGTGAATTTTAAATTCTGAGAAATTCTGTTCAAATATCTATAGAAAATAATTTCAACTGTCTTTCAACTGCCATTTAAAAATAATAAATTGTCATCTATGTATTTGCTAACAAGTAAATATCGGTGTACAATGGGGGTGTAAATATCGGTGTAAGTCATGTTGGGGGTAGAACATGATTTTATTAACAACTTTATTGTTTTCAAGAAACAAGTGTTCATTTTCATAATTGCTAAGATATATTTAGGAGAGAATGCTAGACAAAGGGAAACCCATAGCTAGCCGCTCTTGTCATAAATTTAATTTTTTCTTAAAGGTAGTTTTATTCCAGAGTCATTTTCAGTAGGCTGATTAGCTCGTTGATAGCTACGGTACTAAGTTCAGAGTTGATTGTTAAGTTATTCTTCGTTATTTTAAGCATTCAAAATTTTCTACTCTAAGATTGTTTAAAGATACAGTAATTATTTTCAGGTTTTTAAAAAGCATGGGCTGGCACAGTGTAATCCAATAAACGAACCATTTGACCCAAACTTTCATGAAGCTCTATTTCAACAGGTAACATAAGTGTGTGATGCCTGTAGTGTTTTATGAAAGCATAAAACCACATTCCATTAAATGTGTAAGATCGATGGAATGCACTTGTGATTTATCAATTGCTTCCATCATATATAGCATTAATACAGTGCACCTTGCGTTGTCCGGATCCAAATTATCTGGTGCTCGGATTATCTGTTCAAGGTTGAAAAATTAAATTACTTTAAAAATTCTGTATTTCTCTGAAGTTTCAACCAACTTCAACCATCTTGCCCTAATGTGCAAATGAATTGTCGTTTTAGCTGTGTCTCAGAAGTTTTGTATTGAACTTTCGGGACCTTCAGAAATTATTTGATTTCCCTAATCCTATAGTCAGATTTAAACGCTGCCTAGCTTTGTCATGACGCATGATGGTGAGACTCGTTTTTTTGCAACATAAATAAGATTTATTCTGCACCAAGATCGTTTGGCAGGCGATGCACGGTGGTGGCAACATTGTAAATAGTAGTTGGGTGATTGCCATTTTATATAACATGCACTGTCGTTGCTTTAGGTTATCTGGATTTTTTTATCTCCGGATACTCCAAGGTATACTGTAGTATATTTTATCTCTACAGTCGAAAGTGACACTTTTTTAAAGAGCTCACCTAAATGTTTGATGTGTAGCTGAGGGTGGATAGTTAGGTAAGGATATAAAGCCACTTTTGAGTCATATGATAAATAGGGATGTGTTGGTACCTTAAGTCAGTTCTTGGTGCCACCGGTCCTTTGCAAAAGAACCGGTACTGAGAACCGACATCAAAATGCCGGTACCGGTACTTCGACGGGTAATCGAAGGGAGTAACTATCGGTTACGTAAGACGATTGATCGCACAGCGCATTGCCGTGGGCACTGCGCCGATGGCAAATGCCGTCGCGTACTATTATTGAAGGTTTCTAAAATCACCTTTGATTCTAAGTTTATCTTAAATTTTTTGACTCTTGATATATTTTTTGTCTCTAATTATTAAAATTAATTGAAAGGGGTTATTTTATATGGTAAGTATAAAATTACCAATGGAAACAAATTTTGGACTACAATTTTGGAAAAAACTGCTATATTTCACCTTGGAATTTATTCTTTTGTTCATATCGTAGATTTTTTTGTCTTGACTGCTAACAGAAGGATAAATAATTAAATTAACAAGTGAGATAGTATTTTATGACTTGGTGAAACTTATCCTTGAAAATTAAAACATTGATAAAATAGTAACATACAACAGATTGTGTGTGGGTTTGTGATTATGTTACATTATACAACACTTTATGACAAACACTTGGTAGTGATGGTACAGAGAACCGAGAATTGATCTTGTAAAGAACCGGTACCGGTACCGACTTTGAAAAAAGGTGGTACCAACACATCCCTAATGATGAACTATATTTTTTGACATCCTGCAAAAAAAAAGTTGAATTAATAATTTTACCAGCCCAGATTTGAGTTAATATAACCTTGAAGAACCAATCAGTCAAATTGTCTCATGAAGATATAGAATCGGCTTATGTGTTAAATTAGTTAATAGGCAAGAAAAGGCTGGTGAATTTGACTTATCAGTTGTCGAAAGAAAGTGATCGGCGTGGCGGCTGCACATTAACTTGTTTTTCCACTTAACCATTTTATATCAAAACCTTCTAAAACTTAAAACATGGCCAAAAATTCTGGTAAATTTTATTTGAACGGCTAATTATATTTGATGTTATATAAAGTTTAAATGTTGTTTAATTAACTACAATGTCCATGCTGCAAGTAGTATTTTAATAAACACAAATTGAAAGTTTTAAATGTTCAATCTTCATTGTCAAATTAAAGTCATGTTGCTTACAAGCACCATGGGAAAATTCTCTTATGAGGATAGTTAATCGATATTCTATATCAAAGAACTATGTCCTAATAACTCAGCTGTTAGAAGGTTATTCAGCCATGAGCTTTGAAAATCATTTTGTGTATCACAGATGAATTAATCTTCAATTTGTACCTTTAGGAAGATGTGTTAATCACAACAGATTATTAAATAAAATTATTTTTTCTGAGTATATTGCGCAGTATCCCGTTACAATAGTACATAGTTCAGATTTAAAAAAAAATTATTATTCTTTATTCTGCATAATTATGGATACTGTTCAAAATTAGGGAATAATAGTTTTTATATAAAAAATATGTATAAATCACAAGCATAATTTCTTCACCTTTAAATAGCCTCTGAATCAGAATATATTTTTTTATAAGTGGGTAACATTTGATTTTGTGCTATTTTCTTCCTAGGAAGTGGAAGGGAAGCCACCAAACTTGGTGGTTGTAGTGTCCAAGATTGGCTACACTCTGAATGGTCGATGCATCAGACCAGCTCTAGTCGCTGTCTCAAAACAGAAGAGCACATAACTTGGCATTATTTGTAATTATATCATTAATAATTGTAAAAATATATAGTAAATTTTTTTTGTTACAGTTATAAATGTTAGTTTGTTTACCCATAAATTTTTATTGAATTTCCTGTGGAATAGTGGGTTGGCATGTTCCGCACGGTGGCAGGATCATCATACTTTTTTGGGCCCCCAGATACCACACACATGAAATCAAATCAAATGAAAAATTGTTATTTTATTTTGTTATTTCCAGTGAACAAGCAAATCTAGTATCTAGTATAATAAAGCATAAAACAGTAGAGCGCCGATTATCCGAACCTTGGTCATCCGAACCGTCGGTTAACCGAACGCCGTAATAAATCATATTTTGAACATGATTCTCAAACAGTTCAAATTCGCGCGTCAAAAAAAAAATGTCAAGCTAAAGCAAAATCAAATTTTGGACTTTTTCTCTAAATAAAAAGTATACAGTATCTATGTATATGATCAATTGTTCTTTAAAAATTCATACCCATGTATTCTGATCGATTTCATAATAAAATTACGTGAATAATTTTTGTTTGATAATTTTGTAGCCTTTTTACTAGTAAGAATTACGTTACATATATAATTTCTAAATTTTGTCTTTTCATGTTCGATTATCCCAATATTCAGTTATCCGAACACCCCTTGTCCCCAATTAGTTTGGATAATCTGCGCCCTACTGTAAAGCAAAGCATTATAGTATACTTTATTGAAACTCTAATGTAACTCTAATGACGCCATTACAAATCTTTATGATTTGTTAATAAAGTGATTTGATTGATTGATTTGATTGATTATACTTAAAAATAAAACATGAAAGATGGTTGACTAACCAAAGAAATAAGCCTTCATGGGCGTGTTGCCTGTGTTAAGACTATCTGATATATCAGTTAGCGCAGGTTGAAACTAAATTTGTCTCATAATGAATCAATAATGAAAGTTAGAAACTTTGACTTTTTACTTTCTCCCCCTATACATAGTATATTGAGAAAGTACTATTTTTGTCAAAATATTTTAATTTGAGGGGGGGGGGGGGGGTCATTCTACGTCAAATCAGCACGGTGACAGCAATATAAAAAACTCACATACTTGAAATTTTTAAACTTAAATTGTGCCTCTTTTAGTTAAGGTACAGAGCTGGAATGTCATTTTAAAGCATTTTGCATGGTCTGTAATATTACTTATAAAACAATATACTGTAGCATAGGAGGAAAATTATTTTTGCAAAAACAAATTGAAATTTTTTATTTTTATTTCTCAAACTGCGCGGGTTTGAAAATTTGGAAACAAATTTGAATTAAGCTTTATATAGTTACTAGTTGGTCAACACGGTCTCACCCGTGGAAAAACATAAAAACTTCCACTATTTTTTAAGACTAGAGGCTTGAAGGGGCTAATAGCCCCTAAGCATATTCCTTCTTTACTATAGTATAAAATACCTTTTCAGAAAATAGGCTTTTGGATCCACAAAATTATGATTATATCTAGCATTTGATTTTAAGAAAACAAAGCAGATTTTTTTACATCCCAATGGTTTTTAAGTGACAGCTATTTTACGTTATTTCTCATTTTATAATAAACTTAAAGTGATTTCAGTATTTTCCCCGAGTCCCTGGGTTGGAGACCTTCAATTTCAGCCCCCTCCCATCATCCTGTGACCTTCAAAACGCCCACAATTTCGGTGCAAAAATTTCCCTTACGTAATTATAAATATAGATCATTTGGTACTAAACCTGCATCGTTATAACATAAACTAAATAAACGTACTTAAATTTTTATAATTTTAAATTATGAAAAAACTCAAACCCCTAATTATTATAAAATCAGAAAATCTTAAATTTAAAATATTTTTTGTTATAGTACATTGGACGTGCGTAGTTAGTTGCATTTAAAAAAAATCCCAGAAGTCAACATCTACCATATGCATATGGCTTTGAATCAAGCATTAGCACCACATGTTTAAAGTAAACAAAGCAGACGTTTTTCAATCCCAATGCATTTTAAATGGAAGATATTTTTCATTATCTCTCACTTTCTGGTTTATTTGGACATAATCTGCTATTTTTCCCGACCCCCTGGGACCAAGACCTTTAATTTGAGCCGTCTCCCATCATCCTGCGAGCTGTCAAACTCTCACAATTTTGATTGAAAAAAATCGCTTACAGAATTAATAATATAGATTTAATTTGTCATACTTTTTAAGGTTGCCATGACAACCTTATATCCTTTTCAGGATATTTTCAGGGAACAGAAAAGGTACGAGAACTTATCTACAATAAGAATAAAATTTAAAAATTTAACGAGAAACATTTTGGGGAAATAGGTTTTTGGCCAAGATATTTACCTCCTACTGTTTCTTACAGTTTTCGGTTTATTTTCAAAAACGTGCTAAATTCAGATTGATGTCAAGTCGAAAATCCATCCTTAGTGTCTTCTTTGTTTTATATTTCGGGTTATCCTCATTCTCTGAATTGGGAAATTGGAGGAAGTTAATTTATACCATTTGTTAATCATGAGGGGAACATGTTTAGAGGAAACGTTACACTTTCTCATTTTCATCTAGAGTGGAATTATCAGCTGCATCTTAAGGGTTTGATTGCACGCACATGACCCAAATAAATCAGTCCATTTGTTAATTATTCCTAAAAATTGCACAAGGCATAATATAATTGACTTAAAATAAGCTATTCTTTCAGCGGGCGAAGCTGCGGGTATATCAGCTAGTTTGATTTATAAAAATAAGACAAAAATATAATCCGGCATTTATAGTTGTATGACAAGTAGTTTGTATTTTTGCATTTTGTAGTAAGGATTCCTTATCTCCTAATTAACTCGTACACTCTGACGCACGCACACACTGAGTCAGACAATGACAAAAAACCGGGACAGGGGCTTGGAGTAAACAACCTCCACCCCCCCTCCCTGGGCACTGATAAGGAGAGAGAGGGAGAGAGGGGTAGCAGTTTCTTTTCTTTCTCTATATTCCATCATGATTTCTGATCTTTCTTCTTCCTAATTTTCTAAAACGGTACATTATTTTCTTCACTAAAGTTTAGAAATACAATTAATTTTAGGATGGCATTAAATTATTGTTGTTATTAAATATTGTGTCATTCATATATTATAATGTGAAATAATAAGTTTAGCAATGAATATTATGCTACAATTGGTACTGCTTGTAATCATCTTTACTTCGTGAACATCAAGAAAATAAATCTTGTGTTTGAATGAATGTAAATATTATGTTATTTTTTTACTGGATATAAACATTTTAATACCTTTCCATTAACTCCTTTCAACTCTTGAAATTAATGTTGTAGTACCTGTAATATTTAACTAGTCTAATTATGCAAGTTTAACTATTTATTTTAAAGTGAAAGAATTGTGGAATTGGAGAGTCAAATAATAAATATAGACTTTAAATTTGTTATTTTTCTACATAATTATTTTGTGAGACAGTTTGACCAATTTTATGTAACATGATACAAAATATTGATGAACCTGGCAGATCATTAACTTGTTTTGGAGATAAGCTGGCGTTCACTTAAGGTATGCAAACATCAGTCTATTTAATCTTTTAAAATTAAAATCAACTTCATAATTAGACGATTGTTAAAAAGCTCGGCTCGAAAAGCTCGAGCTCAAAAACTTTTGAAAAAGCTCGGCTCAGCCCGACTCGAGTTCAAAAATCACTATTCACACACCCCTACCTTAAATCTTATTGTAAATTTAAACTCATTATAGGTTCTAGTAAAAAATTAGTTTAATATCTGCCTAACATTAAAATTTCCTGGAAAAGTTTAAAATAAATAACTAATTTTATGCACAAAATACCTTTAAGAATGTTTTAAAATGTGCGAACCCTTCATTTACTTTCATGAAACAGAAAACTGCTTTAGGATTCGCTAAGTACGCAAGGTCTGCTACGAAGGGGGTATTTGCCTAAGGGCTGCTCTCTACTGTATATGCGAGCAGATTCGACAATTTTGGGCATAGGCCTTCCCAGGACAGTGGCACCCTTGGGGGCTTTGATGGCAGGCTCTGAATCTGCTCGCAGTATAGTACGTTGGGGGGTCAGCAATATAAATACTACTTTCGTAGCAGACCTGCTTACAGGGGTTTCTTAACACTTTGGGTGCTGCCCGGTCACCGGTGACCGATGGCGAGACGTGCGCGCCAGCCTGGCTGGTCACGTGTCGGCCCACACTCGGTGGAATGAATCAGCCTCAGTGCTGTGACCTTGCGAAGAAGCTCGGAGTTGTTGTCATGTGCGTTGCTATGGTAACCTGGCCTATACTGAGTGGGTGTCGCCCGCCGTTCCCATGGGCCTGACCCGGTCTCCCGTGTCCTTTTTTTGTGTAAAAAACGTATCATCCAAAATGTATAAATCAAAGCACAAGCGCCAGCCCAGTAATAGAAATTTCTATGAACATGCTCTGAAGATAAAAGCCGAGATCACCACTGATAGCCAGGGAAGAGGAATACCAGAGATAGTGGAAACTTTAAGTAGTGGTAAAGTAGAACTAAGTGGTACGGTGAAACCAGGAGCGACTATGCAAACAGTTTTAAATAATGCTGCTAAATCCATTACTGTTCCCCTTGTGGTTATAGCTGGCAGGGGTGCCCAGAAAGGGGGGGACATGGCGCCCAGGGCGCCATGACAAGAAAATTTGGGGGGGATTTTTTTTTATTAAATAAGAGTGAAAAATCATAATTTAACGTAACTAAAAAAATCAAATTAATTGTAAATTGAAAATATTGTTGTGTTTTATTTTATTCCATTGCAATAATAGGAAATTTGTATAGATAATTAATTACAGCTGGTGACTTCTAAGCTGGCACTTGGGCCTTACACGGGCGGTATAGGCGCGGGGGTGAGTGGAGAGTGGTGGAGGTATAAGAAAAAGACCAGTCTGCAAACATTACCGCTGACGAACGCCTTCACGCGGGTCGCGAGGACGTTGCCGCAACCCGCTTGACAGAACATAATGTTTTTAACTAGGCTAATATCGACTGAGTATCGATCGGTCAAGTGCCAGCTTAGAAGTCACCAGCTGTATTTGTCGGTAATAAAACCAGAAATTCTGTAATAGTCTTCTCAAATGAGTCCAATATTGTTATAGCACTATTACTAACTGTGCAATATGCAATCACGCACATTGTAGGCCTATTATGAGAACATCAATTTTTCTTTTGGTTCACATTAGGCGATGTAAGTCGTAAGTTAATTTGATATTGACAATATCGCAACCTCGGAAACTTTCATTACCGTGACTGCAACCTCTCAACGCACTAAGCGCGGCGCGGTGACGGCGCGGGCGGAAGTGCGCCGCAGCGACGCGCTTCCGTTTGAAAAGATCACTTCATGCAAGAATGGAGATTACTAATTATTTTACAAAAACTCGATGAAAAATTACAAAAGGAATATTTTATTTTGGCCCTCTATGCTTTCCTCATATTAGTCATATTAGACCAAACTGCTACGAGGTCCAGCTGGCGGCTGGCGGAAACCGATTACTTCTAAATTGTTTATACATATTACATATTTACTATTTTAGCATATCGTTTTACGCATGCGCGTCCGTAATGTGGGATTCAGAATGTGGGTGAAATACTGGGCAATGTGTGGAGTATTTTTTGTACGCTTCAGTTGGGAAATTTTTTTCTACCTGGCAACACTGGTACCGTTCAGCGCACGTGTTCGCGTCTAAGTGGTTTACTGTGATTCTGTTATGAAGTTTGATTTTGATAATGCCTCGTGAACTGAGAAGGGCTTTTAAATACAGATGCCAAGAAGTGTTTTGTAATACCGTACACCGCAATGACAAGTGGCTAGAGCATTGCAAAAAGAAACATGCTTACAAGTTCAAAAGCAATATAGAAATTAAGTACAAAGTTATTGAATTCAAAGAAAGTGGTGGCCCGTGGAGACCTTTTATTGAAACAAGTGGATCAACCAAAGCCGAAACAACTGAAGAAAGGTAATTAAATATTCTAATATTCATTTTTGCGTTGCAGCTAATTATTTAATTGATATAATTTTAAATATTGTAATGCTTGAAGGCCCAGGTGTGCTCAGATTGCAAAACTTTCAGGGGGGTCATGACGCATAGTGGTTTTTATAACCCAGAAGTGGTTTTCTATGTAGAGTAGGAATAATCACCTTAGTCCAATGGCCAGTGCATGTAACAATTAATTAATTATTGTCACGGAGGTGCTTTGCGGGTTGCCTATAGTTTTCGTCCCTCAAACGAGAGAGCTCACCACAGGCAGCATTGCTTTTGTCGCGGGGTGCTCTGCGGGTTGCATCTTTTCGATCCCACAGACCTATGTGAGCGGAAGTTGCACACGGATTCATATAATGCCTGGCGTATTCATACTGTTAGAATTCAGAGTTATTAATTATTTATGAGCTCTTTTACACATTAAAAATGCTAATTAAATAAGATTATTTTATTTTGTGCATACTGCATTTTTGTACTGGCTGGTTACGGTTCAGAAAAAGGTTAATAACTTTATTTTAAAGTGGAATTTTAATAACAACAATACAAATAATATAATAACTGAAAATATTAGTTGTTTTATTTTAACAAATCATAATAATATAGTCGGTCTTTTATTCTCTCGATTAAATGAGGTACTCTCGTAAAGAGGATGAAGTATATATGAAGTGGATTGGATCATTAATTTATTAATATTAGCTCTTATGAAAGTGATTATCCCGTGCATGTTCACCGGTCAAATAAAGGATCCTATTAGAAGTTGTTTACAAACCACTTGTGGAGTATATTTTTGGAATTTTTTAGATTGTCAATTCCACAATTTGATTTTGAGCTGTTTGGTAACGGAAGACCTTAACGAAGCGTCTTGTACTTGGAATCCATATCCTATTTCAACAGAGTAAAATCTTGCTATAACCTTAGGTACGTAAATACGCCTATGTTGAATGTTGATTGACCTGCCCTCCCTTCCTCTAGGCTTCATACTTGCTTCTTTTGCAAAACTTCAACGCGTTTCATTTACATTTTAAGTTTAGGCACACATAATAACGAAAAACGTTGAAATTCGTGATATTCGTTTTCCGGGATTTCCATTACAGTTTCGCCCGCTTTGTTTCAGATCGGATGATTTAAACGCTGAGAGAAATATCGAATATCATTGTAAAGAGTCAGAGTTAGTTGGAAATGATGATCAACATCTCAGAACTACACGATCCTCTGACGATGAATGTCATACAGAAGTGGCGATTGTTCCAGTTTCAGAACCTTCAACTTCACGTGATAGTACGGGCTTAGCAGTGCCATTGTCTGCATCAAAAGAACCAGATGTAATAGTTCCTCTTCAATGTGATGATGAAACCGCTACTACAGAAAATTTACTCCCGCATGTAGTCGATGTAACAGATCCAGCTTGCTTTACAAACATTAAGTTATCTCCAGAAGATATTAATATTAGTCTCAAATTAGAAAACCAAGACCTCTCAAAAACGGATTTTCCTGTAACGCGAGGGCGAAAATATCATCCCTCTACTTGGAAATCCCGCTCTTTACCTGACGGCAGTATTAGCCAAAGAAACTGGCTCGTCTACAGCCAAAAGTTAGATGCAGTATTCTGCCTTCACTGTACGCTCTTCGCTCTTCCATCAGACAGAACAATCTGGTGCACAACCGGTTATAGAGGATGGATTGACCGTCATGGTGAACGAGATGTTGAATCGCATGAAAAATCCAAAAGTCACTTAGCAGCACAATTATCAAGAATACAGTGGATGTCCCAAAAAAAAAATAGATGCGAAGCTTTCAGAACAAAATGACCAATTTGTGCAACATAATAGAGAGGTCTTTAAAGTTTTAATTGACTGTTGTCGTTATTTAAGTGAGGAAATGTTAGCATTCAGAAAAAAAAATGCTGTGGAGGGTAAGCTTATAAACTAGTTCAGAGTGATAAGCAAATATAATCCTGATGCAAGGATTTATTTAGAAAAGATCGATCAGGCCAATGAAAGTAAAAACAAACTGGGATCAAATTTTCTCAGTTACAGAAATATCTTTGACCTAATCAATATGATGAGCACAATGGTAGTTTCCCGAATCGTTGAAAATGTCAACCACTGCAATAGCTATTCCATCATACTTGACTCTACCCAAGACATAAGGAAAAAAGAATGCACCGCAGTTTTTCTAAGATACGTTGAGCATTCTGACGTTCATGGGAATCCTAGAAACAATGTTAAGCCTGAAGAACGTCTAATCAAGGTATTTACAAGTGGAGACACAACAGGTGCTTTCTTATCATCAGAATTGCTGGAAACCCTAAAATCATTAGGAATAAGCTTAAATGGAATGGTAGGTCAAAGCCTAGAGGGGGCTGGGAACATGAGAGGGATCTGCAAAGGCCTGAAGACATTTATACTCAAAGAGTGTCCCAGAGCCTTCTATGTTTGGTGTTGTTCCCATCGATTCGCGCTGGTTGTGGAGAAGAGTCTGGACATATGTTCTCAAATGAGAAACATGTTTTCTATACTTCAAGAAATGTATGTCTTTTTTTCTGGGCACAGAAGACACCACATTATTGTTGAACACCAAGAGAAAAAGGACACAAAAGAAAGAAAAAAGAGGTTAAAAAGAGTATTGACGACAAGATGGTCAAGTAAGAGTGAGTCACTAAAAATGGTCTTATAATGCTATGATACAATCATGACAAGTCTTGAAAGTTTAAGTCAGGATAAACTCTCAGACAGTGACACAAGAGCTACGGCAAATGGACTTCTAAAAAAGATGAATGATTTTGAAACTATTGCGGTGCTGTTTGTTGACAGCTTTGTTTTCAGTGCTGTCCCCTGTCACTGTGTGCCTGCAATCCAAAACCATGAACTATGGAATTGTTCCCAAAGTCATTGCAGACACTAAGCTTAAACTCCAAACCTTGCGAAGTGAGGAGAAGTGGAACAAGATAGCTGATGACATATCAACATTTGCGTACAAGAATAATTTGGTCCTCACTACTGCAAGAAGGCCAACGAAGAGAAAACGGTTCATGGACGAGATGGCCATCGACGAAGCAATCGAAGAACCAAATCAATGGCTGAAAGTTGAGGTATATTATGGAGTCTTAGATTGTCTGTGCTCACAACTCGAGGACCGCTTCCCGGAAAAATCGTTGGTCATGATCAAACAAATGACAATCTTTACTCACGGAGGATTACTTGAAGTTGCCAATGAGTTTGAGAAAGGAAACCGTCCTAATACCTCAAATGTGGATGCCCTATGTTCCTACTATGATATTGATGGTGAACTCATCATATCTGAGTTGGAAACATTCAGTAGCATATACAGAGTCGCTTTTAAAGACATAGATCTTTCAGACGTAATTCACTTTCAAGAAAGTCATACAATTGACAGTGCAACATCAAACCAGGAAGTCGAAGAAGAAGAAGAAGAAAAAGATGATGATGAAGAGGAAGAAACAGTCAAAAATGAAACAAATCCAGGGAAAAAGAAATGGGAAAACGAGAGAATGGCTGATCAGTGGGTCAAACAAGGTTTTATTCGCCCTTATCGATGCATCATCCAGCTATCATCATTTCCAAATCTTAATGTCGTTTATAAAATCCTTCTTTCATTGGCAGCCACTAGCTGTTCTGCCGAAAGAACAATGAGTCGGTTGAAAATCGTTAAAAATCGACTACGCAGCAGCATGGGTGACAAATGGCTCTCAAGTCTTCCAATTCTAGCTTCAGAAAAAGACATTTTCAAAGCAATCCAAAATGATGAAATCATCAACAAATTTGCAATGACATCATCAAAGAGAAAACAACTTATACTATATAAGTCATTCAAAGATTCAGACAAGCACTAAGTTTAAAGAAGAAAGAAATTCTAAGTTTGAAGAAAAAAGAAGTATTTGATGAATTAAGTGTACCTAGCAAAATCGTAGGAAGCAAAGACAATTTCCTGTGTTTTTTTTCAGTTTCATAGAATTGACCTTGCCAAAGCAACAACCAAAAATTCATATGATTTAACCAGTGGCGACGCGTGACATTCTTGAGTGGTCATCGCTGATAGTGTAGAAGTACACGGGACTGCGCCGGCCCCGGCGCCGCGCGGCGGAACGGCTATATTGCTATTTATAGAACAGTCACGACAGATCTGCGCTTGACCGGTCCGGATATCCGTCCCCCAGCGTCATTCATAGACCACACGACCATAGATAAAAACATCCATGACTCTACTGAAAAGGCGAATGGAATAATACTGATACTTAAAAGCTCTCGGATGAAAGTTTAACATTGAAAAATGCAGCTAGCTATTTTATTAAGCAGTTTATGATTTCATTTTTATAATTTTTTAATCAGTTTAGTTTTATTTTTATAATTGTTTCAGTTGAACAATTATATATTACCTTCTCCTTCAGTCATTGTTGTGCTCATCGATTAATAATAAAACATGTTAAAAATTTAATTAAGCCACTGCAACTTCACTCATTGCAACTACACAAACCCAAGCACAGCGCGCGGCGCGGCGCGAGAACTGTGCGCATGCGCGAGTAGCGGAGCAGGTCTCTCTGCACCGTGAAGTAGCACTGACAGCGACAATGAAGTCGAGAGTTGCTCGTTACGTGGCGAAGGCAGCCGAGTACAACCGATTCTCCAGCGACAGAGAATCGCTTGGCCGCCTGTACAACAGCGGTGTGAGTGCTGGTGGGGATGGACGCGGGGATAACTAGATTGGATTCTCCAAGCTTGGAGAATCGGTTCGGATTTAGTCAATAGAGAACTACGGACGCGGCGCATCTGGCGCGCAAAAGCAAAACACCGCGCCTAAAAATAGCCTGATGCTCCGAAAATTTATGATTTTCTTTTGAAAATAATAGACATTAAGGCTTCTAACATTATGTTATTTGTAGTTTTATCTCAAATATTTACTTTTAAAATTGAGTTAGTCATCGGCGAATCTGTAGATGACCGCACGCCTCGCCACTGGATTTAACTTTGTCAACTTATTATTAATTATTGACACTTTATTATTTTATTAATTACTATATTATTAACCACTTTTATGTATTTTACTGTTATAACATTAATTTGTTACAATAAACTATTTAGCTATGTAAAGAATTTATTAAAATTCACAATTTTTAAATGAAAGTTTTATTAGTGTAAAGGGCATAATATCACAACAATCGCCGTTCCACAAGGTCATTTTAACTGTCAGTTCTAACTGCCACTTTTTGTGCACACGTTCAAGGCTCGCAGCGGCGCGGCACCGGGCCGAAAACACTTGTGCACATGCGCGGGAAGGCTGGACTGAACAACTGAACTGACGCACCGCACAATATACGCTCATTTCGGCGTGAGGTAGTGATGGGCGATTGCGAGATGTTCCGGTTTTCGAATGGTTGGGTTTCGAATGAATTTCATTTTCGAGAATTTCCGTTTCGAGTGCTTCCGATGATGCATTCGAATGAATTCATTCGAAATAATCCATTCGTTTTGCGAACGCTGCTTTTAAGTTAATACGATCTGTTTATCCTGTTCCATCACAGTATTTTACGGCAATATTTTTATTTGCAAACTTTGACTTTAGTTTATTTGTGCAGTAAATGTATGTATATTGAAGAGATATGCATTAATTTTGTTGGATTTTTCAAAACGATGTATACAAAATTAAATACTTATTGTCTTTGCCCATTTCGAATGCACAATTCGAATGCAGAATAGCTATTCGAAAACGTTTCGAATGGATAAAACAATCGAAACGTTTCGAATGGTACATCTCGCAATCGCCCATCACTAGCGTGAGGTCAGTTCAGCGTGGCATTTAAAAATTAAGAATTTTCATCAGTCTATCATATCACTTTTTGGCGTGAGCTCAGTCCAAATTAGTCATACACACGTCAGTTCGGCGTGTCAGTTTTCAATGAGCAGTTAAAAATGATGGATAAAAATATCCATTTGTTGCGGCCTCAAACATTTAATTTAAGATTCATGTTTATTTTTTCTGAAAATGGGAGAAGAGGGTAAGCCTAACTGGGGGGGGGGCAAAAGGTAGAGGTGGAGGCTACCGAATTTGGGGGGGAGTGGTTAGTCAAATTTGGGGGGGAGGGCACCATGAGGCTTGGGGGGGATGGGCACCCCTGATAATCGGTCTCAATTCGTTGAAATAACTTATAAAACCCATGAACACACAGTTTTAAAATTCTTTTCAAAAACTGAAATTGTAAAATATGGGGTGCCTCAAGGATCTATTTTAGGCCCCCTCTTGTTTCTTTGCTACATAAATGATGTAGGTAATTCTCTCACATGCATACCAGAAAATAATCTTTGTTTTTACGCTGATGATATCAATCTTAAAGTATCAGCCAATTCCATTCAAGAAGTTGAATAATCAAGTTTTATAGAGCTAGAAAATATTGGGCATTCATTGGAGCAACACAATTTAAAGCTAAACGCAAAAAAAACTAATTTTATAACTTAAAACTTAACAAAATAAACAGCTAATCAAACCGAACATTATGTATAAATCACAAGAAATTGAAAATAAAAGTAATAGACAGTTTCTAGGTCTGGTAATAGTTGAAAATTTATGCTGGGATAAACACGTAGATGAAGTTTTATCAAAATTAAGCTCTGGGCTCTATTCGCTTTCTAGAATGTCTGTTTTTTGTAATCAAAAAACATTTATTTTGCTAATATTCACTCCCATTTATCATACGGAATATGCCTTTATGGTTCGACAACCAAGGAAAATATGGATAAAATATTAACCCTTGAGCGGGCGCATGCGGAGTTTTCCTCCGCACGTGTTTTTTATGTTAAAATAAACAGACATAATGGATGTCGGCGGTCATGTCCGGCTCCATACTTTACACCTCTCATTCCAGGAATCTCCTAAAGCTATTTATACCCCCCACCCCCCCCCCCCCCTTGGTACCTCATTATTTGCAGCTCAGAGGTGCCGTGTCAGTTTGCGGAGCGCCCTTTCCCGTAATAAACACCTATTAAAAAGATTCATAATAGCGAAGGATTTGTAATTGTTATTTAATTAGTTGGAGTTTTCCTACCACTTTAGAAAAAAATAAGTGAAAGGATAAGTCCAAAAAATTAAATAAGAATTAATACATATTTTATACTAGAAAATTACTTACTATGTTCAATTGAAATATTGCAAACAAAAGTCAAACAATTAATTGTATTGACAATGAAATGTGATTCCTAATGACGTTTGTTAACATTTAAATACAATATTTCGTCATAAAGCAAGTAAAATAAGTTAAAATTTTGCAATTTAGTGTTGTGGAGTATAACTCCGCATGCGCCCGCTCAAGGGTTAAAAAAGCAAAAAAGAGCAATTAGAATAATTATGAAACTTGGTTACAATGAGTCAACAAAAGAAATATTTAGAGAACTCAAAATTTTAACAGTCTATGGGCAATACATTCTTGAGACAATTATCATCGCAAAAAATAATCTAAACAATACCAATTCAAACTGTCATCCAAATAACACTAGGAATAAAAAGTATATCATAACCATAAATCACAAATTAAAATACTAGGAGAAAAAGCCAACCTACATTGGGCTAAAGTTCTTCAGGCATCTACAACAGCATCAAAAATGAAAACAATCCTATTAAATTTAAAAACAAACTAAAAGATTACATGATAAGTAGATCCCTATATTCGTTGGAGGAGTTCTTTTCCACCTCCTAATGTGCATATTACTGACTACTGCAAATTTGTATTTTTATTTTGTATTTTTAATGTAAAACATGTTATTAGGTTAGTTTTATTGACGCCATTCAATGTACATATTATGTATTCTACGAATGAAGATAATTTTAATTTGAATTTATCTATTACTTATTGTGTGTTTTGACTTATTACTATTGTGTTTTTGCGAGTTATATGACGTTTTATAATTTATTATTTTAGTTTTTGTGATGTTTTGGTGAGGTACGGACAAACCAGAATCGTGTAATGGTAATTGCTTTGAGCAGTTCCAGTGGCGAGGCGTGCGGTCATCTACAGATTCGCCGATGACTAACTCAATTTTAAAAGTAAATATTTTAAATAAAACTACAAATAACATAATGATAGAAGCCTAAAGGTCTATTATTTTCAAAAGAAAATCATAAATTTTCGGAGTATCAGGATATTTTTATGCCCGGCGTTTTGCTTTGCGCGCCAGATGCGCCGCGTCCGTAGTTCTCTATTGACTAAATCCGAACCGATTCTCCGAGTTTGGAGAATCCAATCTAGTAGAGCGCCCACCTCCCCGCGTCCATCCCCACCACTCACACCGCTGTTGTACAGGCGGCCAAGCGATTCTCCGTCGCTGGAGAATCGGTTGGCGTCCAGCTCCCTTCGGCTGTACTCGGCAGCCTTCGTCACGTAGCGAGCGATTCTCGACTTTATTGTCGCTGTCAGTGTCAGTGCTCGTTTCTCGCGCCGCGCGCTGTGCTTGTGTTTGTGTCTTGTGTAATTAATTTCAATGAGTGAAGTGAGTGAGTTTTATTATTAACCGATTGAGCACAACAATGACGGAAGAAGGTGATATAATTGTTCAACTGAAACAAAAGCCTTTCAGTTCACTACCATTTGAAGCGAAGCTGGCAGTAATTGAGAGCGGTCGCCCATGTCCACCATTGGTAAATTTAACGTGTAAGGTCTCAGATAAGAATAAATCTTATAACAGACACTTTACTGTTTCGAATTATAAATATCACAAATGGATGTGTGGGAGCGAAAATTTGTCAAAGTTGTTTTGTTGGCCTTGTCTTTTATTTTCGAAATTGTCAGCTACCGGTAGCAAAAATGTTTGGGTTTCAACTGGTTTTTGTAACTTAAGTGGACTTACTAAATCAGCCAAAACTCATGAAAAATCTGAGAGTCATCTTCAATCGGTAATGGATCTTTACAATTTCGGGAAACAAAGAGTTGATGAAGGCCTAAGCAATACTCTAAAAGTTAATAATACTTTACACAACCAGAAAGTAAAAAAGAATAGGGAGGTCTTAAAACGTTTAGTTGACGTAACATGTTTTCTAGCTAAACAAGAACTTCCGTTTCGAGGCCATGACGAAAAATGTGATTCTTTAAATAGAGGAAACTATATTGAAACTTTAAATTTGTTAAAACAATGGGACCCTGTTTTAAATGAGCATTTAGAGTCGGCCACAGTATTTAAAGGCACTTCCAGCGATATACAAAATGAACTTATTAGTGTAATCAGTGATATTGTGAGTGAAAGAATTATTAAGGAAACTGAACAGTCAGATTTCGTTGCTATAATGCTTGATGAGACGTCTGATGTTAGAAGCAGGTCGCAGTTGTCAACTGTATTGAGGTATGTAAATAAAGAGGAAGGAGTAGTCAATGAACGGTTTTTAGGATTTCCTGATGTAAGTGCTGATCGGACAGCCGATGGATTATTTGAACATGTAAAAAATATTGTGGGACTTAATAAATTGGAAAAAAAATTTGTTGCCCAGACCTATGATGGAGCAGCTGTGATGTCGGGTCATTTGACAGGATTGCAGTCTAAAGTGCAGCAGGAGTATCCAATGGCTCTGTTTACTCACTGCTATGCACATGTTCTAAACCTAGTCTTGTCTCAAGGAATGAATGGCATCCCTGAATGTAACACGTTTTTTTCAACTCTCAACGGAATTTCAACTTTCAAGTCTCATTCTAGCAAGAGAACATTCGCTGTACAAGAACATTTAAAGAAAGCCATCCCATCGTTTGCACCCACTAGGTGGTGTTTTACATCCCGTCTTATCAACACGGTAGAGAAATATCGGGTCGATATAGTTAAGTTTTTTTCAGACATTCACGACAATTTTGATGATCAGTGGAAAGCAGATGATAGGTGCACTGCATACGGCTACATGAAGTTTTTAGAAGACTTTCAAAATGTATTCCTCCTGAACACGTTTTCTCCTTTATTTGCCCAAACTGATGTTATTTATAACATATTGCAAAGTGAGCATGTCGATGTAACGACTTGTTTAAATGTCATTAGAGACTTCGAAAATCACCTAAACGTGAATAGAAAAGGTTTTGATCACTGTTCTGAATGCAAACTAAAACTAATAGACAAAACAATCACTCAAGAGGACAAGTGCAGTAAATGCGTTGTTACAGGTTTCAAGCCCATTTGGGAAAAAACTGTTTCCATGGTCGGACCTCCTTCTTTTTCAACCAAACGAAAACGGGACGAAATAACTTTGACCCCCGAAGAAAGATTCAGGAAGCTTTATTACTCAATTATTGACAATCTTGTAGGGCACTTGAAAGGACGCTTTTCATCATTAGAAAACTTGAAGTTTTTTGAACTTTTAAATCCAAGAAAGTTTAAACAATTTTCTGAAACTAAGAACTTCCCTGAAAATCTGTTAACTGATGTCCAGAAAATTTATCCTAAGGTTTTTGACCTACTAGGGCTTAAAAATGAACTGAATGTGCTTTATAGAACTTCCACATTTAAAGACAAAAACCCTCGTAAATTAATTCAGTTTTTAAAAGAAGAGAATTTAGAAAGTGCGTTTTCTGAAGTGTTTCGGCTGGTCAATCTAATTTGTACAATACCGGCAACCACTGCGTCTGTAGAGAGGAGCTTTTCGGCACTTAAAAGGATTCACACGTACAAGAGATCCACACAAGGGGAAGAGAGGATGAGTAGTAACCTGGCACTACTTTCCATTGAAAAAGAGCTATTGGAGAAAATTCGAGCAGAAGAAGACTTTCACAGTTTAGTTATCCAAAAGTTCACCAGAAAAACACGAAGGATTGAGTTCATGTATAAGTGAGGTATGTTAAATATTTATTTTATTACATTGTACCTAAAAAACCCATTTTGTTTAATAAATTAGCTAGCTGCATTTTTCAATGTTAAACTTTCATCTGAGAGCTTTTAAGTATCAGTATTAATCCATTAGCCTTTTCAGTAGATTCGGGGGTCTATGAATGACGCTAGGGAGACGGATATCCGGGCTGGTCAAGCGCAAGACTGTCGTGACTAATCTATAAATAGCAATATAGCCGTTCCGCCGCGTGGAACCGGCGCAGTCCCGTGTACTCATTCACTATGAATGTATAAGTTTATAAGTTATTAGTTTCATTATTATGCCAGTGCAAAACAATTTAATTTTGCTCGACGGCATTATGACAGCGCGTTTGAACCAAGTCGTGGATGAGAGCGGATTGTCAGCGGGAGAGCGGGGGGAGCGGTTGGCTTGGCTACTACGTCTCCCCCCCCTCCTGTGCCGCGCTGGCGCCGCCACTTGGCCGATGCGAACTGTCGACCACCCGTTCACAACAGCTTCCAAGCCTCGCCACTTGGAGCGCCACTCCATAGCGGCTTTCTCGGTGTAGTTCAAGTAAAATTCCGCTTGAGTAGCTAGTGTGCTTACAAAACTGTTAGCGATAGATTTTACAATGGCGGTGAAACGTTTTCATAGTCAATGCGTATTCTTCTACACTATCAGCGATGACCACGCAAAAATATCACGCGTCGCCACTGAGCAGTTCCATGATGAACTGTGAATGAAATTGACACTGATTTGGAGTAAGGAAGGGGCCGTATATAATTGTAAATATTAGTTATAGAGCTATTTAACGTTTTTTGTGTGAAAACCCGTGTTTGTGAGACGAGAAGTGGGGAATTTACGTCACGGCGCCTACGGACTCCTTTCCGTGGGCCGACCCGGACACCGGTGTCTGACGATTGTGGACACCATTTTTTTTGGAAAATACGCCTGGAAACTCAATTTGCGACCATGATCCTGGCTTCTCGATACAAAAGGTAAGATTTTATATGAAAACAATTTTCAAGCCCTGGATAAGGTTTTACTCATTTCGTTGCCGCACCCAAAGTGTTAAAAACATCTTTCTGGTTCATGAAAGTTTATCTACTTTATATTTGTCAAATACACGACTGATCTATCATCGCACAGCCCTACCTACTTGACTGAGAACCTTGAAACTTTGCATGGACGTTCCTTTTAGGGCTTAAGCATCCGCTATTAGATAATTTTTTTCAAAATTTCAAAAGAGTTTTTGGTGGGGTGGAAGTTTTGAAATTTTCCTAAATGATCTTTTTTAAATGGATGATCTTTTGTTCAAATTTTAAATGTTCATTCAATCAAACAGGTGGTTCAGGCTTTACAGACGAGTACGTTTTTACAGCTGATGTATAATTTGCTTCCTTTCATAATGGTTTTATGGTTTTTGTTGATTTTTTTAGGTGATATGTACTAGTACCTTGTGGGCCAAGCCTTGCTCGGAGTTACTTCATGTTAATAAGTTCATCCAATTACTATAAAGTATTTCAATGTCATAAAATTGATAAAAAGAAACCCTTTTTATTGCTCTATGGACTCTTAATTCCACTCGCTGTTTTTTCCTTGATGGCTGTAAATTCCAAATAGCTGTTATGATTACTTCATTTGTTTACGTTACACTTTCCTTGACTGTTTCGTTGCTATCATGGCAACTCATAAGGCCAATATTAAAATTTTACAACTATAAAATTCATTTTATTACGTTATTAGATTTTCTCTGGCCAAGTAATCTGCGTAAAACATGTTTGTTAGTCATAAATTACTTATTTCCAGACTTTGATGGAAATCCTCGGGGTCGTTTTTGAGATAATTGTGCCAATAAGCAAACACGCAGGCACATACGCAAGACAACATTGCTAATTTAAGAGTATATGATACACAAGTTAAATTTCGTTTAGTTAGTTAAATTAAAGTCATCATTAGTTTTTGTAACTTATCTCTTTAATTATAAACTCAGAATGTAGCACTATCCTCATTTAGGCAGCAAGCGTTAAGAGTTTTTATCGTGAGCAAAACCACTGGCAACTGCAAGTCTTTATTATAAATTTAAATGTGGGATCATAATGGGTTCTGTTTAAAAATATATTTTAAAATCTGCCTGACATTGAAATTTCCTGGAAGTTTAGAATAAATAATTATTTTTGTGCGCAAAATAACTTTAAGAACTTATTAAATTTGAAAATTTGTGATTAGTTTACAAAACTACTTTTTACGTCAATTTCAGTGTACTGCTTGTTTGAACTTAAAAAGGTTATTAGGAGGCTAAAACAAAGTCTCAGGAGGCTTGTTGCAGCATACCTCTATCTGTAGAAGCCTGTCTCCCCATTGTATGGCCTTCCAGTCTCAGTCTTCTCCAGATCTTTGTGGGTGATGGATGTGTTTTCTGAGAGAAAGTAATACTATTCTTTACAAATAATTGTTAATTGGATTGTTTAGTGCCTTATCATTTTTGTTGATTATAACAATAATATTTGGATTAATTAACTGTTCGGGATTGGGGCCGGATCTCTGGAATGTCTCGTATGACAGCTTGCTCCACACTGAGATGCCATACGGAACGTTCCTCGTGGGATACGCCGACGACGTGGCGGCGGTCATCACCGAACGAAGCGCGGAGTTGGCCCAATCAGGCTGAATCAGGTCATGCGCCTGGTGGAAGGCTGGATACGTGATCACGGCCTTCAGCTGGCTCTCTCCAAAACGGAGATAGTCATGCTGACGAGGAGGCGGATACCCACGATCATTCCGATGCGGGAGGGTAACGAAGTGATCGAAACGCAGAGGACGGCCAGGTACCTGGGGGTGGTGCTGGACAACAAACTCACCTACTGGGCCATATCAGAAGCGTGTGCAACAAGGCGGCCGAAGTGACGTCCTGCCTCGGAAGACTGATGGCCAGCATCGGAGGACCGAGTCGGATGCGGAGATCTGGGCAGATGCGACGAAGGTGAAGAAATACCGGACTCGCATGCTGGCGGTGCAGAGACGCGGCGCGCTCAGGGTCGCGTCCTCGTACCGCACGGTCTCGCAGACGGCGGTGCTGGTCATTGCGGGAGTCACCCCAATCGACCTGCTGGCGCAAGAGAAGAAGACCATCTGGGGGCGTGCTCCCGAGATGGATCGGGAAGAGGCTGCCGAGCTGGCCCGTGGCCAAGCAATGGCCGCCTGGCAGCGTCGATGGGACGAAGACACGACTGGAAGGTGGACATGGCGACTCATCAGAAACCTGGAGCCGTGGGTTTGCCGCGACCACGGGGAGGTGAACTTTTAGCTCACCCAGTTCCTGACAGGTCATGGCTACTTCCGTCTGTACCTCCACCGAATGGGCAAGGTCGACTTGCCCAGGTGCAAGTACTGCGGGCACGACGGAGACAACGTGCATCACACTTTCTTCGTGTGCCGTTGCTTTGACGAAGAATGGACTGCCCTTGCCGGGTGTCTCGAGTGACCCCAGAACCGAGGACAGCAGAAGATCAGTTGAACACCAACTGAGGAGTCCCGAAAGGGACAGCAGCGCGGAGTCCTGAAAGGGACTAGAGGCCACGCATTGCGATGTCGCAATGAGCAGACGCTCGGGTCGATCGCAATGATGTGGTGACAGCACGCGAGGGGTTTTTTTAGCAGGTATGCCCTAGGAGACGTACAGACAACTGTACGCTCCTAACCGCCTCGAGCCTCGAGGCGGGGCCTCTGACACTGATGCTGTCTGTCAGAGGTTGGAGACCCCTGCTCGTCGCTTTGCTCTCTTGGGTGAGCGGCGTAGAGGGCCCGCATTTCGGTGCGGGTAAGGGCTATTTTTAACCTCCCTTCCAGCGTGGATCAAAAAAAAAAAATTAACTGTTCAAATTGTTGGTTTCTTAGTATATAGTAGTGCTAAGTGGTAGAACTTGATTAATTTTTTCTTTATAATATTACATTAGGCTATTTGAAATGGACAGTAACAGATTTGCTACAATTCAGTGTTTCAATCCATTTATAACAAAAGTGATCACCTTGTAAGAGACAAATAACTGAGTAATGTGACAGATTGGATGTCCAAAGATTTTTTTAATACCAAAAAAGGCTAAAGTTTGTGATTTTTGCAGGAAAACAATCTCATCTTTAAAAATTACCAAGGTGAAAGTGAAATTGGTGCAGTCGGTAATTTTGACCCAGACTTTTAAGTCTCTCAGAAGACGAGAATATGTTAAATGTGGTTGGCAACTCTGATCCAGATTTTTCATCACCATTAGCATTAGTGAACAAATTAAATACTTATCAAAACTGGAGCTGATTTGTAAGCAATAAAATGATGGTTTGATAGGTGTGCCCAAATTAATCAGTCAAAAAATTTGTGGGGCAAACAAGTTACAATATTTTGTGTGTTAAAGAGTATTTATTTATAAACAAAAATTAATTTACAATAACTGTACAGACACAAAAAATGGCTAAACTAACAAATAATATGTATTCTCAACTTGCATTTCAATTACCATTACCTTCTATGTGCAAAGCTCGGTAAGGTAATACTGTGTAAAACAAATTAAAATGAATAACATGTGCTGAAATCATAGACAATGTATTTATTTAACCATCAACCGGTCGCCCGCATGAAGGAAACTCTAGTAGATCAGACAGTCCATCACATTCATCCGAATAATTTAAGCCTGTGTTGGCACGATATATTTAAATTTAACTGGAATAACTTTGATCTTCTTCGGAGGGTTAAAAGCCCTCTTGATACTGGCGAGTCTCCATCTTGGCCTGTAAGATCTCGAGTTGGCGCTTGGCCTCGCACTGCGGGAAGTTCTGCAGGTCGTAGTACTGCGGGGCGAGTTTGAGCAGCCACTCCGGCTTGATGTCCGTCACCGTGCGGATGTAGTTCTTGGTGGTGAGCACAAACTCGTTGTACACCACCCACTCGGGCTTGTGGTCCAGACACGTTGACGGGTGCAGCTGCACCACCTGGTTGTCCTTGATGGTCAAGTAGTGGCCGGTCCGCTCCAGGTGGGCGACCTGCACAAACCACACTCTCTGTAATCTGATGCTGTGCCGCATGTTTATCGGTTTCTCGACCTCAATTATGGCTGACAACTATGTTATGATATATAAAGTAATTAAAGAAAACCAGGTTGATTGTTTCAAAACAATAATTAATTCAAGACAAACACAAGAAATTAAGATTTTTTTATAATTGTGTTTATAACTCTGGTAGGCATTATTGCATTAATATAATGAAATTGTGACAGTGACATTTTACAGGAATAAATGCTGAATCATTTGGTTTTATACTGTTTCTTTTTGTAAAAGAAATTACACCTAATTTCATTATTTGAACATATAATAGTCCTTTATTGTCCCAGTAACCATAATTGGTTGACTTTTCTCAACTTTTGGGTTAAGTTTGATTAAAGACATGTAATATAGTTAATCTCTAAAACAATAAAAACTAAAATGTAACTTTTTCTGGGTTTTTTTATAAAAAAGTGATTTTGCACAAAGTTTAAAGAATGAAAAACAGCTGATTTTTAAAACTACTATTTTGATGCCCCATCATCACAGTCCAATTTTGTTACATTATCGATTGTAAATTGAAAACCTTGAATACCTAAAAACTTGAACTTTCGACATTGAA
The DNA here is from genome assembly GCA_035578135.1 of Flexamia atlantica. Classification (NCBI taxonomy): domain Eukaryota; kingdom Metazoa; phylum Arthropoda; class Insecta; order Hemiptera; family Cicadellidae; genus Flexamia; species Flexamia atlantica. The sequence continues at coordinate 128,234,770 of JAQJVK010000001.1, read as the reverse complement.
TAGTTAAAACCAAATTATTTTTATGAACAAAAAATCTAAGAGAACATTTGATATAGAATTATTTGCCTACCTGCATGAAAAACCCAGTGACAAGTGCTTTGCGAATGTTGATGTAGTAGTCTTTGGAGGTGAACTCAGTGGAGGTGCGCTTGAGGTTGAATCGATCCATGATGCGACTCAACTGCTGCCTCACATTATCACCAGACTTGAGCGAGCGGTAGTTGACAAAGTTGTCATAGCACCATTGCGGGTCTTCAGAATCTGATGCAATACAAAAATATAGCCAATTGAAAAGTCATTATTTTCAGTTACCGTCAGGCATAAATAAGGTTTAGAAAATTAAAGTAAAATGTCAAATGATAAATAATACCAAATGAAAGGTAAATTCACCTTGTCTTAATTACAAGTCACACATAAACTTTCAATGAATGTAACTTTGGACTCATGGCAAGCATTCTTCGGATGGCACAAAAGAATCCGATTCTCTAGTGTCTCAGTACATTAAAAAACATGATTTCAATGAGACTTTATTTGGATTTTAAGATATATCCTGAATCTTGGCATCCTACAAGAAAATATTGTGGAACCTGCCTAATTCGAACTTCTATAATTAAAAATCTTCTTTAATTAGAATATTTCTTCCGGTCCCTAGCATTTCATATACAATCAATGCTAAATAATCGTGGTTAGTTCAAATTATATGTTGGATAATTCGAAGTTTTAACGCAAAAAAAGACAATCAAAGTCATACTGTCGGGCTAAGATTCCCGAAAAACGACTTTGTATCATTGGCATGCGGTCAAAATCCCTCCCTAGCCCCTTAGTGCGGCAGTATTGTGATGGTTGTCGGACCCACCCACACCTTTGGCCGACATGAGTCACCCCTACAGCTCGGCTTCTTTTCAAGGTCATTGCCCAACCCCTCCCACCATCCTACTAAAAACTAACTTCTACCCTTAGGATGAATGGTTCTAATTCAAAAGATATCTCATCGTTGAACAAAGTTGACTCTGAAAAATGTGTGGAAAAGAGTGAAATGAATGGATCAAAAACTGCTTTTGATGTAGAACTTGAAAGTTGGTTGCAGAAATTTCAGAATAATCAGATGTGTGATGATATGTGGGATAGTACAGTAGAAGAATTCCAAACATATCTAGCTCAAGCTATTCACAAATTACCAGGGCCAAAACATCCCGCCCAATTATATTACGAGGCTAGGAAAAAGGACTTATAAAACCTCAAAACCGGAAGTATAATGAATCCACAACCCAACGAGAAAATCTAAAAGAGAGAAAGAAAGAAGAAAAGCCCGATATGAATATCAAATCAGGGGTGGATTTACATATGGGCTATAGCCCAGGGCGGCAGAATTTGGGAGGGGCGGCAAATTAGAGAGAATTGTAGAGAGGAGTCACAACTCCCCCTGAATTAACCGAAATAGCCTTCTGTAGCGGGGCGGAACTGGTAAAAACGGGCAAAAGGACGACAACGGGGTCAAAAAGTACACGCGCGAGTAAAAAAAAAAAAAAGGTCACCACTTTTGCCGAGCCGGAAATCCCACCGCCCAGCCCTGGCCAAACCCCCTACTCCCCCCGTGTAGTCCAGGGGCGGCAAATTTACAAATCCGCCTCTGTATCAAATAACACAATATCTATATTACAACCAAAGAAGAAAAGCAGTAAGGAAAATACTGAATGAAAACAAGCAAGTACAGTGTAAAGTTAATATAAAAGATGTTCACAATTACTTTAATAACAAACTAAATGTAAAAAACTCATGTATTAGGAGTGAGTATGAAAACATCATATCCCATGAAGAAAAATTATTAACCGATAAAAATTATAACAAAATATTTACTGGTGAAGACATAATAAATGCTAATAAGAGTTGACACAGCGCCAGGCCCGGATAGGGTTATATTAAGAGTAATTAAAAACTATATTGTCGCAGACATTTTAGCAATTATTGCAAATAGAATGTTCCAAACTGGTTAAGTACCCAATTCCTTGAGAAAAGCAAGGACAATTTTAGTGTACAAGAATAGAGATCCTAACAACTTGGACAACTGGAGACCAATCTCAATAACTTCCGTGATATGAAGGACTACTGAAAGGATAATTGAGAAGGAGATGAGGCAATTTTTAGTGTTAAATGAAAACCAAAGAGGTTTTACAAACTCACCAGGTTGTCAAATTAATATCAAAATTATTGATGAAACTCTTGAAAAAGCAAAGAAGGAGAAAAAGGATGTAACATTAGTGTTTCTTGATATCAAAAAAGCATTCGATAGTGTAGGACATGATCATTTAAGACAAACCATTATGAACTCTCCTCTCCCAAGCAAACTCCAGAGACTTATAATGAACCTATTATCACATAATGAAACTCACGTACAGGTTGGTCTCCATAAAACAAAAACGATAAAATTGAAAAGGAAGTTTTTCAAGAATCTTCACTATCTCCTTTACTATATAACTTGAGTACAGATTTCATCTTACATGAACTAACAGAGCCAGATGTAGCAAATGAATTCGAATTCAGACTTGGTGAAGACCTTAATTGTGTTTCTGTACTTGGATTTGCCGATGACACGGTATTAATAGCTAATAGCAAGACATCTGCAGAGATCTTAACAAGTATGGCTATAAATAGGTTCAAAGAAATAGGACTAGAAATCAATTTCAAGAAGTCACACGCTATTTGCCTAGAAAAAGGACTTATCAGTAAAATAAAAATAGCAGCTGGGCATGATGAGATTAAATCTATTAGTGACGAGGACAAAATAAAATACCTCGGTGTTAATTTAAGTAATGATATCGTATTTAACTCAAATGATATTTTGATCAAATTGACAGAAAAACTTAATCAACTAAGTAAAAGTTTGTACATAGTGCTGACCAAAAGTTAAACATTGTCAACCAATACATTTCCCCAACATTAATATACCCGCTGCAAACAGCAAAATTAAAACAAATACCAAAGAAATTTCTAAATTAAGGGGATAAAATTATAAGAAGCTGTAAAAGGGAAATTCTACAATTACCAGGCGACACCCCTAATAGTTTTTTATATTCAGATAAAAAATATAAGGGTCTAGGAATTATGAGACTAGAATGGGAGGCGTACATTCAGCAACTTAAAAAATGTATCTTACTTGAAAATTCCAAAGTAAAGCTTATCCCCTTGTCGTATGAAGAAGAGAAGAACATCATACTTAAAACTTTAAACGTAAGCTATTTAGAGCTCGAAGGCATTCAAAAACATAAAATAAAAGGAGATCACTTGAGAAAAATTTTGAAAAATAAAGAATTCAAAATATGGGAAAGCCACCCACAAAAGGGAAAAGGTGTGACTCTTTTTAAAGAAGTGCCCATTGCAAACTCTTGGGTATACAGGAAAAACGGGTTATCTGCTTCAGAATGGCGAGATTGCCTGAAAATGACATGTAACGTCATATCATTAAGGACCGTGCCATTACGTGGCCCCAACACAAACCATTGCAGACACTGTAACGAGTTTGAAACACTTGCGCATGTGTTAGGGTCTTGTCGGCATAACGACCTTCTGATAAATAAGAGGCATAACGATGTACGAAAAATAATTGCAGATGAGTTGAGCAAATTGAAATTAGAAGTATATGAAGAGGTCAACTGTACACCAGAAAGTGGAAGCACCCGAAGAATAGACATCATAGCCATGGACAGGAAAAATAACAAAGGGTGGATAATTGACCCAACTGTCAGATTTGAAACTACCACCGGACAGCCAAAAGAAGTAAACGAAGAGAAAAAAAAAATGTATGAACCGACCTTACCATTTTTTAAAAACAAATATAAAATAGAAAATTTATCAGTGATTGGGCTTCTGTTTGGTTCCAGAGGGACTCTAAATAAAGACTATATATCTTTTAGAAAAAAGTTCAAAATTCAAAAGTTGATTGAACAAGTGCTAGTGACATCAATTCTTAAAAACTCAGTTTCAATTCTACGTAACCATTTATACAACAAAAATTCAATGTAATTTATAAAATCTAAATAAATTTTAAAAGTTATCTCCTTAACATGTATATTAAAAAAATTATAACGTATTAAATTTTAGAATAAATAAATTCGTTTTAATAACTAAAATTCATAAAAAAATTATCTTTCCAGAAATTTTACCATTACATTTATTACACTTTGTTTTTGTTGGCAAACCATAATACATGGTAAGTGGATAACTTTTGTTAAAAAAAAATCCATAAACGTACTATATTCCTGTTTTATGTAGCACAGTACTGTATTTTATAACATGTTGTAACATTTCTACTGTTATACAATAATCATTCACTGTTGGCTACTTGATGGAATGTACTGCAGAATGTAAATTCAAGTTATTCACAATAAAAGTTTTATGCGGGTATGTAAATTTGTATTGTTTTAAACCTTTTAGACCAAACTTTTTTAATTAGAATTTTTGGATAATTTGAATTTTTGTATCAGTCCCTTGAGGTTCGAATTATCCAAGTTCCACTGTACTCAAATTACATCATTGAAGAAAAATTAAGTTTTTAAATCATAATTTGAGTGCTGTTGCAGGTCTGTGTAGCTCTTAAGGATCCAGTGATATCAGTTTTTGAAGGGAGGAAGTTGATTTTTGTGCCATATTCCCTGTTTGCAAATACACAAAAACCGTTAACTTTCACTAAAAACTTAGTGAGTTTATTTATTGTTATTTTAATAATTTTAAATAATATTTTTACTGTACTACCAATTTAATAGTTTATTAATATAAAGAAGATATTTTTCATCATACTAACACAGAAACATCTACCCTTCCTTTTTGTTGGCTTGAAAGTTATCCTTTGCCAATATCAGTGCAGGCCAGAAAGTTTTCCGTACTACGATTGCAGGAAACGGAAGAAAACAAACACTTATAATGGTTTAAATACCTGCAATTCAGTAATCCACTTGTTGCTGGTGGCAACTAGTTTCGGTTCTTATATAGAACCTTCTTCAGGCCGTACAAGTAGTCAATTTGTTATCTTCACTGTAGGTGAAGGTCATCATTGTAGATTAAAAAATTCACATTAAAACAAACGAACACGCACATTGACATTAACACAATTAAAAACGTAACGAGTACTCGTATCACGGGACAGGTGAGATGCGGCCGGGCGGAAGTTGTAGTTCGAACTGACGGACATTAGATCATGACATCACTACCTCTGTCTCGTTATCACCGTGGCTCGCATTCTATTCTTTCCCTCCCCCTCCCCCATCCAGTATTTTGATTGCTGCGTTGTAAATAAAATTTGACTGAAAGGAGAGTTTATCGTTTAGGACATTTTGGTAATCGGATTTGACTGCCTTATAGCAAACTTTTCCGAAAACTAACTTTAAAAACTAACTTTATTTTCTATCAGTTAATTTTTAACTAACTAATAACTTCTATCAGTTACTTTTTTAACTAACTAACTTATAACTTCTATCAGTTACTGTGGAATCTCTCTCAAATGTTTATTATGTTTACCGAAAAAATTAATTAAAGCATCAGTCACAAGTGCTTCAAATTTAAGAACGCATATTAAGGTAAGTGGAGAAATATGATAGGCTTATACTAGTTATTTGTTTTTAACTTGAAGCTGGTCGTTTGCAGAACATCGAAAATGAATAGAATTTTTATAGTACAGTCAATTTTTTTTACAGCACTATATTAATTTTACTAGCAAAAATGTTATTTAATCTTAAACCTTATTTTATAGAAATCCGTACCGTCAAACAATTAATATTTGCGGTAGCCAGTACCGGCACCGCGCGTGATGGCTGATAACACAAACGAGCGTTTAATTTTCAAAACATTTGTGATGATTGGTTAAAAATGTCATCGACGAAATAGCTTATTCCTAGTTTGAAATTTCGTTTGAGTAAAACTAATCCCCTTCAAGCCTCTAGTTCCTACTTAATTAGGTTTTGGATGAAAACATTTCAGGTTTAATCATGTATATTGTATAGCCTAAATAATATTCAACTGTGTAAGTTTTAAAGATTTGATTAAATTGGTTGACAGATTTGATCACTTTAGGCTGCAATAGTTTTGCTTCATTTTAGGATAGAAATAATTTCATTGTGGTGAATGCATATAATAAATAAATACAGTAATTTTGAAAGCCAACTCCTTTTGAAATTTAACAAGTATTTTAAGTAAAGTAATGTGTAATGTGACAATGTGTAATATGTGAATGCGGTAACTATATGCAGTATGTGCAGCATTAGTGTGAATATGACAATGTTAAATTATTAATAAACACAATTAGTTACCAAGATGTGTGCTTATTTCATTTTATACGATCCTTTAGAAAAACTGCCCAACAGCAAACTTTTCCGAAAACTAACTTTAAAAACTAACTTTATTTTCTATCAGTTAGTTTTTAACTAACTAATAACTTCTATCAGTTACTTTTTTAACTAACTAACTTATAACTTCTATCAGTTACTGTTTACGGGACTAACTAATAACTTTTAACTAGTTAGAATTTTTGACTAACTTTCCCAACTATGCTTATAGATTTCAAATTCTTCTAAAGTATTAATTGTTAATCGGTCCTGAGAAAGATGTAAGATGTCCATGTTATTATTTATGTTCGTATAATTGTGGTTATTTGAAATTAAATGTTCTGCAAAATTTGATGTTTGGGGGCCTGTTGTTTTTTTAGGAACATGTTCCCTGAACCTCTTCTTGAAAGACCGTGAAGTCTGTCCGATATAATAGTTTGGGCAGTCACTACAATTTAACTTGTATACCCCAGACTTTTCATAAACAGTAAATTCTGTTTGTTTTTCTTTCAATAGAGATCCAAGTTTGTTTGATGTTTTGAATGAAACCGTAATATTATTTCTGCTCATGATATTCTTAAATGTGCGACTTAGCGATGAACCATATTTAGCTGAAATATAAGTTTTCTGTTCAGACGTCTTAGGGGTTTTATTTGAATGCTTAAAAATTAATTTGTCTATTAAACTGCTATGGAAACCATTTGCGACAGCTATGTGTTTTATTGTGTTTACTTCCTCATTATAATCTTCATCATTCATTGGTATTGAGATCAACCTGTGTTCAAAACTATTATATGCGGCAATTTTTTGTGAATAAGGATGGTGTGAATCTGCATGGATCGTCTGGGCGGTACAAGTCGGTTTTCTATAAATCTTGAATTTTAATATGCACAAAAACATTAAATTCACACTGGAAGAAGAGAAAAACAACTCCCTAAATTTTTTTGATTTAACAGTGACAAAGGAAAATGACCATTTAAAATTCAAGATTTATAGAAAACCGACTTGTACCGACCAGACGATCCATGCAGATTCACACCATCCTTATTCACAAAAGATTGCCGCATATAATAGTTTTGTACACAGGTTGATCTCAATACCAATGAATGATGAAGATTATAATGAGGAAGTAAACACAATAAAACACATAGCTGTCGCAAATGGTTTCCATAGCAGTTTAATAGACAAATTAATTTTTAAGCATTCAAATAAAACCCCTAAGACGTCTGAACAGAAAACTTATATTTCAGCTAAATATGGTTCATCGCTAAGTCACACATTTAAGAATATCATGAGCAGAAATAATATTACGGTTTCATTCAAAACATCAAACAAACTTGGATCTCTATTGAAAGAAAAACAAACAGAATCTATTGTTTATGATAAGTCTGGGGTATACAAGTTAAATTGTAGTGACTGCCCAAACTATTATATCGGACAGACTTCACGGTCTTTCAAGAAGAGGTTCAGGGAACATGTTCCTAAAAAAACAACAGGCCCCCAAACATCAAATTTTGCAGAACATTTAATTTCAAATAACCACAATTATACGAACATAAATAATAACATGGACATCTTACATCTTTCTCAGGACCGATTAACAATTAATACTTTAGAAGAATTTGAAATCTATAAGCATAGTTGGGAAAGTTAGTCAAAAATTCTAACTAGTTAAAAGTTATTAGTTAGTCCCGTAAACAGTAACTGATAGAAGTTATAAGTTAGTTAAAAAAGTAACTGATAGAAGTTATTAGTTAGTTAAAAACTAACTGATAGAAAATAAAGTTAGTTTTTAAAGTTAGTTTTCGGAAAAGTTTGCTGTTGGGCAGTTTTTCTAAAGGATCGTATGAAATGAAATAAGCACACATCTTGGTAACTAATTGTGTTTATTAATAAGTTAACATTGTCATATTCACACTAATGCTGCACATACTGCATATAGTTACCGCATTCACATATTACACATTGTCACATTACACATTACTTTACTTAAAATACTTGTTAAATTTCAAAAGGAGTTGGCTTTCAAAATTACTGTATTTATTTATTATATTTATTCAGTATGTATTTATTCAATATTAAATGTAAAATTAATCCAGCAGTAAAACTGTACAACAGTGGTCATTCAGTATTCCTATAATAAATTATAGAGAACACTTATATTTTACCTCATTAATATACTAAGCCTACATAATTCAGCACTTTTATTTACAACTTTTATTTACATGTTGCCTGACTGACGTTATTTACATTACAGCTGTAGATACAAATAGGATCAAGTTTAGATTACACAGCATGCATTCACCACAATGAAATTATTTCTATCCTAAAATGAAGCAAAACTATTGCAGCCTAAAGTGATCAAATCTGTCAACCAATTTAATCAAATCTTTAAAACTTCCACAGTTGAATATTATTTAGGCTATACAATATACATGATTAAACCTGAAATGTTTTCATCCAAAACCTAATTAAGTAGAAACTAGAGGCTTGAAGGGGATTAGTTTTACTCAAACGAAATTTCAAACTAGGAATAAGCTATTTCGTCGATGACATTTTTAACCAATCATCACAGATGTTTTGAAAATTAAACGCTCGTTTGTGTTATCAGCCATCACGCACGGTGCCGGTACTGGCTACCGCAAATATTAATTGTTTGACGGTACGGATTTCTATAAAATAAGGTTTAAGATTAAATAACATTTTTGCTAGTAAAATTAATATAGTGCTGTAAAAAAAATTGACTGTACTATAAAAATTCTATTCATTTTCGATGTTCTGCAAACGACCAGCTTCAAGTTAAAAACAAATAACTAGTATAAGCCTATCATATTTCTCCACTTACCTTAATATGCGTTCTTAAACTTGAAACACTTGTGACTGATGCTTTAATTAATTTCGTTTTCGGTAAACATAATAAACATTTGAGAGAGATTCCACCCTTTTCATTTTTGTCGATCTGTTGAAATAGGTCACATATGTTTGGCCACTGAATATCACCCGCCATCGCAAAAAATATTTTTATAATCTACGAAATTAAAACTATTCACTTTAATAACTTAATAAAATATTACTTAACTATCACTAAAATTTAACAAGACTATTAACACAACTAAATTATTATACCAACTAAACACTAATAAAGCTTAATTTATTTATCACAGCTATGTTTCTACATGTTGCTACCGCAGAATTGCTTGACACTTGACAGAGATAACTTCAGACAATGTTTTGGGGATGACAAACCACCAAACATTCTCCCTCCCCACCCCTCGGTGCTTGCGGCCTTGCCATTGGCTGGGGCGGCATACCAAAGCAACTGGACTTTCCCCACCCCCCCACGTTGTTTGTCATCAAGGGCGCTGACCCCTCGCTAGCATCCGGCACGGCCACTCCAATCCTTACGGTTGCGTGAAAAACTCGTATTTAAATTCTTCTGCCCGTTCAAAAACTAACGATTTAAACTCCAAAATTACTAACGAATAGATCAATCTATTCGTTAACTAGATTCTAACTGATTGGAAGTTATTTCCAGTTCTTTTTAAAAACTAACGAATAAGTTAGAAGTTAGTTGAAAAAACTAACGATTATCGTTAATCGTTAGAATTTCTAATCGTTATTCCCAAGTATGTCTATAAGGCAGCCAAATCCGATTACCAAAATGTCCTAAACGATAAACTCTCCTTTCAGTCAAATTTTATTTACAACGCAGCAATCAAAATACTGGATGGGGGAGGGGGAGGGAAAGAATAGAATGCGAGCCACGGTGATAACGAGACAGAGGTAGTGATGTCATGATCTAATGTCCGTCAGTTCGAACTACAACTTCCGCCCGGCCGCATCGCACCTGTCCCGTGATACGAGTACTCGTTACGTTTTTAATTGTGTTAATGTCAATGTGCGTGTTCGTGTGTTTTAATGTGAATTTTTTAATCTACAATGACGACCTTCACCTACAGTGAAGATAACAAATTGACTTCTTGCATGGCCTGAAGATGGTTCTATATAATAACCGAAACTAGTTGCCACCAGCAACAAGTGGATTACTGAATTGCAGGTATTTAAACCATTATAAGTGTTCAAACGTAATCCGGAGGCTAACAACTTTGAAAAATGAAAACAAACAGTTGATTGCTGCTAAGTAAATCATTATCTAGTCACGTTGCATTATAATCATACTATTAAGGTTTTCAAATCTAGATATTTTACAGATGGTTATGTATGAATCCTTTCTACTCAATTGATGAATTTTTTTCTGTAAATATAGTTGAATTTTGAATATTTCTGATTGGTTCCTTACAAATTTGTGAGCTTAGATTGCCCAATTTAGGACTGCCTCGGCCTACCAATGTTTACATATCTATGTCTTGTATGTGTAAGTTTTTTATGTTCTTTCATATTATTATCTGTGATAATATGTTAGGTAGCTTAGTTTCACTTAATAGTACTGCACTACTGAAATATGACCTTGTCAATGCTTGTAAGCCTAAAAGACATTAAACAAATTCTTATCCTTATAGTGTCCCGTGCTTCATATAAAGAACCACCCATTATTTATTTCTTTAATTTACTTGTGAAAACCTTTGAAAAACCTTCTGACATGTTCATTTCAAAGTCTGTTAAATAAATCTAGACCACGACTGAATATTAATTTAAAGAAGGGCAAAACAAGCAACCTGAAACTTTTGTCCCATGCATTGCAATGTATTCGAATTTTAAAATATTTTCAAATATCAAAATATTAAGAGTTTTTTAAGGTAAAAATATTTTTCAATTGAAAACGTTTTAAATAACGTTTCAAATGAAAATTTTTGAAATCACGGATTTCGTACATGAATCTCAGAAAAAATTGCATTTGCCTTACTTAGGAAACTAAGCACTTTGAGTCCCATGCATCACGGTCACATATCTAGTGATAACTTATGTATATTACATAAAAATTAATTTGTATATAAATGGATAGAATCTGCAGGATGAAATACATAACACCTACATAAAAAATATATATTAATTAATATTTTGTACTGTTTACAAGTTTATAAAGCGTCTGAATGTTCCATGCATCACATAGAGAATCACCTTTAGTCTCTTTTTAAAGTTCACCTAAACACTGATGAAATCTACCTCAGTACACCATAAATTACTTACTCTGCTTAAAAGCGTGGTAGACGTTCAGGAGCGTCAGATGATCACCATCGATGTGTGCGAACCTCATCTTGGCGTCATCTGCAGCTTTCTTCGCCTCGTTGGGTCTCACGAAGCACTGCGGGACTAAACAAGTTGGGGGAGGGGGGAGAAGACCCGACCATCCGACCCATTTAGTAGCCTTCACGACAACACTAGCCACCTACAGACCTGACGTTAGTTAGGATCTTGCTTAAGCAGTCATTTCCATTTTCTTTTACAAGAAATCACAATTTTCAAAAAAACACTTTTTGGTCAAAATAAAAAAAACATTCAACACAATAAATGAATACATGAAAATTGCCAAACACAGAATGTTCTTTCAAGCAAGATTCCAACTATCATCAACACACGATTTGTAGATGGCAGGAAGGCAAGGAAGCAGGAATTGTGTGTAAATTTGGAATTTAGGTGGTTTTCAAGATGAAAGTGTTGAAAGGTTGATGTTTTAAAATTTAATAACAAGTTAAGGGGGAAGAAAATTAATTAAATAAGCAATTAGTGTTAAGGAAAATATTAATGAGCTACAAGTTAAATTGGCTAAACCAAATTAAGGCTTGCCCAATACCCAAAACAGGATGGAATGGTTACTGAGATTTTAAGAGGTATGTAAATGTTTTAAACTCTTTCTAAATCAACACTACATATTTGTTGAATTCAAATATTTTTCCTCTTTGGAGATATATATATATATATATATATATATATATATATATATATATATATATATATGACTAATTCATTTTGAAATATAACACAAAATCTTCATTGCAGAATGTATGTAGTACTGTTTTTCTTAACACGTTCAGCCTGACAAAAGTTAATAATCAGTTCATTGTACTAACCATAATCCTGATGTGCGCCACCGATGGTGCATTGCAAACTTTCAAAACCTCCGGAGGTGTAGCATACTCTTTCCATTGGATTCAATGGTTTTTCACAGCACTTCCGGAGCTTTACTGGCTTATATCATTAGTGTTCATATTTTAGGGTTGTGCAGACACACCCTGGCCACCGGTAAGGTTTATTTGTAAAAAATATATATATCCTAAAATCATAAATTTGATGTAATTACACTGGAAACGGTCGTCAGAAGACCCGGTATGTACACCTAAGGCGGTAACAGTATATCATTTGCCCATTCGCTGCCTTCCGCGACATCGGTGAATCGTGTGTACCACCAGTAGCACACGTTGGCTGGCACGTCGGCACGTGTTGATTTCACTATGCCCACTGGATGACGAGTGCCACCGGTGAGTGGTACACTATTAAAATTTATGACTTTCACAAAAATAATCTATTTTAATAGAGATGTGCGAGTACAGGTTTTTTAGGTCGAGTCGAGTTCGAGTCGAGTAATTGTCAAAAGATTTGAATCTCGAATTCGAGTCAAGTATAAACTAAAAAAAATGTACCCTAAGTTATAGTAATACATGTAAAAAGTTTTACTTGTTAAAGTGACAATAAATAATGTTTCAATTATAAATTGAGAAGTATCAAAATATGCACTTCTATTAAATATTATTAATTTAAAATAACAACAGTAAGTGACAGAACATTAATGAATATCTGCCTCAGATTAAAAAGGTAAGTATTTTACATGTATTTACAAAAAAAATTACACTAACCCCCATTAATTACAAATATTGCATGATACTTGGCCAAAAATATTTGATACTCGAAACTGTTGGATATTAAGGTTGCAATATATTGATTGATAAACTGCTTTATTTCAGACTTGAAATTTTATTTCCTACCTTCATTTTTATTTTTAGTTTATAATTTTATTATCATTCTTTGTGGTATGATTTGAGTAGCATTTTATATTTTCCTGAATAATAAAATAATGCTATAACCAATAGGAAAGTAAAATTGTTTTAAAATAAATTTATTTTATGACCTTCTGTAAAAACAATACGTTATTACAGCATCACTAAAAAGATTTAACACTAACATCTCTGAAAATTACTAAGTACTAAAGTAGGCCTATTTTTCAAAAAAGAATTTATATAAAAAGCAAACTGTTAATTGAAAATAAACATTTCAAGTGGAGATGTTTAGTTTTGAAATAATTTCACTTTCTAAAAATCAATGGCAGAAAACCCATGAAGACACAGATAAATAAACCAAATATCAATTGATTCTAATCAACCTAAGAATAAAAACATAAATGCAACATAGACTATTTTAAGAAGACAAATCATCACACTACACAACAACTTAAAAGGAATGACAAACTATTAATTCTATCATTGGCACCTTAGCAAAGGAAATGTTGACAAAATAAATTAAGGCAAGAGGTAAGAGAGCAATGTTTGTTTACTTTTCAAGGCCACCCCACCCCCTGCTGCCGGTCCCATTGTTCCAGGCCGGATTAGATAAGAAAGAGATAAAAACTCCCCAATACAAAAATATCATAACTTAAACTACTGGTCGTATAAAAACCAATGACGTCTCATATTTTTCTTCTAATTTTCACAAATCGAGACAAAAATGAAAGTTGTGCGATGCTCCATTTCAGAGATAAACGATGATCAAGAAATAAGATAAGCTGTATGAGTGCGAGTTCAGTGAGAGCTAAATATAGCTTTATTTTCTGTTTTTCCGAATCCCGAGAAATAGTTTTTTATTGAAACCTATCAACATCCTTCCCTTATCAGTTGAAATATTGTTATTATCTGACGACTAATATTTATTTGTATCAATTGTAAAGCTGACGACCGGTGATAGTTGGCTTGTGACCTTCACGTTATCGATCGACACACGAGGGTAATTTCTGTTAAAATAATAACTACGCGTACAATTTCGGCGGTTTCAAAGGATTCGATTCTCGAATCTCGCCAATCGAATCTCGAATCCGAATCTTTTCTGAAGGTTCGAGGGATTCGAGAATCGAGATTCGGATTCGACACATCCCTAGTGTCGACAGTCACAACCACTGTTGTGAGTTTGATCTGTCGTGACAGCTGTAAGATAGGTTACAGGTCACCTACCATTTGCATATTTGTACAGCACAACAAAATTAAACAGCATTTTGTGACAAAAATTATATTTTGAACAAAAATTACAGTTTTTGCAATTTGAAATCAAACTCGACTCAAAATTGCCGAGTTTCAACAAAAGCTCGAGTTTCAAGGCCATAATCGACTCGAACTCGAAATCTCGAGTACTCGCAAATCTATATATTTTTTAGGTATACAAAAGATAAAATCGACAGATATTTTTAAGACTTAAGTTAGTTTCGTCTTTTTGGTCAAGTTGCTGTATAATGCAATGTACTTTAATCAGTTCTAAAATTATGACGTGTACCACCGGAGGCGAACGTCGGGCTGAACGTGTTAAAACAGGGTTTAGATCTTATTTGGTGAAGGGATAAAAGAGTGAGTTACAATTAATTAAAATCTGCTAGTTCAGTTAGTTAGAAAAAAGTGTGCCAGCCGGCAGTTGCTGTGATGTCACAGCGGTATAAGACACACCGGCCGCCGCACCAGTGCATTTCTGCCTCGTTCCCACACTCCTCTATTCCTTGTAAAAATTATCTCTGTCGAACCTTGTATAGTTCTAATCTGCATAAATTGACAAATCTAACAGTGTAAATATGTTTTAAATAAGACTTAAGGAAAATGTCTTTATTACCAAAAACTTGATATAACGTCATCATCATGAATAAAAAGTTAGTTGACAACTACTTTTTTATTTTTTTGTCAGGTGAGTTTTGTTTGCACAAAAGCAGTAGCTAATGAATTGAACTCTAGACTTTGTATTTAAACTTTTTTTTTCTAGGGCATCTCCCAGGAACTCAGGTTAAACACAGGAGTCTTAATTCGGCCGCCACACCCAACCCACCTTTGGGTATAGCATAAATAATTCCATGTATTGTATATCGTAATTAATAACGATTGCCCATTATGTCTAACAAATAACTACCATTACAACAGGTTGAACCTTTGATGTATAAAAGCAAACAGGAGTTAATTTAAATATAAATCTTGTATAGAAACTAACTACAAACAATAACTTACAGCAATTTGATTTTTAACACTTTTGTCGCTTTGGTTTTCAAATGTCTATTTAATTTAATATTTTTTATTTCTTGGAGTTTTTTCTCAATGGGAGTTAATTTGAAAACAAGAGATTTTGTTTTGTAAAGATAGTTGAGGTAGTACCATTTTCATTACAATCTGGCTAATTAGGTACTTTTGAGCCAATGAGATTTGGATTGGTTCAATCCAAGCAGTCTAAATTGGGGTGATTCGAACTTGATGTTTTAGGACTTAGTAATTTCATTGGGCTTAACAATTTTACCTTTTCTTATATGGCTCATTTTTTACACATCTCTTAACCAACAACCCATATTTTCTCTTGTTATTTAAATTGATTTCATTTACTTCAGCATCTTTAATGCCTAAGTTGATAGATGGCACAGCACCTTTCTTCAGAATTTTTTTTATGAGGTAAACCTAAAATTCTATTTTTTAAATCATCGATGTAATCACTGTTTTAAAAATTAATCCACAGCACACTTCTCTCTGACGGGATTTGCAAAAACACGTGGTACCACTACTTTTGTGGAAACTCGGGAATCGTTTTTAAAAGACTACAGGCTACAGGTTATTATTCAAACTAGGGGTGTGCGATGCATCGATAATACATCAAAATTCCAATTTGATTTGATTTGATGCATCGAATCGCGAATCGATTCAGCATGCATCGAAATGCCGATGCATCGATTCGGCCTCGATGTATCGGTATACTTCGATTTATTAGACGCAATTAGTCTAAAATGTATGTTGAAAGCAATTAAATAAATGTTTAAACTATATAAATGCGTTTATAAATGTTCAAAGCAGTTTATTGAATCGTAATGAAGTTATGAAAAGCTTAGTGCGCAGTAACACTTTCAGACTCTAGACGCTTATCAACAAAGAATACATAATAAAGGCTGCATGACAAAGTAGTGCATTGTTATTTTTTCGCCAAGTTTGAAAATTATTGCAATACATTGTTTCTCTATTTTATAATGAGTTTTAAATGATTGCAAACAACTTTTTAATGTATGACTGTATAATTCCATACTTGAATTTCAATGATGAGCACTACGACAGTCGGCGGCATCTGCAGTGTAACCGCGATCGTGATGGTCATACAGGCTGACCAAGCAATGGGACAAAAACAAATACTGCTGTTAGAGAAATTACCCGACTCTCGGGTATTTCCGAGCCCATGTGGGAACATCGTAATACTTTCAATAGTTTATTCCAGCAGAGACGAGTATTTTTGCAGGTAAACAAGGTCTACAAGTGGTAACACTGTTTTGTGATGTGTCGAGCTGTCTGCCGTCGTCGTAAGCTCGGCTCAGCACTGTGCAGTAATTAGTGTTTGTTTCTTTTGACTGCGCGAATGCAATTAATTTAATGTTTTGTTTTGGAGTAGTTGAATGACAAATAAATAAAAATGTTTGAAGACTGCGACGAAGAGATCGTAGACGATTCGGGCTCAAGTAGCCAAAGCTTTGTTGAAACAGATACGAATGACAACACCAGTAGGGATACTTTAATTGTATCCGACAAGAGTTACTTAGGCTAATTGTTATAATTATTAGTTGATTTAACAAACTTTGAACTGATTCATTTTTACTTGCACTGCTTGTTTTTTTTTTTTTTAAGAAAAACTTTAGGCCTAATAATAATAACTATTTCTTGATATTGTGAAAGGAGCAATTAAGATATAATTGTAAATAAATGAATAAACTATAACTTTATTCACCATTGTTACAACTTTTACATTTAAATTAGCCTATAATTAACAATAAATAAATACTTTTTAACTTAAAACAGAAATTTAAAAAATTTCGGTGAATAATTTGGTTCTCCTAGGCAAATGCCCATAAGGGGTCACCTTGATTAAAACAAAAAAAAAAAACTAAACTAAAATTTATTACAGATCAGTGTTGCTCATTTATTTATTTATTTATTTATACTTCCATATTCCTGATTATAATGAATGGGTCAGAAGCTAGGCCTATTAAAAATTCTTTGGTTCGGACTCATTCAAACTTTGTGTGGAATTTTTCTAATTTAATCCTCTTTAAGGTTATTGACCCATTACAGTAAATGCAAGCTGTAAATAACTCTTAACAGCAAATAATGCCGCACTGCATCGAATCGAATCACATCGATTTGAATCAAAATTCTATGAATCGCATCGACGCAACGAATCGAAAAAAATTTGCTGCATCGCACACCCTTAATTCAAACACATTTTAAACTATTCATACTATGAACTATTCATTTAAAGTATTCATACTCAGGAAATTAATACAATAATCTTCAACTAATCACTAAACCAAAAAGTAAACTGAAGAATAAAAAGTAGATTCTTAAATTTTATCTCTACAACAACTATATACTACAATCGAGACACCTGTAAAAGTTTTTTCCCAAAGCCTTATTTTTCACAAAGAGGCCTCATCACAGGTTTGATTCAATATAAGCGATATGATCATAATATCAAAGCAAAGATAGGTCTTATAAACGTTATTTCATGTTTTATCCACGTTGTGGTACCTGACAGCATGGCCGTAATGGAGAGGATCTCGTTGGAGCAGTTGAGGGAGCAGCTGGAAATGAGCAGCTTGGCCAGCTGCGGGTCCAGCGGCAATTCGGCCATGACAGAGCCGAGGTCCGTGAGGTTGCCGTCGTCGTCCAGCGCCGCCAGGTAGTTGAGCAGCTCCAGCGCTCGCATCAGCGTCTCTGGCGCTAGACAGTCAGTATGTGTTAACATGTTACACGGGACACTACAGCGCCGCCAGGTAGTTGAGCAGCTCCAGCGCTCGCATCAGCGTCTCCGGCGCTAGACAGTCAGTATGTGCTAACATGTTACACGGGACACTACAGCGCCGCCAGGTAGTTGGGCAGCTCCAGCACTCGCATCAGCGTCTCCGGCGCTAGACAGTCAGTATGTGCTAACATGTTACACGGGACAAAACAGCGCCGCCAGGTAGTTGGGCAGCTCCAGCGCTCGCATTAGCGTCTACGGCGCTAGACAGTCAGTATGTGCTAACATGTTACACGGGACACTACAGGGCCGCCAGGTAGTTGAGCAGCTCCAGCGCTCGCATGAGCGTCTCCGGCGCTAGACAGTCAGTATGTGCTAACATGTTACACGGGACACTACAGGGCCGCCAGGTAGTTGGGCAGCTCCAGTGCTCGCATCAGCGTCTCCGGCGCTAGACAGTCAGTATGTGCTAACATGTATCATGTAGTGCAATAGTACAATTTTGAGTGGACAGTACAGTGAAAATGAAATAAACTCAGAAGTTAAGCAACAATCAATTAAAATAAACATTAAAAATCGATTTTAACACCTCCTTGATTAGATAATTGAGTTGTTTGATGCTATAAATATTAATTACAATGCAAACTGTTTAGAAATCACTGATACCATACACCAAACATACCTGGAGGATCCATGAAGTCAAAGTGAACCAAGTCATCTATGCCCAACTTTTTGAGCTGTAGAACAACTGAACCCAGGTTTGATCGCAAAATCTCGGGATAAGTATTTTCCTGCATCTCATTTTTGTAGGCTTTCTCAGTGTACAACCTGAATAACAAATTGGGTAAATAGCATTTAATCTTAAGAACATTTTCTCTCAGAATTTCCCCTATAGGGAAGAAGCTATTACCATAGGTCTCAGGGTAAGACTTAAGTCCAAGACCATGATAACATTTTTTTGGGGGCTCCCAGAAACAAAATTTACCACTCATTAAAATTTGTATTTAAATATACAAAAAATACAAATTTGTTTGTAGGTGTTTACAAAAAAAATCTTAAGGACTTCGGGATATGGTTACTTACATAAAAACTAAGAAAAAAGTTCTATAACCATGGGTCCTAAAATGCTCGGCTATCTGTCTGTCGGTCTGTATGTGTTTTTATCATGATTTTGCATGACTTTGGAACTGCTAAAGATATCAACATCAAACTTGGTAACTTCTGACTAATAGGACCTATTTTGGTGCGGAAGGAAACTGTTCCTTCTTCCTTCCTAGGTTGGCACAACTGGTGCCTGATTAATTTACATGTCAATTAGTGCCAGTTAAATATTTTTGTTTTTGACTAAAAATACTATTTTCTTAAACTAAAACTGTCAGTGTAGTTAGTGTTGTGCATGGTGAACAATATTTAGATTCCAAGTTAAAGTGCCATCGTTGTTAACTGAAATATCGACCTACTTAGTATATTGACTTTGTTTGTTGGTTAGGAAAACAGACAATCTTTCCTGAAAACCCCCTGTTCAGTTACATTTCAAATTGGCACATGCACACTGGCTATTCAGGAAGCCAACCTTCTGGGATTTTTAGTGGGACGAGAGGGAATTGCTTTAGCGGCAAATAGTTGACTCAAGCAGACTGTACGCCCGCGCGATCTAGGAGTAACAAGGTGTACTAAGCGTCTAGGGTGTAGCACCTGCAATAACTTTGATACAGTCGTGCAGTACACGAAGGTCTGTTGGTTGCAGTCTTCATAATTGAAGGCGAAGGTGAAATATAAATAGTGCGGACTCGAGCACAACACAATAATTCAATTTTAACTATGGACGATGAGCTGAAAAACTTAAAAGAAGACATAATTAACAATGAAGTGATTGCAATTGATGTCAATTTACATGGCATAATGACCGATGTTACGGGAACATTTTTGAAGGAAGCCGTTGTGGACTTAATACCCGAGATTACATTACTGTTAGTAAAAATGATGCTTCATTAAAGGTTAATGCAGATTTGAAAGAAACTTTGACAGAACTCGATGTACAAAACAAAACTCGAAATAATCGTTTGACTTCAGAAAGCGAAAATAGGAAAAGTGACTTTGAAGAGTCCCTGATTAGTGAAGAACAAGCTGACAGAGAAATCCAGGACCTTAAATCAAAAATAAAAGAAATGGATGAAGTTACAAAAAAATTAAAATCTGAAATCTCTTCTAAGGATGCAATAATTACCTTAATGGAAAATGATTCAAAGCTGACTGCGCTCAAGGTATCTGATTTGGAATCTGAGCTTGCTCACTTAAAAAACCAAAAAAGTCAACTTGATGATTTTAAAACACCGAAAATTTGTTCGAAGAAGTCCTCTGTTAATTCTTCTTTGGAAATAAGCACGGAGAATCGATTTTCTGTTCTATACGTTGAACCACCTTCCTCCTCTCCAGAAGTCCCGAGCCATAGGCTTCAAGTTGAGGCACAAGTTCACAAGGCAGTTTCTACCACAAAACCTATGAATTCCAAGAAGTGCCCTGTTACCAAAAGTAAGCTGACGAAGAATCGTGTGGTTATTCTTTCTGATAGCCAAGGAAAAGACATGCATCACTATATCAGGGAACTTGATGAAGACTATGAGGTTTTTGTGTACTCATTACCTGGGGCAAAGTTAAAACACGTGGTTGGAGAGGGTCTGCAATGCATAAAGGATTTCACAATGGCTGACTTTGTGTTCGTAATGGCTGGCTCCAATGATTTTGGACCAAACGAACCTGGACATCTAACGATTCAGCAGGGACTGGACTTACTCTTGACAGCGAAATTAAACACTAATATAGTTGTTAGTGCTATCCCTTTTCGCTACGATTTTCCCCATCTTAACAATGACATTCATTTTGCTAACTTAGCGATCTGGAACAGAGTTTCTAACTATTGTGGAAAGTCAACAGTTGTCTATGGTGAAGTGAATACCAGAATGCAGCGACACAACTTTACTCGAAAGGGTCTTCATTATGGGAAGTCTGGAAAGCAAATGCTGGGACAATCGTTTTGTGAATATGTAAAGGGAATCTCGTTAGCAGTTTTGAAACCTGATCTCATCACTGACCGTACAACGCAACGTCAAATAAACTGTCTAAGTTGGAAACAAAGAGGGACAATGTTGATTTCTCTCTAATCGAAAGCTACCCAGACTGCACTAGTATCCCAGTAGCCATCTCTCAGCCCTCTACCAGCCCTAGTAAAGCTGCAGCCGTGCCTACTTATGCTGAAGCAACTTGCGGTGCAGTACCTCGCCTAGACTTCAGTATGACTCCATCAATTGAGGACAGCCTGATGACGCCGAGAGATGTCTCCATTCTCCTGCAACCATCTGACGGAGAGCAGATAGTCCAGTCACCACTTGACGTATCCACCATGTCCGAGCCTTGGGGAGGTGTAGGCTCATCCGAGTCAGAATGTTTGGGACGGAATTTTTTTAAACTACCAATCCTGGCCAAGTCTAGTGTGGTAAATAGTTCTGATGGGAATTTTGGGGGAAATCTTTCCGATTTAAATATACTTAATAATCCAATTTCCAAAACATGTTAATTCACAGATAAACAAAAATGTTCTGAGAATTGTTCATCAAAATGTTCAAGGGGTTTTAGCTAAACTGTGTATGATAAAAACTTTCTTAGAAACAACCTCTCCCAAAATTTTTTGCATGTCAGAACTTTTTCTCAATCAGGACGAGTTGAACGGTTTTTGTTTGCCTGGTTATAAAGTGGCTTCTGGTTTTTGTCGGTCTAGTATGGATAAGGGTGGTGTGTGTATTCTCATTAAAGATAACCTATCCTTTCAGTCTGTAGACATCACTAGATTTTGTAATGAGTTTGCTGCTGTAACCTTTGTTTTTGACGATTGTCCGTATGTTTTGATTTCTGTTTATAGACCACCTCATAAATCTGTAGAAAGTGTTGACCTTTTTTTGGAATTGATCAATGACTGCCTGGAATCATTTGATAGACCCTACACCAGAATCATCATCATGGGAGACTAAGGCTAAACATCCCAGGATCAGTTATAAATTCTGCCACCACGTCACAGCACCAAAATGAAGTCATTTTGTAGTAAAGTTTATTGGTGGAATTTTTGTCTGATGTTAATTTAAAAAACTGATTTGTAAACAGAATAAGATAATAATTCACGCTATTCAGGCATATTTTTTATTAAGTTGCTGGTTAAAAAAATAACAACAAGATATTCATGTTACAAAAAGAAATATGCAAATCGCAGGTAGTCATTTTGTAGGCAATAATTTTTAATTAATTTTAAAATTTTAATATTTAAAATCGCCCGAGTGGTTTAATCGGTATCAATTTTTATACATTTAATGAGATAGCGCGTGGGAGACAAAAAATGATGCAGTGCAGGGCCGGCCGGAGGTGACTCACTGTAGCTCTCCCCCTACACGCTCAGCGTGGAGGCTCAGCCGTTGCTCGTCGTACAAACACTCCTTGTGGTAGATGATGACTTCCCGCCCTTCCATCCATGTGCTCTCGGTTATTATTTACCATGATTCTTCTTACGAGTTTGTTTTTTCGCCTGTTAATTATTGCTATTGGTAACGTTATTTTGTTAAACTTTTATGTTCTCCATGGCCCACGTTTTTCAGAAAATAATGATGACAAATTTGAATTTCTTGTTAAAATATGTTACATCTATTATTATTAAGCTATAATGATATTTCGAGGGCTTGGGAACATTAGGGTTCTAACTGCAAAGTCTTAAACTTTACACGAAAAAAGATTTTAGATTGAGTACTGCAGTAATTAAAGTGATCAATGTTAACACATTCAGAGTATTTTTTTCTGGAATTTCTGATGCTAAATATGAAAATATATGTTTATCTTCCCTTAAATGTGTAAGTGTTAAAAACAACTTTTGAAACTACGGAGGAACTGTGTTGCTCTTTAAAAGACTATAGGGTAGTTTTATTTTACTATGTTCTATATTTCAAGTTCGTCTTTCATATAAAGTGGTATATTTAAGGTGACCAGATTTTGGAACGGCCAAAACGGGACACCGGCCTCCGTGGGGTGTGGGGGTATGGAATACCCTCTCACAAAGAGAGGGGGTCCGGGGGTCCTCCCCCAGAAAATTTTGAAAAATTAGGAGCATTTTGATGGGCTTTTAGACTCTTTCAGATTGAAAATATGTGCTAGACTCTGGTTCATCCTTACCATTAATTTTAAGTTTCTAGGAAACTACAAAAGAACCGGAAAATTTTAACTAAGAGTTTTTTTTTTACATTAAAAGATATTTCCACACCCCCCATATAAAGAGAAGGGGGTCCGGGGACCCTCCCCCGGAAAATTTTGAAAAATTAGGAGCATTTTGGTTGGGTTTTAGACTCTTTCAGATTGATAATATGTGCTAGACTCCATAGTTCATAGTTTCTTTTACCACCAATTTTAAGTTCCTAGGAAACTACAAAAGAACCGGAAAAATTTATTTAAGAGTTTTTTACATTAAAACGTATTTTTTAAAGTATATTTCTTACCAATAACGCCAAAACGGGACAAAAGGGCATTCCGAGAGAGTTCGTCGGGACAACGGGACACGTCGCTAAAAAACGGGACTGTCCCGTTCAAAACGGGACGTCTGGTCACCTTAGGTATATTGCCTCTAAAATTATAATAGTAATAGAAAATAACAAACACGTCATGATTTTGTGTACTTCTAGACCAACTGATTCACCAACAAAACCAAATAATCTCTGTCGAAAACAACAGGTAGAAAATCTACCTGTATTTATACCATCGACCACATAGTACAAGTAGATGGATCATAGACCCACGCGCGATGAAGCCTTTGATTGTCCTTAGTCGGTGACAAGATGGCGGAACAAATTACGTTAACGATTAGGCTAACCTCTTGAATCCCACGGGCGCATATTTGCGTCCACGCGGTAGCCCCGCCGGTAGCCCTCGGGCGCATATGTGCGGCCATGTGCAGTTTGAATTTGCCGCGCTAACTAGGACAGCTGGAAGAAGAATAATATGCCTTGTCTGGTACCATTCTAATCGGGAAGAAACGCCGATTCTCGTGGTATATTTTGTTTTGCTCTAGATTTCCGAGCATCACTGCAACGGTATTTAGAAAACAGATGATCTTTTGTCTATGCTACGTGCATGTTGCAATGGCGTAGTTTGCCTGTAAACAATGGATAACCGTGCCGTAATGTAGCGTTCTCTTAGAAATTAATGAATATTTAGACAATGATAGGTTAAGTGATATATCTGTGGTTAATTATAACGATGATTATGATGAAGATAATCAGTGTGGTGACGGACATTTAGTGCCTCGCCCAAAAGTGGATGATGTTTACATAACCTCGAGACCAGATTTGCCGATAAGTGATAGTATAGTTTTTACTTTTTCTTTAATTTTAATATTCTGTAGACTATTCTGATCACAAAAAAAGTATACTTATGTATGTTAACTAACTTTTTCAATATGTTACAATTTTTTTAAATAAGCATGCAAAATGGCAAAAAACACCCGGGTTCAGCACAGTAGCATTACCTCAATTACCCGGGATTCAAGAGGTTAAAAATAGGGTATCAAATTAAAGGTCTGAATCTCACAATTACTGTGGTTCCAATTAATTATAAATTGTTTAGAGACAGTTTACACATATTAAAATTCGATAACGTATAAGCTTGTCCTGAAATTTTTTAAGAGAAGCTGCCGCCACGGAATGTACCTCTAAGGTTCCTGTGATGTGTAAACAGCTTCTAAGCCATTTATAATTGGTACCATAGTACTTTAATTTGATACCACATTTGTATTTTTGTTGTCGACTGCATTTTTGTAAACAGCAGTTTAATATTAATTTAGTTTTTATTCAGGCGCCGCACGGATAAACTCTCCCACAGTAACTAAGTTATCGACCAAACTACGGCAGATAATTTTTTCAAAAATATGATTTAAAAATTCAACTCTTTAGCAACAATTTCCATTGTTTTTTTATTTTACCTGACCAAAAAATTAAAAAAAGTTGGCAGCCGACTACATATTTCATGTCATGTTTAAAAGTTGAATAAAAACCTATGGATTTTTTTTTTAAATAGAACAAAAATTATTTTAGTAATACGATTGATACTATTACAGTTCAAATTAAAGGACTCTTCACATGCAAAATTTCAATCTTAAGCCTCAATGCTAACTACTATACACTACGAGTTATTTGAAACATGAGCATTGTCAGATTACGCACGCGGTTTTAGGCGTCGTTTTGTGTTTCTATACCGAAACATTATGGCGGCCCTTGCTCCATTTGCTGCAATGCTATTAAGATAGGGATGCCCTGTCTATTTGCACTATGTGGTGCAAACAGACAGGGCATACAACCATAACGTCACTATACACAGATAAAAAATTACGGAATAAAGACAACTGAGTTCTTTCAAATCAAATGGACGATGTTCTGCTTACATGGTCAATAATCGAAGCAGATTAGTTAGCTTTACTGATGGATAGTTGGTTCAGGCAGTTTTAAAGAGCAAAAGCAATAACAGCTGTGTCAAGCTAATTGAAATGCAAATTCCATTGACTATGAATTAAGCTTTCAACCACGTTACAGTTGCTAGTTTCAATTCGAAATAAACTTATTACCTGTAGTTTAGACAGGAAGTTAAACTATACTCTTATACTCTTATACGAGCAATGTTTGCTTGTATGCTTATGCTTGGACAATCTATCTGTCTATATTACTAATTCTATAAGCGATTTTTTAATAGAAAACGTCGGAGTTTGGCAGGTCGCAGGATGATGGGAGAGGGTTCAAATTAAAGGTCTTAGTTTCAGGGGTCGGTAAAAACAGTAGATTATGTCAAAATCTACTAGAAAATGAGAAATAACGAAAAATATCTGCCATTTAAAAAGCACTGGGATTAACGCATTTGCCGCTCACGCCGAATTTAGTCGGCGTCGCCAGCGCCACCGAGCGGCGCGCGCCGACATTAGTCGGCACGCCCACGTGCTGTAATACATTGAGTCAGTGTGGCTCGCGCCGTGGACAAGGGTGGTTGATACTGTGTGCGCTATCTGTTTTCGTCTCAAACTTTGCCACGTTAGTACCGTTGCCGGATCCTGCGCTTTTTTTTGTCAGTCGTATTGCGATTGTGCAATAGTGTATGTTACGTGACTATTTCTTTATTTTATTGAATAATAATGGCGAGTACGTCTCGTGAGGATCCTATTTTGAGTGAAGAGGAAATAGCAACAAGTGGGGATGAAAGTTCGGAGGAAAGTGACGTTGACCTTGACGTGGAGGAGGACATACAGGCTGCCAACCTTCCAACATGGCTACCTAATACTGCAGGTCTACAGCAGATCCCCTTTACCGGAAATGATGGTTTTCTTGTTCCCCTACCAAATGAAAATCAACCTGCCGAGTTTTTTTCTTTGTTGTTGGACGATGTATTCTTAGAATTTATTGTTCGAGAAACAAACAAGTATGCCCTAGAGGTTTTTTGTGGTAATACCACTATGCCACAATCACGAATTCACAGATGGAAAGATCTCACTGTTCCCGAGCTAAAAGTGTTCCTGGCGTTATTGTTTCATAGTGGTCATATTAGTTTGAAAGATTATTGGTGAACCGACGACTTGTACAACCTATCTTTTTTCCGCAAATACATGAGTAGGGATAGGTTCATGCTAATAATGCGGTGTTTACACTTCAGCAGTGGCTGACCAGGGAGACAACCGTCTATCGAAAGTTGAAGAAATTGTACAATATTTCAACAACAAAATGCATGGGGTGTACTATCCAACGAGGGAGCTTACTATTGACGAGGCCATGGTGCTTTGGCGTGGAAGACTTGTGTTCCGCCAGTACATCAAAAATAAACGGCACAAGTATGGAATCAAATTCTACTGTCTGAATGAACCTCATGGCCTCACCATCAAAATGAAGATCTACGCAGGGAAGGGTGACAGCACTAGTGGGAAAGGCCATGCCTCGAAGGTAGTGATGGAAATGCTGACCCCCTTTTTAGGAAAGAGACATTCTATCTTCATGGACAACTTTTATAATGGGTTCCCGTTAGCATCGAAATTGTTGTCCATGAAAACGTACGTGACTGGTACATTGCGCAGCGACCGTAAGTACTTGCCTACGGAGGTAACCTCAGCTAAACTGAAGAAAGGAGAAACTGTGGCAAGGTACACGGAAGGAGTTGTCGTCGCCAAATGGAAGGACAAAAGGAACGTGCTGTACATGAGCACCGAATTTGAAAATACAATGGGCTTCAGCAGAAACAAGCGAGGTGAACTTCGGGAGAAGCCGTTACCTGTCATCAAGTACAATGCTAACTTGAAGGGAGTTGACAGGTCGGACCAGATGCTGTCGTACTACCCTTGCGACAGGAAGACGCTGCGCTGGTATAAGAAGGTGTTCATACATGTCATGCAAGTGATCATGGTCAACGCATGGTCTATGCACAAACTTGCATACCCTGACAAGGCAATGACACTGTATGATTACAGGCACATTGTCGTCAAATCCCTTCTACCGGCCAACATTGAGTCACCAGCGTCTGTGAGCACCAAGAAGAGGCCGAACCACATCGTTTCCAAGGTCCCGCTTCTTGAACATGGAAAGCGACGCAAGAAACGAAGCAGAGTGTGCTCAAAAGAGGGGAAAAGATCCGATGTCATCTACTTCTGTCCAGCTTGTCCAAGTGAACCAGGCCTATGCGCTATTCGCTGCTTCGACAAGTTTCATGAAGCTTTGTAAAGTTGAAACAGTGACTGTAAATATTTGTATTTAGTTAGATGTAGTGGAAAAAACTATCAAAGATGCAAAAAGTGTAATCCTAAAAAACCAAATGTGTGTAAGTGAAACTAAAATAAGTGTCAGATATGAATCATCAAAATATGAGACTATCAAAAAACGTCACCGGCACCCATATGGCACATGCCGACAAAAAACGGCGGCGGAAATGATGTCACGGGATAACCGGAAGTGAATCTATGTGTGTAAATAAAACCAAAATAAGTGTCAAATATGATTTCTCTACAAAATATGAAATTATTATTGAACTTCACCGGAGCGACGCACCCATATGGCTCATGCCGACAAAAAGCGGCGGCGGCGATGACGTCAAGGGATGACCGGAAATGATAATTTTTTTATGTCAGCAATCCATGATAAGACTTCAGACGGCATTTGGTAAGTTATTTTGACATAAAATATTTTTAGCCATTGGAGATCGTATGCACTTATTTTACAGCATTGAACTTGTTAAAACACGTCTGCTATTGCTTTTTTAACTAGGCATCAACAGCTGTTGTTACTTCTATGATAATTCCTGAACCTAATACGTTGTTACCAAAACAGTCTTGCATTGCTGAGTTATACTTAAAAATAGGGGAAATAAACTGTTGCAATTTTAACTGGTAAAATAATAGGGCAGATGTATAAATGCGTTTCCTAGAAATAGTTGTGTATGCCGATTATAGAACCACAAGTTCCACTTGCGGAATTCACTTTCAATGGCGAAACATCCAGGGGCAAATAGCCTGTCATGAAACAAATATTCTTGTAAACATGTTTCCTGTATGTTTTCTTACTGTGCATTTTTTGCATTAAATAAATGAAGGTCTTTTGCACTAATTATTATTTATTTAAAATTTTCGTGTACTCAAAGGTAACTTTTATTTTAAACAAATGACTTAACTAATGAATCATTTAATTTAACTTGGTGTTATACAGCAACAAAAATAATGGTAATTTTGTTTGTGGTAATGTTAATATTGAACAATGAACCCGTAGATAATTTCATAAATCCACTTCCTTGTAATCAGAGGATTAATTACAAGGTGTTATTAGTAATTAGTAGTCTGGTCTAGTGTGCCCGGCCAGAGTGCGAATGCGACTACTGAGTTGACGAACGATCTAAGTAGCAGCGCCACGCGTCAGAGCGGCCGGGCAGGATGGCAGTGCGCGGGGGGGGGGGGGGGGGGGGTAGCGCGGGCGTGAGAGAAATAATGGTAATATCTTTGAAAAACAATTCCGATGTGACTATTTGACCAATTTCATATCTGAAAACGCCAAAATTATTTTAAAATTGTTGTTTACAAAATGACTACCTGCGATTTAAAAAAATGATTATAACAATCGTATTCTTCTCTAAAAAATTTTTATTAAATAACTAAAAAAATTTTACCCGAATAGCGTATATTTCTTGTTCATGTTATATGCAACAAAACTTAAAAAACAAAAATCGGTCAATAACTATACAAATTATCTTTACTATAAATTTGCCACGAGGTGCTGCTATCTATCGGGCCAGAAACACAACTTTTTCAGGGATGTTTAGCCTTAATATAGACATGTCTGTTGATGATACTTCATCAAGGAAATTAACTGAGTTGATGTCTTCATTTGGTCTGCGGGATACTGTCCGATCATATACTAGAGAATTCAATGGTTCCAAGTCACTTATAGATCTTGTCTTTTGTAATATTGGCCCGTCACTTTTGAATACTGATGTTGTTATTTCTGGAATTTCGGATCACCATGCCCAGGTTTCTGATGTAAAATTAATCAATCCGCTTTCAGTTGAACAACCAAAATTGAAACAAAAAAGTCCTCAGTGAACAAAATATTCGTATTTTAAAAATCTTGTTATCTAAAGAGTCATGGAATGAAGTATATGATTCAGTTGGTATGGATAGTAAAATGGATTGTTTTATTTCTACTCTGAATTACTACTTTGATTTGTCTTGTCCTGTAAGGAGATGCAAGGTTAGAGCTAGGAAGACTTACACTAAAATTCATTTTGATAAAAGTCTTTCCACAATGCGGGAGGATTTATTGAGGTTGTACTATTCTTCAAAGGACTTAGATCAGACACACCCTTTAAAGCAGTCTTATCTCAATTTAAAGAAGCGTTATAGGTCACTTGTCAAGACAGCAAAGGCGAAAATGTTCTTCATCATCTCACTAGTTCTTCTAATCAATCTAAGGCGGTCTGGGATGTTATAAATGAGACTGTCCCTCATAAAGGCCCCAAACCTTTTAGAAACATTCAGGTTGAGTCTTCTGATGGAGTTCAGTTACGTGATCCTTTAGAAGTAGCCAACTCTTTTAATACTTTCTTCTCTGAAATAGCAAGTAATTCTGCTCTTCATCCTGTTGCGCTAACCAATATACTTTCTGTTCCAGCTTCTTGTTCATCTATTTTCATTCAGCCTACTGGTGAATCTGAGATAATCAGTATTATTAACTCTAAAAGTCAGTAATTCCGCTGGAAAAGACGGCATCTCATCCAAAATACTTAAGTCCGTAGGACAACTTTTGGTTCGTCCCTTATGCCATCTGGTCAATTCCTCTTTTGAAGAGGGTAAATTTCCCACATCATTTAAGTCAGCCATTGTGAAGCCTCTTCACAAGAAAGGAAGTACCCTTTGTCAGAATAATTACCGTCCCATTTCTATTACCTCAACCTTTTCCAAAGTGTTTGAAAAGGCTTTTCTAAACCGCCTCAATCCCTTCTTGGCAGAAAACCAGACCTTGTTCACAAACCAGTTTGGTTTTAGGCAAAAGGTTTCCACTGTTGATGCCATGTACAGCTTTATCTCTAATGTTACTAAAAATCTTGATGAGCACAATAATATCTTCGGTGTTTTTTTTATCTCAGTAAAGCCTTTGATATGGTTAATCATTCTTTACTTTTACATAAACTCGAGCATATTGGTATTCAAGGAAATGCTTTTGGATGGATATCTTCCTTTCTCAAAGATAGAACGCAATCTGTTGAAATTCCACATCTAGATGGTAATGGGCAGCTTTCATATCACCTCTCTGACGAAACTGTTGTAGGTTGTGGCGTTCCACAAGGTTCAGTCCTGGGACCGAATCTCTTTGTCATGTTTATTAATGACATTGAAAACAGTGTCTCCGGTGTTGATCTCTGTCTATTTGCTGACGACACTTCTCTTAGTATACGTAATATTTCTCGTAATCGTCTTGAGATTGACACATTTTTACAATGTAATCTTCTTCTGCAGTGGCTTGCTGATAACAATCTTTCTATTAACTCAGAAGAAACAAAAATAATTGACTTTAAATTGAGGGATAATTCTGTTGAATCGTTCACTTCCAGTATTCTTATAGGGGAAGCAGAGGTTGAATTTTGTCAACAAGCCAACTTTTTGGGTTTGATAGTTGACTCTCGCTTAGATGTTTCAGAGCACATTGCCAAGGTTTCTAGCTGGGTGAGTACTGGAATATTTGTTCTTCGGAGATTATCCTTGTTTTCAGATTTCAATATCCTTAGTACTGCTTACTTTGGATGCATTTACCCACATCTAAACTATGCTATTGCCATTTGGGGTGCTGAATCAACAAGAACCCTCCAACTCTTCAGTCTACAAAAAAAGGCTGTGAGGTTGGTGTTTGGTTTCGGGATGACAGATTCTTGTAGGGGAACATTTTCCACTCATAACCTTTTGACACTTCCCTGTTTGTATATTTACAATTGCCTTTCTTTCTTGGTGAAGAACAAAAATTTTTTTCAAATCTGTAACACCACCCGTTACAACTTTAGACACAACTCTAAATTAGTTGTACCTAAACATAATACAACGATTTTTGAAAAACACACCTTTTTTCCTGCCATAAAACTTTTCAACAGATTACCCACTCACATTAAATCAGAGCTAGTAGTAACCACATTCAGGAAAAAGTTAAAAGATTTTTTAATTGCTAAAGAATTTTACAGCGTTGCAGATTACATGTCTGATATTGCACCTTAGTTCAGGGATTTTATATTTTTTGTAATTATTGTATTAATTTTCATTTGTTTTAATATGTTATACAGATTAATGACGATTTGTCAATGCTATTGTACATAGTCTATGACAATAAAGGATTCTTATTCTTATTCTAGTATACAATGACCTACCTACTATCTGAAGAAGGAGCCAGTGACTTTGAAAATTCATTTTGATTTTGTGTTTTATGTTTTTTTGTGTGCTCTTCAGCAGCTTTCACCACCAGGTAAGCCTGCTGATTCCCTTATATCCTACCCTGATTTCTTACAAATATAGAACTAAGTTACAAAACAAGCCTTAATGCATTTCACATAATGTAAAAGAAATCAACCCCAAGAGGTAACACTGATATATAACAAATCAGAATTATATCAACTGAATTAATCTGATCGAGAAAAAAAGCTATATAGGGTAAACCGATGGGCCATTTAAAACACGTTTTAAAGAGCATATCCTGTTAAAGAGCAAAAACTATTCAATTTATTATTAATTCAACTACAAATTTATAAGTAAATCTTTATATTGTTATAGGGATCTAATAATTAATCCAAAATGATGTAAGCTATGTACTTGATATCTGCTATCTATTGAAAAAGAAAAAGATTCAGTTCAATACCAACCTAAAGCATTTCCCTGGGCGCGTACGGCCAGCTCGACCAGCCCTCTGTTGTGCCGAGGCTTTGCTGATGGGCGACACAAGCAGCGACTCGACACGGATACGAGGGTTGTACACCTGCAATAAATATTCACTAATGTACAGGTAAATAAAAAAGAAATACAAAGCACTAAAACATTAACACTTCCAGTTGTTTGAACGATGATAGTCATCCTTATCTATCCTAGGAACCACAAATTGTTAGTAATAGTTCTTCCAAAAACTTTATTCTTGACTGTCTGAATATAACACTGACAATGAGTTAATAACTAACTAATAATTCAGGTAGAACAAGGTGAATGAGATAAAAAAAAGCAGAAGAAAATTAGTTTTCCTAGATATTTCAAATTAAAATCAGAAAGGCTGATGATTACAGGCCTCTTGGGACTAAATTATTTCACACTGTGTAATTAGTTGGCACTACATAACACGTAGCTCGAAATCAAGCAAAGTCATAAAGTAAAAGAATGAAGAATAATCAGCCTTTTCATTTACTTTTAAAGTTTAATCAAAGGGCTAAATTCATTGACAAAATTATGGCTTAACTATACTGAAACGTTTAATGTTAATTTGATCTATCGCAGGAGTTTCCAGTAAACTTAAACGATTTTTTAGGGAACAACTTCATTTCCCCATGTCCTCTTTTTTCTGAAATTTAGGCCTATATTCTAACACCAGCAAAAGATCAAGCTCTGCTACAGCAACATGTAGCTGACCGAGAGCAAACACTGGCCCCGTGAGCAATGACTTCCTTTGCTTGCCGCTGCACCTTATTGATAATTATCGCCAAAACAGATATTGTAGGGAACGGCTGTCTTTACAGGCAACCTTTCCTTTGTGGCAAAAACGCGTAAATGACGCATTATCTTTACCAGCCTTTTCATTCTCGAAATACAACCCACCGCAATAAAACATTTTTAGTTCATTGGTTCTGAGGTTGGAAGGAGCATCAAATTTTACATCGGGAGGGTGATGCCAACGGTTGCAATCGTGTTCTTTCCGACTCCTCCGACCAGTCAATGTTCGTCTTCTTCTCATCGGTGGCATTATAAATGCACCAAATCCAAATAAAATTTGCTCAGGTTAATATAACTTCAAAAAACACTATGAGATATCGTAAACTACATTGAAAAACTGGTAACTGCAATGATTAGGAGCTTTAAAAACTTCATAACATAACCTAAATTACATAATAAATCTATTAAAAAATAAAACTGTCGAAAACAAAGCCAAACCAGCTGTAAATACAATACCCCCGTTGCAGCAGACCTGCATACTCAGCGAATTTCAAATGCAAAACAATATATTATAATCTAACATAGCGAGATTTGACATGTTTTTGTAAGCTCCATAAGATTAACATGGGGAATGAGTATGCAGGTTTGCTGCTACAGGTATGTTTAAACTTGTTGGTTTTGATTCAATATTTAGTAGATCTGAACTAGAAGGAGCCATTTACCAAGTTTTGTCAAGATATGTCAAGAAATAAACGAGATATAGAATTTTACTTATTTCCCATAAGGTTAACATTGGGACAACGTACTGTGTTTACCACTTTCAATATCTCGGTAACCAATGGACATAGAGCAGTGATTCAAAGTACTAAATTGTTTGTTTTTTTGAGCTGAATTCAATGGTGCCAACAAAAATTTGATAAATTTTATTTTTCTATGTAAAAAGATCAAAAAACCCATTTTTGGGGGGGTTTATCCCCCTTTACCCCCCTTCCGGTGGTCCGATTGGGCTGGTTCACGAACTCGTCCAATCGATTACCACTTTACATGTCTGTACCAAATTTCATCAAGATCGGACCATTTTTACGGCCGCTATCGTGCTAACAGACACATATATATATAGATATATATATATATATATATATATATATATCTAAAAATTCGAACGAATGGTGTTTTTTGCTTCTGGGGGTTGCAAAACGAAAAGTTATCATGGTCTGGGGCTTAGGTCTTACCATGAGACCTACGGTAATAGCTTCTTCCCTATAGGGGAAATTCGCTAAAACTGCTCTTTAGTGGTTTATTTCAGAGCTTGGCCATATTTTCAGTTTGTAAACAAAGCGCTACTGAATAGCGCTACTGTTCCGAAACTTCAGCCCTTTACTGTACTTTAGTGACGCCCTTTTTTTAAAATTCTGAGACTTGTTGACAAATCTACATAAAATTCCCTTTAATTTGACACCACAAACGTTAAAATCCCCCCAGCCATTACTGCGGTTGGACTGTGAAAAGAAAATCGTTTGCGTATTAATACATAGATGAGTAAAATTGGTTCTAAACAAAATCAAACATTTAGTAATCTTAGAAATGTTTAGACAGAGCCCTAGGTAAATTTGGATAGCATAGAATAAAAGTAGTGCTTACCTTTTGCTTAGCAAATCCTGGATCAATTACAAACACCACCCCATCAATTGTTAAGGAGGTTTCAGCAATGTTAGTGGATACAACCACTTTACGTCCGATTGCTCCATTAGGTTTGTTGGGAGGCGCAGGCTCAAAAATTCTTTGTTGAAGGTTAGGGGGGAGGGTTGAGTACAATGGTATACATTTTAATTCCCCTACTTCTGGCCCTAAATTGTCTATTTCTCTCTTAATTCTCTTGCAAGCTTCTTCAATTTCCTGGAAAAAATACACAACAATAGTACACATAGGTTAAATACACATTATAATAACAAAATAAATCAAAATAAAAAAATTATGACACTTTTTCAGAAAAATAACACGTCTTTTATTGTTTTCACACACTATTGCTGATTTTAAAATTCACATCAGATTCTGTAAAATGGTAACACAACAGGTTTGCCTTGTTTTTGTTATAAAATAGTGGTATTTTCTTAGTGATCAAAAACAAAACCCGAAACTGCCGAATCTTCAGCAGTTACAGGATTTGATAAACAAGGTTCGACAATCGAATATTGAAACTGCAAGATCAATGCGACAGGATGACAAGATTCGTCAGTCAACTAACGAGGATTTGTCAGCAGCAGGATTAAGACGATATTTGTTGGCCACGGAATAAAGACAATATTTGTCAGCTTCGGGACATTATTTTTGAATAACATTAGGGTGTGCGATGCATGGAAAATGCATAGATATTTCGATTTGATTCGATTTGGCATGCATCAAAATGCCGATGCATCGATTTGGCCTCGATGCATCAGCATTCTTCGATTCACTATACGCCAATAGTCGAAAATGAATGTTGAAAGCATCTTAATAAACATTTTAACTACATATTAATTTGTAATATTAATGTTCAAGGCAGTTTCTTGAGCCCTAATGAAGTCATGAAGAGCTTAGTGTGTAGTGGTAGCAATACTTTCAGACACTAGACGCCGTTTAACAACAAAGTGATAAAGGCTGCGCGATAGTGTAATGTTATTTCTTCGCCAAGTTTGAAAATTCTTGCAATAGAATGTTTCTTCATTTTATAATGAGTTTTAAATGATTGCAAACAACTTTTTAATGTTTGGCTGTATAATTCCACACATGAATTTCAATGACCAGAATAAAACAAGTACCGGTACTACGACAGTCGGCGGCAGCTGCAGTATAACCGTGATCGTGATGTTTATACAAGGCTGGCCAAGCAATGGAACAAAAACAAATACTGCTGTTAGGGAAATTACCCGACTCTCGGGTATTTGCAAGGCTGTGTGGGGATTTTGTAATTCTTTCAACAGTTTATTCTAGTAGAAACGGGTATTTTTGCGGGTAGACATGGTCCACAAGTGGTAACACTGTATTGTAATGGTCGATCAGCTGTCAAGCCAAGCTGTCTGCCGTAGTCGTAGAGCAACAACACTGCGGAGTAATTAATGTCTGTTGCTGTTGTCTGTGGCGCGATGCTTATGCAAACGTAGGCCTAATTGAATATTTTGGGTGTTTAGATTCTCGAATAATTGAATGGCAAATAAAAATGTTTGAAGACTTGGATGAAGAAAATGGTAGTCATCCGGGCTCAGGTAGCCAAAGCCTTGTAGAATCTGATAGGAATATCGTTCTAATATACTTGTTAGTATTACCAAACTTTGGCTGATCGTTATAATTATTAGATGACTAAACAAACTTTGAACTGATTCATTTTTACTTGGACTGCTTGTGTTATTTTAAGATAAACTATAGGCCTAGTAATAATAACTATTTCTTGAGATTGTGAAAGGATATAATTAATTTAAATGGGAAAAATCTAACCAGATTTGTTCAAACTGAGCTCTCTTCCACTTTGAATGTGGTTGGTATTTGGCATTTGAACCTACTGTGTTTACTCATAAAATGTTTGATAAAGTTACTGGAGAGAAAGTTAGGCTTAACTTGTTTTTTTTTATTCACTGACAATCTAATTACATTTTTTAAATTGTTAACTAGCTTGAGCAGTACGTGTTGTTCAATGGGCCTAGGATTTAAAATTACTTTGTAGGCTATGGGTCAAGGGTCATTACCAAAACTGTTCTAGTTTAGCATTTTTAATAACAGTTTATACTTCCAAATTCCATTTATAATGGGCCAGTACCTATTACAAATGCTCTGGTACAGATCAATTCAACTTTGTGTAGAATATTTTACTCACATCCTCTTGAAGGTTATTGACCCATTACAGTAATGCAAGTTGTAAATAACTCTGATAGCAAAAAACACCGCACTGCATCGAATCGAATCACATTGATTCGAATCGAAATTATTTGAATCGCATCGACGCATCGAATCGAAAAAAATTTGCTGCATCGCACACCCCTAAATAACATCCTTACCAAATCCTTTTGAGTTCTAATTCCTGAGAAACCTATACTAATCCATGCCACCAGCGACAAATACTTGACCTTAATACTTGTTTAAATTAATAACAGACCCTATCCTTCCCACCTTGCTGCAACCTATTAAACCTTGGGAGGTGGTAGTTATCCAATCAATGGTTCACAAAACTTGAGTTCAAATGAATTTATAGCCATCTTAGAGAATTTCTGTGTGTTATATATATCTTGAATATTAAAACGAGTTTTAACTGAAATTCACCTCTTGACCGGTGAGGAAGAGCAGGACGTCGCCGGCCACCTCCTCGCACATGTGGATCTGGATGACCGTGCGGATGGCCGCCTCCAGGTAGTCCCTCTCTGGCTCCGGGGTGTAGAAGATTTCCACAGGGTGGGTGCGGCCAGGAACATTCATAAGCGGCGCATTGTCGAAATATTGCTAAACAAATCACAGTGAATGTAAGAAAATTACCAATGTTCAGGAAGTTAATCCAAATCTTCATTGTGATGATAAGTTATTAACACGTTTGCTACCGAGCGTCAACTTTAGTTGACGCCAGACCAATCGCTACTGATCGACCTCTATAAACAGACTTTCATCAGAGACCAAACACAGTCATATGGACATCGCCATAGACCAAAAGTAACAAAACACTTTTTTCCACAGATGTCTGAATAAGTATGATCAACGCTAACTGCACCCAAAAAAGTCATTTTATTCTGGGGACTCTCCTGTGGACCGACACACAAAAACTAAGTCTAACAAGTAGACCGATACGAAGTAAAACGCAATAATAACAGTGTGTCCACGTCAACAATAGTTGACGTCGGTCCACTGGGATGGACCCGTGCGTCTACTACAGTTGACGTCAGTCTGTGGGGAAGTTTTATTCGTCAACCATACTTGACGTCGGGCTGTGGAAATGGCTTTTTCTTAACATGTCGGTAGCGAACGTGTTAAAGCTTTGTCAATATCTCGGGTTAGCTTCTTTCCTTCCTTGGGGATAGTTCTTTCCTAATTTTGGCGAAACCAAAGATTTACAGAAAATTATCAAATACAATTCTTGAAACTTTTTCAATCAAAAATAAACAAAAGTTTTATTGTAACCCACTTAAGTTAATGCAAATTTTGCATCAGACTGGACTCAAATTTAACTTTAAGTTTTATAATATTTAATCAACATGGTCACAATTACTGGGAAATGTGACCAGTTTTGTCCTATGCCTGAATTTTATTTCTTTATGTATTTGTAAAGGAAGGAAATAAATCATTATTCACTGTTCCAAAAAAATATTCACTCGGGTTAGTTTGCGTACCTGGAACTTGCCGGCGTCGAGGGTGGCCGACATGATGACCAGCTTGAGATCGGACCGCTGCTTGGCCACCTCCTTGAGCACTCCCATCAGGATGTCCGTGGCCAGCGTCCGCTCGTGGGCCTCGTCCAGCAGGATCACTTGGTAGTTCTCCAGCATCGGGTCGGACATGCCTTCTCTCAGCAGCATACCGTCGGTCATGTACCTGCGAGCACACCGGGCAGAGATACATGGTCTACATTTTATACATCGAGAGGATCTTTGTAAAAAAATAGAGCCAAAATTTTACCAAAGAAAATTTTAAAGAAGGAAAGATAAGCTTAGTTGATGAATAGGAAATAAAATACCCCTCTGCAGCAGTCCTGTTTACTCAGAAAATTTCAAATCCTTCAGTAAATATTATACACAAAGCCCAGCCACAAGTAAAATCAACATAAAAATGCCATGCAAAAGAGAATGCAAATAAGCATGAAAAAATATTCTTTGTAGGAATAACACGGGAAGTGAGTAGGCAGGTTTGCCACCCCAGAAATGTGAAAATGAGGGATTTTGGACTATAATCCGGTAGATCTCAACTAGATGAAGCCACATATCAAGATATCTTGTGAAATAGGCAAAACTAACAACTTATAGCGAATTTCCCTTACACGGAAAAAGCTGTTACCGTAGTACTCATGATTATATCTAAGCCCAAGACCATTATAACTTTTCATTTTGGGGCCCCCAGAAGCAAAAAACACCATTCATTAATTTTCATACATATATACAAAAATATTTTACCATGATTTCCGGACACCCTGTATATCCGGGTGTCCGGAAACAGGGTAAAATATTTTTGTATATCATAGTACAGGTAAAAATAAGAAAAAAAGTTCATATGAACATAGATCCAAAAGTGCTTCGTTTTCCGTCTGTGTGTCTGTGACTTTTACATATTTAATCATATCTCACGAACCTCTTAACTTATAAACTTCAAACTTGGTGTATGGATGACCACTATTAAGACCTATTTTTTTAAGAAGCATTAAAGTTCTACTTTGTACCATTTCAAAATGGCGACTGATTTTGGTTTTCAAAGCTAAATATTAAAAAACCGTAAATTTTAGAAAAATTATGTAAGAGACAAAAAAGTTGTGAAATTTAATCCAATTAACGCTGATATTAAGATTATGATGATGACAACTAATAATGGAGAAATTTTAACTTATCTAAATAAAAACATGGTCCTTTAAAACATACCTATTGTCAGAAATTTGCATGTTTTTATTCGTAAAAATTAAAATTTCTCTATTATTAGCAGTACGATCATCATAATCTTAATATCAGCGTTAATTGGATTAAATTTCACAACATTTTTGTCTCTTGTATAATTTTTCCAAAATTTACGGTTTTTAACATATTTAGCAAAACAGTCGCCATTTTGAAATGGTACAAAGTAGAAATTTGATACTTCCTATGAAAATAGGTCTTAATAGTGGTCATCCATATACCAAGTTTAAAGTTTATACGTTATAGTCGAGTAAATCCGTAAGACAACCCTAAAAAAATTGCTTTAAATTGTTTTAATGGCTATTTTGACTAAGAATTATGTGAATTTTCCAGTAAAAAAAAGTCTAAGGAAATCGGAGTAGCGGAAGTCTAAAATTCAAGATGGCATCCAATATTAATATTTTGTCAAACACTTGCAGACCATGGGCCGCCAATATGAAACCCTCCCTCCCCGTGGTAATTTTCTACACATATTTTATTTGTTGCTACTGACATGTTCTTTAAGGTTTTACTTGTTTGCCACTTAAAAATTACAGCATAACAAAGGAAAAACAAAAATAACATCGATAAGTAGTTGAAAAAATTAACAAGGGATCATCGTACGATTTCCCGATTTTATCTGTGCATATCTTTTTAACGAACGCATATTTTCAAAAACGGATTGCAGCATTGTCATCAGCGTAAAAATCTAGTTCATAATGATATGTCACAACTTCATCTTTATATTAAAAACATAAAGTTGATATCCAATATGGCGGATCGAAGATGGCGGCCAAAAAATTATTATCCTGTCGAAATAAAGAATTAGCCATCCATCAATGATACGTGTTGGTACCGAGTCAATATCTCAAAAAATGCATGTAAAAATTATAAAATTTAATAAAGTTTAGTATATTTTTTCAAATTTCAGGACGCCATATTGGAAAAACCTATTTCCTTAACTCTGATTTTATTAGACTTTTAGTATATTATTTAACACACTTACTGGAAGTAAAAACCACTTTAAAAACTTGTTAAGCAATTTTTTTAGGGTTAAGGTGTTTTATTTCATATCTTATTAAGAGGTTCATCAGATATGAAATATGTAAAAATCACAAACAGACACACAGACGGAAAACGAAGCACTTTAGGACCTATGTTTATATGAACAATTTTTCTTATTTTTACCTGTACTATCATATACTGAAATACTTTACCATAATTTCCGGACACCCTGTATATGTATATATATGTATGTAAGTGTCTTTAAGCACGATAACTCGCGCAAAAATGGTCCTATCTCAATGAAATTTGGCATGGACGTGTAAAGTAGTAATTATTCGGACGAGTTCGCAAACCAGCCCATTCGAACCACCGGAAGGGGGGGTAAAGGGGGATAAACCCTACCAAAAACATGATTTCTTTTAACAAAATGACTATGTAATATTTGAATATGCCGGCATTGTAAATGAAAATTTGGATTTTTTGAGTTTTTATTAATAAAAACTCAAAAAATTAAAATGTTTGTGATGTCAAGAGGGCGCTGGTTATACCTTTAAGGGGACACGTCCCCCTGTCCCCCCGGGCCAGCATGGGCCTGCGTTGTCCCAATGTTATCCTTATGGGAAATTCTATATCTCGCTTGTTCCTCAACATTTCTCAATTCAATTTGCTATTTGGCTTCTTCTAGTTTAGATCTACTAAATATTGAATTAAAACCAGCCAGTTTTAACATACCTGTTACAGCAAACCTGCATACTCATTCCTCATGTTATTCTTATGGAGCTTACAAAAAAATGTCAAATCTCGCTATGTTGGATTGAAATATGCTCTTTTGCATTTGAAATTCGCTGAGTATGCAGGTCTGCTGCAACGGGGGTATTTTTATTTACCGCAAGGTTAACATTGGTATGTTATTTCCCATAGTATATTGTGTATGTTAATTCTTAATAAATTAACTCCTAAGGCCACAAACAATACTCCATTATAACAGTTTCAGGGCTTGTAACAGTTCTTGAGGTTGAAAAAAACTAAGATAAGAAAAAAATAACCAAAAAATAACATTTTGAAAACAAAAAATGTTGCTAAAAATTAGAAAACCGGCGTTATATTGGGGATAATACATTCTTAACCTTGGTAAAAAAGAAAATCTCGACAGACTAATCAAAAATCAGCCTAGATTTGATGGTGAGACTTGGTTTTCACGCAACGAGACTTGGTTTTGACGCAATGTAGGATGACGAGATT
Organism: Flexamia atlantica; assembly: GCA_035578135.1. Classification (NCBI taxonomy): domain Eukaryota; kingdom Metazoa; phylum Arthropoda; class Insecta; order Hemiptera; family Cicadellidae; genus Flexamia; species Flexamia atlantica. The sequence continues at coordinate 128,192,450 of JAQJVK010000001.1, read as the reverse complement.
AGTCATCCTACATCATCCATGATGCTGCTACGGGATCGTCTGACAGACGAATAGTGTGAGCAGTTCTTAAAGGTTGAAAAAATAAAAAAATAACCCAAGTTCCAAAAAAATAACAAAAATAACCAAATTCCAAAAAAAAACCAAGAGAAAAAAATATCAAAAAAATAAAAAAATAACCCGTTACAAGCCTTGCAGTTTAACCATTTTTGTTTATCAATCACGTCTATTCTAAACCAATGTACTTTTCATCAATTTTTTTGAACCAAAAGTAAACCACTAGATTCGATAATAAAGAGTCCGTCGTTTGATCAAGAGTCATTCTATATTGCACGACAAAGTGAAGTACTGCAGTGAGCTCACATATATGGGACTGAAAATTGCAGGTGCTAGCCCCCCTCCCTCCGCGCTAATAATATGATTTAGGGGAAACTCCCACCATATCACCCCTCCCTATCATTTTGAGAATGACGATTGCTAAGCACCTGAGAACGGTCCATTTTTTGTTCACAGCTTTTAGTTTTAAATTCCTTTAGGCAATAGGGTAGGTTTTCTTAGAAATGCATCACAAACGAGTGATGGGGAGACCGCTCTGCAGGTTGTATTGCCTTCAGTTCCATATACTCGTAAGCTCCCTACAGTACTGTTTCCTCCATGGGATGAACCAAACATGGTGATCGCTCTATACTCCTCAAAAAACTTCCCTAAAAAACTGAGACACTTAGAAATGCAAGTTTTTGTGGCTTAAGTTGATATTTTTTAGGAGCTCCTGAAAAAGAACTCAGAACACTATTATAAACTATGGAATGAACATCACAGTTATGATAAAATAGTAATGATACTTATGGAAAAAATATAAAGGAGTAATAATTACTTTAGCAAAGTTTTAGCTGACGAACAATCTTCGAATCGAATGCTGTAGCCAACCTCCTGACCCAGACAAACATCCATTTCTTCCGAGACTCGCTGGGCTACAGACATTGCTGCCACCCTCCGTGGCTGGGTGCAGGCCACACCTCGCTTGCCCACAGACCGCGAGTACTCCACACACCTGTGAGGCAAAACGACAAGAGAGGTCAAGTGAAATTTGTAATTGCTGTTTTTATTTTCTTTTTAAAATTAGCTTTAAATCGTTGAAATTCTTATAATGAATTTGTTCTTTGAGGTTAATTGGTACCATGTCACTTACAATAATAATTTTAAAAAACCTCAACTGCCCATTGCCATGGGTCAAGCCTGTGCGGCGATCTAAAGACAGCGAGATACCGTAGCGGCAATAGTCACATAGGCCAGCCAGAGGTGATGGAACAGGAGTCACCCGCCGCTGGGATCGAACCAGCAATGTCTGAAATGTGAAGCTAGTGCTTTACCTCTGAGCTACCGCCAGAGTAAACGTCACCGTAAACTAAAATTAAACGTCATTGTAAATTTCTTTTGTTTACAATAAAAACTAAGAATATCGCGAACCACGCTTTCAAAATATAAAGATGAATGAAACAATAACAATGTTGAATGTTAGCACACTGAAAAAAATCCAAAGCTAACTTTTTAGTACTAGTACCAAAAAGTGAGATTTTGCGGACAAATCAGAGAACAAAAATGGTGTTTTTCATAGAGTATGATAACAAAATTTATGAAATATGCATATTACAAGAATTTTATTTAAAATTTGATCGTAAGTAAAGTAAAATTAAATTGATTTAATATTAAATGTCATATTACTTCCTTAATGTAAGAAACATATTCAGGGTTGCCAGCAAATGGTTTCCAAAAAATTCACGCATATTTCCCGGTATTCCCGGTCAAAATAGTCAAAATTCAAGGTCCATACTTATCATTTCTAAGGCCCAGTTAATTTAGAACGGACGGTTGGCGAAGTCGTGGCACGGACATATGTCCTTTCGCTGTCGCTCCCATGTATACGTATCGCCCAATTTACACACGAGCGACGTGGCGCGGGTGGCCGCCCTCCCGTGCTACGTCGCTTGTGTGAGAATCAAGTTTTAGTTTGGACAAATAATATTTCTTCGCAACCTTTAAACCATTTTTGTTGTACCACTAATTTAATACATGTATTAAAATAGTATAAGTACTAAAGTTGATTATACTATTCTGCTTTATCAACTGTCGTAGTTACTGAAAAGCTCTAACTGATAAAGATTTGATATTTACAGCTAGAGCGAAGCTGTCCCATCGTCGGTACTCAAGGACTCAAGACTTGTAGCATTTACGCACACTGAGAAGGGTTGGAGGAATCATGGACACGCCAGTGTTCCCAGATTTTAAAAGCCCCATTATTGTACCAGATCAGGAAAGTTATTCTGAATCTCCCGAAATTATCGTTCTCTTTCAATGAAGCTCGTAAATTTGGTATAATGTTACCAAGAAAACCCATTTAATACTCCCAGAAACCCATTTCTAATACTAAAAAGGTATTAATCATCCTTAACATTGTGAAAATAAAATATAATATAGGATTTATAGAATTTATAACATCATCGAACTATCGTACCAGACACAAAGTTACCGTGGATTGTACCACATACAAAATTATCGTAAAAGCACGATAGTTATCGTACGTCTGGGAACACTGGCACGTCCCCGAGTCAGCTGTGTATTCTCTTCTTCTAGACAAGCGTCTGGAAAAAGGTTGATTTTCATTATGAATTGAATGAATACAGCCATACAGCTCAATAGCCACTGGCATGAACGGATTGAATTTCTTGATGTTATGACTTCACCAGGCTAGACGTAATCGTTTTGAAATTGTAAAATTAGTAAATTTGAATTGTCTGTAGTCTGCTGTCTTGGGCTACTGCTACACTAGAATTAATACAACTACGAAGCGCGAAAGGGAGGGCAGTTTGAATACTTATCAATCACGAACGACAGGCAAAAAAATAGCTGAAATTGGTAAACGTTTATTTTCCAGTACTGGGTAAACTGGAACGTAAACATTTACAATGTAGTACATTTAGGAAATATGAAAAATAATAAAGGTAGTTTGACACGAGGAATAAAGGATAAAAAAAATCATATTTAGGAAGTAACTAAGATATAATGAAAGAAAAAATAAATAAATAAATAATGAAGAAAAAATTCATATTTAGGAAATATGAAAAATAATAACGGTAGTTTTTGAATCTTTAGTATGTGATCAAATAAGTAATTATTTTGAAAATAGTGGCTTCTTTTGTGATTTTCAATTTGGCTTTAGGCGCAGACGATCAACAATAAATGCAGTTAATTGTCTTGTGAAGGATGTGATCAGTACTTTAGAGGACGGAGGCTTTGCTCAGGCCACCTTTTGTGACCTGAGCAAGGCCTTCGACTGCATTGATCACAAAAAACTTATTTCAAAACTACGATACTACGGTGTTTGTGGTTCAGTCTTGTGCTTTTTTCAATCTTATCTTGAAAACCGCTTTCAATGTGGAGACAGACTTAGGATTATCTGCTCCAATGAGGGTAGATGTTGGCGTGCTGCAGGGCTCTGTCCTGGGGCCGTTGCTGTTCATAATAGCGGTAAATGACCTTCCTGCCAATGTTCAATCTGGCTGCTGCATGTTCACAGATGACACTACTCTATTCTGGAGGAGTGGTACCCTTGGTGACCTTGTAAATGAGACTCTGGATCAGGCTTCAGATTGGTTTAAAGCCAAGAGCTTGCTATTAAATGACTCAAAAACAAAACATCTTACTTTCACCCTCAAAAAGGTCCCAGTGGATACCCAGGATGACATAAAATTTTTGGGAATCAAAATGGATTCTCAACTTGGTTGGTACCCTCATATTGATTTTATTGCTTCAAAAATCTCAAAAATCATTTTTCTTTTTAGAAGATTTAATAACTGTCATGTAACTCAAGAATATTTGCGATGTGCTTATTTTGGGTTTTTTCAATCTATAATACAGTATGGGTTAGTTCTTTGGGGCAACTCAAGCCGAATTTCAAAAATTCTTATTCTTCAAAAAAAGTTGTAAGAATAATGGCCAATGTGAGTCATAGAGCTCATTGTAAGCCATTATTTATCAAATTGAACTTAATGACAGTCATTAATCTCTATATTTTGGAAGTGGTGAAATATTCAATGAACTACCTAACCTAACAATGAGAGGTGATATTCATGAGTATAATACTTGTAACATAACCAAAATTGATTGTAACTACCTACGACTTACAAAATCACTTAACTCACATTTCTCGATGGGCTTAAGAGTTTTCAATAAAGTAAATACTAGGTTAGTTAGTCATAAGTCTTTGGTCAAATTTCAGTGCTGGCTTCTGGCGAACCCCTTTTACTCACTACAGGAGTTCTTATCTTTGAGAAACTGTGATATTAGTTTTTAGTATTTGTTTTTTGCTTTTTTTTCTCTCTCATTGTTCTTATTTATTTGTATTAAATGTTTTTAGCTAACTATACATTTTAATGTTTTATTACTTTGTTAGGGCCTATTTAGGCTATTATCTGTTAGTTTTTTGTTTCTTCATAGTTTATCAGCTGTTGTTTTTCCCTTTATTTACAGTAAGTTATTAATGAGTCACGCCAGTATTACCAACCACATTTTTGTTAATTTCTGTTCTTTTGAGTTAAAGCTGCTTAAATGTACTTGACAAATGGACTGATATAAATTTGCATAAAAAATACTAATAATTGACATATATTGTAATGACAAAGTGTATTTAACTGAATGTATTGACATGTCCTACTGTACATTTGAACCTAAAGGAAATAAATGTGATTTGATTTGATTTGAATCTTAAATACGGCAAGATTTCAATGATAAATCTATTAAAATTGAATTTCTGAATGAGATAGGAGATGTGTGGTAGTAGTGAAAGATATTGATGATTTGCTATCAGTTTTATCGTATTACTCCTTGCAAGCAAGAAAATGCTCTGCTGAGCTGAATTCATTTTCTTATTCTAACACCACCAAACAATGGTTTTTACTTACCATTGAGGAATTTGAGTGGTTTTCCCAGAACCAGTTTCACCAACCAATACAATGCATTGATGTTCAGCCAATAATTTCATGAACTCTTCTCGGTACTCAAAAACTGGAAGTGTGATTCTTTTTCGGAGAAACTCATGATACCTAAAAACATATAAAGCCTACAATAAAAAATTGTCATCCAGTTAATTTTTGGGCTCTTCCAGAGTTATAGTACAACAAATAAACAATTTTTAATGTGAATTTATGAAATACAGCTGCAGTTCCCAAGTGTGGGGTATGACGTCATGGGAGGGTTTTAGGTGGGTCGCGACAAAGTTAAAACGGTTATAATTATTTTCAAGACAAAAATCCTTCTATTTTCACAGTTTTTAGATAACCAAGAATCAAGATTTAAGATTATCAAAACCAGCTAATTTGAAAAAAGTTGTACGCCCTAATGAATAGGCCTACTTTTTTCTTCAAGACACTGTTTCTCCTGAGTCAAAATTATGAATAAGATTTGGCAGTTTAAGAACGTTGAAGGAGGCATCTTACCGCCAGTCAGATCCCCAGGGGCCTATCAAAATTGGTCAAGCCTCAAACACAACCAATCCATGACGTTTCTTTGTTTCAAAAAAAGGTTTGATCCCATTATAACGAAAAGTTTTATGATTGTTCTATATATGATGCAATGTTATATCACATCCACCAAGATAAACTTCAAGTAACATTTCTTACCTGGGAGTATAAGGTAAGCCAGTAAAAGGATTAATCTGTAAATTTTTCTGAGTTGTTTGAGGAATCAATGCTGGTATAATTGGTCTGAAACAAAATAGACATTTCATGAGATCATAACAGTAGGCAACTATGAAAAAAAGAAGAATTTAATCAAATCAGCTAATGTACAGAATTTCAGTTTTTAGTGGGTACCAAATGCAAGTAAATCGGTACAGTATAAATCTCAAACTGTCCAAAGAAATTAAAAAAAAACTAAAAATTTTAACCCAAGTTGAATGCCAGAAGAAAATTTTTATTTTTGAGGTTTCAATATTTACTTTAATATTTAAAAATTAAGTAAAACCGGCCAATATAGTCAGATTAGATAACATTTTGTAAAAAAGATTTAAAAAACGTGACTTTCAAACATATAAAATCTCCTTAAAAAATTGTATTTTAAATTTTGTCCACATTTACAAGAATGTATTCAAAAAAACGGATAAAACTTTCTAGGTAACATTGGATAACAGAACCAAGCAGTAAGTTACAACAAGCAAGTACATCAGCCCAGTTAAAGTCTCAAATGAAATGTCCCAAAGTTTGTTCCTTAGGCTATAGCTTTGATAATATTTTGATTGTAGATCCACTTATCATGATCATGCCTAGGTCATACCCATAACTTTTATCAATCACTATTAGGATGGAAGATGGCTGCCCCAAAGCAGAACGTTTTCAACCTTTCTGCAACGGGGTTTGAAAAAGCCAAAAATTTTCTGCAGCCCGATGCGTTCAAGCTGCGTATAATATGGGCCGCGAGCATGATAATAATGAATATTTGGAATTTAATAAGAAATGGTAAAATATTTAAATTGAATTTAATAATACAATAGTACCTAACTTAACATTTCAAACATGTTAGAGTAAGAATAATTCGAGAAACAACAATATTATCTTTAAATACTAACTAAATCCTCTAAGAAAATTGATAACACAATAGCAATTTAATATTTAAAGCGTGTTAAATAATAATAATTGAAACCTAAACAGCAAACTTAGTGTGAAGGCCTAAAAATCATAAATCTTATTTTTTTATTTGCCAGACCAATAAATTGCAAAGATTTTAAACAAATATTACAAAATTTGATTAAAAAACAAACTAACAATTCCATTAAATGTTATTTTATTTTTTCTACGTGCACATAATGTTTTGAGGTAAGAAATTAGAATAGAGAAATCCAAGTATGCTCAACAAAATTATTGACTGATTCTATAGAGTTCAGTTTTTTCTACTATTGGCAAATTAATCATAGGCTACTTTGTTTATATTATCACAAGAAGGCTACTCCTATTAGTTGAATTGGTCTTAGTTACTAATGTCAAATTATTCATAGGCTGACTTATGTTTGTTTGTATATTAATATTTCAAAGGTCAAATATTCAATGTTTACATCAATCAAAATTAAATATTAACCAGTATCATTTAATTTAGTAACTTATACCTCTTAAAGTGATGTAAACAACATCACTTTAGGATATAGCATCGGCCACTTATGCTTATATAAGGTACAAGGTAGGTACAAGGATGCTTTCGCTTGAGGCCGATTTGTATTTGACCGGCAATGACGGATGATTTCTCAAATAATGAGTTTTGAGATTTTTTAAGATTATTTTCTCCGAACAAACCGAGCAAGTTAATTAAGCCATCACTTTACACAACAGGCAATCATAAAAATGTTTTCCAAGTCAAATATTAATCATCGTAAACTGATAAGCCCTAACGTAAGGACAGAATAGAACCATTACAAACAAAACAACGTTGAGGTTAGATCGTTCTTTGGGTTAAGAAAAAATTTTAACCCCCATTACAATTTTAGCCCCATTACAATACATTATTTCACGCGAAATGTTTCAGACGATTTTGTGTTTCGCATGAAATGTTTCACGTGAAAACTTGCAATAGTGGCATACGCCCTTTGGATAGATCATGAGCTGACAAATGTCGGCAGACGATGCGCAGTAGCACTTTGCGCATCAGCGCATTCGAGTTCGCACTCTGTCAATGGTCAATATGATCGCATATCGATATTAGTTTTCAAACAATCGAATGGGGTTCGGATGCGCCTATTACTATAACATTGTGTCGCGTTGGTTATTCGGTTATTCCATGGAATACTTAGTTTCTCACGATCGATGCACCGACTATCGACCTGGCTGTTTTCGTTTTAAAGTTCATGACGTTTTATAGCGTTTGGTTATAGTTTGCAGAAAGGAGAATTTTTCTGCAGAAAATAATGTTGTCGACTTAATACAGAAACTTTTTCTGCAAAATATATTTTTATTGACTTATTACTTTAGGATTTTCTGCAGCCACTATTAAAAAAACAACCAGTTGGTTAGGCTGAACTTTCTGCAGGCCTTGTCTTCTTTCTGTGACAATGTCGCACTGTCGCCCGTAGTTCTGCTATGGGGGATGGCTGTAGGCCTACTCTTATCTGGCAATCACTTATGGCTGATTTAAATTTCTGTTGAACCTATTAAATTTTCTGTACAGTACAATAAGAGCACTTATTTTTATTTCACTGAACAACACTTACCGCACTGGTTCTGATGATCCTTCAGTGCTGCAACAAAAAAAATATGTGTAGAAAATATCACAAATGCTTATCCTTAAACTATATGGATGGCCTGCCGCAAAAAGTGAACATCTCAAAAAATACAAAAATTACTTTATCATTTTTTCATACGAAATATATGGATGCATCTCATGCTGCAAAAAGGAATCATCTAGCACTAACAGTATAGGTGTTGCAGTTTGAGGTAGGTATCCAAAACAGTTATGGGATGGGCCCGTGACGAACCCGGCAAGCCAAAAACAGAGAGAGAAGGGCCGATGAGAAAGATACATACACGCTCGCCCTTCTCCGAGCCCAAAATAGAAAGCCAGTATTTTTCAAAAGTGATTTACACATAGTGAAACACTCCATAAACGCTAAAAATAATTATTAAAAGGTGAAAAATAAACTCAAATAATATTTCATATAGGGTAGAAGGGGGGAATTGGGTACTAGGTTTTGGAAAATGTACTCTGTTGGCTAAACCAAATTGAATATCTTTCTAGTTTTTATGCCTTCATATGAAGGCTTCTAATAGACATATTTTCACCAACTTTAAGACCTGCAACTTTTTAATAAAAATAAAGGGTCATTTTCAAAATTTATGCAACATTGCAGTCCACGGGGTTTTCAATTTTTTTTAAATTTTTTTTTGTATTTTTATATTATTTCTAATTATTTACATTAAGGAAACATAATTCTGAACTAAGGGGCACTAATTTTAAGAATCTTCCATCAAAGGGAAAATTAAAAAATATATAAATGTCTTGGAAAACACAATTATTTGCTTGTCCATAACCAATTGGTCACTGCTTTAAATATGTCTGTATCAATAAATACATTCATTTAGGCAATAATTAATGTATTAATATAATTATTAGAACCTAAGAAACAATATAATGTAAAATATGCTTTCTTAAAAAATGTATTTCTCTATCAGTTTTGCAAATTTAACTGTGTCCGTAAAATCGGTCAGGAGTGTTACTTCAGGAGTGTTACCCAAGTTTAAAAGGGATTTTTGGGAGTTATTGCTCTGTTAAGTTGGCAGTATAGGCCATTGCGTTTCCTCTTTCATGGCAAGTGATTTAGTAGGAGGTCAGATGAAAATTGGAAGAAAAATTGTCAGCAATAAAAACTACCATGGTGAGTATTTTAATTCATTTTCATGAGTGTTACCTAGATAATTTACCTTAAATTGTGATATGTGTATTATTACTGAGCATTGATTATTAATGAATAGTATTTTGTCTCAGGAAACATAACCTCAAAATACGCCAGTCATTGTGTTGGCTATTTACAGCACGTGCAAATCAAATTTTTCAGGAGTGTTACCAGTCATGAGTGTTATCTTTAAAAAGTAACACTCATGACCGACAAGCAACACTCCTGACAATAATGTTAATGTACATATTTTCATCACAATTGATACATTGTTTGTCAAATTTAAGCTGTTAATTATGATGAAGCCAGTCTGGTACGTTTGGTGGAGGGTTTTGATATTTTGTATTTTATTCTTATATTTCAGATGGCTGTTTGTTATGTTCAGTAGAATGCTCTATTTATTGTGTAACATTTTCAAATTACTTCTAACTAACAATAACCTGCTGATGATAATGTATGATTTAATCGGTTTAATAAATTTTTATTATTGACAGGCAAAGACAAAGATGTCAGCTGCTGAAAAGCAAAAGCGATATCGAGAAAAACGAAAAATGATGTCCAAAAATACACTGATCATCTACCAAGTACTCCTTTGCCAACAATAAAGGGTACAAGGCAGATCCACCAAATAATAACATTCAATGAAAAGGAAATGTTTTACAGACCATTGTCCTGTTTTTGTGCAGAAAATAATTGGGACTGTGAGAAGCTTTGCAATTGTTTTTTTCAGGCACAGTTTGTCTCTTTTGACAAGCAAAAAAATGTACTGAAAGGAAAAAAGAAAAGGAACGTTTTTGACCTTATTTATGATTCATCATCAGAATCGGACCAGGGTATTGTACCGTTTCAAGAAACCGATGATGAAAGTATAACTCTTGAGGAATTGGTTGAGAGAGAGAGACGGTTGAAGAATTCCAACCTCACATGTTTGAAATCCCTCCGAAGACAACATTGCCCAAGGAGCATTCATCATAGTAGAGCTGTTAGGTGAGTAATAATAAAATTATATTATTATCATATATCATATGGTAGAATGATTAAAATAATGAAGTTGTCTGCTCTTTATAATCAACAGCATCTCAACTAAATCAACAAATGAGAAATAACCTGTCTTTCCAGGTTTTCCAGGCAGTTTTTTTATTGTTTTTCCAGGTACACGGAATTACTAGGCCTACCCATTTTTCCACGTACACATAAATTTTTATGTGTAAAAGTTCCATGACCTTCCCTCTGAATATTCCAGGTTAAAAATTCCTTAACTTTTACAGTTGCTCTAAAATTCAATTAGGCCTACTACCCTAAATAAGCCTACCTAATATACAATTTTCAAATGGTTTAACACTTAAAACTTTTAATGTGAAAACAATTTTTGGCAGGTGGTGCTAGAAAAAAAATGAAACACAAGTATGCTGCAGTTGTGACAAAAGTATGCCTGGAGGAAGAGGATGGAGACTATGCAGTCATGTTTTTGAGCAAACATGGAAAACAAGGAAATAGCTATATTACAAACGAAAAAGACGAATCAGTAATTGACTTGAAGCAAGTGAAAGTTATTTTACCCCAAACAAAAATGGTTTTAAAAGGATTGCAGCGTGTTGTTTACGAGTTCCCCTTCAATTTAGAAAATGAACTGCAGTAGCCTAATCGCTAAGTTTTTACCATGAACATTTAACATAGAAATTTTAAGATGTTTCTTCACTTTGAGTTTATTTAGATTTAGTTAAGTTTTGTCAAGTTTATGACCACTAATTCACGTAATTTCAACTTTCTATGGCTACAGGCTAGTTATAATTTTGCCTTACCATTATTTATCAGTTAAAATAAATTTTTTTTTTAACGTTTTTAAGCCTTTATTTTATTAAACCTCTTACACCTATTCATGAGTGTTACCTCCTGTCATGAGTGTTACCTCAAGTCATGAGTGTTACTGCATTAAAAATTGAAATTTTTAAGTTGGATTAAAAAAAATAACACACAATAAACATTTAATAGTATGAAGTGCTATTGTATGCTAATAAAAACCATGTTTCAGTATAAAATTTTGCTAAAGGATCCATATGAATTTAAAAGTAAATTATCTTTTTGGCATACTAGTAACACTCCTGACATGAAATACTAAATATTTATATTAAACTAATTTATTTTCTTTAATTTTATTTTGCACAGGTTATATATTATTATTAGAAGTAGTTTTATATGGGTGTTTCGATTATAACTCTCATTAATGAATAAACACCGATATATTTTACTGCGGTAACACTCATGACAGTTTTCTGTGATCTAATTTATAAAATGATGGAAAAAACAAAGAAAATTTCAGTAAACTCGGAGAATATTGCTGGGACTGGAATCTCAAGTAGTTGTGTGATTAATATTTGTGGAAAACATTAATATAATAGAAGTTTATTTATTTGCCTGTCCATCTATGCAATGTTGCATGAATTTTGAAAATGACCCTAAAAATATTTTTCATACCCAATTGCCCCTAAGGGGGGAACTGGGGACTACACCTGTAAGACATAAGAAAGCCAATATATAAAATAGCAGGGAAATGGGTGTTATTAAGAAAACACAAAGGAACATTTTAAGACAAGTTTTGTGGAACGAATATTTTTTTGACAATTTTATAGAATGTTAAACTAAATTTTGGAAAACTTTACGTTTTTTTCAGATAATTAATCCTTATGACCTAGGATGGTAAAAATTGTATTTAAGGTAGTTTATAAGAGGTACTTTAACATAATACAAGTTAGATTTTTCTAACTTTTACAGGAAAAAAATTACAAGAGGTTAAAACTTTGAAAAAATGTTGCGAAAACCTGTTTGCCTCAAACAATCAAACACTGTTAAATTAATAAAAACACTTCAATTATTTTTATAAATTAGCTCACTGTAGGGTAGACCTACTTAATACTAAGTCAATCAAATAAAAACTTATCTTTTCATAGGCTAAATAAAAACTAAACAAATAACAATAAAAACAGTAGTCCGTACCATCTAGAACCGGAATTATTCAATAGCCTATCTTATTTTCCAGGTTAGCCAATCCATAAATGGCAGAATTACTTTTGGGAAAGTAGCCTATATTTCTAAAAACTAATTAGGCCTAGGGGTTTCACTTTAAAATTAGTACTTTGTCATAATCACAAAAAAATAATAGTACCCATTTTCCCGTAGGGGGGCAATTGGGTACTAAAATTTTCAACCCCTAAAAGCTACCCTTTTTAGATAAATTTAAAAATTCCAAAACTCTAGCAAACTACTATTAGTATGTATACTTTGGTTTTATGAGGTAAGTGTAAATATTTTGCACAAATTAAAATTTTTATAATGTTTCTATGGTTACTCGGACAAAGTTCGTGAGTCACTTTTTAAATCAAAAAATGTAAGGGTCGAACAAATTATTTTTTAACTTGTTTATATTTAAGGATAGGCCTAACAACTTTTTAAAAAATGGTGGTGTAAAAAACATAGCTAGCTATATCTACATATTTTTCAATCCTTCTTAACATAAAGGGTTGATTGAAGAAAATTAAAAAGAAAAAGTAGTACCCATTTACCAATTCCCCCCTTCTACCCTACGTAAAAAAAGCTAGTGTTGTTTGCTTTTAAAACTGTTATCAGTTGATCTAAATAACAAAGCATAACTAACAATGTCGCACAGCTGACTTAAAGATAAATAATAGTGAAAAGAAACTGTTGCAACTGTAATCGGTAAACTAACAGTTTCGAAGTTATAAACAAGTAACAGTTGCATATGAAAAAGAACCGTTCCCCTATCCTGTTCCCTCTCCAACGTGGAAGGGGAGGGTGGGAGAGAGAGGGCTTTATATCACCCTCTCTGTCTCCATACCACAAGCGCTGTCTGATTTCCAGATGCGTAATTAAAAAACTTATTAGAAATTTTAAAGGACCTGACCTTCTTAACGTTTAAAGTGTATTCATTGTTGATGTTTCCTTTTGGCAAAGAATATTTAACATGGAGAATGAGTATGCAGGTTTGCTACTCATATGTTAAAACTAGGTGGTTTTAATTCAATAATTAGTAGACCTGAACTAGCAAAAGCCATATACACCAAGTTTTATAAAGATATGTTTGGGAAAAAGGAAGATATTGATTATTTTATTCTCCACAAGGATAACGTGGGGAATGAGTTGGGCATATATATTTGTAGATTTGCTGCCACAGAAATGGAAAAATACATGGGGGGTTTAGACTAATATATATTAATCTCATCTTATAGATGAACCCACAAACCAAGTAGTTTTATTAAGATAACTAAAAGAGAAATAAGCGAAATATGGAATTTTACTGTAATTTTACCATAAAAAGGTACCATATGTTTTAACTTTAAATAAAAATAATAAAAAATGAAATGAAACGACCTCACTTTATTTTTTAAAACTAGGTTACCCTACGGCTTGTAATGACAAGCATGTTGATCCGTTAACAGAATTTTATGCCTGCAATAGTAATTTTTATAACTTAAGCTTTTTTAAAAATTATAACAAGAAAATAAAAATAGGCCTACGTAAAGATGGTTTTGAAACTCATAGTAATAGGGCGAAAAAATAAACCCATGATCACTCCTACGCTCAAGCCTATTTTGTGATAAAACTTTAATCTTTCTAAAACCTAATTTTAAAGGAAAGATTAATACAAAAAATTAGAGGTGTTTCATCAAAAACTAAACAAAATTAAAGTATTCTATTTTGCATTTTGCTATTACGCTATTTACAAATGGCTGTGCCAAATTTCATTTAGATCGGACCATTATTAAGCGAGTTATCGTGCTTAAAGACACATAGGTAGACAAATAGATTTATTATATATGAAAATGGACGAATGGTGTTTTTGGCATCTGGGGACCCCAAAACAAAAGGAGGCTGCAGTTCCGTAAGCGGTCTACATTTTAATGATTGAAAATACTGAACTGAAAAAATCGATACATGAATAAACGAAAATAAGATTATTTGATTGCATAAAGAACGAAACAAAACACAACAAAACATGAGTATCTAATAACTTACACAACAAAACGATCTAACATGAATGTTAAAAAACTAAACTTTCATAAAACTAAAAAAGTGTTTTTAACACTAGTTATTAAATTAAACATTACCAACATAACATAACAACACATACCTTTATTTCACATCGTCCACCATTTTGAATTAGTTTTGATTTTTGGTTTTCGATTGACATGGCACTGACAGAAAATGACAAGCTCTGTGAAGTTTGGTTATGGTTATTAGTTATAGGATTGGAAGTTAAATTATTACTGTACTGACTTATTATTAGATTAGTTTTCAGTTATGATAAGTTAAACATTTAAATGACAAAACTAATCAAACCAAACATTAAACAGTAAAACACAGAATATCATCAATGTAAATTTATTTAAATTGGAACTAAAACGACTACTGTATTTCATTGCTAACAAGCCTATTCGGGATTCGATGTAATATTAAAAGAGATGAATAGTTCGATACATTTTAAATCGATACATTGGTAACAGTTCGATATTTTCAATCGTTAAATCTTACGGAACTGCAGCTCAAAAAGTTAAAGATGGTCTCAGGCTTAATATAATTTTTATACATTGGAATAATCTTGATAGGCCTATTATCAATCAATTTAGGGTCTTAACCCTTCCCGAGCTTTGGAGATTGACAATATGCTGATTTAATTAGTAAAAATTTTTAAAACCGTGTCCTCCTCCTCTATACAAGGGTATAAAGAAGCAAAACAGGTGTCCACTGCAATCCCTATTAAACCTACAAATGCCGTCAACTTCCACCCAAGCCGGTCATCGTTTATTTTAGGTGTGCCCTCCCACCTAACTTAACCACACATTTGAAGGCCTAATAGGGATTTCATGGTGCGGGAATTAAACCCGCACTGACTCGTCAGTCAATGCCTTAGACCACGCGACCGTGCAGTACCCTCAGACCAGTGCTTGTTTGAGTCTTAAAGCCTACGGCTCTAGTGGCAATTCATTGAACCGCTTGAGCAACCGGCCTGATGGAAAATCAGTGAACTACTAGGCCAAGCCGTCATTAACAACACCTGTGTGACCAAAATCATCACGTATCACGTACAGCAAACCACGATGAAGGGTTAACGGTAAATGTTCCGTATACGGTAACCTCATGGATTTTGATGAAATCTGTCTAAATGTGTTCCTTTCACTATTTTATTACAGAATCAATGCAAAATTTTCCGCGGAAACGCCGGGAAAAGTGTGAAAATCGGGAAAAACTGGGAAAATGGGAGAAAACCTTTTTCTTCAAATATTACGTTGTGGGTACTCAAATTGTGCGGATTTTCGTCCTTAACACGAATATGAAGTTTGTTTTCAGATTGATTAATTTTTAAACGAGATATCCTCAAAAAACATAAAATAATAAACAAAGAAATAACTTGCACATCAAAACCTTGACTATCTAAGGGACCAGGTGGGATTCCGGGGTATTGGGTGGGGAACTATTTTAAAATTTACCTACAAAAAAGTAAAATTTCCCAAACTGGGAAATTTTCCATTGCGGGAAAATTTCCCGATTACATCAAAACCTTGACTATCTAGGGGACCAGGTGGGATTCCGAGGTATTGGGTGGGGAAATATTTAAAAATGTCCCTATAAAAAAGTAAAATTTCCCAAACTGAGAAATTTTACTGGGCATGACCAATTGAGAAATTAATCTAAGTTAACCTAACTTTACTTAAACCTAACCTAACCTCACAAACCTAACCTAACCCAACCTATCCTAACCTAACCTAATATAACCTAGCCTGCCGTTCCATCGACCTCCTTCATAGCTGAATACATTTGGATAGTTTAGGTTAGGATAAATTGCTTACTTTTGGTTAGGTTAGGTCTGATTAGGTTAGGTTAGGTTAGTTTAGTTTATTTTAGTTTAGATATTCAGTCTATTTAGTTGAATCAGTGGGAGGTTTTTAGTTATCGGGTATTTAGAATCACCGCATAAATCAAATAATTTCCCCATGAGGGGCTAATTGGGGGCTTCATAAATAACCGGCTCAACACCTCATAAATAACTGGTGACTCACACAAAAATTGTGTAATGTCCTCCTCCAGAAAATAAATAGATTTAATTTAATTTAAACCACAACAGGCTTTAAAAAAAATCATCCATCATTTCTTCATTTTGTATAACTATGAACAAATTGTGTCATTGTATCACTGTCAGTTCTAATTCATGTCATTCAATACCTAAATTCATATTTTTGATTAGGGAAAATCGGAACAATTTAAATAAAATCAACAAAATAGAATCTTTATAGGCTATTTTCCTAAGTTGGCACACCTGTACAACCCGTTCCAAGGCCACACTGTGGCCTTGCCCGTTCCTTATTTTACAAGGGTTTGCAAGTAGTGTTCTTTCGGATTTTTTGTTTAGGGTTTATAATTGCTATCGTATTTGTGAATTTATCCTATTTATTATAATAATCATAATTTAAAACGCAGAATCTAAGTTATTGAGGAAAAATGCGAACCCAAAGTTTTCGAAGTAACAAACTAATACGTGCAAACAAACTAATACAAACTAATACGCGCAATATACGTTTCGCCGATTTACAGACGACAGCGACAGTCGAAAGAAGTTGGACGTTTTGGCAATTACTTTTCGACTGCACGGAACATATGATTCAATCTGCTGTTACTCCCCTGCAATCCTAAGTCGCCGTTAGACAATGGAACCATCCAGTCATTCGTCAGTAAGTAGTTTTCCCACCTATGAAGTGCGTTTTAAGACTTTTAATTTCTCGATTTGAGGTACTTAAAGGGTTTTCCGCGGCAAAATTCGAGTTGATTCTGTAATAAAATAGTGAAAGGAACACATTAAGACAGTTTTCATCAAAATCCATGAGGTTACCGTATACGGAACATTTACCCGGGTTAACATTATGCCTAGGTTTAAGACACTAGTGCTTAGGGGTTTCAGACACTTGCTTCACTTATAGGGATAGACCTTTTTACTAGTTGGCTGTAATTCTAGAGCTAAATTTGATTAATTATGCCGAAAAGATTTGTTCCCTTTGTTAAGTAAATTACTATACCAAACCTTAAACACGACAGTGGCCTAAGTAAATTTTTAAAACCAATCCTTACCTCCTTTTCTTGGTTATATACGGGTCGATAACTTCTATTCTTCTTTTTGACATTTTGGTGTAAGTTATTTGTTATGAAGGGAATAGTCTTCAATAGCGAATTGCCGAAAGTAACAACAAAATGACACAATATCCAATAAATAGCACTAATTTGCGCCCATGAGTGACGCCATGATCCGACTTGAACTCAACTCAAATCGACATTCGACGGAAGACGCAAACACGAGACGAGACGAGTCCTACCTACCAACTCGCACTTCGAACTAGTGATGTGCGATTCGCGAACGAATCGTTCAATTTGAACGACTCATCGAGTGAATCAAATGAATCATGATTCATTTTTCAAAAGAATCGATTCGTGGCGCGAATCAATTATAGAAAAACATGCCGCAGACGACGCCGCGCCGGTTTTGTTCATAATTCTTTGCGTCAGTCAATTGAGTTTTGTGTCTAATTTCCTGTAGGACAAAGGAATGGGCATTGATGTGTTTGGAGAGGGGTGAGGGGTAGGAAAGTAGGAAACAAAGGAAACTACAACAATGTAATAGAATCAGTTTGACTTAAAGGAAAAGAAAACTATAAAATTAGTTTTCGATTAACTTACAAACTTTTATTAACTTTATGTATAATTACAAAAATAGCAACAGGCTACAGAAAAAATAAAAATTGCCCTTCTTCCGTTCTTATTAACTTAATAATAATAAAGATATTATTGGATACAGATTACAAAAGTAAAAGGAAGTAGAGTCAGAGCGAGGAACGAAGGAGGGGAGGAAGGGCCAAATGGCGAGGGGGTTTAGGGAGGAAGAGAGGAGAAGCACGTGACAGCTAGAGAATGTTAAAGGAGCCAGGAAACAGTTTAATCATTTACTTTATAGATTCAAGATCCTTTATTGTCATAAAACACAAAATACAGTGCATGGACAATCGTCAAAAGCTATACTATACAAATTATTTAGCCTAATTTATTAACAAATAGATTACAAAAATTGTATATTTAAAAACAGCTTACAATAACTATATTTACAAACAGATTACAATAAATCAATATTTACAACAGATTACAACATTAAAACTAATTGTAGCATTCCCATCTAATTTTGAAAAAATCATCAGTTGTATATAGACATTCATCAACAAGTATATTTTTAATTTTTTCCTTAAATTTAGAGTGAGACAGTGATTTTATTTCTGAAGGCAAAGTATTATAAAGTTTAATAGAATTATAAGCCCAATTTTTTTGTGAACTACTATACTTGTACTGTTGAAAACGTAAGCAATCTTTTTGTCTGGTATTATATGAGTGAACACTAGCATTAGTACTGAAAAATTCCAAATTTCTATGAACAAAACAAAGCAAATGGAATATATAGAGAGAGTGAAGAGTTAGCACACGTAGTTGAACAAACAATGGTTTACAAGATGTTCGTCTAGTTACATTACAAATCAATCTAATGGCCCTTTTTTGCAAGATAAAAAGTTCCTTACAATGACTGCTACATCCCCAGAGTACAATTCCATAAGTCACAATGCTCTGAATATGAGAAAAATATACTGTTAATAGAATATAATCATCAACTGAATTTTTCAATCTTCTTAACATATATAAACCTTTAGCCATTTTTTTCATGACAAAATCAATGTGAGGATACCACGATAACCTAGAGTCTAATACCACACCTAAAAATTTTAAGTTACTGATCTCAGAACATTTATAATTCCTATCATAGCTAAAAGATAAATCATAAATCTTTTCAGTGTTTAGTGACAAATTATTAGCAGCACACCAGTCCTTTAGTAATGCAAAACTAGATTCTAATTTGTCAACAACTACATTTTTTCTAAAATTGCTAACTTTTAAACCTAGGTCATCAGCAAATAAAAATCCATCGATGCCTACACTCTCTATGTTAATTGGTAAATCATTAATATAAATATTAAACAGAATTGGCCCAAGAATTGAACCTTGGGGTACACCATATTCAACTCTCCTACCTCTTGAAAAAGACCCATCCTTAAATACAAATTGATTTCTGTTTGTCAAATAGGAAGATATCAGCTTAACAGAATCAGAATTAAATCCATAAAAGCAGAGTTTTTGACTTAAAATACTATGTTTGACCGTATCAAATGCTTTTGACATGTCAAAAGATTTAAAAGTAATATTATTACCTCTTTCCAAATCATTAACTACATCTAAAAGTAATATTATTACCTCTTTCCAAATCATTAACTACATTATCAACTAATTTAACTACAGCATCACATGTACTCCTATTAGGCCTATAACCATACTGATTGTCAGTGAATAAACCAAATTTTTCGAAATGGTCCGCTATTTGTTTGTGAAGCAAAGATTCAAAAATTTTAGACACAATCGGAACAATTGATATAGGACGATAATTGTTCTCAGCCTTTCTGTCACCCTTTTTGTAGACAGGTACAACTTTAATTTGTTTTAGCTGGTTAGGGAAAACACATCCTTTGATTAAACATTCATTGAAAAGGTGAGTCAGGACCTCACTTATATAAAAAGCAGTAATTTTCATGATATCAGTAGTCAAACCATAGATATCCAAACATTTACTATTATTTAAACTGTTAATTGTCTTGAACATATTTTCTACAGTGACTTGCTTAAAATGAAAATCATACATTGGTTTAGGAAACTGTTGGACATAATAGTTGCTTTCATTAACACATTTAGGAATAATCTCACTAACTTTCTTGATATGTTCAATAAAAAAATTATTAAATTTATCAGATGTTATTTCAATGGGAATTCCTGTAGACTTACAGTTAATATTTGTAAGTCTATTAGTGACTTGCCACAACTTTTTACTTTTATTTTGAGCTTCCTGAATCAAGTTATTAAAATAATTGACCTTGGAATTTTTTATAGCAAATTTGTATTGTTTCTTAGCAATCTTATATCTATCCCTTAAAACTTGAATAAACTTTGATTAAGCTATATAACATTTCACAGTGATCTTTCTGTTTTTTCAATTCACAATTGAACCATTTGTTATCAGGTTTGGGACTTTTATTTGTACAGCTCTTAAGTGTAAAAGATCCATTTACAGCCCATAAAAATATATCATGAAAAGTCTTAAACTTATCATCAAGATTATCAATACTGTACACATCTATCCAATTGATTTGTCTTAGATTACAAATAAACATCTGTATACTAAAACTATCAACTAATCTAATTAAGTTCTTTTGTTTTTTGACATTAGACTTACAGGCATCAGTTATAAAACTAAAAACAATAGCACTGTGATCTGAAACAACAGTGTGAATAACACTAGAAAACCATTTGGTATTATGTATGTTTGTTACAACATTGTCTATACATTTGCTGGAAGCAGGCCTAGTAACATCTGTAGTTGTAATATTAAGTCCAAAACTGTCAAACAGGTTCATGAGATCACGCTTAAAAACATCATCACATTTAAAATTAACATTGAAATCCCCACATACTACTAAACTAAAGCTAGGATTAAATGACACACAGATAATTGAGTTGTCGTGACAACTCAAGAAATGGTTGAAAAACAAAGGGTCATCATTGTAAGGTCTATAAACGGAAATAACAACCATTTTTTCTTTAATAAATTCTATGGCAGTAGCCTCACATACCATTTCAACCAAGGCATCTTTGACTCTACCTAATTCAAGGTAATCTAAATTATCCTTTACAAATATTGCAGAGCCTCCATGCCTTCTTTTAGGTCTCCCATAAAAGGAGGCTAGCATATACCCAGGTAATGAGAGGAATGATACATCATCAGTCCGAAGCCAATGCTCTGCAACTGCAATAACGCTTATTTTGTTATTGGAACACAGCATATTTAAATAGTCTACCTTATTTAAAAGACCTTGAGTGTTCAAAAAAAATATATTAAAAGCTTTCTTTGTGTGATCCTCCTGTAAACTATTAGGGCTACTTTGAGTTATCTGAGGCATAACCATCTTTACTTGGCTAAAAAATTACTGGGTATACATTTATCAGGAAGAGGTATTGGTTCATGTTTTTTCTGACTCTCACAGGAACAATAGTTTTCCACACTTTCCAAAATCTTACTACTTATGTACTTCTTACCTCTAGAATTAAGATGGAATCCATGAGCAGTATGGAAATCTTTCCCTAATTTACTTAGATCTACAAAGGTGCAATTTACAAAATATTTACAAAGCTTTTCGATTTCTACATTGGTTTTCCTAACCTCCTCATTCACACACGACCAGTCAGGCAAGTCATGACGTAGAGGCACAGAGAAGACAATCACTTTGTTGAGCCGAAGTTCATATAGTTTTCTTCCAAGAGACCTACGCAGTTCACATGATTCGTTGTAGGCTATGTCATTTGTTCCCCCTAGCAGCACAATAAAATCATCAGGCTTAAATTCTTCATGCTTAGTTGGTACAACTTGTTTCAGTTTAGCATTGGGCTTCACAAAAGAAGAGATTTTGTATTTACATCCACTCTCCCGAAGAAACATTTTGCAAACATCTCGACCCTGACTATCCGAGTAGAAATGAATTTCCGGATTTTTTAATTGCTTAGACCTAGTCTTGTCCAAATGGGTAGATTTAGGTTAGCTCACCTCAGAAGGTTGGGTTTGGATTACTTTAAGGTTAGGCCTACTTTTGTGACTGTCATAGATAGGCCTAGGCCTACTACTATCAGCACATGTGTCATCACTATGATTTGTTAACACACTATACCTATTTCTAAGAACTGGAAAGTTCTGATCATAGTCCACAGGCATTGGTTTATTGGTCTTGATTGGGATTAACTGCCATCCTTTGTTCTCACTTTCACTTGTATTGTCAGGGCAATACAAGTGAAAGTGAGATATACCTAGCAATATGGTTAAATGTTTAAAAATGCAGCTAAACCAATCAATTTTAGGTTGGAAATAGTTTGAATACACAAAAAAAATAATTAATTGCAATTAAACATTTAAAAACCACTTTATATTCCATAAAAACCAAAGTCGACGTTTTTGTAAGCAGTGGATTCAAATGAATCAAAAGAATCGATTCAATTTTCGATTCTTTGGAACTGAGTGATTCAAATGAATCGATTCACCGAAAAGAATCGAACTGCGTATCACTACTTCGAACTCGAGAACAGTGTTTCCACAGAGTAAAATATAAAATCCCTGCATGAGCGCCCAAAACCTCCCTTGTTATCCCTCAACATAGCTCACCCGAAAAATCCCTTTTTACTTTCTCCCCCCTATACAATGTATATGGAGAAAGTATTGTTTTCGTCAAAATTTTCGAATTTGAGTTGTTAGTGGATATATTCGTTTTAGTGCTCCCAGAATCCAAAAAAGTGGTTTTTGGCGTGGTGTCTGTGTGTGTGTGTGTGTGTGTGTGTGTGTGTGTGTGTGTGTGTGTGTGTGTGTGTGTGTGTGTGTGTGTGTGTGTGTGTATACAAAGCTAGAGACGACACCAGTGGACCGATTTTCATGAAATTTGGCATATAGGGATAAAGCCATGGTATCTCCAGGCGTATGTTTAATTTTTTTGAATTTTTGATTTTTAAGGGTATTTACCCCATAAAAATGACAAAAATCCAAATTTGTCAAAAACAGCTCTAACGATTTTGATAAAAATTTCATGGTTTTTAATGCTTAGGATGACAAACAAAATGACACCAGCCGCATGTCTGTAAAAATTCAGGTTCAGAAGTTATGGGGGTTTAAGTGTTAAAAAATTCATATTTTTCAAATTTCACAAAAATTGTAACTTTTAAAGAAAATATACTTGTAACCATTAAATTTGGCTTGAAAAATTATGGAATGGAATGGACAAGAAATAAACTCACATAAATACTTAACTAATAAAGATAAAAATTAAAGTTTTTATACATTTTATTTCTTAAAATTTTCAGTTATTTCCTATCACAGTTTCACCGCCTAACCTCTTTACATCGTACATTATTTCCTGAAAGAAAATCAAGTTGGTGTTCCAGCTTCGACCACACATTTTGACGCATTAAATTTGATATATTTCCATTTTAAAGTTATATATCTTAATTTTACAGTTTCCGAGATGCCAATGGACACAGTTAAGTTTTTTACTCTGTTTGTATAGCCACTAACTCATAATAATTTTACAAGCAATGTACAATTTTAAATGTTTGAAATTGAATTTTTATTATAAAATAATAAAATATATCAGCATAAGGATATATAAGCTGTTAAAGTTTGGTTTATCTCCATAAGAAATGCATTGGGGGGTGACAATCATTACAGAATGAATTAAAGTCAAACAATGTTTTGTGGGCGCATGGATCGTTTAAATAGCATTCAGGTTGCTTCGAGCCTAAAAAATAGTTCTAGGATTAAATGTTAGAGATTTAACTTTTTGGCTAACTTTAATGTTAAAAAATATATTTTTCAACATTCATACACATCACTTAAACGAAGCGAGATAGAACCTATTTCCATATTATCTTCATTGCTTATTTTGACCCAAAGAAGCAAACTACGAAGTTTTGTTACCTACTTACGGGACACCCTTTACTTTAGTAATAGGTATTACGATTTTACTTTTGGAGTTTTGCATAAAGGGTGTTGGCACCTTTGATTAATGTTAGGTCAAACAGGAACTAACTTAACAGGAGCTAAGCTTAACAGGAACTAAGTTAACAGGAGTTAACTTTAATACGTTGTACCCTGGAGCTGCCGGTGACCACCATACCTCACTCGGGGCTAGTATACATAGTTTTTAGTTAAGTGACTGTAAGTTTTAGAAATAATTTATTGTATCAAGAGGGCACTGAGATGGCGGCTTGCAACGAGCCTATTGCGTCCTGCCGAGTCAGCCAACTGTGAGCCGGACGATGACGACGTTATACAGCTCGTGCCCCCGCCGGCGCCGCCGTCGTCGACCGTCCAGACAACTTCAACCCTGACAGACCCCGACCCCACCACCTCCACTGCCGATATGGATACCCTGGACTCATGTGACGAATCTGACGATGTGTTCAGCGAGGACGATGAGGACATGGACATCGACGATCCACAAGACCTCAGTGGACCTCTTTTGATGGATGAAGGCGTTGTCGACGACGTGACTGTCCCAGGCCTAGATCAAGACGAAGCAGACTCTTTATTAAGAGCAAATGCTGTAACCTATTTTAGTGGCGTAATTTCATTCTATACACTGAAAAAATTTAAATGTAGGTCGTGTGAGGATCACATGTGTAAGGGTACCAACGTCTTAGAACGTAATGACGAACTTTTAACACACTTTAAGGCCTACCACACAACCAAAGTAGTTTCTGATTTCGGAAAATTAAGGGTACCATCAGAACAGTTTAGAGCAGTAGTTGACATTTGTGTAACTGCTTTTGAGCGTAATATTAGTAATATTATTTGTAAGCCAGGAGTGAACCATGTTTAATGTTTGTGTTTCAGAACTTAACAAGGTGTTCCCAAATTGGATGAATGCAGAATGTTGTGAGCATAGGAAGTTCAGTATAGACAGACTCATAGCCATTAAGTTGAACTATGAACTTAAAATTAGAATAAGTTCGTTGCCTAAGACTCAAAGAAGGGTTTCAAACAAAGAGAATGATAGTGCAAACTTACAAAAAATAGTTAGGAAAAAACTGTTTCACTAAGTTCTACCAAACACCAAAGACATCCACGCCCATGCATGCGATAAAGTAGAGCATACCTTCATTTCAAATTTATTGTAAATAAACGTTATTAGTTACCTTTTTATATTTTTAGTATGTGTCATTTTACATAAATTCATTTAACTGCGTAGTTAGCTTAGTTAAGGAAGTTCGAGTTTTCAAATAGTTGCTATAAATAATTTATTTTCTTCAGTAAATAATTATTGTGTATGTATTTTTAAAATTATTTAATACTCTTTGTACCTTGAACATTCTATATTATAATAGAACTATTAGTCCCACGTCTAAAAATATTTTCAGTGTGTAATCAATGAGTTATTTCTTTGTTGTACAAAATAGTTGTAAGCATTTTCCTGTAAATAGAAAATTGAGTTAGTATTTATTTTTTTTTAGATCTACTAGGGTACTTCAGTGATAACCCTAATAGGCCTAACCACATAACTCACTCCTCTTCAAATGTAAATTTACATTTTAGTTGACAGTACAAATGTTTATTGTGGATTGTAAGCCTCCGGATACCAATAAATACTATAATGGTTTAAATACCTGTTTATGGCATCCAATGTTGTACTATTGTGCAACTAGTTTCGACTTGATCAACAAATCATCTTCAGGCAAACAAGGATGTTAACACCAATCTGTCATCTTCAGTTGAAGACTGTCGTCAGTTAATAATAAAAAATGAACAATCGGAGACATGACGGACACTACACGAACACTTAAAAACATAAAACATCAAACAGATTTTTCTACACAGAGACGACGCAACCCGGCGCGGTAGTAGTTGAGTCTAGACTGACCGGTGCGGCGGTCAAGGACAATGCATCGCACTCTTTATCTGTTATCGGCTCAGGTTGCATTGTTCCTACCCTCCCCCTCCAGTACCTTGATAGCTACGTCATAAATAAAATTCGATTCAAATGATAGTTTGTCGTTCAGGACATTCTGTTGATCTGATTTGACGGCTCGGTATATTTCAAACTCTTCTAGCGTATTTATTTTGGATCGGTCCTTAGAAAAATGTAATACATTCATATTGTTGTTAATATTAATGTAGCTATGATTGTTTGAGACTAAATGTTCTGCAAAGCTGGAAGTTTGTGGAGCTGTAGTTGCGTCGGGTTGCGTCGTCTCTGTGTAGAAAAATCTGTTTGATGTTTTATGTTTTTAAGTGTTCGTGTAGTGTCCGTCATGTCTCCGATTGTTCATTTTTTATTATTAACTGACGACAGTCTTCAACTGAAGATGACAGATTGGTGTTAACATCCTTGTTTGCCTGAAGATGATTTGTTGATCAAGTCGAAACTAGTTGCACAATAGTACAACATTGGATGCCATAAACAGGTATTTAAACCATTATAGTATTTATTGGTATCCGGAGGCTTACAATCCACAATGAAATTAGAAGCTGAGCAAGCAAAATTAGCCTTTCAATACAAGGATGTTAAATTAAAACTTTGTAAAAAATCAGAAAATATAAAATTTAATAAGAGCTGCCTAGAAAACAATATAGTGCCAAATTATATTTTGGTTAAAGTAAGTGGTAATTCAAAATCTGCTTTGAGAGCCAAACGTTTAGCTGAGTCATGTTGGGTAAAGAATGAAATCAAACATCTGTATGCCAAGAAAAGTAGATTAAACAAGCTATTGTATTTCAAACACATTGAGCTTTTAAGTAAACTACATCCATCCCAGCAAAATGATATCTTCCATGAAATCGAACAACAGATCAGTAGGAAAATATTAGCAAAAAAGAAAACCCAAAATAAAAAAATCCAGAAGCTATTGGAAACGCAACACAGGGAGGAAATAATTAAATGCTCACATAAGTTCTTTAAGAGAGTTGTAAATAATACAAGTATTGAATTCACTGATGTTGAAATGAATTTATTGAACAAAGGCCTAAATTTTAATTTTCCTAATAATAAGAAGTCTAGTCTAGTAACTGAGTTATTAAATTCTGAGGCATCTATTAAAAGAGTGAAAACTGATGAAATTCGTGAATCTGCCCGTGTCATTATAGGAAATAAAGCTAAAAGCATTGCCAACGCTCCTATAAGTACAGGAAAGTACAGTAAGTTCAGTTCCATGCGGTCGGCAGTAGCCACCGTCAGGAATAAGCTTGCCGAACACAACGCCGTGATAACGAAGGCGGACAAAGGCAATTCAATTGTAATCCTATACACCGATGATTATGTTAACAAAGTCAAAACTTTCATAGAAAACAACAATATTGAGACTTTAAACAAAGACCCTACCTTAAATAATGCCAAACTAATCAACAAGGCTATATCAGAAAGTAAACACTTACTAACTAATAGTGATGTAATATCTTTAAAGGTTACTAATCCCCAAGCTCCAGTCCTCAGAGGTTTACCAAAAATTCACAAACCGGATGTTCCAATTAGGCCTCTTGTTAACTTCATACCATCGCCAGCCTATAAAATAGCTAAGAGATTGGATAAAATAATTAGGAGAGAAATAATTTTAGAAAATAGTTGCAGCATAAAAAATAGCCTAGAATTAATTGAAAAAATCAAAGATAATTCAGTCAAAGCAAACCAGAGATTAGCTTCTTTTGACATCGTCAATTTATATACGAATGTACCCGTCCAGGAGACTATATCAATATTACACCAGAATCTAATAAAAAATTCCAGTTTGCAGCCAGAAGCAATAGATGAATTGATAACACTAATTAAAGCAGTATTAAAACAAAACTACTTCCAGTTTCATGGCGAATACTATTATCAGAAAGATGGTTTAGCGATGGGTTCCCCCCTCTCCAGTATTTTGGCTGAAGTGTTTTTAAACGACATTGAAAATAAACATTTATTTTCTGAGGCAAACCGTTTTAAAGATAAGATGTGTTTCTACTACAGATATGTAGATGATACCATCGTGTTGTTCAGAGGTAATAGTAGGCAGCTATGTTTACTAAACAACTACCTATGCAGCATTCATAAAAATCTCAAGTTTACTTTGGAAGAAGAGAGTAATAACCAATTGAATTTTCTCGACTTGACAATAACAAAACGAAATGAAAAATTCGAATTTAAAATCTATAGGAAACCAACATGCACTAATCAGACGATAAATTCAGACTCACATCACCCTCAAACACAAAAGTTAGCTGCCTACAATAGTTTCATCCACAGATTGTTAACCGTTCCAATGAATAAAACAGATTTTGACGAGGAATTAAACACAATTAAATATATAGCGGTCTCTAATGGGTTTAGAAGTGAAATGATTGACAAGTTAATTTCAAAGCAAAAAAATAAGAATAGAAGGGAAACATCTGAACAAAAAACCTTTGTATCTGCTGAGTACGGTAGTTTTCTTAGCAATAAATTAAAAAATATTTTGGCCAAAAACAACGTAACAGTTTCTTTTAAAACTACAAATAATCTTAGGTTTATGTTACAGGAACAGCCACGCCCAGCAAAACCAACTTTTGAAAAATCTGGAGTTTACAAGATCAGTTGCACTGATTGTTCAAAATATTATATTGGCCAGACGTCACGTTCTTTTACGAAACGTTTTAAAGAGCATCTACCAAAGAAAACTACAGCTCCACAAACTTCCAGCTTTGCAGAACATTTAGTCTCAAACAATCATAGCTACATTAATATTAACAACAATATGAATGTATTACATTTTTCTAAGGACCGATCCAAAATAAATACGCTAGAAGAGTTTGAAATATACCGAGCCGTCAAATCAGATCAACAGAATGTCCTGAACGACAAACTATCATTTGAATCGAATTTTATTTATGACGTAGCTATCAAGGTACTGGAGGGGGAGGGTAGGAACAATGCAACCTGAGCCGATAACAGATAAAGAGTGCGATGCATTGTCCTTGACCGCCGCACCGGTCAGTCTAGACTCAACTACTACCGCGCCGGGTTGCGTCGTCTCTGTGTAGAAAAATCTGTTTGATGTTTTATGTTTTTAAGTGTTCGTGTAGTGTCCGTCATGTCTCCGATTGTTCATTTTTTATTATTAACTGACGACAGTCTTCAACTGAAGATGACAGATTGGTGTTAACATCCTTGTTTGCCTGAAGATGATTTGTTGATCAAGTCGAAACTAGTTGCACAATAGTACAACATTGGATGCCATAAACAGGTATTTAAACCATTATAACAAATGTTTACTTGTTGTAAATAAACTTTGAACTTAAATTATATTTGCTCATTAAATAGGCCTAATCTGTGAAATGTGCAACGCGTTGGGCGCCAAATTATAATGTGTAAAGGGGAGGGAAGAGAGGATTATAGGATAGTTTTTATTTATTTAAGTCAATTTCAACCTTATACCTCAGGGTGAGTTCTTTGCCGTAGCACAATCCACTTTAGGCTATCAATGAGGCCCTAACTTGTGAGTTCTGAATGTAAGTGTGTGATTTGTGTGCTTAATTCGGTCACAGCATCACTTAAGATGCAACAGCGATCCGAAAGCGTAGTGTTATAAAGGACGCGGCATCAATTAAGATGCAACAGCGTAAGCCTTTGTGAGTGTTATGTGAATAAAGGACGCAGCATCAATTAAGATGCAACAGCGTAAGCCTTTATCTGTGAATGTAAGTGTGTGTTTAATTCGGTCACAGCATCAATTAAGATGCAACAGCGATCCGAAAGCGTAGTGTTATAAAGGACGCAGCAACTGCAACTGCGTAAGCCTTTATTGTGTTTGTGAATGTAAAATGCAAAGTGCCACTAATTGTATGTTTTCGGACGCAGCATCAATTAAGATGCAACAGCGTAAGCCGAAGTGTAGTGTTAAGATTGCCACGCCAACGGACAGTCGAGGCTAAACAATCTTCGAATGTTAGTGTAATAACGATAGCCTTATACTCACCAACTCGATCGACCTTTTTGAAACTTAAATATTAAATCATTAAATGAGGAGAAGTAGGAATATTTTAATAACACTGACTTTTATTCTTTCGTAGAGATTATACAAATGGATTTACAATAAATTATTAAATAAATATTATTACTTGGTGGCTAAATGCCCTGTTACTGACAAATCATAATTAATTGGGGATACGGGGGACTCTGCCTCTACCGTTCCAAAATAACAAAATTGGGGACCTGCTGTCTACCCGTTACTGCTGGAGATGCAACAGCGAGCACAGAGTGCTCACACCATCAGTCAGCTATTGAGACGAATCTGAGATCTGAGGCGGCTGGCACTCGCCTATTTATAGGGCCGGTCAGCTTGGAAAGAATCACGTGACCACCCGTCAGCCGAAGCAACAGTCTACTTCTACAGGATTGCCACTATTTCACAACATAAATGGAATTGTAAACATTCCTTTTAGCTACCTTTACAATCATTGCTATTAAATCATTAAATATGGATTATTCTAACTTAAAACTAACAAATACTAATTGTTTTACAGTACAGACAAGGTAAATAAATAATGAAAGTACACTCTGTGTTCTTATTTACAACAACGATATCGGATAACCTAACCTATTCGGTAAGTGAACAACAAACATTTCTTCAACTATTTCACACTTTCAACAAATTAAATGAAGATAAAACTGATTATTTCTATTAACTCTTTCCTGCACGGATAAAACGGGGTCTGCTGACCCCTACCTGCACGGAATTTTTTTTGGTTTTTTTTTGTAAATACTTGTTAATTAGTGCATAGTGGCCTAAAAGGAATACGAACATTAATTTTTTATTTTTTTTGTTGTTATCAATTACTGATAAGAGGGAGTTACACATATGTAACACCGTGTTGCACGTGGTCGGAGTGAGTTACACATACGTAACACTGTGCAGCAAGTGGGACATTTTATTGAAGCCCCAAAATACTAAAATTACTACTGTAGGGGTTTTTTTGCTGAGGATATTTTTTTTCAAAACCTGCACAAACAGGAGGGTAGGATATATGTTTCCTTTTTATAACTTAAATTAAAATAATCTTTATAAGTTGAACTATATTTTATTTATACAATTAAAAGTATCTTTTTTGTTTACATCAAACAATAATAAATACAATCATATGGCTATATAGTCATATGTCACATCTCCCCTTTCCTATAAGTTAAGTCTATCGGGGTTTTTAACGTTTCTTGATGATTTTCTAGGTGAAAACGTCTTAGAACTATGCATTGCTTGACTAGCTTCTTCCTTTCCTTCATTATTAATTTCTTTCTTATTATCAAATAACTTCTTTATAAACCAAGAGTTTCTTCGGTATATACCACCATCTGGTGTTTCAATAAGGTATGATCGTGGCTCGGGACCTTTACGCAGTATTATCGCTGGTTGCCAGTCTCTGTGTTCTTTTCTGTCCAATACCCTCTCGCCTTCTTCAAATTCAGGTCCGTTCCTCTTTGTTCTGTTGCTGTATTGTCTTGATTTATCGCGCATACTCTGAAGTTTAGTGTGAACATTTTGCACTATTTCAGGCTGTAAAATTTTATCAGTGCTTGGAAGCAGTGTCCTTGTTCTGCGACCCATAAGTCTCTGAGCTGGGGAACCAATATTTTTTCGGGGAATGTTCCTTTGGTGAAGTAATGCAAGGTGTATATCAGCCTTTTCTTCTAGACACTTCTTTAAAATCAGTTTAGCTTCTTGCACGTACCGTTCGGCTAAGCCATTAGATCTTGCGAATAAAGGACTGGAAACTCTTTGATTAAACTGCCAATCTTTTTCAAATTTTTTGAACTCGAAAGAGTTAAACTGAGTACCTCCATCAGACAACAACGTTTCTGGAATTCCATGCACTGAGAACCATTTTTTTAGTTCAATAATCACATTTGAAGATGTAGCCGATTTTAGTTCCACAAAATCAAAAAATCCAGAGTAGGAATCTGCAACTACAAGATAATCTTTTCCTGATAGTTGAAAAATGTCAGTTCCCACTTCCATCCACGGTCTAGTTGGTACTTCTTGCTGCAATAGTTCTTCTTCAGGCTTGTCTTTTTGAAGCCTAGAACATATTTTACAATTCAAAACATAATTTTTGATCTCGTTTGTCATGTTTGGCCAAAAGACGTATTCACGAGCAAAGTTGAGCGAATCTTGTATACCTCTGTGTCCTAGGTGTATCTGTTTTAGCGTTAGCGGACGAAGATTCAAGGGCATCAAAATTCTTTCCCCTTTAAAAATGATATTTTCATGAACCGCTAATTCTCCTCGATAATTCCAGTACTTGTGTAGCTCTTCTGCCAAGTCAGATTTTTCTTTAGGCCAACCTTTTAAAATAACTCCCTTGAGTTTTGAAAGCTCAGCTTCTTCTTCTGTGAGACGTTGGGCCTCTACAAGTCTTTCCTTTGGCATGGAAATTACAAGATCTACATAAAAGGCAAGCTCTTCTTCGTTTGATGCATTGTTTATGCAGTCTCTGCTCAAGGTGTCTGCAATGTATAGTTCTGTTCCTTTCTTATAAACAATATGCGGATTGTAGGGTATTATCTCCATAACTATACGCCTAACCCTAGGAGGAGTATCGTGTAACGGTTTTTTGAAGATTGATTCTAAGGGCTTATGGTCAGTTTCAACTACCAGACCACGTGAACCCCATACATATTCATGAAACTTTTTACAAGCTACAGAAATTGCTAAAGCCTCTTTTTCCAACTGGCTGTAACCTTGTTGTGTTTTGGTAAGAGATTTAGAGGAATATGCTACAGGGCGATTTTCCTGTAGAAGTACAGACGCGACTGAATGCGAGCTAGCATCAACCGATAATGTTATGGGAATTTTTGGGTCAAAATAGCGCAGCACAGGGGGTGATGCTAGAGCTTCTTTTAGTTTTGTGAATGCTGTCTGTTGATCGAAATCCCAAACCCAAGCTATTCCTTTGTTCAACAGTTTTCGTAAAGGCTCGGTCAATTTTGAAACGTTTGGAATGAATTTACCTAAATAAGTTACCATACCCAGATATCTTTGTAGCTCAGTTACATTTGAGGGTTCTTTTAGATTATTTATTGCTTCAATCTTACTGGGATCAGGAAGAAGGCCATTTCCAGTAATTATATGCCCCAAGAATTTGATTTCTTTTGCACTGAAAACACATTTCTCTTTGTTGAGTTTTAGACCTGCTGCATTGAGAGCAGCTAAAACTTTGGAAGATCTCTCTTCTAGTATTTCCATAGTAGATCCATGGATGAGAATGTCATCCATTGAAACTTCAACCCCTTCTAAACCTGATAAAATTGAGCACATACGTTCTTGAAAGATCTCAGGAGCTGAGGCTATGCCAAATGGCATTCTTAAGTAGGAGTACCGTCCCCAAGGTGTGGAAAACGTTAAATACCTAGAGGTACGTTCAGTGACTTTTATTTGCCAAAATCCTTTTCTACAGTCTAAGAGGGTAAAAAATTTTGAACCGTTTAACCTAGCAGCTATTTCTTCTAAAGTTTGAAGTGGGTGATGGCGACGTTTAATATTTTTGTTCAAATCAGTTGGATCTAAGCAGATTCGTACTTTATCTTTCTGGCGTACAACAACCATAGGTGATACGACAGGAGTTGGTTCAGTTACAGGTTTGATAACACCTAATTTGACCATAGAGTCAAGCTCATGTTTAACATTTTCTCGTAATGCAAAAGGAACACGCCTAGCTGGATAGATTTTAAGTGAGGGATTGTCAACTATATCAATGTCATACTCATAATCTTTTAAGCAACCTATCCCATTAAATATATTTTCATCAAAATTGCTAGTCTGTAATTCATGCACTCTTTTGACAAACCCCAATGTTTGACATGAATCACGTCCTAAAATGGCTGGATAATGTCCATTAACAACTATAAAAGTGACTTTTTGTCGCTTTTTGTTAGCAGTCTCTACAATAGCGGTACATTCTCCTAGCACTGAGAGTTTGTTATTTGTGTATGAAATCAAATGTTTTATTCTAGAATTTTCAATCTCTAAATTACTTTTTAATGCTACATTTTTACTTATTACATTACACTGAGCTCCAGTGTCTAATTTGAAAGAAACCTTTTGACTATCGGGTAATAATAAGATTTCAGTCCAATCGACAGTGCTTTGTTCATTAGAAAAGGAATTAATTAAAGTTACCTGGTCTGAGTGCTGAATCGCATCTACTTTACCATCTATATCCAAGTTCTCAGCTTTTAATGACTTTATCTGATTGTTTGGTTTTGAGCGGCAAACTTTAAAGAAGTGACCAGTGATACCGCATTTCGAGCACTTCTTTTGATAAGCAGGACAAGCTCGAGGGCCATGGTGATATCCACAGCGTCTGCAAGTGAAGGTGTTTTCTTCTAGCTTCTTGTTTGATGTGCTCTCATCACGTTTTTCGCCTGAAATTGTGTACTGTTTACTTTGAATGTCATAAACATTGTTGTATTTCTTCTCAGCCATTGTTGATAGCTGAATTTGTATTTCTTCAGAAGACTTACAAATGTTTATTGTCTTTTCGAGTGTTAAGTTTTCTTCATGAAATAGTTTTTGGCGAGTACTGTCTTGGTTAATGCCGCATACCAGTCTGTCTCGTAGTAAGCTATCCTTCATACTGCCATATGAGCATTTATTTGCTTGATTAGAGACCTTGGTTAGGAATTCATTAAAGGTTTCCTCTTTTTCTTGATTCAGATTGTTAAAGATAAACCTTTCATATATTATATTTGACTTCTTTCTAAAATATGAGTCGTATTTTGATATTATATTCTCCAAGTCTGTTGATTCTTCATCTATATCAAATGATTAAAAAAGCTCAATTCCATCATCTCCAATTATTGTCATGAAAGTAGCTATCTGTTTCTCTAGTGACCTCTTCTTCAAATCAGTAGCTGTAGCATACCACCGAAATTGCTTACTCCATAAGTTCCACCTTTTTGTCATCTCACTGCCACTTGTGACTATCAATGGCTTTGGAGGTTTGATGTTTAAAGGCAATTCTTTACTTGTTTTTCATCATTATTTTCTTCATCATCAGATTTGTAGTTCTCTCTTAAAGGAGAACTTTGTCTACTCTTATCTTTCTTTCTGGTTTTATTGGGTTTCGGCACCATGTTTCCTTTTTATAACTTAAATTAAAATAATCTTTATAAGTTGAACTATATTTTATTTATACAATTAAAAGTATCTTTTTTGTTTACATCAAACAATAATAAATACAATCATATGGCTATATAGTCATATGTCACAATATATCATTTATCAGTAGCTATATCAGTAGCTCTTTCGTCATCTTCCAAACCATCAATCTACTCTGGATCCGAAGGGATGGGTTCACTCTCAAGAAAGCGCAGAATTTCGTCGTTATCAAGAATTATTATTGGCAACTCCATTTATTTTCTGAAAGTATTAAATTTGATATTGAAAACCGCAATAAAAAATAAATCAGATTTCGATATAGAAATGTTCTAATACCCCAAAATTATAAATTACATTTTTGAAGTAACAGGGAAAATTATTTATGATGCGCTTAAATTGGGTAAAACCTATTTATGATATCATGAAAATTAATATAAAACATGAAATTTCCCAAAAACATGCTTTTCTGCATGAAATATAAGTTTAAATGTAATGCAATATGAATTATTTGTAACGTGTGCTGCACGGTGTTACATATGAGTAACACACTTTTAGGCTCTAATAAACCCAAATTAACTGGTTTCCTGCCTCCAAACTGTCATATATTACTCAATATGTACTCTAGATTACAAATCAGTAAAGGAATATAATAATCAGGCTCAACATGGAACTTATCAGTAAAAGTTTCATCGGAAATGGTGGAGGACGTGGTCTGCACTGGACTCAATGCACTCTGGTGGTTGTTTGTTCAAACATTAGCAAATAGAGCACAGTGACACCTTGCGGAGATGTTAGGAACCAAGTTCCAAAGTTTCCAGCAGCGTAGTGCTAGTGGTTTGATTAAAAATAAATAAAATGTCTGCCGTTACAAATATGTAACACTGTGCATCAAAGAAGTCAAAAGTTTGTTACATATGTGTAACACCGTGCATGAAAGAGTTAAATGATATGAAGTCTTAACTTAGGCCTACATAATAAACTATCTCTAGCTCAAAATATCATTATCTACTGTTAAAATCTAGGTTACCTAGACTAGGCCTAGAAATGAAACATTGCATTGTCCCCTTAATTTGTATAATAAAATTAAATGAACATGTACAATTTTTTATACAAATTACCTGGTGTTTTATTTACCCTTTCCTATCTCATCACTTATGAGTTCAAGAGTGTCTACAACATCTGAAACAAACAAGTCAGTGAACAACAAATAAAAATGTATAATTAATTAATAACTAAGTGTCCTTATCACTTCACAAATGTTCTTCTTCAGCTAGATAGCTAGAACTTCAGCTTTCTTCTTTCTCTTCTTCCAGTTCCTCTCTGAGACAAGTTTTACTTCTTCCTCCAAAGCAGTGTCCTGCAGTTCGCTGGGTTCCATCTTCCTCTCTTGATTTTTCTGACTTGTCCCTTCTTTATCAACAAACTCATATTTCAGTTGATCAGCTTGTTTGGCAGATAATTCAGTTGTTTTATTCACTGAAACTTCTTTTCCAGTTCCTTTATTTTCAATTGACTCAAACTTCTCCTGTACTTCACTGTTCATCCTTTCTTTATTATTTAACTCTTGATCATTTTTATGCATGTCACTATTTAAATCATAATCTTTATCTGTTGTGATAAGTATTGTTGTGTATAAAACACCACATTTTTCATCTTGCTTCAAATTGTCTTGAAAGTAAATAACATATTTTCCTAATTTTATACAGTTTTTACTGTAATCAATGATCATTTTCAGTTCCTGCATAGTGTCATTTCCAATGACTATATCTTTTAGCGAATTTCCCCTATAGGGAAGAAGCTATTACCGTAGGTCTCATGGTAAGACCTAAGCCCGAGACCATGATAACTTTTCGTTTTAGGGCCACCAGAAGCAAAAAACACCATTCGTTCGAATTTTTATATATCTATCTATCTATCTATATATATATATATATATATATATATATATGTGTGTCTGTCAGCACGATAGCGGCCGTAAATATGATCCGATCTTAATGAAATTTGGAACAGACATGTAAAGTGGTAATCGAATGGACGAGTTCGTGAACCAGCCCGATCGGACCACCGGAAGGGGGGGTAAGGGGGGATAAACACCCCCAAAAATGGGTTTTTTACATATAAAAATAAAATTTATCGAATCTTTATTGGCACCATTGGATTCAGCTAAAAAAAAAACAATTTAGTGTCTTGAATCATTGCTCTATGTCCATTGGTTACCGAGATATTGAAAGTGGTAAACACAGTACGTTGTCCCAATGTTAACCTTATGGGAAATAAGTAAAATTCTATATCTCGCTTATTTCTCAACATATCTGGATAAAATTTGGTTTGTGGCTTCATCTAGATGAGTTCTAATGTATTTTAGTCTAAAATCTCCGAAATTTCAATTTTTAGTGGCAGCAAACCTGCATAGTCATTCCCCATGTTATCCTTATGGGACATAAAAAAAATCTATATCTTACTTATTTTTTAACAATTCTTGACAAAACTTGGTATATGGCTTCTTCTAGTTAAGATCTGCTAAATAATGAATTAAAACCAACCAATTTTAACATACCTGTTGCAGCAAACCTGCATAATCATCCCCCATGTTATTCTAATGGAGATTACAAAACATGTAAAATCTCGTTAAGTTGGATTGAAATACCATTTGTTGTATTGCATCTGAAATTCGCTGAGTATGCAGGTCTGCTGCAACGGGGGTATTATTAAGTTTGGTATAATTATACATTTTATCTGAACATTTACATTATTTATTCTTGCATTTTCTAAAATAATACTCTTAATTTGTTGAACCTTCTGATTTATAGCAGTATTAATTGTGGTATTGGTTAACGGAAACTCTTCATATTTTCCTAAATTATGTTTGTTTTTTAAAAACCATTCCTTCTGCATGCAAGTTACTGAGCTCCCAGTGTCTATGATACATTTCGTACTGACTCCCTCAAAATTTATATCGACTTCTGGTACATAATAAGTATTTTTACTATCATTTACTTAAATAGTCTCATCCATTAAAAATTGTTTGTCACATAAAATATTGTTTATGGGCCTATCATTTTCTATTTCATCTAGCACTGGAAATTTATTGACCGTTTCATTGGGTAATGCAAAATCTTCGTTTAGGCCTACTTTATTTCCAATGCTATTTAGTTTAAGGAGTCTTGGTCGGGTCTCTCATCCTCAAACTCATTTTGTTGCCGCTGTGATGGATCCTCGTAATTTGTATTTTCATTGTTTCCATCAAACCTTCGTCTCCTGTCATACTCCTGACCGTAGTTACCTCTTCTGTTATAATTATCCTTTCTTTCTTCATTCCGTTTTTTCAAATCTATCCCTTCGGTTGTTATAGTTTTCTCTTCCCTCATTCCTTGACTGATATCTCCTGTTGCCATTTGACTTGTTATTCCCATACTTTCTAGACTCCTCATACCTTCTGTTATTGTTTTCTCTTCTGTTATAGTTATCTCTTCCGTTATAGTTATCTCTTCCCTCGACTGGTCGTCTGTCACCTGATTTTAAATGGGATTCATTTCGGCTCAAATTTTTCTCCAGGTTATACCTGAGGGACTCATTCGCTTCCTCAGTATCATCGGTGCTTAATAATTTTTCCATTTGTTGTATCGTTGCGATATTTTGTACTTTACATGCCTGTTGTATGATCAAAATGTCGAGCAAGGCGACGAACTATCTCCTTTTCAGTTAATTTTGGGGTCATATTTTGCATCAGAACGACTCTTTCGATAAAGTAATCTGCTTTTGTTAGTCCCCTATGCGGTATAAATTCTTCTAAATCCAATTTTCTGTTTAATCCGTCTTGGATTTCTTCACTCCAGTATTTATCTAGGAAAATCTTTTCAAAATCAAAAAATCTTTCACTGATGCTTTGATCATGTCCCACCATTTTGCTGAGGAATCCTCTAAGCAGATGTCCAATATCTCCTCTACGTTTAATGTTTCTTCATTGCGGAGAGTCCGTCGTTCATTTTCTCTGTTAAAGTAGTTTTTCAGTTTCGCGAGGAATTAATTTGGGTTTCTTGATTTTTCATTAAATTTAGGCAGTTCTTTGATTTGGTTTTTGGGGCATGTGACGTGTACGTCAGCTGGTAGGCCTACTGTTTTATTGTTTGTTTTACTGCTTTGGAGCTGTTCCCGTATGCCTTCATTGATCTTCTCTTGGATCGTGTTATTTATTTCATCCCTTAACTCTCCTATTTGATTGTTGAATTTTGTTTCAATTTGTTTTATATCTATTGTGATTTCTTTACGCATTTCTATCATCTCTGTCTTTACTTCAGTCATCTCTGTCCTTATTGTTTCGAAATTATCTGTCATTGTTTCAAAATTTCCTGTTATTCTTTCAAATTTTCCTGTCATTTCATTCCGCAGTTGATTGATCTCTCGATGAAGGTTCTGACTGAACTCTTCAAAATTCTGAAGCAATGTCATAAGCATTGTTTGTGTATCCGTTGGTTGTGATTTAGTTGGGCTAGGAGATCGACTG
This sequence comes from Flexamia atlantica, assembly GCA_035578135.1. Classification (NCBI taxonomy): domain Eukaryota; kingdom Metazoa; phylum Arthropoda; class Insecta; order Hemiptera; family Cicadellidae; genus Flexamia; species Flexamia atlantica. Next base: position 128,152,683 of record JAQJVK010000001.1, on the reverse strand, counting down.
CGGTTCAAACCGTCACCAGATGCTAAAGTTTGGTCATCTCCTGTATCATTATTTAGGCTAGGATTTATATCTGAAGTTTCGTTATTTTTATCCATATTTTGGTCGTTTGATTGCCTAATCATTCTTAATTCTGCTTCTTGGGCTTTGATAGTTAGTTTAATATGTTTACGTAAATTATATTTGCTCATTAAATAGGCCTACTCTGTGAAATTTGCAACGCGTTGGGCGCGTGAGTTCTTTGCCGTAGCACAATCCACTTTAGGCTATCAATGAGGCCCTAACTTGTGAGTTCTGAATGTAAGTGTGTGATTTGTGTGCTTAATTCGGTCACAGCATCACTTAAGATGCAACAGCGATCCGAAAGCGTAGTGTTATAAAGGACGCGGCATCAATTAAGATGCAACAGCGTAAGCCTTTGTGAGTGTTATGTGAATAAAGGACGCAGCATCAATTAAGATGCAACAGCGTAAGCCTTTATCTGTGAATGTAAGTGTGTGTTTAATTCGGTCACAGCATCAATTAAGATGCAACAGCGATCCGAAAGCGTAGTGTTATAAAGGACGCAGCAACTGCAACTGCGTAAGCCTTTATTGTGTTTGTGAATGTAAAATGCAAAGTGCCACTAATTGTATGTTTTCGGACGCAGCATCAATTAAGATGCAACAGCGTAAGCCGAAGTGTAGTGTTAAGATTGCCGCGCCAACGGACAGTCGAGGCTAAACAATCTTCGAATGTTAGTGTAATAACGATAGCCTTATACTCACCAACTCGATCGACCTTTTTGAAACTTAAATATTAAATCATTAAATGAGGAGAAGTAGGAATATTTTAATAACACTGACTTTTATTCTTTCGTAGAGATTATACAAATGGATTTACAATAAATTATTAAATAAATATTATTACTTGGTGGCTAAATGCCCTGTTACTGACAAATCATAATTAATTGGGGATACGGGGGACTCTGCCTCTACCGTTCCAAAATAACAAAATCGGGGACCTGCTGTCTACCCGTTACTGCTGGAGATGCAACAGCGAGCACAGAGTGCTCACACCATCAGTCAGCTATTGAGACGAATCTGAGATCTGAGGCGGCTGGCACTCGCCTATTTATAGGGCCGGTCAGCTTGGAAAGAATCACGTGACCACCCGTCAGCCGAAGCAACAGTCTACTTCTACAGGATTGCCACTATTTCACAACATAAATGGAATTGTAAACATTCCTTTTAGCTACCTTTACAATCATTGCTATTAAATCATTAAATATGGATTATTCTAACTTAAAACTAACAAATACTAATTGTTTTACAGTACAGACAAGGTAAATAAATAATGAAAGTACACTCTGTGTTCTTATTTACAACAACGATATCGGATAACCTAACCTATTCGGTAAGTGAACAACAAACATTTCTTCAACTATTTCACACTTTCAACAAATTAAATGAAGATAAAACTGATTATTTCGATTAAAAGATATGAAGTCTTAACTTAGGCCTACATAATAAACTATCTCTAGCTCAAAATATCATTATCTACTGTTAAAATCTAGGTTACCTAGACTAGGCCTAGAAATGAAACATTGCATTCTGTAAAACAAAAAAGTCTGTGAAGACTTTCAGGATGAGCACGGCACCACACTAGCCCCCCACGGAGACTGGAAGTTCCGGAGATCGAAAACAAACTTGGCGTCCCGACCGGGTGGTGTAGGACGATCTTGTTGTGTCGCCTTGCCGTGGACGTTGAGTGGATGTCGATGAGTCACAGTAAAGATGGATATTGCTACAGAGTCATATGTTAATGGAGAACCTGCTCATACTATTCATCAATTTTATCCTAGTGTTCCAGTTGGATATATACTCCTCGAGGTGCCATCACCGGTAATTTATCTCCCCATTACCACGCATGTAATAGATAACATAACAATGAAATTAGTTGATCAAACAGGCAAACTTGTCAACTTTCGAGGAGAACGTATATCAATACGTCTACATTTAAAAAAAAATTAAAAGAAGACATATATTTATGAATTCTTATCATTCATGTTTAAGACATCATGGGCTACGTTATGCAAACAATCGTTGTGGTTTACCAACAAGAATAAACTCATCCCTCAAAACAAATTGTAATAAGTTTAAACTTGTCAGTACGAAACGATCTTTCACCCAATTAACATTAAAGAACAAACAGTTTCTTCGATCACTTGGCTTAACAGTGTTGCAATAAAACAAAATAAAAATGGATACTATTACTACCATAGAAAGCATATATTTTGATGGAGAAATTCCCTATTGTGGGTGCTGTTGCTGTTGCTGCTGTTGTTGTTGCTGTAGTTGTTGCTGTTGTTGCTGTGACCACAAGAGAAAACCATGGGAGAAGATAATACAGACAATCACAGTGAAGCAGTAATTTAAGGAGTCTTAAACCATTACGTACCAAACAGTAATACCACAAAAGCATCAGTATGAAACGATCCGTCATTCAGTTCACATCAAGAATAAAGCTTCATAGTGTATTAACATTCAGGTGAAAACAAATGGATACTTTAAACATTTTACAAAGTGTACCATTTGATGATACAATATCTCATGTGGAATGGCACACCCACCTACCGTATGCATCAATGACACTCAAAAATAATGATGAAATTCGTTTGCCAATCCAGCAATCTGATCTCTGTGTTTTACCATCAAGTAGTTATTATTTTTTTTTCTAGTTGCCAAATTTGGCGGCCTGGGTTCTTTGCCCATGAGGCCCCGAAGTTCACTATTCTTATGGTTGTCCTTCTCTTTGGTTAGTCTCTCTAGTAAAAATATAAACTTATTATTGACATGATTTGGTTAGTGTTGCAATGATTTGTTAGATTATATTCATCTTTTCTGGAGTTAGTAATGTATATACAATAATGTAGTGTATTTTGTGTAATTTTTTGTTAGTAATAGCGGGAAAAAAAGGAATCTAATGAAATGATGGATTTTGATGATAGGGAGGGTTTAGGATGTCTTCTTCGCTTGGGCCGCTCAAGCATTACCTATCCCGAAAAAAGGATGGCCAGGATGAAGCACCCTTGGATTGAGAAGACATATATGTTCACAAAGTAGTGCAATCTGATAAATTAAGTTTGTCATAAAGCCAGGTTTCTTGAATTAATCCAATATGAATCTGATTTTCATTTAAATATTGACAGATCTCTGGCCATTTGGTTTCAGAGATCTACAATTCCACGGTAATATATTTAGTTTATGAAAAGCCATGTTTTTTTTATCTGGTGGAACAGCAGCACTGGTGTTTTTGTTTAGTGTTAAGTTGTTTGTCGTGTTGCTTTTATTAGATAAAATGTTAGTTTTAATGTCAGGAAGAGGGCTATCAATAAAAGTAACAAGTAAATCATCCAGTTGTTTTCTTGTTGTGATATTAGAGTTTTTAAATTTGTTTCTAATTTCGGCGACTCGAGCGTTAAGAAGCGATTTTAGGTACTCACTTTTCTCTTGAGTAATTTCAGGGGGATTAGATTTAGTTGTTACATTGGGTTTAGTGATGTTACTTAAATTTTGTCGTGAACTCGTGGGGCTAGATCTAGGAGTTGTATTTTTTGATTTATTAGCAGTATTAGATAATGGCTTTCGGAATTGGAGTGGCGTTTGTGGAGCAACATTAGCCGAGGGAGTTTCAGGTGCAGTATCTAGTGGTAAATACCTGTTTGAGAGAGGGGTTTGACTAGTATTTAATGAAGTTTCTGGTAGGGCTGGATATTTAGTAAGATTTGTTAATTCCAAAGATCTGGTTGCTTCTGCAAAAGATTGTGATCTTTTTGAGACACGTTTAACAATCTTATAAGTGATAGGGAATAATTTACTGGCTTTAAATTAATCTTCCCTCATTAGGCTCATCCTTTCTTTTATTTTCTTTTGCCTGATGTATTCAGGACAGAACTTAGAATTGCTACTATGGGGGCCTAGACAATGAATACACTTACGTGGAAGTTCGCACGGTGTTGAATGAAAAATGTCACCGCAATCTCTACAGATTCTGGTGTTTCGGCAAGGGGAATTGGCAACATGCCCATAGGCAAAGCAACGAAAACATTGTTTGACAGGAATCATGTAGGGCTCAATATGTACACGAACATAGTTTAAGGAGATGTATTCAGGCAAGGTGTCAGAATCAAAGGTAATTTTTACAAAATGGGTGTCCTGTAATTGTTGGTTGACTCTCCGCTTGATACGGCTAACTTCAAGAATGGGACTGTTGCAAACAGAGTCAGTAAGTATCTCAGATTCAGAGATTGAAGGATCAATATTTGCGACACCATATGTTTACACCCTAATAGATGGAATGAAAACATTGTAGTGAATAAGATGTTGTGATAAGATTAGGTCATTTGCAGATTGATAGGAATTACAGAACACAGACACGTTACGGCCAGATCTTTGGATGTAATCAATGTCAGTATGATGATTTTTAATGATTTTTCCTATCTGGAAATGATTGATTTTTGCTTTATTCTTGTCTTGGATTATTATTTCAAATGGACCTTTATCATCTTTTTTATATAATCTTATCTGGTTTGATTTTTTGGGTTTTGGTGGATTTAGGTTTTCATTACTTTTATTTTCATCATTTAGTTGATCATCATGTTTACGCTTAATATTCTTTTCGTTGTCAGAATGGTTTGATTCATTATTTGTAGACAAAATTGAATTAACAGCTAAATCGGTTTCCATTTGTAGGTTATCCATGTGGTCGGCTAGACCTGACATGTCAGGACCAGCCGTGACTTGTACGGATAAATGGGCCAGAAATGTGATTTAAATATGATAATGGAAGGAAGATCAAAATAATAAGGTGTACTATTTGATAGAAAAGGATAGTAGTAAAAGTATTTACATAGTTAATTTACCCAAGACCGTGTTGAAGTAGTATCGGAAAGGCACGACCACAGAATTGCAAACTATCTCACAGCACTGCCGAAGTACGAATGAGAAGTAGTTATTTGTATATTGAAGGAAAATTGTTAAAATCAGATGGGAACATTCCGTCAAAGACCAAATTTGTCAACAATGCCTTCTCCTTTTTATTTGATGAAGCACGATATGAAATTAATGGAATTGTTATAGATCGTGTACGAAATCCCGGAGTGACATCAACATTAAAAGGATATGCTTCTTTTAATGAAAATGACTTGAAAACTCTTGGCAATGGTGGTTGGGTATCATCTGCTAGTAAAATAAATAGCACTTTGGATGATGATGTCATTGATTCAAAAGGAAATTCAATTTCTGTGTTCCTCTAAGTAGCATTTTTGGTTTTGCCGAAGATTATAAGAAAATTATTGTTAATGTTCGTCATGAACTTGTTCTTATACGCTCTGCAAGTGATAAAAATGCTGTAAAATGGATCCCAACGGACGCAAGTGATACAACGCCAGAAGATGTCGAAGTAAAACTTGAAAAACTGAGTTGGAGAATACCCTATATAACATTAAATAACACGCAGCAAATTGCACTGTTGAAACAGATGAAACGTGGAACTAGCATTCCAGTGGAATATCGCTCTTGGGAGTTATATGAGTATCCTGTATTACCAAAAACAAAACAGCATTCTTGGACGGTAAAGACTGCATCACAAGTTGAAAGACCTCGATACGTAATTATAGCATTTCAAACGGATCGGAAAAACAACATAAAATCAAATACAGCACATTTTGACCACTGTTCAATAAGCAACTTGAAACTGCATTTGAACTCATTGAGTTATCCATATGATGAAATGAAATTAGACATAGATAAAAATCATTTTGCTGTTTTATATGATATGTATACCAGATTTCAAGAATCGTACTACAATACTGTAACACAACCACTTTTAACCAAGACACAATTCAAGGATTATGCACCTATTATAATAATTGATTGTTCAAAACAAAACGAATCGGTTAAATCTGCATCAGTGGATATTCGTTTAGAATTTGAAACACTTAAAGATATTCCAGATAATACAGCTGCCTACTGTTTAATAATACATGATAAATCTTTTATTTATGACCCTTCAACAAATCTTATTCGTAAACTGGATTAAGGTTACCCCCTCCATCCGTTCTGTTCCTTGAACAAAACTATGAATATACGGGAGGAACAATCAGTTTGATATTGATCGTGCTTGTGGAAGGAGTGTTGTGTTTATAAGATGGTCAGAAATGGTATTATTGACTTTTCAGCTTTTATTAGCAAGGATAAACAAGTTATTGTAAAAGAGCTATCAGTTATAGACATTCATTCTAAATGTACACAGCACTGGATATTTCAACCACCGCAGGATCAACAGCAGTTAATGTTAAGCACTTGGGATAATAATGCTTTTGAATATCATAATAATTGGATGAGTACCCATTTCCATGGTCTTTATTATACAAATGGATTTACCCCTTATGAAAACCTTCAATCTGTGCTTACTCATATTTGTCGTGGTATACATGTACTTTTTGCACCATCAACGGAAAAAGCCAAGGTTTTGGAGGAGATTTTCAACTTTGAACGTGCAGTGGTCAGCTTAGAATTACTTGAATGTCCGCCACTACCACGAGATCCGCTACTTGATCTAAATGAAGAAGATTCAGAAAAAAATCAAAACATCTATAAAAAATGTTTATTCCACAATATACATGCCCCAGGTTTTTATTGTACTGAAAAAGCTGTTCAAACACTAGCTGAATGGTGTAGCAAGAACACAGATAAAATAGATTTAAACAACCCTGAAATTAGGGCAAAAACTTTCATTGACTGGAAAATATCATCACCGACAGTCAAAGATCTAGCTGATCAAGGATTCATTTATATGTGCAGTACAAAAGATAACACAAAATGTGTCTATTGTAGACTTATTTTAAAGACATGGGAAGAAAATGATGATCCTTTTTATGATCATGAACATAATTCACCATTCTGCATGTTTGTGCATTATCAAACTCAACTAAAAGAAGAGGAAGTAAAAAAGAATAAAAAGATTGAAAATGAAGAGGAACGACAGAAGAAGTCTTTTGAAAAGCCAGAAGGTGAAAATGTATGTGGATGCTATGAAATTCCGAAAGTTGTTAAATCTGATGTATTTAGTTTATGTTATGCTTGAAACATGTACAACTAATTACTGATTTACATATATCACTGAAATATGCTAATACCTTACTTCAAGTGTATTTTATTTTAATACCTAATAATATTGTAACATCCTCCTAAAACCATATAGATGATGTTAAACTCATTAGTGCAATGAAGACACCAAGAAAGGAAGCCACCGTTAGTGATGCAGCTGCAAAAGCTGCAATTTTTTACGAACTACATAAGCAGCCAAGGAAAAACTTCATTCGACGTAAGGTGTATACGAAAGGTATAGATGAATTATGGCAGACTGACCTTGTGGATATGAGGTCTTACAGCAGATCAAATAATGGTATGAAATATATACTTACAGTAATTGATGTGCTTTCCAAATTTGCCTGGGGAATACCTGTTAAAAGTAAATCAGGGGTAGATGTTACTGACGCATTTAAGATTTTATTAAAAGAAAGCCATCCAAGGATACCAAAAAACCTCCAAACAGATGATGGGAAAGAGTTTTATAATAATCCTTTTCAAAACCTTATGCAAAACAAAAAAATAAATCACTACAGCACATATACACATTTAAAGGCATCAGTTGTTGAAAGATTTAAAAGAACATTGAAGAATTGGATGTGGAAAGAATTTGGAATACAGGGAACTTATAAATGGCTATCCTTATTACCAATTTTGATTCGAAAATATAATTCAAGAGTTCACCGAACAATAGGTATGAAACCTATGGATGTTAAAAAATCAAATGAAAAAGATTTATTACCCAAAATAAATATGTTCAAAAAGAAAATTAATAAAAGAATATTTTTTAAATTACAAGATGTTGTTAGAAAATCAAAATATAAAACCATATTTGAAAAGGGTTATACTCCGTCATTTTCAACAGAATTGTTCAAAATTTATCATATACGCAAAACCATACCACCAGTATATTATTTACAAGATATGGAGGGGAATATCATTAAAGGGGGATTTTATTCATATGAATTACAACAAACCAAGTATCCTGATTTATATCTTGTTGAAAAGGTGTTACGTCGTAAAGGTAATCGTTCCTATGTAAAATGGTATGGGTTTAGTAATCGTCATGATAGTTGGTTATAAAACACATCCGATGAATAAAAATACCTTCAGTTATGTTTAGACACGTAAAGGATAAGTTTGGGAACTCGCTGTTGTTACAGCGGACTCCATTAACAACGATTTATGAAGAGGGAGCACACATAGATGTTGGGAATAAACGGTTACGATTTGTTGCTGATCCCGAAGAAGAAGATGATTCGGTAAATCGTCGATATTTAGATTCATATTACGTTAAAAAGAAAAATTACAATGCGCTTGTACAGCGTGTAGATGTGTTGGAGCAATTAAAGGCTGCACCCTCGTATGTTGATATTGAAAAATATAAATAATTGGAAATTCGAATTTGTAAACTTAAAAAAACACTTCATAAATGTTTACAGTTAAATGATGATACGTCTTGGGATGCAAAAATAAAAAAAATATAAACGTAGTGGCTGGGGATACATTTTCTGATGCAAGCACTTTTGATCAAACTCTTACATATGACAGCAGTGTTAATAACTTTAGAGCAGGTAATAAATACTTTAATTTAGTTGAAACCAGTGCAAATAGACCAGTGTTAACTGCTTTGTATACTAAAGAGAAAGGTCTCCACTATGCAGCATATGGTACAGATATAGAAATATATTCACATAGAACAATTCGTTGGGGAGTTGAAAACAAGATTGCTTATGATGCATTTGATGACATAGTTTGGGATGAAGATACAAAAATGTTTTCTAACCGAAAACTCACTAAATGGGGTAAAAACTTCCCAAATAAACATGCATACAAAAAAGGTTCCTATGCCACTACCTATTTCTGATGAGCCGCAGGAATAAAAAAAAACAGACATACAAAAAATAATCTATGACATTATGTTTTATGTAACAAAATATAAATATCGGTAGGATATTTATCCACCTGCATATATTTAATAATCATATCATGAGAAGAATATAAATTTCAAACAGGATGCATCTGGTTCTTAAGGTCAACAAACTCATACCCCCTCCCCTCCAGCTTTTTCATAGGAGGGGATACGATATGATATAAGGAGCGTGAGAACAGCAGCCTTAGTTTTAGTAAGAGTGTTGTGAGTGTGCACAAGCTTCCTTCTAGACTACTGTCATGGATTTCTCCTTACTGGAAAATATCGTCGGGAAGCGTAAGCTACCACCACCTACATCTGAGAAGAAGAAAAAACGTCGTAGAATCACCCCAACAACACTCTCTTCTGCTTCCACTACCACCTCTGCAACTGCTGTTACTGCTACACCACCTACATTAGTCTCCTCTTCTACTGCCGCCATCACCAAAGACGTTACTACGATTTCTCCACTGAAGCCATGTCGTCAAACAGATACACCCACAACATTGGTTAACTATTACTATCAGCAAGAAGATTATTCAGAAAACAATGTAAGTCCTCAAAGCATTTCATCAATTCCTCTTCAAAACTCATCACACTCTTATAATACTAGCATTGGATACTTTGAAACCACATTAATAGTCAAGCAGAGGTTTATTCTCTCTGACACCTTGTATATTTTAATTGGTCTAGACATTGATGAGGTCTTTGAACCATCAATGTACATTGTAGATAAAAAATGGTGGATGCAAATACCATTATCTCCTGATTGTCTGAACACTATTGCATATTACAGAAAACGAGTTGATGATTTCTTTGCATCACCGCGTTTATGTAAGGACTTTCGCCCGCTTCATACTGAACATATGAAAATTTTACCATCAAAAAATACAGATCGAACTGTTAGACTTCAGCGATCAAGGAAAACGTTTACGCATGCAATTGATTGGGAGGACCCAGAAATAAATGCTATTTTCAATTTTATTGAAGAACGTCCAACTCCTGAAATCACAATGAACAAAGAAGAGTGGAAAAATTTGATTCTCTTTCTAGAAAGCATGCATGAATACTATCAGCTATGTTCTTCATGTAAACCAGCTGCTAACCGCCTTATACTACAGTATACAAAAGATTTTAAAAACATCTTTCGTCAAATGGCAATTGCCGCCAACTCACAAGAACAAAGCGAGCAGCTTCGTGTTAAAGAAGAAATCAAAGGACAACTTCCAGTTCAAGTACGAAACCATCATTACTCAAAGTTAATCATTGAATCTTCAGATCACAATCGAGGGATTATGTCTCCATTTGGAGCATGGTTGGATGCAGAAATTCGAACTCTCTGCAGTGATCGTGTGTCTACAAGAGTAATAGAAGAGTTATCAAAGGAGTTCCCATGGTTAAAAAACTGATAATATACACACCTTTTCGATAAATCTGTTTCAATTATAAATAAATTATAATGATTAACAGGTAAATTCTGTCTTTTTATTTCATATTCCTGGTTTTTTAATAGATTAATGGTATGAATAAAGTAAAACTCATTTTGCTATAATATATGTATATTTTTACATGATCTTGATCACATCATATGCACATTACAATGACAAAATGGAAGGAATTTTTATTTTACAGAAACATAGAGAAATAAAATATAATTCATGTTTACACTCAGTATAAATAAAATATTACATGAGTTATCAATAGCAACAAAATTTATAAAATAAGGAATCTTAAATTGCCCTTTCCCTGCTGATTTTTATTAAATAATGTCCATGAGCTAAAGTGTGGATGCCATCCTTTAAGATATGTCTCTTATCATCAAATGACGACAAAGCCCTCTTTTTCACCTTCTCTGTAAAAACAAGAAGGTTTTTTGATCGTATGACATTAAAATCAGCGTGAAAAACTTTATTTTCAAACAAAGTTTGTTTGTAATGATTAAATAAAAATTGTTTTTTTAAAGCTGAAGTTTGAACCCCTTTTGCCTTCATATGTACATCCTTTCCAGCCTGCTCTACCTTGCTATTTAAGCGAAAAGCATACATTTTTGCCTTCAATCCTACATGCTCCTGTATTCCACGTCCAGAAGTTTCATCCTTAAATGTACCAATCTTTTTTGTGTTTTCTGGTAAATGCGCTTTGTATAGCTTATGATCTTTGGGATAAGAACTGAAATCAAAATATTCTGCTAATTTAGCCAATGTTTCATTGAGGTTTTCCGTTGTTATTAAATATATGAGGCTGTCTGTATCTGTATAAATTAGTACTATGTTTTCAAAGTGTTTTAACATAACATTATAATGGAAATCATGCATGTGTTTTTTTTGGCTAAATCAAGGATGCATTGTCCAATATACAAAGGTCGATTAAGTTCAATACGGTTTTTAGCAAGGTGAACAGCAACTAAACCTTCATTTATAATTGTTCTATCCAAAAAGTTTACTTTAGCTGATTCTTTTAGAAATTAGCTTTAATTTGTAACAAGTTTTATGTTGATTCTGTTCTTCTGATTTTCACAACTTTTTCCATAAATGCTGTTTGTCATAAGTTTGAAGAAGTTTTTCTCAAAGTCATTATTTGCATTTTGACGTAATTTCGTATTTATCTCTACATAGGGTTTTAACCACGGCGATTGTTCAAATTGCAAAGCACGATGTACTTTTTTTAATCTTAAAACCTAACTTATCTGCCAAAGCAAATATAGAATGGTGAGCAATGTACCCATTTTTATCATTTAAGGTAGCCAGCAGTTTTTTTGTTGTTCCATTTGGTGGTTTCTCATTTAAGGGTAGTAGTGGTAAATCATTATGTAGATCGTGTAATGATTAAACATATTCAAAATCTCCCTCAATCAAATATCCAATAGGTGAATCATCAGGAATATTTCGATAATCAATGTTCTCAACATTTTCAACCCATTTAAATCCTCCAGTTGGCAAACAGCTCTTCATGCTATAACCATATAAATTTGTTGCATCAAAATACATTATATGTGATGTTGGTTTGGATGAATCGTAATCAGAAGGATTTTCAAGATCAGGATTGTTGCTGACTGCATGACGTAAGTTACATGTCACAAGGCCGCCACGAACAGCAGCTTCAATAAATAAATAAATATCATAATCCGTGATTAGTTCCAAAGATACTTTTGTTGTTTTCAGCATTGCATTCCAAGAGAGTCCGGGGGCAGTGTAAGAATGAAATGGATCTAGTTTATAATTTTGAAAACAAATCTTTCTAAATGTTTCCATAACATCACACAAAAGAGTTACATCTAGAGACAAATATATATCATGATACTCACCCAAGTTTTTAAATTTAAACTCTTTCCATACATTTTCTGCATGTTTGTATTCTTCTTCAGTAAGATGCGTATCCGTCAATCGATTGTAAAATGCTTCACGTGGTGGAAGGTGTTCTTCTTCAAATTTCTCAGTACTATCTATATAATCATAAGGATAAATACCTTTTTGGAAACACAACTCAATCTTTTTGGGATCATTAACCATTTTTATGGTTTCTTTCATTTCATCATGGGGCATTGTCTTTACAAGAGAGTCCAAAGAGCATAAGGTAAATTTTAAACTATCTAAAAATCGCAGTTCAATTTTATCAACAAATACAGAGAACGAAATAAATTTTTCCGAACTGCTTGGAATAATCGATATCCTGCTGTTAAATAGATTGAGGGTACGTATTAAAAAATGACTGTCATATCCACTGAGGTTGTGGAATACCACCGGAACAAACTTGGGTACTTTCAGATTTATATTACATCCCTGACAGTAGCTACCTCTATATTTTCCACTTATATGATCATGGTCGCGAACTTTAACAATTGTTTCCGAATATCTTCTTTCACAAAATGTACATTCGGTACTTGAGTTGTAATCTTCTTCTTCTTCAATAGTTAAAGGTACCATTGGAACATTTTGTTGATATAACAAGCTAATATTTTGAGCTATTTGCCTCAACCTTGTCATCAGTTTAAAAGCTGAATTTTCCTCTCTACAGACTATAACTTTAGTAGGGATATCCCACTTAGTTAACAATGATTCAGGAAGATTTGATTTAACAAGCAATGCAAAACTATTAATTTCATGAATATGGGTTTGCACGGTTTTCATCTCTGGAGATGTTTCACATCGGCTGATTGGAGCAAGTGTTGATTCTAAGTCTGCATAAATAACAATTGGTATATTATAATGATGACTAATATTTTTGAATGACATTTCACAGCTCTCTTTTGAAGGTAAACAAACTTGTGCTGGTTTAAATGTGTTACAATAAGTTTGATGTTCTTTTAACCATAAATTTCCACCTCCAAAACGGTTACAACGCCTATTTTTTATAAGTAAAACACCGCTTACATATGGTTATACGATGTCTATCTTGTGTAAGTTGTTTTCTAACCAGTTTTTCAAAATCTTTTATGAAAACATAATGTTTATTTTCTGTCACTTTTGGATATGAAATTAATAACAAATCAAAATGATCCTTTTTCTCCTGATTTACAATTCTTAGAGGTAATATTATTTGCTGACTGTCAAGTGCAAACACATTGACGCTTGTATTCTCATTTTGCTGCTCAAACTTTTTAATTTCATTAATTGAAACAGGAAAAAATATATTAGAAAAGTTGTATGAATGCCTGATAAATGATAAATCCCTACTTTCAATTTCCCGTTTGCTTCCTGGATATAGTTTAGAAAGTATTGCATATTTAAAACAATCTTCATCATTATTTACAACGTTTATACAAGCATTTCGAATAGAAATTGTCCTAGGAAGCTGAACACACCTTTTTGGAGCAGTTTTATAGAAGTTACATTTACTGAGACGAAACTGAAGACCATGTACTGCTTGAAACGTCCATCCACTTCCACGTCCTGAGTTTTCTTCCATTTCCATCTTGAGCTTTTCAATATTCTTCAAAATATGACTTTTAATTTCTTCATCAGAAGTTGTCTGGTATATTGTTATAGTTGAAGTCTTGAAGTTCCTCAATTGATCACTAGTCTCTCCTGTGGGACTTATGAAATTCGCCTCGAGCCATAATGAATATTTTAATCCTTGCACCGTTTTAAGTTCCTTTTTTATGGTGTCCTCAAGAGCGGGAACTGCACGTTCTAAGAAATTATCAATATTGGTTTCACAATCTTTTGTACAAGTAAGTTGATAAGTTTTTACATAACCGTTTAGTGCAGTTTCAACTAGTTGGAGGTTATTATACTCTTCTTTCTTTGATTCTTCAACTGATGCATCTTCTCGATCTTCCAACACTATATCTTCTAATGGTGATTCTCTATCGTTCCCCAGTGGATGATGTGGTGAAGACAGTTGTAGTGGTGGTGTTTTTGCTTCAAAGCGGGAACACTTGATAGCTGATTCTGAAGAATCTTCCAAATAAACACTTTTCCTTTTTCTTTTAATAACAGGTGGATTTTGACAATGAAAACAGGAGTTTTTAAGATGTTCTATTAACTCTAACCTGGTTCGGAAGTAAGCTTTGTTGCAGAGTAGACAAGGTAACCAGAGTTGAGCAGCACATCGATGAAAGTCCATGGAGAGTGGTGTTTGAAATTGTTGTCCGCAGGAATAGCAGATCATTGATTCTCTTGCAGTGTTAGAGGTTTCTTCTTTTTCCGATGTCATCTCGTAACCAGGTCTAAAAAAAACAAACAGTAAAATTAAAAATTTTCAATAAATACTATTATAATAATTTTAAAGATTTTTCTTTGTATAAATTTGATAAATGACTGAATTTAAAAAATAGATAGACAAATAATATATTTAAATATATATATTTGTTTTACTTCAACGTTATTCAGTTGAGAAATAAACCAAATATAATTTTACTTGTATACAGAATATTTTAAATGTTAACAATGATATTTGGAATTATATTTTTTCAAAACACAAATTGAATAAAATATTTTATTTTTAAATTTAATTTCAATTTCATAATTCACATGATTAAACAATATAAATGAAGTTAAACCATTACAATTAAATTAAAAATCTATTTGTTAATATTAGGAAATTCCACTAACCACTACCATGCACATCTACTATAATTGTTAATGATCCCATTTCTTGTTAAAAGCTGATTAATATTTTCAATGGTTGTGTTAAGAAAAATATTTATATCTGTAAGGAGACTAACTAAAAAAAAACTGAAATATCTACCTCTTCAATATCGGAGGATGTATGAGAGGGATGTGAATCCCGACCCCGCTAGTGATGTAATTCGATCTGCCAGCTGGTATGACGTATCCATGAAGGTGTGCCGCAGTAAGGAGAAGTGATGGTGAAGTTCGAAGTGGATCGTGAAGCGATGGGTAGTGTCACCGGCTGGCAGACCGGTGGAGAAGCTCAGGGTACGATGGTCGTGACTAAACCATCGTTGCAACAACTGCGGGTATAAATCCCCTCTTTCAAGGTTGAAAAGAGTGGGGACAACCTTGACGATGTGTCGATACAGCCGTCCTTGAGAACAAGGTCACTACCAAGGACACATCCAAGGTTTTCTCAAGGACACACTCAAGGTTATACCTCAAGGTTAATGATAAGATCAATGATGTTTTTTCAAGGTCATTTATGTTCAAGGTGCCTTCTTTCAAGGTTATTTCCAAGGACATATCTAAGTTTTTCTTAAAGAGATATTCAAGGTCACCTCTCTCAAGGCTATTCTCAAGGTCATATTCAAGGTTGTTCCAAGGACACGTTCAAGGTTATTCCTCAAGGACATTAGTTCAAGGTCATACCTCAAGGACATTAGTTCAAGGTCATACTTTAAGCTCAAGGACACTCGTTCAAGGTCATTGCTTCATAACCTTGAGTTTAAAATAATGGAGGGGTCGAATCTTGTAGATTGTCCAATTTCGGAGTGGGGATGACTAAAGTGACGTAGTATAGGAGGAGCATAAATTCACTCACAGCTGCAGAGTATCTTCACTCACTTGTGTGCTGCTGTAACTATCAGTTCTACGTGTTCATTTTCAGACATAGTCGCTGTAACCCTTATCAAGTAAGTACAATACTTTATCGACCAATTTTATTATTTAGATACATCTGCTTTTATTAATTTTAAAAGTGCATTCATTCTATCTGTAGTGAGCACACATACGTACATACAGAGAGAAACTCGTTCAAAAAGGTGTTTCTAGTTATTTTTATATCTTTAAATACTATAAATAATATAAATATTTTTCATTTTACTGCTCCAATACACCCACTATATCACTACTCACATATAATTTCAGATTGTTTTTTTTTAATTATCTATTTCGTTGTCTTTAGTTTCCTTAGACAACATTTCCAAATTTTTATTTCATTGCTCCAGAACGCCCATTTCCCCACTACTTAAATGTTCATATTTATTATAAAAATAAAAATTTTTTCCAGAAAATTAATTTTACCACTACTCACAAATATTTCAATGTTACTTAAAAAAATTATTATTTTTCTTATATTTAAAAATAAACTTTTTTGAATTTTAAATTTTACTGACTTCACATATGATGATTTTCTAATACATTTCAACTTTAGTAATAAAAATTTTGTTCCATAATATTTCAGAGTTAACTTCCTCATCAAAGAAATTTCAAAAATGTTGATTTCAAATGTTCAAATTTCTAAATTTAACACTTAATTTTACATCATCAACTTGAAATGTTGCTCTTATATTTGCTTCATTTAATATTCTTACTTATATTGGGGATAAGGAAATAAGTATCTTAAAAAGACTATAATTATTACAGATTCATTTATTTCCAATTAATAATTATAATTATCATTATTACAATATATTAATATTTTATATTAAAACATGATTTAAAAAAATAATAATTAAATACATTGTAAATTTACATTATAAACCTATTTACAACAAACTAATTCAATTTAAAACAGACAAATTATTTACAACTTACATTTAAATTTTTACAATAAAGAAAATATTATACAATTTACACTAAAGAACAACAAACTATTTCAATTTAAAACAGATTAATTATTTACAATTTACAATAAATTTTTACAATAGAAAAAAATATAAAAATTTACACAATTTATAGTGAAATAGAGAAGGAGGGGTAGATGGGGAGGTGGGGGGGGGGTTACTCCCACCGAGATTCAACCGCCCTCAGCTCTTCCTCCATTTCCTGGATCGTGAGAAAATTTGGGATAGGAAGCGTTTCGGCAGGGGTTGCTAGAGTTGCAACAGGGATAACGGGGGTTGAAGAAGGCAAGAGGAAATTTGGGGGAGGCGTTTCTTCACTGTCGTCAAGGGTTGCAACGGGGATGACGGGGGTTGAAAAGGGCAAGAGGAAATTTGGCGGAGGCGTTTCTTCACTGGCATCAAGGGTTGCGACGGGGATGACGGGAGTTGGAGAGGGCAAATATGTTATTTGCCCCTCATTAAGGATGGAAGGTGATAGAGGTGAGGAATATTCTTGTGGTTGGAGTGTAGGGAAGGGGAAATATGTTAATTCCCCTTGGGAGGGAAGCAAAATTGGGGTGGATAATTGAGGTTGAGGAAGGGTGAGAGTTTCTATGGAGGGAACTGATGGCGGTTGAATCTCTATAGTGGGGGGAGGGAGAGAAGGATTAGGGGATGGATTAGGAGGTGAAGGGGTAGGGGGTTTGTAGGGGTTAACAATCATTATTTGTTTCGTCGGTTTTTCCTTGACGCTTTCTGCCCGGCTTGATTTTCTTTTCCTGTACTCTCGCCTCTTGATTCCCGCCGGAACTGATTTTTTCTCCAGGAATTCTCTCAGCAAGCTGCCTCCTGCACAAACAAATATATTTAAAAATACAAATTTTTAAATGGTTAAATTGTTAATTTTAACTAGAGGACCCACGCTGCTCCGCAGCAGTAAATTTTGGTACTAAGACACAAAATCAACTCAAATCAAATAATTCTTCATTTACAAAATTAATGTTACATGCAATGGAGCTTTACAACGTCAATATGACTAGCCCGGCAGTTGCCTAAGATGAAAAAGAGGTGCATGTAGCTAGGCCCGGTTATGTTGGAATTTCAGTAAACCAATTAAACCACGATTTATTACCAAGCTGGTAATAATTTGTTCCACAAAGGAAAACTTAGGACTTTCATGAGATATTCTGTACTTAAGTTTTCGGGACAGCGACATGTCAGCCCGGCACATAAACTTTACCAAACTATATACCATGCTAAAATACCCCCGTTGTAGACCTGCATACTCAGCGAATTTCATATGTAAAAGAACATAGTTCAAGCCAACACAGCGAGATTTGATGTGTTTTTGTAAGCTCCATAAGATTAACGATGGGAATCTTAACGTGGATTAACGTAAGATTAACGTGGGGAATGAGTATACATCAGGTTTGCTGCCATGAAAATGGAAATATCGGGGATTTTGTACTATTATACATTAGATCTTATCTAGATGAAGACATAAACCAATTTTATCAAGATGAATATGTTGAGAAATAAGCAAGATATAGAATTTTAATTTTACTTAAAATGAAGAGAAATTAAGGTTAACATTGGGACAACGTACATGTTTACCACTTTCAATATCTCGGTAACCAATGGACATAGACCAGTGATTCAAAATCCTAAATTGTTCTTTTTTTTAGCTGAATTCTTGGGGTGCCAACAAAAATTGGATAAATCTTGTTTTTCTGTGTAAAAAATTCAAAAACCCACATTTGGTGGGGGTTTATCCCCCTTCACCCCCCTCCGGTGGTCCGATTGTGCTGGTTCACGAATTCGTCCAATTGATTACCACTTTACACGTCTGTACCAAATTTCATTAAGATCCGACCATAAACGGACTCAGAAAAAGAAAACCTAATTTAAGACTTGCGTTGTTCGGAATGCAGCAGAGTGCTCCAGGTACGTCCGATCATAATAATCAACAGCTCAAATGAAAGCTGGTATTTCACTGAAGGTTCTTAGACTAAAACATATAGAATTACTTAATTAGAACTGGGGAAATATATTATCTTCAATTGAATTCATAATTCGGGAAATAATCAAATTTATGTTTTTTGGTCGAGTAATACAGTATATTAATGAATACCGATCCTTGATAGCAAATATTTGCGTGCATACCTTTAATTTAAGACCTTATTTATGAAAATGGGTCAAGTAGAAGAGCCAAACAGACTCGGAAAAGAAAAAACAATTTTTTTTGTGTTGTTCGGAATTCAGCAGCGTGCTTCAGGTACGTCCGATCTTAATAATCAATAGCTCAAATGAAAGCTGGTATTTCACTGAAGGTTCTTAGACTAAAACATATAGAATTACTTAATTAGAACTGGGGAAAAATATTATCTTCAATTGAATTCATAATTCGGGAAATAATCAATTTTATGTTTTTTGGTCGAGTAATACAGTATATTAATGAATACCGATCCTTGATGGCAAATATTTGTGTGCATACCTTTAATTTAAGACCTCAATTATGAAAATCGGTTGAGTAGAAGAGCCGAACAGACTCGGAGAAGGAAAACAAAAAAATGTTTTTGTGTTGTTCGGAATTCAGCAGCGTGCTTCAGGTACATCCGATCTTAGTAATCAATAGCTCAAATGAAAGCTGGTGTTTCACTGAAGGTTCTTAGACCAAAACATATACAATTACGTAATTAGAACTGGGGAAATATATATTTAATTGAATTCAAAATCCGGGAAATAAACAAATTTATGTTTTTTGGTTGAGTAATACAGTAGATAAATGAATACCGATGCTTGATGGCAAATCTGTGCGTGCATACCTTTAATTTAAGACCTCAATTATGAAAATCGGTTGAGTAGAAGAGCCAAACGAACTCGGAAAAGGAAAACTATATTTAACTCCCATAAGAAATGTACAGGGAGGAAGTTGCTTTTGTGCATAACTCGAGTAATACGGCAGATAAATGAATGCGGATGCTTGATGGCAAATCTGCGAGTGCATACCTTTATTTTAAGACCTCAATTATGAAAATCGGTTGAGTAGAAGAGCCAGACGGACTCGGAAAAGAAAAACCAAATTTTTTTAATATATAGATCTTTTTTTTACATATTGCCAATTCTTGTTTTACACTGTAAACACATATAAAACATAACCTATAATCATTTATTTTTTCCAAATAATTTCCCCCCCCCAAAAAAAAATATAAGGTATGATGTGTTTAAAATTGCAAATAGACTTGATTTAACCACAAAAACATAGTATAAAGATTGTTAGTACAAATACTTTTAACATTTTCATTCAGTGTTTATGAAAAATACTGTAATGATATATATATATTTTTCATTTGCAAAAGATTATTAACATACTATGATGGGAAATGAAAAAATGGATTATTGTTTCTTCCCTAATTTTCCTCTTTAAGTTTAGGTAGCAAAAAGTAATCAAAATTAAAATAATTGTGTATTTAATTTATGTTTAAAATTCCCCCATTTCACAACTTAAAAAATATTCAAATCTTGCGGGATTATTTGCTTCTCCCTTAAGACAAATATTAACTTTCTAATTCGGTTCAACATCAACCAAATAGCCAGAATCGTTAATTTATAACTCACTTAAAGAATAAAAATTATCTAGCAATTTCAGTGAGCAGATGTTTTTGTTATTTTGAATGAGGTAAAAATTAACAATTTTGACTGAGCAGATGAGACTACACCAAATTTAAAAGTTACCATTGTTGTTAAGAGAAAGCAGGTGGAAACATAATATTTTTTACTGTATCCCCTTATTAATGATCTTACATATTAAATCAACATACCTTGATTCATTCCTGGAGACGACTCATCATCACTTAACGTGATAACACTCTGCCTCGACGTACTGGGGAAATTAGCTGGAAGAAGAAAAAATACAAATTAAAATATTTATAGGTATAAACAAAGATTATAAAAAAGATATATATTCCAAAAAATATCAGATTTTGAGACAACAAACTTGATTGTATGTTTCTAAAATTACCACATTCCAATAAAGGTTTTTAGTAATCTCATTTCAGGGATATAATTCTCTCACGTGAAATATGAAATCAACACAGCTGTCACAATCTTTAGTAACAGATGTATACTAATTTTGCATGAAAATATCTGGCTTCAAATCATGTGTAAACATAAGCAGCCTTCTTTTAGATATAAAATTAATGGAATAAATAAATATATATATATATATATATATATATTTCTCAATTTTAAATTCGATAAAACATAATATCTTAAATTTTTACTATAAGTAAACAAAATTGATGTTTCAAATAGATAAATGAAGTGAACCAATCTATTTATATTAGCTAAATCAATTATAAGTGTTTCAAATAGATAAATAAAGTGAACAAATCTATTTACCTTGGCTGAGCCAAAAAAGTCTTTATCCATCAGCAAATGGTTACAATTAAATCGATTATCACTTATATTCACATTAGCAATAGAGAATTCTTTGAGTTCCTTCAATATGTATGATACAAGAATTGAAACACACATGTTGTACATATATTGCATTTTAGAAAAATAAGGTGTTTAAGTCATAGGAAAATGTTTGTTTGATGAAAACTACTCTCGTGTTTTCTACTAAAATATTATTAATGTTAAAAGAAAATCATTATTATTATTAATAACCCACCTTCTCCAATTGGCCCAGTTTTCTCACAGGAAATCTCCTCCAGCACAACAGTGTTCTCCTCGGACCCGGCGATGTCTGGAAACAAAATTTAAATTAAAATATTTATTGATTTAAATATATATTTTACAGATTCAAATTGATGAATCTATATATTGTACATACATTGCTCTTTGGAATTATACATAATATCGCAAATATATATTTTGAATGAGTAAAATACACAATTGAAATGTGAAGAAATGTTTTTTTTGCAAAGTCAAAATTATTTTTCATATAAAAATACATTTCAACAAATTATATACAATTGATTATTGTACCAATGAAAGGATTTTATTAAAGTATCACCAAAAGTTTAAAACAACTAACTGTTAAACTCACCACCAAAATAAAAACACGGATGTTATAAAATAAATAAATCACTTTAAAAGCAGTAATATAAATATTCTTTAATCAGTCAGTTTCTTACACAGAAGATGAGTGTACAAATATCAAATTTTTCCACAATCCTTTTATTTATTGTCAAAAAATCATCCAAATTTAAGTATTGTATTAAGAAAAATCAGTGATACAAAAAGATTATATTTTACAAAATAATAATTAGAGAAGAATAAATCGTTAATTTATTTACCTGCAAATGTAGATTGGGGAAACCGTTCTCTGATGGTCTGGCAGAGGCGGAAAACATCTTCGATAGATCGCTCAAGAAAAAAAAAACTTTAAGCTTAAACATCGTAAGAGATACAAAATACAGCAAGGGGTAGGCTGAACTGAACCAATAATTGGTCAGAGTGTGCTTTTATAGGCAAGTACCTAGCTTGCAACCATTTTGTGCCTCCCCACTCTCCCCACCGCAGGCGTCTATCTGCAAGTAGACGAGTTACAGGCAAAATAATTTATCTTTAGTATAAATTATCTCTGTTTTCTTTCAATAAAAATGTTTGTAATTATATTTTACATATAATATAATTATATTCTATTTATGTTTGAGGTGAAAGATGGCTGGAAGTTTGAAAGAAGAATTTAACGCAAAGTCTTCCATTGAATTCAATGCAAGAGTAAAAATGGAAGATTCGAAGAAAGATAAGCCTTATAAAATAGTGTCCTTCAGAATCGTTGAAGTAAAAAATAATTTGTTTGGATGTCCTGGAAAATCCAACAATGCAATAATTGCATCTCTCGACTTTGAGGAGAAATTGGATGAAAGAAAATCATCGACAATTGGTGATGTCTTCTTACCTAGAAGATTTCTGCAAATCTTCGATAAGAAGCGAATTGAGGAGTACAACCGTTTACCGAATCTACATCTCGTTTGTAATGGTAAAGGGGCTTCGGGCGAATACATTATTACTCTCAAATAAATGTACTCTAATTGAAGCATTGAAAGACTGTTTGGTTAAGTTTGTTTTAAATAAAATGTGTACTCAAGTCTGAAGATGGCAAATAAAGTATAAAAATAACTGCAAATTCAAACTGAAAATTTATAGAAAGTAAAGTCTTAAAAAAATATTTTCCTTCAAAATGGTAAAAGTAAAAAATAATTTGTTTGGATATCCTGGAGAATCCAACAATGTCATAATGCATCCCTGGACTTTGCTAAAATATAACCTAAAATAAGAACTTTACAGAGAGTAGATTTGAAGCAACACATTTCCTGGCTATATTCAATAAAAACAGATTAAAAAAACATATAATCACCAAATCTATGCTTAATAAATCAAGTATGTCTATCTCTCCTTGTTAAAAATAAATATTACCTTATATTGTATTCCATATTTTATCCAAAGAACAAGATGCCATCTTTTTTTACTTTGAGAAATTTATTAAAAAAATGTATTTCGTTAAAACAGTAATTATTATAAATCTTGCAATATTTATCTAACATATATTACAAAAGGTGTTGGTGTTAATTGTTTTCTGATAATAAATTCTGTTAATAGTAATCACCGTGTTATTCACTTTTCCCCCTCCATTATAATCACAATGAAGGTAAAATGACCACATTTAATAATACCGAGTTTCAATTAGCATGTATGTATGCTACATCTCAGTCTGGCTAAGGTCGTTCACTTGCAGCAGATGGCTGCAAGTACTTCAGCAGGTTTCAAGGTTAGGGCATTACCCCCTAACCTTGAAAGATGTCATTGCAACTGCAGTGTCCTTCGGTCAGGATCATTCAACCGACGGGTGCATCCACCTTGACCGGATACTAACCCGTAAACAGGATTCTATTCCCATGCCTATTTCGTAGACAACTCGAGTTAAATCCCCAAGATAGCTCTCAAACAATGTTGCAAAAAACATACGACAGATTAAATGCCGATGTACATCTAGACTGAATTTCAAAGAGCCGCGCGCTCTCAGTGAGAACTTGCCACGGCGACCCGTCCGTCACAAAAAACACAAGCGGTCTCCCATCCAGCCGGCTTGCAATACATCACAAAGCAACTCGCAACATGCGACTTGCTTTCTCATAAAACGAAACGGAAGCTGCGGCCCACTGTAAAAAGCGAAGGTGTGGTCCTTTTATACTACTTCTTTTAATTATTATTACAATAAGTATTCTCATTAAGTAACGTATTTAACTAATATTGCTAAATCCTTAAAGGATAAATGAGCTTTCTATAGTAAAATGTGTAACTGTGACTAAGAGATAAGGGAGTAATGTCAACTCAACATGAGACATCGTCCTTAACCGGTCATTCATTGGTCCAATCACCCTATGTTAACAATAAGAAAACAAGTTTTAAAGACAAAATAATTTAACAAAACTATTTTCAAGATATAGGTAACAATTCTCTTTATAGGTATACCAGCTTACAAAACAGCATTCAGACAAAAAAGTTTAGATTATGTAGGAATTAAAACTTATAACAATATACCTGATTAAATAAAAAAAATTGCAAAAAAATTATATCTGTATAAAACTGATAGTAAAATGTTGACAATTTTGAAGAGTTTGTAAATGAATACTTTTTCTTAAACTTACAAAAAAAGACAAGTTTAAATTTTTGTTACTTTATATTCCTTTTTTACATAAACATAAACAATTCAATAATTCTTAACATATGACTTTTGACGTACAAAATACCCCAGTTGCAGCAGACCTGCATACTCAGCGAATTTCAAATTCAAAACAACATATTTCAATCCAACATATAGCGAGATTAGACATGTTTTTGTAAGCTCCATAAGAATAACATGAGGAATGAGTATGCAGGTTTGCTGCTACGGGTATATCAAAACTGGGTGGTTTTAATTCAATATTTAGTTGATCTGAACTAGAAGAAGCCATTTACCAAGTTTTATCAAGATATGTTGAGAAATCAGCGAGATATAGAATTTTATTTATTTCCCATAAGGTTAACATTGGGACAACATACTGTGTTTACCACTTTCAATATCTCAGAAACCAATGGACATAGAGCAGTGATTCAAAATACTAAATTGTTTGTTTTTTTGAGCTGAATTCAATAATGCTAGCAAAAATTGGATAATTTTTAATTTTCTATGTAAAAAACTCAAAAAACCCATTTTTGGGGGGGTTTACCCCCCTTTATCCCCCCTTCCAGTGGTTCGATCGGGCTGGTTTACGAACTCGTCCGAGTGATTACCACTTTACATGTCTGTACCTAATTTCATTAAGATCGGACCATACTTACGGCCGCTATTGTGTTAACAAAATATATATATATATATATATATATATATATATATACAGTGCTTGATTTGTATAAGTTGAGGTACCGGAACTGTAATTGCCAGTTTGTACATAGCATCCACCCCTTTATCATTCTTCCCTTCAACAAAGTAGCCTATTATTTGTGAGAATAATTAAGGTCAATTTAAAATGTCAAATTTTACCTAACTAAAATTTGTAATAAGTAAATTAAAAACTAACAAAGCATTGTTTTACTGAAAAATAAATTGCCTAAAGAAAAACTAGATGTTCATTGCACCTTGTGCGAGTATTATGGCCTTTTTAGCGTTTTCAACATTCGGCTTAGCTCACCACACAAAAAAGCGCTAATTTCAGGCCGAAACTCCGCACGTAATTCCCGTACAATTTAAGCGATCGTTATTTTCAGTAATATTAATCCGGTCAAGTACAAGCGATCGTCTCTTCGACAAATACTCCGGCCGGTTACACATGATCCTCTCCTATGGCGAATCCTCCGGCCGATCATACGCGATCGTCTTATGCGGCGGATGCCCCGGCGATTACACACGATCCTCTCTCGTGGCAAATTCTCCGGCCGATTGTGCGCGATTGTACTTTACGGCAAATTATTCGACCGATTACACACGATCGACTCTTGCGGCAGAAAGAGGTCCCGGAACGCCGTTCCGCCGCGTTCCGTCGCAAATCAAGCACTGATATATATATATATATATATATATATATATATATATATATAGATATATATAGATATATATATATAAATTCGAACGAATAGTGTTTTTTGCTTCCGGGAGCCCCAAAATGAAAAGTTAACATGGTCTCGGTCTTAGGTCTTACCATGAGACCTACGGTAATAGCTTATTCCTTTAAGGAAATTCGCTAAAAAGAGACAGGTAAAATGCGAATATTCCCAACATAGTTAAAGAAAGAGTACTTATTTATCGATACAATTAATTAAAATTTATATCTAGGTAATGTATTAATCTAAACTAATATTTTGGCACCCAAGATATATTATTTTTGGTAAGTAAATAAAAATAAATTCAAGTGTAAATTAATTGCATTCTACTTATTTACTGAATAGATGAAATTTTTGTGTCTCTGACTTACTGAGGTAAAATATAACACAAAAATATTTTGAGTTACACATGGCTATCACCACAGATAAATAAATATATAGATGTATTCATTTATCAGTGCTATCATAAAGAGCACAATTTGAAATTTATAGAAGCTTTAACCACAATGAAGAAAACAAAAATATTTTAAATGAAAAACTAAATTTCAGTTCCCATTCAATGCCATCATAGCTCACAACACTGGACAACAGTAAATTAACCTTTGTCCATCTGATAACCGAGGAGAGGTTGGGGCCACATGAATCCAGACAGTCTGCTTCTTGTCAGTGCCATGAGTATATGTAAAGTAGGCCTACTAAACAAACTATGTGTTTTTTGGTGTTCCCGTGGTATGTGTTGAATTTTAAACTTTGACAAGGCTTTTTCAATGTTTTTGGAAGGAGCACCACTTGAAAATGTCATTTTTATGGTGAAACAGACGTAGTGATAAACTATATTGCATTGAACTGATTAGACGTTGGAGGTACGTGCCTATTTAGTCTACAAAACTACCTCACAAATAGAATGCAGTATGTTGAAATTGAGAGTTGTGTAAACAAAAACTTAATTAAAACCAAATGTACTCTCAAAAATACAGTTAAAGGAATTCCGCAAGGATCAATTCTCGGCCCGTTGTTTTTTTATCTATATTAACACTTTCCCTGACAGACTAGGCCCTAAAAACAAATGCTTACTTTTTGCAGATGATACAACTATATTGAAACCAACTAACTGTCAAGAAAATAGCTCTAATCTTGTAAACGAAACTCTTGTAAAAGCAACAACTATCTGCAAATCACTGAACCTCAACATCAACAAAAATAAAACCATTCATAATAATTTCACACCTAACAATAGAAACAGGCTCGAAGATAACTGGACAATCTTATAAATTCCAACAGCTAATTCAACCAAATTCTTAGGCATTATCATCGACAAAAACCTTAGTTGGCAGGACCATATTGATAACCTCTGTAAAAAACCAGCATCAGCACAATATGTCATCAACAGAATTAGAACAATCACAAATGAAGAAACTTCCATCCTGGTTTATCATGCACTCTTTTTGGCTCTCACATCCGCTATGGAATTGCAGCGTGGGATCTACAGCAGTTAACAACATGAATAAAATATTAGTAATGCAAAAGAAAGTAATCCGGACAACCCTTAGGCTATCACCACTAGAACACTGCAAACCATATTTTATAAAAATCAATATCCTTAATGTCATTCCACAATACATACTTGAAACCATAATTGTAGCAACTACTCCATCTCCGGCTCTCAGACTAAACCAACCTAGCTATAACACACGAAACAGACAAAATATAGACCTTCCTCAGCACCGTTTGCGTAAGCTCAGTAATACACCACTCTATCATGCTCTCATTTCTTCAGCATGCTGCAAGACAACATAAAATCAATAACAGAAAAGAAGAACTTCATCAAAAAATTAAAAGCATACCTTTCTGATAGGCCATACTACAATATAACCTAATACAGAACCTAACTATAGAAGAAAATACCTACCAAAACAACAGGCCACCTTGAGTTCAAGACAAAGATTTTGAAAAAATTGTATTTATGTTATCCACATGAATATTTCCCAAGACATTGATTTGAAACCATTGCTGATAGTTGATGGGAGGTAAATACTTCATTTTGATAGGTATTAATTTTTAGCCGCCATTTTAGATCCACCAGACCAGACTAGTTTGACTAGACAGACTCATTAGGTTGATAGGGCTATAAGTGTAATTAACGTGAACGTGACTTGTAATTTTCTCTTGAGTGTTCCTATTTCAAATTGTCTGTCCAACACACAAATCTCTCAAAACATACAAAAATGGTATTAAAAGTTTCAGAAAATAATCAGGAATAGAAAATAAATATTTATTTTACTATCTAAATTCCATCTTTTATTAATTCAGGTAAGCTTGTCTAAAACTTTTTAAAAGTTAAAATAAAGTTCATTATACTTGTAATACAAATATTCTGATTTAATATATTATTTTTAGTCAAAGAAACTCATAATGAACATGAATAAATTGTTTATTTAGATAAATACATCATATTTTGTTCACAAATGTAGTTATAGTTATAGTTATCATATGTTCATTGTCCGAATTAATCATTGCCACTTTGATCTTCTATAATAAATATTAAAAAATACTACTTGTAGAAACAAATAACTACATTCGATAGGAAATTTAATTTTCTTAAAAAAAAAACAACCTGAGAACCTCATAGGTGTCCAAGTTTAGCGGCCGTTTTAATTCGAAGCAGTGTGCGTCACGCTTTTCCCTATCTCTCCTATTTAATAAGAACGGTTCCTGTTCCAGATAGTAGTGGGGGAAGCGAACTCATTGCCGGCTCGTTTCTCGCTGCCCTGAGACAGTATAGTCAGCTTTCCATAAGTTCTATGACAGCATCGCATCGCGCCACCGCTGGGTGCTGAGCTTGCTGGCAAGCGCGGTGCCCACCGTTCAGCGCAATCACTGTGCTGTATGGCAATTTAATTGTTAAATTATTTATAAAACCCCTTAATTCCTTTCGGTCTTTTTTGCCCGACAGCGGTTTTTCGTCCGATTGTGTTTTGTCCCTGGGGCTCCTTTGCTCCTGAGGCCCATCAAGACAGTTCCCAAAGACCCCTTTTGGGGCCCCTCTTGGGCCGGGGTTCCGAGCGCTCGCCCCGCGCGCCCCTTGGAAAATATGGCCCTGAGGAGGTAACATGGCGGGGGTCGCAATGTTTTAAAACAGTGGTTACCAAATTTTTTTGATGGCGACATACTAACGATCATAAAAATTGTTTGTGACCCACCATTGGTATATATTTAGCTACACTTTAAACCTAACAGAAACCAGAACATATTGAAAGTTAAAACTTAACCTAAACTTAACCCATAACTAGGGTTATCAGATGTCCTGGTTTTCCCGGTTTTTCCTGGTTTGACTGCCCATGTCTTACCATTCACTGTAATTCCTTCCCTCAGTGGGTTGTACAATATCCTAAAATTGGGAGGCCTGTCTAGCCAAGGGCTTTCAATCTTTTAAGTTCTAATAATCTGCTTTATATCATTTGGATTCTTCAAGTATTCGATTTTAAAATTTTTATAACCTTCAAAATCAATAATAACCAATTAGGTCAAAACTTTTGTTGGCTTTCTGAACACTATTCGTCACCAAATTCCCATTTCTGGCCTTGAGATTTACTGTTTCCATATTAACCCCTTAAGCACCGAGTAATTAGCCCCCGCAGTTTTTAGTAGCGTGCAGTTTAATTACACTATCAAAACGAAAATGCCGGGTTTTCGTCTCAACGCGACAAGCGCGATACTGCAGATCTCGTGGCATGGACGTAGTTCCACAAAAATCCACTAGAGTGCAGCACCAAACGATCTGCAACTCGACAGGGTCAACTGTACAGTCTTAGCAGGAAAAAACTTAGCTGAACTGTTTTACCAACATAAATCAGCTGATAAAGTCAAATCCAAGTAAACTCGTGCATGGCGGTCAATGAAGTAAGGGTGACGCACGAGATATCTCGTGCGTGGCGGAGCGCGTGCAGAATACTACCATGAGCTAACTCGTGCGCGGCGGTTAAAGGGTTAAACTCTGTCACATTGTCCTGAAATAGTTCACTTTCATGACGTATGATGAAATATACAATTTAGTACGGTACTAAAAATGTGAAGGCTAAAGTCTAATAGGAATTTGTTGAGACTAAGCAAAAGAATCCCCTTTTACTGAATTAAAAAAGACCAGGTTGCTTTAGTGATGGTGGTATGCAGGTCGTCACTTTGCCTGAATAAACAATTTATTCATGTATAAATGCTAGAGTGAAAATTGGCAACGCTGTATGTAGCCATAATGATAGTAATTATTTTGAATGGGGTCCACAACGAAAGTTTAAGGTAATGTATATTACTGAATGCCATATTACTTGATGCATGTAATGATGCCACAATGATGTCTCTTTGGTTTGCTTACGGATAACAAAAAAACTCATAATGTGAGTTGATAATGTTGTTTCTTGAATGCAAGTTAGTGTATTTCCATATAAAAACCGAAATATACATAACTCTTTGAGGCTGTTGCCATATTGAAGGTGTTATGTAAAGTTGTCACAATGATAGTGCAATCTACATACATATATATATATATATATATATATATATATATATATATATATATACTTACTTATAGAGATTTATCATTTTTGATTAACAGAGTACCTTTTTTGTGCGTAATCAAATATTAATTTAATTAAAATTGACAATTTTAACTAATTACATATTATTTAACCATACACAAAAAGGTACTCTGTTAATCAAAAAGGACAATCTCTATAATTGAAGGGTTCCCCCGTAAAACGTTCTAAGCGACAAAACCCTAGTTTTGAGTAATCAAGCGTTGAAAGTTGAATTCTGAAATTCATGACTTTTTCAAGGTTAGAACTTACAATCATGTATAATTTGTTAATACCCTATTTATAACATCGTAATATTGCCTTATATTAAATGTTTACTTGCCATTAAGCATTTTAAAACATTTTACATGTTTTCTGTGGGGTTATAACGTTCAAATGACTGGCGTTTAAAACCTTCTTTGACGGACTGCTCCCGTTCTCTGATTGTGCATTGGAAGAAAACATCAGGGAGTGTGGGAATACCAACATAAACGAAAATAAAATTCAATAGAAAACAATTTTATTGATATAAAAGTACAAAAATGTAATTTTGTTACATAGCGTGGTACGTCATTTGGTAAAAGTTATCCAAATGTGGTGGTTAAAACGTTATTCTACTCATTTCTTTCGGGGGAAATTATCCAGGCCTTGACTTCTTCGTTTTCGAAATAAGGGTAATCCAGCTTTTCTACATTCCTTC
Organism: Flexamia atlantica; assembly: GCA_035578135.1. Taxonomy (NCBI): domain Eukaryota; kingdom Metazoa; phylum Arthropoda; class Insecta; order Hemiptera; family Cicadellidae; genus Flexamia; species Flexamia atlantica. The sequence continues at coordinate 128,121,338 of JAQJVK010000001.1, read as the reverse complement.
CTGGTCTTATCCTTCCACTTTCCAATATTTACTTCACGTGTTTTATTTTTATTTACAAGATTTTGGTCGCTGGGCGACTACCCAACGATCGGTGGGGAGTCTATCTTTCGGCGAGTAGAACGTTATACCCCAGAAAGTTCGTGCAGTCCCGTGAAGTACGCAAACTTTGACAGGCAAAATCAGGGCTGCCAACTGAAATATCTTCAAAACAAAATATACCACGGTGTAGCTCGGGTTCTGGAGAACCTTTTTCACTCAATATCTCCGATTTCGAAATTTTGTCGCTTAGAACGTTTTATGGGGAACCCCTTCAAATATAATAGTAGCCCTAACAAGTGATACCTACAGTAATAGCTTATTATTTTAAGGAAATTCGCTAAAATAAGTAATTTATTAATATTGCCTAAATTGAATTCAGTAAGACTCATAAAAAGTAATTATTAATAGAACCTAACCAGCCTAATGTTTGAGATAGTGACCACCATCATAAGCAAAACTTTAAAAGTTTAAAAATATGATGTACAATAATATTTTAAGCTTTGACCGCCTAAAGTGTAAAAGTTGATTTAGTGTTCCATTGAATTTGTTATGGGCACAACCTATTTGTGTTTCAATTTACTTTGCAAGGCCTGCTTGTTAGCTGGTCCACCCCATAAGGGGGAAAATACTCTTTTCTCATAGTCATAAGACTCATTAGTATATCCATTTGTCTTGGTATTAAATGCAATAGCTTTAATTGCATGCAAGGCACTGGAATCCCATTTCACTCTCTGGGATAACCATGCCTTGGCTTCATCAACATTGTCCACAACTGCGTCACAAAGCCCTATGGTCTGAGCCTCTGTAGATCTTACAACTCTTGCAGTTGTGATGAGATCTAATGCTGTGCGATAGCCTAGTGTGTGAATAGCTGTTGTCATCCCTCCCCAAGCCGGAGTGATCCCCATCCTTGCATGGACGAATCCCATTGATGCATTTTTTGAGAACAGTCGGAAGTCACATGAAATTGCCAGTTCAGCTCCACCGCCCAATGCTGCCAACAGTCATTAGATTTTTAAGTACATAGAAAGTATGGTATTTGACGGATAATTAGTTTCAGACAGTAAGAAGTAAGACAAACCTTTTTATTACAATACTATTTATAAATAGTTTCAGTGATGAGATGATAAGCATCTCAAAATTTATTAATCATATCATCCTGACAAGGTCACACCGACAGGACCTAAGAACACTGACTTGAATGTTCAGATGTTTCAGGCTTAATCTTTGCGGACAAATTTTATTACAGCCTGTAATAAAAAAAACAACAAATGAATCAAATGAGTTGAAAAGTCGTTCTGTGAAACCAGATGGTGATACGACACAAAACCTACGTGTTAACGAAAGATTTACCACCTGTATCTTCTACCTGGGTAGGTCACCATTTCAAGCTGGATAATGTATAAAGTATTGAACTGTATAACGACAAATATAGTTCATCACACGGGCCTAAAGCTGCTTTTTGATACCGTACTGGTCCTTTTTGTATGAGGTAAAACTTGATCTCACACGAAAAGCGTCACTTTAGTCCCTAGTAATGAAATATCTATTTCATAACTGTTGAACCTGAGGGCAAAAAGCTTTTATGGATGACAGTTGGAAAGAAGTGACAACTGTCAATATGTTCACAAATACATGTTTTTACCTAATAAAACCTTAAAATTTAGAATTTTTTCAAATTAAAAGATTTGGTTCATTTCCCTCAAGTTCTCCGTTTCAAGCTTACCAAATCCATCAATGAATGCAACTGAGATAAGGGAGAGTTGCTGAAGACGTATTAGCACATTTTGCATAAAATATGCCATTTTATAACCTCCTTCTGGGGAACCGGTTTTTTGTGCAAAGTTCAAGTCCCCTCCAGAACAAAAGTTGTCCTCAGCACCATATATGACTAGGCCTTTCCCTTCGATCCACTTTTCCAGCTCACTAACTGCTTGTTCTAACTGCACCATCATTGAACCTAAAACAATTCAATTCTTGGGCTTAGACACAAAAATGTAGTTAAAAATCACCTATTAGTTATTAAAAACACAAATGGTTTTTCTAATACCACACTCATTTTGTAATTTAAAGAAAGTTAATCAAAATGTTTTAAATTAATTTTTAAAAATTAACTAAATTACCAGCACGGTAATTAATTTGTTTTTAATTTGTTCAAATCAGAATTTTTACTTTGAATTTGAGATAGTTCTACAATAACTTGTGGCCATCAAGTTTTGTTTCAAGCAAAAACTGTTAAGGTGGTGCAGTAGAAAATTTTTATGATACGTTTTCTCCTATTTTTATGCTACTCATGATAAGAAAGTTCCGAGGAAGTAAAACAAATTTTTTGGATGTAAAATTTGTGAGCTACAGATGGGAGGCCGTTTGGCAGGTCAGATTTTTGCGGAGTAAGATTTCTGAAAGGTCACGTTACCCGCCGAACGAATATTGGAAGCTTTTACCAGGTAAGGTGTGGAGCGCCGCCCGGCCAATCGGGTTCGGGGGGCGTGGCTTTCAGGGAAGTGGGCTTCCGGAGAGTGGGGGTGGGCGTGGCTTGTGGGGAATATTTGAAGCCGGATGTGAAATGAAACGAACCACGTTCAGTACCGCGCTCGTACCGCACTCAACCTGACGGCAAAGAAATTCCCTTGAACCATAAAATTTACCCTACATTTCAATTCTACCTTACTGTACTTCATTTTAGTTTATAAAGTAGTTTTCATGTGTATCATGTATTAATGCATAATTATGCGGCATAAAATCAGAGCTTTCCAAATTATTTAAAAGCTGCTTCTTCCTTGCGTAATAATGCAGCAAACAATCATGGCTTTCAAAATATTTAAAATCTGCTTCTCTCCCTTCATAGCAGGTGAAAGTGGCCAATTGTTTTAAAAATTTCTAAGCTCGTAATTAATTGTATAGCACGTAGTAAAAAGCTAATCAGTAGGTTTTTACAACGACAGTGTGACGCTTAATTTCCGAGGCATTTAGCCTTCCGCGTAATTATAATAAACTGTTCACTTGAATAACAAATAGTAAACAAAATGCTGTGGCGAAAGTACATCAGGAATCAAAAAATGATATATTGCAGGTTCAATATCGTGTTTTCCAAGATCGTGGTAAAAGACGTGGTTTGGTAAAACTTATTATAGTCCTTGAAGCATGTCTTGAATTTAACTTTACTATTACAGTAGCCTACTTACTTAGGCCTATTTTTATTTTACACCTACAGTCAATTTCTAATAGCGTTTCTGTTGCACAGATTAGTTTTGCTGTAAAATGAATCTATCTTCTGATTTGATACATGGAATGTATGATTATTTTTAAATCATATCAGAAATATAAAGCTTTTTGCGGCTCATCGATACCGCCCGAATTAATTTCCTGATTTTTACTTACTTCTGCTAAAACAACTGTTACATCAGAACTCCTCACTATTAAACGGAGGGTTAAAAAATATTGGTTCTTCAAGCGTAACCCCCGCAACCCCCGAGTGAGGGACTGAAATTTGAAAAACAGATGCAATAACGCTATCATTAAAGTCAAGGTAAAATTTATTAAGACAATAAATCGAAAGAAAAATGGACGTAGGACACAAGCTTTAATAAAATTAAAATAGATTCATTGTTTCTAAAAACTGATTCTATGAAACATAATATGTAATTATTTTATCAAGAGAGTGAAAGGTATGTAATGTTTTAGGATTAGAGTTACGGTTTACGGTTAAAGTCAGTCTAGGGCAAGAAGTCAGTCTTTATCCGTTACATACCTATTCAGTTATGACTTTTACTGATGAATATTCTATTGTGATAAATGACTTTAAAGATAAAAATCTCAGACTTATTGGCGATTTTAATACAGTGTGTAAAAGAAGTCCGTCCCCCCCTCTTTAATTTTTTTGTTTGTTAAGACAAACAAATAACCTTTGGGGAATGATACTAACTCAACCCAAATTATTTTTTGCCGTTACCAAAAATTTTGATTGTCCCCCAAAAATGGGGGATTTTGGGGGAAACTCAAAATTTTCAAATGCAAACCCCTTTTGAGTGACCCCTCATTTTAAAGAGCTTTCAAAAAGTAGATGAATGGTGAAGGTTGGAGGTCTCTAACGCGTTTCTATCCAAATTAACAGCTTGTTAAAATTTTGAATACAACACATCCTTGAAACCTAGCGTCTAGGACATTTGGAGTTTTAATTCACCTTTTGTGACCTAAAAAATAAACGACTTAGAGAATGTTATTAAATGAAAATTTGGTCTCTTTTGGTGATATTTAAAATTTTGAGTGTCCCCCAAAATTGGGGGATTTTAGGGAGGACTCAAAATTTTCAAATGCAAACCTCTTTCGAGTGACCCCTCATTTTAAAGAGCTTTAAAAAAAATAGGCGAATGGCGGAAGTTGGAGGTCGCTAACGTGTTTCTATCAAAATTGGCAGCTTGTCAAAGTTTTGAATACAACTCCTTGAAAATTTGAAACGCTGCCAATTTTGATAGAAACATGTTAGCGACCTCCAACTTCCACCATTCGCCTAATTTTTTAAAGCTCTTTAAAATGAGGGGTCACTCGAAAGGGATTTGCATTTGAAAATTTTGAGTTACCCCCAAAATCCCCCATTTTCGGGGGACACTCAAAATTGTAAATGTCACCAAAAGAGGCCATATTTTCATTTAATAACATTTTTCCATGGGTCGTTTCATTTTCAAGTCACCAAAGGTGAATTAAAACTCCAAACGTCCTAGACACTAGATTTCAAGGATGTGTAGTATTCAAAACTTTGACAAGCTGTCAATTTGGATAGAAATGCGTTAGAGACCTCCAAATTTCACCATTCATCTACTTTTTGAAAGCTCTTTAAAATGAGGGGTCACTCAAAAGGGGTTTGCATTTGAAAATTTTAAGTTGCCCCCAAAATCCCCCATTTTTGGGGGACACTCAAAACTTTTGGTAACGGCAAAAAATAATTTGGGTTGAGTTAGTATCATTCCCCAAAGGTTATTTGTTTGCCTTAACAAACAAAAAAATTAAAGAGGGGGGGCCGGACTTTTTCACACACTGTATATCAACAATTAAGAATTCATATGAAACTGATGCATATTTAAATTTGCTATCCAGCCAAGGCTTGGATCTTCTTTTTAACGCACCAACACGAATCGTCAGTAATTCAATATAATGTATAGATCATGTTTCTAGCCGTTCAATGAAGGCTAACATGATCTAACTGGTAAAACTTAGAGTTTAAAGCTACACCATATGATGCCTGAGCAACAGATCATCACCTTATCACATGCAAAGTATAATTCAATCATGCATCTCATAGTGTGATACAAATCCAATAGTAGTTTTACCTTTCAAAAGATTAATTTCAAACTTTTAAATGATTTGCTACTTGCAAAGGACTGGAGCACGGTTTTAAATGAAACGAATGTATCAAAAGCACTGGATATTTTTTATGGCATATTAAAGACTGAATTGCTCAAGCTTCTTGTGAAGTTACGGGAAAAAGCAGGATAGGTTTATTAAACCTTGGATGAATGAGTGTCTAAGAAAGCGTATTCAGACTAAAAATAAACTAGTGTCTCTCAGCCCAACCACATAATATTCAATTGCAGCTTTATTACAAAACCTATAGAAACAGACTTTTTATGGACATTAAAAAACAAAAGGAGGAGTATTATTTTAATTTGTTCAGTGAAAATAAAAGCTCAGTGGAAAGTAGTTGATAGTTTAGTGGGAATAAGAAGCAACAAAAACTAAATTGCTAAAATTATTGATCCAGTTTCTGGCTTGATTTTTGAACAATCGGAGGATATTGCTAATCTGTTTCTGATACATTTTGATAAGGTGTCTTAAAGTCTCAAATATACCCAAAAGAACCTCCTCCAAATGATTTTCAGCATTAAAAACTCTTTTCCTGATAAATGTAATTCAATCTTTTTAATGACACTACTTTTCAAGAGCTCAACGCTGTTATTTCAAAATTTAAAAATAAGAAATCTACTGGAGTCGATGGACTTTCTTCAATGGTGGTTAAGGCTACTAGTGATGCAATATCTCCTATCTTGGCTCATATTTGCGAATTTCCTTATAGGGAAGAAGCTGATACCGTAGTACTCATGGTAAAACCTAAGTCCGAGACCATGATATATTTTATTTTTGTGGCCCTTAAAAGCCAAAAGCACCATTCGTTCGAATTTTCACGAATTTCCCCTACAGGGAAGAAGCTATTACCGTAGGTCTCATGGTAAGACCTAAGCCTGGGGCCACTATACCTTTTCGTTTTGGGGCTCCTAGAAGCCAAAAAACTATTCGCATATATATATATATATATATATATATATATATATATATATATATATATATCGTAGCCACTTGCTTTAATTGGGCACTTCATGAAGTGTCCAACGCTCACTGGACACATATTGTAACTATCAAGGCATGTTGGGCAGTCGATTTAAAATCTTTGTTAAAGTAAATCACAATGTTTACCTTAAATCCCAATCTCTGTGTTAAAATAGCCAATGTTACTGTTTGTTATTAAGTTTTAATATCTTTAAAATCTAAAATTTTAATATTACTTTTAGTTACATACGCCTGTTAAAAATACAATTAGTGAATGTTATATTTGTTTAATGCATTAGTTATATATGGTTTTGCTTTATAAGTTCTGCCAAACTAATAATTAATAATAACGTAGTTATTTTTCACAATAAAATAGTAATCATTTAATCTAGAATTAAATACCATCAATCGTTTTAAATTTTCAAAAAAAATTTTGCTTTTCAATCGGTTGTAAAATTAAACAATAAAGGGGATACTAATGTGTTGATGTATTTAATAGGTACTGCGCTATTTAAAAACAATAACTAAAGATCGAACGTTTTCTAGTAATTCCTTACTTTCGAAACGTTTAATATTCTCAGGATATCCCTTTAGACAAATTCCTTGTTTGATTTACAAATATTTGACTTAATAATATAAACTTAGATTTTTAAGATACTAATACAATATTATAAAAGAAGTCAGCAGGAATATAATAAAAGATTTAAAGTATATTACTGAAAAGCTGTTAAGTAAACAGGACACTCCATATAAATTTTTTATTATTCCATACACAAAAAAATCAATGAAAAGGCTTGATGTAATGTTTCGTTAATTCATTCATACTCACATAAAAGGAAAAACGTAAACCGAAACTGACGTCAATGCTAATAAAATTGTAAAAAGAGCAAAAAAATAGTAAGATTTTTATAGATTAAATGTTTTAAATTTTGAGACCAAAGAAGAAACTAAATAATTGTTTTGTTAATTTATTAACAAGTTCCTATTTTTATAATTAAAAACAATACATCGGATACTATTAACAGCAACATAAACAGCCCTTACATGTACATCAAATGATAAACAGCATATATTTACTATTATTGAACAGGACTTGGATAAACTTTAGTATTGGTTCATTACAAATTGTTTACTATTAAGTGAAAAACAGCATAGAAAAAACGGAAAACGTTGATGGAAGAGATTGACATATTTGAAGAATTGCAATCACTATGTCAGAAATCCATCGTGTTTTTTAGTTTTACGTTACCGACTCATAAAGTGCCGGGAGTGACGCCGTGTCGCCGACTGCCGATGCCATAAATCTTTAGAGAGACAGACTCCTCTGCCACGTGGCAAGCTAAGAATTTTTACAGCACATTGACAACAATGATCCCAAGAACACCCTTGACCTACCCCTTGACCAATCATCCTTTCACAACTCAAAAAACGGCATATAGTTTGGAGAAACATTTTTGGAACCCTCAGTTTGACTGTAGTTTATGACCGGTTAACTTGCGTTCTTTTCAGATTTGTTTTCTACTATTTGACACCAATTCTACGACAAGTAGTGTTGTGTTTTCTTCACTCATAAGTTCTGTTTTATTTTCTCGTTCCCCTGTTCATTTCAAAATTTTAATATATCAGATTAAATTTAGTTGTTAGTGTTTTTCCGCGATGGAACCCGGGATACACTGTTAAAAATGCAAGCAGAAATAGGAGTTTAAATTAACTCCAAATGGGAGTCCTAATAGGACCAATCCAATCTGGAGTCAAATTAACTCCACATCAGATTTGGAGTGAAAATATACACCTTAGTTGGAATTAAATAATTCACTACCATGGGAGTAATACTGACTCTAATTGGAGTGAAAATAATTACTCCACTAAAGTAAAATTAACTCCTGCTGGAATGAGATTATCTCAAGCAGTCACCCATCCAAGGTCTAACCCAGCCCGATGTTTCTTGACTTCAGTGATCGGACGAAGACTGCTGAATCCACTGCGATATTGCTGTTGATGAGTGCAATGTTGTATGGCGGGTGTATGCTGAAATACCCCCGTTGTAGCAGACCTGCATACTCAGCGAATTTCAAATGCAAAACAACATATTTCGATCCAACGTAGCGAGATTTGACATGTTTTTGTAAGCCCCATAAGAATAACATGGGGAATGAGTATGCAGGTTTGCTGCTACGGGTATATCAAAACTGGGTGGTTTTAATTCAATATTTAGTAGATCTGACCTAGAAGAAGCCATTTACCAAGTTTTACCAAGATATGTTGAGAAATAAGTGAGATATAGAATTTTTCTTATTTTCCCATAAGGTTAACATTAGGACAACGTACTAAGTTTACCATTTTCAATATATCGGTAACCAATGGACATAGAGCAGTGATTCAAAATACTGGATTTTTTGTTTTTTTTAGCTGAATTCAATGGTACTAACAAAAATTTGATAATTTATATTTTTATATGTTAAAAACTCAAAAAACCCATTTTTTTACCCCCCCTTCCGGTAGTCCGATCGGGCTGGTTTACGAACTCGTCCGAATAATTACTACTTTACACGTCCATGCCAAATTTCATTAAGATCGGACCATTTTTACGCGAGTTATCGTGCTTAAAGACACACACATATATATATAGATATATATATATTTATGAAAATGGACGAATAGTGTTTTTGGCATCTGGGGACCTCAAAAAGAAAAGTTATGATGGTCTCGGGCTTAGGTCTTACCATGAGACCTACGGTAACAGCTTCTTCCCTTCAGGGGAAATTCGCTAAAAGTGAGCGATTTTTTCCGGCCACAATACGACCGAGAGATTTGCCGGCCGCAGTAAATGCGACCGCGATTTGATAGCCGCGATGCGACCGCGACAGGTGTAACCGGCCAAAAAAGGGCAAGCGGTAGTTGCAATGCGACAGATTTTTCGGCCGCAACGTGTTCATGCAATAAATATGACGACCTTGAAAATAGCGAAATACTTTCGTAAGTGAAACAACAATGAAATATGGCTGCCAGCAACGACTGATTATCTGTTCCAAGATATGGCCAATAGATGTGACGGACGCGAAAAGAGCGAGAGATTTGTCGTCCATATTGCGACCAAGAGATCTGCCGGCCGCAAAACAAGCAGGAGATTTTCCGACCACGAAATGAGCGAGCGATTTTTCGGCCGCGGGACGAGTGAGATATTCTCCGTCCGCGAAACAAGCGAGCGGTTTTCTTGCCATTAAAAAACGAGAAATGTGATGGTCACGAAAACAGAGACAGGCTTAACGGTCGCAATGCGACAGAGGTTTTCCGGCAGTGATGCTACTGAGAGATTTGCCGGCCGCGAAACAAAAAATTTGACTTTAAATTAATTTTTTTCTATTTTTACTTAACCGGAGCCAGCCAGTTGGGGCGCCAGCGGCGCCCCCTACTGGCCGGCGCCCGGGGCAGGCGCCCCCGCTGCCCCCCTTCGATCCGTCACTGCGCGCAATGCCTCAAAGATAACATTTTTTGGCAGTTTTTCAACCACTAAATAAATAATAACAATAATAACTTTGGTTGCTATTAACATTGTTAAGAAACAATGGTTGCTCTGTCCGTTCGGCTTTCTCCGTAGAATGAAGGATTCCCGCTCAAAAAAATCCATCCTAAAACACTCCGCCAGGGCCGGCTCTACCATATAGGCGAACTAGGCGATCGCCTAGGGCGCCAGGGCCTGAGGGGCGCCAAAGGGGGCGCTGAGCGGCCCCGTTTGTCAAAAAAGCTATGGCGGAAACAATCAAAAACTTTTATTTTGGGCAGGCAAATTATGAAAATAGCATAAATGCTAATTTATATTTAGCCTACATTTTATTAAATTACAAGTTTATAACCTGGGAATAACTCGGGAACATTACGCTCTGCTTGTTACTTTTCTAAACACTTATAAACTTATTTCCAATGGGAAACCCCTACCCTTCTAAACGTATGCGACTATAAACCAATGACAAGCATGCGATATTCTCTGCTCTTTAGGCCATGGCCGCTATAAGTAGTTTAGATTTATTTTTATCTTGACAACCAAATTCAAGACCGGTTCACTGCAGTCCACTATTTTCCCAGTGCTGGCAAGTATTATGTTTTTGCTTTGTAAATGTTTGATTATTTGAGTTGTACACAGTGCTGGATTTGTCACTAGGCCCGGAAAGCCCGGGATTAGGGTCGCGCGACCGTAGGGGGCCACACATGGTAGAAAATAATTTAGAGTGAATTTGAGGGGATAATTAGGTTACATAATTGAGCTAAAAAAGGTCAACACTTTTCACGCGGCCGTTGGAGGCCTCCGGGGGGCGGGGGCGCACAGAAAACAGGGCTTAGGGCCGCGACACCCGTAAATCCGGCTCTTGTTCTACATTAATTATATTATTTTTATTTCATAAACTGTTGAAACCATATATTATTTAAATCTCTTACCATAATTTATATTTTTTTCCAAAAGAATCATCTCCATCACAAGTTTATAAAGCCTCATTTTATGAGCACATTTTTCAGAGGATATAATTAATGTATATTGATTACTCATGTGCAGTCTTCAATATTGAGTATAGTACAGTGAAAACATAACGTAGGAGCTGGAAATTAACAGTTTAATTATAACAGTACTACTTCTCATTTATTTCTTTTTAATTTTTTCAATAAGTAAAATGGCAACCCATGAGGTCCAATGTTAAATACAGTACTGAACTTTTATACTCAAATTTCTTTTATTACCCACGCCATTAGATTATTTTCCAGCGATGTGACTTGAACACCTCTCGTTTTTAGCCAGAAATAACTTGCAACATTTTCAGAATATGACGGAAAAACTCAAAGCCGTTTTTTGAGATAATTGTGCAACCAAGCATAAAAAGTCAAATATCACTCAAAAGAGCATACACGTTATATGACTCTGACAGTGTTGTAAAGTGTGATTTGTCTTTAAATTCACTGGTTTAGTTATTGTTGTTGGCTACAAGGAATTGCTGTTTAATTAATGAAAAAACATTAATTGTAACCAAATTTGGATAGTCCTGATGATGCCCCTTAATAAATAGGGGCGAATCAATTGTTCACATGGATTACTGAAGACGACGAGGGGTTTCAATAATCACTGAGTCACTGGTTTAAAACCTGAACAAAATTTTCCATTTCCAAATTTGAGGGTTTCAAGTGTTGCCTTGGGAATTCCAAAATTACACGGGCTGAGTTTCCTTTCATTACAAAAAAATATTTACTTAAGAAACTTCGTGACCAAGGAAAAACAACTGACAAGTTTCAAAAAGCATTATCATAAAATCGTAATTGTTTCATTACATTGTGTATTAAAAAAAAGCCTGCTATTGGCTGCTTAATGTTTTCTCTTTAAATTGAATAATACCCCCGTTGCAGCAGTCCTGCATACTCAGCGAATTTCAAGTGCATGAATAAATAATTTAAATGAAGTCTCGCATCAAGTAAAATCAATATACATTCAAAAGAAAGCGTGCAAAAATACTCTCCTAGTGGCTTTTAGGAGCAAAAGGCTATAAAAAAATAATAGCCTGTACTTGGCAAGAAAATGCAATGTTCAAAACTTCAAAGCAGCTAGCTTTTCCAATTTAATCCTATGGAGAAATGACCAGCTGTTTAAGTGTGAGTAAAAAATTTCATAAATATCATCAGTAAAATCTGTATTCGCTATACTAGATTTTTATTTGACATATTTAGTTATCTGGCCTTTCAATAAGCCACATGTCTGTAAAGTATCCACCATATCGCTTTGAATCAAACATCAGCTCACATATGTTTTAATGTAAACAAAGCAGACGTTTTAGATCCTAATGCTACTTAAATGGCAGTTATTTTATGTTATTTTTTGTTTTCTACCAAACTTTAAGAAATTACAGTACTTTTCCTAAGTCCCTGACATTAAAACATTTAATTTGAGCCCTTTTCCCTCATCCTGTGACTTGCCTAATGCCCACAATTGCTATTCAAAAATAAATTATTCTCCTTAAGATTAGTATGGAAAAATGCAGGTTTGCTGCTACAGAAATTTGAAATTGAGGTATCATAGCTACAATCCAATATATCTAAACTATATGAAGCCTCATAACATGTTTTATCAAGATATGTTGAGGAATAATAAAGCTATCCAATTTTATTTACCTCTCATAAGGTTAACATTGGGAAAGAGAGTACACAGGTTTGCTGTCTCAGGAATTTGATGATTTGGGTATTTTAAGCCATAATCAAGTAGATATTAACTGTATGAAGCCCCATGGCAGTTCTTATCAGGATATTTTGTGAAATGAGCAAACTACACAACTTTTTTTTATTACCCATAAGGTTAACATGGAGAATGAGTATGCAGGTTTGCTGCCATGAAAATGTAAAAATAGGGTATTTCAGGCCATAATCCAGTATATTTCAACTAGATTAAGGCACATATAAAGTTTTATCAAGATACGTTAAGAAATAAGGAAGATTTATTTCCCTTAAGATAATATGGGAAATGAGTATGCAGGTTTGCTGCCATAAAAATGGAAATATCGGGGATTTTAGACTTAAATGCATTAGATCTCATCCAAATGAAGCCATAAACCAAGTTTTATTAAGATATGTTGTGAAATAAGCGAGATGTAGAATTTTACTTATTTCCCATAAGGTTAACATTGGGACAACGTACTGTGTTTACCACTTTCAATATCTCGGTAACCAATGGACATAGAGCAATGATTCAAAATACTAAATTGTTTGTTTTTTTTGAGCTGAAGTCAATGGTGCCCACAAAAATTCGCTAAATTTTATTTTTCTATGTAAAAAACTCAAAAAACCCATTTTTGGGGGGGTTTATCCCCCTTTACCCCCCCTTCCGTTGGTCCGATCGGGCTGGTTTACGAACTTGTCCAATTGATCACCACTTTACATGTCTTTACCAAATTTCATTAAGATCCGACCACATTTACGGCCGCTATCGTGCTCACAGACACACCCACACCAAAAAAATAGATAGATAAAAATATATATATATATATATATATATAAATTTGAATGAATGGTGTTTTTTGCTTCTGGTGGCCTCAAAACGAAAAGTTATCATGGTCTCGGGCTTAGGTCTTACCATTAGACCTACGGTAATAGCTTCTTCCCTATAGGGGAAATTCGCTAAAATTGTTCGGGGAATGTGCACTGATCGACCCCTTGTCACCAATGACCCCAAGCAACTTTCACACACGTATCACTTACGGTTTTACCGTGGTGATAGATTCTAATAAAATAAAAGAATTTAAGTTCCCAAAGTTATGCGTGTAATGTAATAAATGATAAAGAAAAAAACTCATCTTAAAATATATGAATTAAATAACAAATCCTTCAAATCTCATAATAGGAGTTTCGATTTGTATCTTTATTTAAATTTAATAACAATAATATGCTTGTATCTCCTAAAAGTCTTGACAAAAAATTTGGTGAAGAATTGTAATTTATTTACGATACTACAAGTCAAGTATCTTATAGTAATGTTTGTACAAAAGTACTCATACAAAATTAACCACACAAGGAAGTAAAAATAATTGTTAAGTGATTATTAAAATTCTAATATAATCATTAAAACTTAATGTTATGAAGTGGGGGGGGGGGTGGGCACCAAGCAGTATTTTCGCCTAGGGCGCCTAAAACTCTTGAGCCGGCCCTGCTTATTGTGCTTAAAGCGATTGATAGAAAATAAATACGTAGATCTTTACATAAAAGAACTTAATAAAAATTAACTTAGTTCATTTTTATTAAGTGCTTTTATGTAAACATCTACGTATTTATTTTCCATCAATAGCTTTAAGCACAACATGAATCACGCAGTACAGTATTTCGCGAAACAGCTTACACTAGAACAACTTTCTGACTTTCTGCAAACGTACTTTAGGTATTTTCCCACACTCAAATTAATTCCAACTCGTTATGGCTGTGTACACGTCGCGTCGTGACAGAAAATAAGGGAAACGGAACGGGAAGTTACCAGATCGTTATCGTCGTTCTGATTGGCTGAATCAGTGAAGAAGAAGAAAGTCATGTTTTACAACGCCATCTGAATAAAGTGCATCGAACTAACCCGCTCCAATAAACTTACCACTTGGCTCCATTTAAGTGTCAGACCGGTGATGGAACAGCTATTTCTCACAAATTAAAAACCAAACCTGGACGTCCTGCACCAGGACGTTTTATGAAGCACAAAATAATTAATTAATAAAAACCCGCCTCTTCGTGTATACCGCTTTTTTAAGCCAACTGAAATCATAATTGATTCCGTTGACAAGTAAACTGCACAGCTTTGCTTGTAAATATATGTTATATCTTATCATCTGCTGCTAATTCAGTCTGCTAATTCAGAGCTCATTAAAATATGAGTAGTTATTTTTTTAATTATATTATTATTATGTGATTTGGACCAATTTCGTCATTATTTTATCCATTAAAACATTTTAAACCTAAAGGTTACTTACTTAGTACAACATTTATACACTTTTAACCATGACATATTCATATTATCCCAATTTCCCTTCATGGGGAAATTATTTCTTCAAAATGTATTTAAGTTGGTACGCCTGGTTCCTTCCACCTCTCCTTCTACCAAATAGCCCCGCCTCCCAATGTATGTAAGATTCTCGGTCAATGGCGTGAGAGAGGGGCGGTCTCGTCCCCACCACTACCAAAGACCTTACCTGCCGGCCGTTTTGTTGTTCAAGCTGGCAAGTAACGTGACCTGTCGAAAATCTGACCTACCAACATGGATCCCCTACAGATGTCAAAAGTGTAATAATGGGGCAAAAATTCCCATCTTTCTTGCATCATTCACGAAGACACGGTTTAACCTACAGGGCCTATATTTGGGAATTATTTATGATTAATGAATGTCTTAAACCTAACATCAAGGAAATTAAAAAGTAAATAAAAAAATGTTCAATGTTGTTCGAAAATAATTTTTCCTTCCGTTTTCATAAGTGTCAAATCTTTTAAAATTATGTCATTTTGTAGGCCAAATGATTCCGTATTATATCCCGAAAAATAAAATTTTTATCATTTAAACTTTCTCCTGAAACGTTGCACAAACAAACTGAACTTAACACCTGCATAATTTGGTTAGGCAACCTGCATTCAACAAAAGAATGCTACCAGAACATTCTTATGACACATCCCAATCACATGCACTGACAAAAAGTTCAGAAAAATAAAGTAAAAAAATCATTAGACTGTCATGCTGCCTGGCGGAATAGTTTGTCCCTAACGGCACCTGCACAACCTGAAGTACAGTATTACTCAAAAACAGAGAACTTTCTCTAACAACAGCAAAGAATAAAACAATTTATATTAAATAAAACAATTGTTTAGCAAAATTGGTTTATTTATTTTGGATAGGGTAAAAGGTACAATTGTTGGCAGGGGCACAGTGGTTATCACATTTTTACTAAAATCACTATAAGATAAATTTCCACTCCACAGAAGAAACAGGTAGTTCTGGACATTGTCTGAAGGGTGCAGCTCATGTTCATTCAGTTAAAATATAACAAATGACGTCACCCCACCTCCTACATAAAATTCTTTACAAGATGAACTTTTTGTACATCTCTTTTCTTACGAGTTTCTTTAGAGACATGATTTATAAAAGTCTTCTAAAACATAAGTTACAGTAAACAATTTTATACTTCATTATTTTTACTTTGAACAGTAAACCTCATTGGTTGATTTAAGGCTATGTTTGGTAATATAACCTTAAATACTTCGATTTTATAAGGGGTGGCAATAACTAAACCTTATAAGTAATGAAGTTACAGTAGTTGGCATTGGTGTGCCAATAACTGCACCTCTCTGAAAATATGGTGTTTTAGTTATTAGCATGGTAAAGATTTTATTTTTTTACGGATACTAAAACATTAAATAATTTTAAAATAATGAATAAACCTCCATATGCAACTATTTAGCCTTCAAATTAAAAATTTCAAAAATTTTTTTAAGAGTGTGTATATTTTTATACTTATAGATTTTTTTTATCATATACTCATTATTGTGAATATCTCTAAGAAAACAGCTTCATAAAATGTTTAGTTGTGTTAAATGTATATCATTTAGACAAAATATTTCATAATTTAAGATCCAAACAAAGTGTAGGAAATAGTTTTATGTCAATCTTGTGGTCAACATCCCCAAAATGTACACTTAACCCCGGATTGTGCCAATAACTGTACCTCCAAAACTTTATTGTTTCAGTTGTTGGCATAAAGGTGCCAACTACTAAAGCATCCTCTTAAGGTGGTTTTTATTGTTGACACCTGAAATATTTTGGCTCTTAAGGCCTTTCAAAGTCCTATATGTACAGGAGTGCACTTGATAAGTATCAACAAACTTTTTAAATTTGTTCTTTGAGTCAAAATAAGCAAAAAGTTAATAATTTTATATGATTTTAGTTTATTTACGTCAAACTGTTTATTCCCAATTATTTTGTATTTTTTTTAAATGTAAACAGTTGTAGCTATATATAGACAGACACATCAAAGCCACGTACTTATTGGCACAGTTATATTTAGATATATGTTTATTTAGTTTGTAGTTATTTATGTTGTTTTACAGTTATATTTAGTTTATTTATGTTAGTTCAATTATGTTTAGTTATCGCGAGCTTTGAAAATACTTAAACAGCTGATTTCTTACAAAATGGGCAATTGACGATCTGTAAAGTAATTTTTAAGCTTACAATGATATGACGCCAGGTATAGTACCTTACGGATTAGATATTACTCTTGGAACAATCATTAGCTTAGATTATATAAAAGATATATTCAGTGCCAACTACTGTGCCCCTTGGGTGCCAATGACTATGAAAAGTGTGCCAACAACTGTACCCTTAGGCCCTTTTCACACTGGGCCACCATGGTGGCTATGTTACATTAGCATTGATTCTAATAGGACATCTTCAAACTGAGCGTTGGTGGCGCGGCCGGGCCGCGCCACCAGAAATGCGGTGGCTCGGGGTTGCGATTTTCAAAGCCACGAGACTGGTGGCGCGACGTGGTCGCGCCATGCTTTCTTATTGGACTGTTCACATTGGAGCGACTGGTAGTGCCACCAGTCTCTAGTCAGTCCTCTCCAGGCGAGTGTTCGTGCAGTGACATGAGTAACGATAAAGTAGATACGTAGCGGTTTATGTTGAAAATTGAAAATAGATCTGCAATATGGGACATGACATCTAACCTGTCATAACCACACGTGCGTGTGTGTAGCTTTTCTGTAGATATGAATACCAGGCAGGGATGCGAAGAAGGCGCGGACGGACATTATAGATACAGTATCTTTATCATAAAAGAAGATGAAAAACTAGGTTTTTCCGACGTTTTCGCAATTTTAAAAATATATAAGCTATAGCACCTGCTTCTTCGATGTCCATGCTTGAACTGTGAGGTTGGTGACTGCACTGGTGGCTGAGCTGGTGGCTCATGCACATTTGACTGGCCACCATGGTGATGCCACCGGTGTCGCCACCATGGTGGCCCAGTGTAAAAAGGGCCTAATGTACATTTTTTTGTAAAATAAAAAAAATTAGGGATGGTCGGGTCCCGAAATTTCGGGAAATTTTCGGAAAAATTACATTCCCGATTTTCGGGCGGGATTTTATTTACGTCGGGAAATTTTTCGGGACGGGATCGTTTTAGCGATCGCAAATAAACAGCGGGTGTAGCTTCGCAAAACTCGCGATCGGCCACGGAAAACGATCTCGCGTCTTTTCCGATCGCGAATGAACGGCAAATCCAGCTTTTCAAAACTCGCGATCGTCCGTTAAAAAACCATAGCGCATATTTGCCGATCGTAAATAAACGGCAATGCGGCTTTGCAAATCTCTTGATCGGCCGCGAAAACCATCGCGCGTATTTGCCAGATGCGGATGAACGGCAAAAATAGATTAGCGCTGTTCGCGAACGGCCGCGAAATACGCTAGCGCGTATCTGTCGATCGCGGATTAACGGCCGATGTAGCTTTACGGGACTCGTGATCGGCCGTGAAAAACGATCGCGCGTATTTACCGATCAGGAATAGACAGCAAATCTAGCTTTGCGGAATTTACGAACGGCCGCGTCTTTTCCGATCGCGGATTAACGGCCGATGTTGCTTTACGAAACTCGCGATCGGCCGTGGAAAACGATCGCGCGTATTTACCGATCGTTGATAAACAGCAAATGTAGGATTGCTAACTCGCAATTTGGTGTGAAAAGCAATCTTAGTTATTCACAGACAGCGGTTAATCAACAGAAACAACTTGCTATAAGGCGTGACAGTGATGATTGTCCATTTTGTCGGCCACATTGGTCTGCTACAAATTGTGGTTTTGTCCATCGATTCAATTTTCTAAACTAATTCAGATGTCTTTGAATCCCAGCCGAAAGTATGATTATTTTTCATAAATAAGTAAAAAAATTGACAAAAGTAAAGACTTTGAGACTTTTAAGAAATTTCTAATACATAGGTAATTAATATTTTATGTAGGCCTAACTTAAGAAATATTAAGTTTGGGAGTTAGTCCAGTCAATTTATGCGATGACCTCAAAAAAACTGCAAGAAAACATTTTTTGATGGAATTCTACTTAAAAAAATATGAATTTAACATATCCAAAGTTTACCAAAATCGGACCATGCGAACCTCACTAAAATCACATTTCAAAATGGCGGCTTTTCCCACCATACAAACATTTTTGAAAAAAGACATTCAACTGCATTTTGTATCAATGTTTTTCTAGATATTGACTTTGGACCGCCACCAATCATCGTTGGGTGATTGGTTCTAAATTTTGACAGAGTTTACATTTTCGGCCGCCATCTTGGATCCGCCATTTTGGATATAAATATTTTTTTTCAAATGTAAAGATGGTGATATGACGCATCATTATGGACTAGATTTTTACCCTGAACACAATGCTGAAATCCGTTTTTGAAAATATGCATTCGTTAAAAAGATATGCTCAAATAAAAATTCATCACTATACATTTTTTATGGACGTTTAATTTTTTAAAAGATTTTTTAAGAATTATCTCTTATATCTCCAGTTCTAATTAAGGTATGTAGTTCGTTTTGGTCATAAAATACTCAGTCATTTAACGGCTTTTATATGAGCTATTGATCATTAAAATCGGACGACTGCTGGACGAGCTATAAAGCTAAAATCGACACAAAAATCCATTTTTTAGAAATTTGTTTTTTGTCAAAGATTCATAGCGCAGGTCCTAAATGGATTAAAAAGCTCGTTCTCCCCTCAAATTACTCAGAAGATTCTGGGCTTTCATATGAGCTATGGCTCATTAAAATTGGACTTACTTAATTTGAGTTATGAACCTTCATTTAACATAAAATCTGTTCACTTTCGTAAATTGTATATAATTAATGACTCATACATAGAAACCTAACAGAGATTCAAAACAGTTTTATGTTTTAATTAACTCAGTACATTACTGGCTTTCATTTAAGCTCTTAGTCATTTAAATCGGTTGAGTTTGAGGTGAGATATGGACCTCAAACCAACATAAAAATCATTTTTTTCAAAATTTCATAATTATTTAAAGATTTGTCTCTCAAGTCCCAAACATGGCCTGCAAGTTGGATTGGTTTTGAAACACGCGCTGATTTACTAGCTTTCATTTGACATATTGGGCGCGTTCAGCCGCATTCCACCGGTGGGTAATATACTAACCTATAATAAGTTATCGGTAGTGGTGGACGTAACACCTACCGACCATTATTGTGCATCCATCGATGTTGTGTTTACGGTGGATTCGGTAAGTAACCGGACATTGTTGATTGTCAAGATGCGGTGGATTTGCCTATTAGTGACTATGGTAATCGGTTACCCACCGGTGACTGCGGCTGAACGCGCCCATTGATAATTGAAATCTGACAAAAATAGGATGAGTTATATTCTTTTATATCATCTTTGACAAAAAACAAATTTCTAAAAAATGGATTTTCGTGTCGATTTTAGCCTTATAGCTCGTCCGGCAGTCGTCAGATTTTAATGATCAATAGCTCATATAAAAGCCGTTAAATGACTGAGTATTTTAAGACCAAAACGAACTACATACCTTAATTAGAACTGGAGATATAAGATATAATCTTAAAAAAATCTTTAAAAAATTAAACGTCCATAAGAAATGTATAGGGATGAATTTTTATTTGAGCATATCTTTTTAACGAATGCATATTTTGAAAAACGGATTTCAGCATTGTGTTCAGAGTAAAAATCTAGTCCATAATGATGCGTCACAACACCATCTTTACTTTTGGAAAAAAATATTTATATCCAATATGGCGGATACAAGATGGCGGCCGAAAATGTAAACTCTGTCAAAATTTAGAACCAATCACCCAACGATGATTGGCGGTGGTCCAAAGTCAATATCTCGAAAAACATTGATACAAAATGGAGTTGAATGTCTTTGTTCAAAAATTTTTGTATGGTAGGAAAAGCCGCCATTTTGAAACGTGATTTTAGTGAGGTTCCCATGGTCCGATTTTGGTAAACTTTGGAAATGTTAAAATTCATATTTTTGTAATTAGAATTCCATCAAAAAACGTTTTCTTGCAGTTTTTTTTAGGTTCCCCTAGAATGACTGGCCTAAGTTGTAAACTTCAAATTTATAACTTTAAGCTTGGAAAAACTGTTGTTATGGTCTCCTACAAATTGTGATTTTGTCCATCGATTCAATTTTCTAAACTAATTCAGATGTCTTTGAATCCCAGCCGAAAGTATGATTATTTTCCATAAATAAGAAACAAAATTGACAAAAGTAAAGACTTTGAGACTATTAAGAAATTTCTAATACATAGGTAATTAATATTTTATGTAACTTAAGAAATATTAAGTTTGGGAGTTGTAAACTTCAAATTTATAATTTTAAGCTTGGAAAAACTATTGTTATGGTTGTCATCTTGAAATGAAATTTATTTTTAATTTTTTTACCGTAGTTTAAAGTGCTGAAAAAATGATGAGTCATAGAGTAATTTCATAAAACAAGAACTCTAAAGCCCAAAGTTTATAAAAATACAATAACATTTTTACTGATTATACATGACAGTATATTGTCAACATGCAATAACCACTCAAGTATTTTACTTTTGGCTTTTTGGAAACCAAACAATAAAACAAAAAGCAGAAACTTAAAAACTATTGTGTTTCTATCAAACGTTAAAAAATGCATATTATATTTATTTATTTCTCTTTTTATATTATTTCTAATTTTCAATGAATTCAAATTAGAAAGAATAAAAAAATCAAATTTAATGAAAAATAATAAATAAACAATACATTTTATTTACCATTATTATATATGTTAGTATTTTATTTATAATTAACAATTTCATTGTGTTACTATTTTTTATGTGTTTTTAATATTTACTATTTTTGTCAATTGCATATAAGTTAGTATTTATTCACTTAAATTTATTTCTTGAAATTTTTTGAGTTGGGACGGTACTAACATTTATCTATGACATTGTTTTTAACCTAATGCTATTATTGTAATAAAGAAAATAAATTCGTGAACGAACATTTCCCGAAGATTTAGGGAAGACAAAAATCCCGTCCCGTCCCGTCCCGAATTTAAGAGGGAAGAAAAAAATCCCGTCCCGTCCCGAACTGAAAATCCAATTCCGTCCATCCCTAAAAAAAAATATATATATCTTGAAAACCAAACATTGATTAGTATTTTAGAACGTCAAATAGCCAAATAACATATTATTATTTAACAACTCAAATCGCCAAAATTATTAATACACTGCTGGAGATTCGGTTTTAAACAGAAAAATTTATCTGAATTCGTCTTAAAGTGCCAATAACTGTACCATTTACCCTATTAGTTTGACAGGCACGAATGTATTTGCAGGTGGGGACTTGAGTTTTGTCTGGGGTTGAGACTAAATTGGAATTTGTTTGATAGGTTTTCGAAAAACCCAGTTTGCATGGTTTGCTGATTCTCCTTAGTCACAAGTTTTAATAGCTTTTGATTGGTGTACAACAGTAAGCCTTTTACCCCCACCAGAGTGACAGTGCAGATTAGCCTGAAAATCCTCATTCGACCAGAAGCCAAGCCAGACAAAGCATCCTTCTTTTAACAGTAAGTATTTTTACCTTCAAATATTAAAAAAATACTTCACTGTATACTACATTTTCTAAGTTATGTTTGCAGATTGGTGTCCTTTTAAAAGAAACTTAAATAAAACACTAAATTAATAAGACACAACGGGAAGGTGGACTTGGCGTCTCATCAGGAACCTGGAGCCGTGGGATTGCCGCGACCACGGAGAGGTAAATTTTTACCTCACCCAGTTCTGTATAGGTCATGGCTACTTCCGTATGTACCTCCACCGAATGGGCAAGGTCGACTCGCCCGGGTGCAGGGACTGCGGACACAAAAGAGACGACACGCACCACAGTTTCTTCGTGTGCCGTTGTTTTGTAGAAAAACGTACTGCCCTCACCGATTTGGTCGGCGGCCATCTGACCCCCGACAACATTGTGGGGAAGATGCTGCAGAGTGGCGACAGCTGGAAAGCTGTGTCCAACTTTGCTTTGTCCGTACTGCGCCAGAAGAGGAGAGACGGGTGTCTGGAGTGACCCCAAATCGAGGACAGCAAAATAATGCTGGTCATCAACTGAGAAATCCCGAAAGGGACAGCAGCTGAGGAATCCTGAAAGGAACAGAGGCCACACATTGCGATGTCGCAATGAGCAGATGCTCGAGTTGATCGCAATGGATCTGGTGACAGCACAAGGGGTTTTTTTAGAAGGTATGACCGGCGCCTCCGAATGCCTCCCTTTAGCCGCCTTGAGGCAGGGCCTCGACATCTGTGCTGTCAATGTCACAAAGAGTCTGGACAACCCTGCTTGTCACTTTGCTCACTGGAGCGAGCGGCATAGAAAGCCCGAATTTCATGTGCGGGTAAGAGCTATTTTAACCCTTTCCAGGATGGAATAAAGTGGTATGTTAAGTTCCTATTACGGTAGATCATATGTTAGGATTAGTTTATAGCCAATGATTTAGCTAAGAATAAGGTTCATGGCATTATAACACGACTATCACGATACAATCAAACATTACCTAATTTAAAATGTATTAATACTTAACCTCAAATGACCTAATCTAACCAAACCTGTTAACCAAACCTATCATAACCAGGGCCATATTTCCCTAATGGTGCACGGGGGCATAAAAGGGGGCCTCAGGGGCCGGCTAAGGAGACCCAGAAGGAAGGAAAAAGCGGACAAAGAACACCGGAGGGGGGAATCCCGCATCGTGTAGGGGAGTAATGAAGGGACCTCCTAGTCAATCTCCTAAAAAAAAGTCACTAC
Source organism: Flexamia atlantica (assembly GCA_035578135.1). NCBI lineage: Eukaryota > Metazoa > Arthropoda > Insecta > Hemiptera > Cicadellidae > Flexamia > Flexamia atlantica. The sequence continues at coordinate 128,097,618 of JAQJVK010000001.1, read as the reverse complement.
TTTTGCCGAGATTGTAGGGGCCTCATTTTCGAGCTCCGCCTCTTGAGGTCCAAAATACGGCCCTGCTTTATCTTATCCATTACATGTCAACCTAATATGCTCTACATACTGTAAATTCAAAAATCAAAATCAAATCAAAAATTGCTTTATTCCTTGAAACGAAGTACAAATGCATATATACAATAATTCATAAACATCTAGGTATGTTCCTCACATAGGACATTCCTGTGCATGAGGAACGAGCTAAAAATCAGCAGGCCAAAACAAGGGATGCATGTTGAAAATGAAAAGGAAAAAAAACAGAAACAACAGCTATTTAAATATAATATTATGAGAAAAATTGTGGCGAAAAAACAATGAGGAGCCTCACAAAAAACGACTTTGACAAACTGAATGTAAAAAAAGTTCAAAGAACTTAGCTGAAACCGTCACTCATCTAAACTTACATACAAACATACATACATCCACACACGCACGCACGCGCACACGCACGCACACACACACCTTCATACTCACACGTACACTAGGCCGTTCACGCAATACTTTCACCTGTACACAAAGACACTCACGCACACATTCCATCTCCCCCTCAAATTGTACGGCTGAATCTTTTTCAGATAGTTATGAATAAACAGACAAGAGATAAGCATCAACTTGACCTCGACCAATTTCTAATAGCCGGTAATTTTGAATAAACTACATAGGCGACGTAATAAGATGAAGTTTTATTTTCGTTTTTAAAACTTTTGGGAAATTAATACCTGTGTTTGTGGCAGTTCTAGTTGTATAGTGGTGTGAAGTTTGAATGAAAATATTGTTTCTATTTTTGAAGATGTAACAAATCAAAGTTCTCAGATATAATTGAGATAAATTGAAAACTTTAAATTCATCAAACAGCAAGTCAGTTGAATATCGAGGATGTTTTTGTAGTGCAATTTTAATAATTTTTTTCTGCATGATTTCAATAGGATTAAGAACGCTCTTATACCCGCCACCCCATGCCAAGATCCCATACTGCAAAATTGATTGTACATACGTGTAGTAAACATTTTTTAACAAAGGCGGGGGCAATATCTTAGACAAATTAGCAAAAATGAAAGCAAATTTTCTTAATTTTGTTCTAATTTGTTGAACTTGGCCAGACCACTTCAGCCGATGATCGAACACAATTCCTAAGTATTTATATTCATTCACTCTCTCAATACAAGCGCACGACACACATCCATCCAAGCCACCACAAGTATGCAATCTCAGCTGCATGACCGGAGGATCGCAATCCGATCTCAAAGATATGGGCATATATTTTGTTTTACTTAAATTAACGGTTAACCGATTCTGGTCAAACCATTGCTTGGCTGTGAGCAGCCCGCTCTCCGCGTTGCTGTACGCGTCCCTCCAGCTGTCACCCTCAAACAATAAAGCAGTGTCATCAGCATAAAGAAAAATTTGTCCCTTACCTAAATTTATTTTATCAAGATTATTAATGTAAATTAGAAACAGCAAAGGGCCTAAAGTCGAGCCCTGAATAACCCCGTAATTTATTGATTTTGGCGTACTCATGTGACCCAAAATGGAAACAACTTGACAACGATCAGAGAAATAGCTTTGGAACCACTTGTACGCGACCCCCCTAACCCCAATAAATTTCAATTTCTGAAGAAGCATATCCCTGTCGACTGCATCAAATGCTTTTGCCAAATCTATAAATACTAAAATAGGTTTCTTGTCCCTACTTAAGACATTCTGTAAGCATTTAGTTAATAAAAACAGATCGTCGTTTAAGTTTTTATCCCTACGAAAACCGAATTGTTTACTCGAAACAATGCTTTGATTTAGCAAGTACAATTCCAACTGGTTTCTCATGCATTTTTCAAGTAATTTTGTAATGGGGTTTACCCCGAATTGTTGAACTTTGGTAGCTTCAGCGTGTCCAGGGCTAAAAAAGCTTTATTGTATTGAGCGGTTATGTGTGGGGTAAATAATAACCGGGAACATTTTATGCAATACTTAATTAATGGGTAGAGATAGCATGCCATAAACAAAAGTTCATTGGGAGGGCGGTATGCCAAATTGAAAATTATTCTGGTCGTATTATAGCCAAGAACTATGGTCTGTTGGGGCGACTCAGCGAGCAAGACACAGCTCTCAGAGCGCTCACAACTCTATTTGTTTTAAGTATTAACGTAAATAAAACAAGTTGAGGGCCGGAGCTGTTCAGCGGCGAATGCCCATCAGAACGCTCGACGACTGTCAGTTTCTTTAATTTAGTGTGGTTTTATGGATTAAACTGGGGTTCATTTCTCGGCAAACTCTGCCAGTTAATGCAAATTCGCTGCGGGGGTTTAAATGCAAGTTAGCTGCACTGACTGTTGTTACAAAGTTAATGAATTACTGGTATTTAATTTGGATCATGCTTATCTGAATTATTATTTAAGACATAACTTAATCGGGGACATAACTGAAAGTAGGGCAGTACTCACTATATCCAGGAACGATACGGGAACACAGAGGCGACACATGTGCGCATGGAACGGTAGACTGGCAAAAAACTGCGTGGTCTTTTCAGCGAGGGCAGTATTTAAACCCCCTGGCGGTGACCTTGAACAGGCCGGACCTGTTGCCTGGTTATTAGGTATCGTCGAGACGGCCGTGCGCCTCACAATTTAGACAGTATGCTTGCCAAGGTAATCGGCCTGAAGTTAACAAACAAATTTTTTTGTCCCCCTTTGAATATAGGTACCTAAGACTTTACCAATTTTGAAAGAATTTGGAAAAATGCCAGAAGTTAGGCTTTTATTAAAGATATGCAGAATCGGTAATTTTAAAAGATCATAGTTATTTTTAATTATCATAGCCAGAATATTATCAACTCCAGGCGCCGATCCTCCTTTCATCTCACGAATAATTTTAAACATTTCATTTTCGCCAATTGGCAACAGCTGGAAGGCTGCGTCCACCGCGAAGTCCTTATCGTCAACAACAAGTACCGCTACAGGGGGACAGCACGGGCAAGATTGGCTCCTACATTAACATAATAATCATTAAAATTATTGGCAATTTTACTTATGTCAATTTCCCCATTGTTAGGCAAACCTGCTTGAAAATGTTCCACCGGAAAAGCATCCCTTTTTTTATTAATCCCCATTATTTCAGGTATATTTTTCCAAAGCAATTTACTGTTGTTATCCGCCTCAGTAATTTTTTCACGGTAGTAATTTTCTTTAGCTAATTGAATAGACGACTTGAGAATATTTCTGTAGTTAGAATAGCGGGCTTTTAGCACAGGGTTGAAGGGTTGTTTTTTTAATTGTTTGCTTAGTTTGTCTCTAGTACGAATTGAGTTCACTAAAGCGTTAGTAATCCACGGTTTGAGTTTAACTTTTTTGGAAGAGATAGTTTTGGTTTTTGTAGATTGAGAAGTAATAGATTGAAGTTGCTTAATAAAAATATCACAACTCTCATTGATGTCATCTTTGTCAATAACTGAGGCCCAGTCCTGCGCTAATAAAAGGTTTCTAACATTACCTGTATCTACAAATGAATAGTTCCTGTTTAAATTAGAATTATTAGATTTGGTTTTGGACACGTTTGTCATTACCGCTATTACATAATGATCTGTAATATCTGCCATAACAACAGCCGATTTCAAATTATTTGTGTATTTAATGTCAGTATGGATGTGATCAATACAGCTACACGAATTAGCCGAGACTCTAGTTGGTTGGTTAATGCACAAAGTAAAGCCAGCACCATAAATAACATCAAGGTAACTTTGTGACAACAAATTATTATTTCCTGGTAAAATACAGCAGTTAAAAATCACCAACCAGCCACCACTGGCGATCCCTGGAACGGTTGTGAAGATAAGCCTCGAGGTCGTTGATAAACAATTCAAGATAGACGACAGGCTTCGGTAGACTGCTAAAAGAGATAGCCGCTCACCGCCAAACACCATATCCAGCTGCAAACTTGTAGAGCCATGCAAACACAGTTCCAACTCACTCACAGCAAATGATTTGTTTACATAGTTCATCATTCATGCTAAAGAAGTAAGAAAGCTGTTGTATTGAAAGGAAGGCTAATTATCCTTAACTTAAGATAAGAAGGCTAATTATCTTAGCCTTATCTTAGCTACCAAAATCTGACCCAAAATACCAAACCTAACACTATATAGGTACTATATCGAACCAATTGAACTGTCGACTATCGATAGTTACATCCCCACCCAACAAACCCAGTTCTCACCATAACCCCAAGATAGCCTGTTTTAGTGATGGGCGATTGCGAGATGTACCATTCGAAACGTTTCGATTGTCTTATCCATTCGAAATGTTTTTGAATACCGTAGTTATTCTGCATTCGAAATGTGCATTCAAAACGGCCAAAGACAATAAGTATTATTTTTAATTTTGTATATACTTCGTTATGAGAAACCAACAAAATGAATGCTTATCTCTTCAATAATAGTCTATACATACATTTACTGCACAAATAAACTAAAGTCAAAGGTTACAAATAAAACTATTGCCGTAAAATATTGTGATGGAACAGAATAAAAAGATTTTCTTGACTTAAAAGCAGCGTTCGCAAAACGAATGGATTATTTGGTAAATGTTCACTTTACGGTACTACCTCTGAAATTGAAAATTTTTTTTCAAAATGTAGGAAATAACGCGCTTAGTTCAAATTAATTCATTCGAATGCATCATCGGAAGCACTCGAAACGGAACTTTTCGAAAGTGAAATTCATTCGAAACCTAACCAATCGAAAACCAGAACATCTCGCAATCGCCCATCACTAGCCCGTTTGTGACCCTTCTGCAGAATTACTCACTATATTACCTGAAGAACCCTAAAATGGTACTGATAGTCCTAAATCAAGTTAAATGGTCTAACATACTAACCTGTGATGGAATTTTTCTTAGGCACATGATTGATCAGAAGAGCAGCAATCCCATTTGCTTCATCTATCTTCAGTTCAATAGATCCACCAATATATTGGGACAAATGGATTTTACAATCTTCTAATGAAAACTCCGGTCCTTGGTAAACCCCTACTATCCCAGCCATGGATGATTTTCTAATAATTGTTATTCGTTTCAGACCACTAAGCATAAGAAAATTTACTAGAGGAAAAGTAGGTATTTAAGTTTACACAACAGAGTGATCCAACAGTTTAAGAAAAAGTAATTTTATAATGGACTTGATAATAGGTTTTATCAGTATTTTAAGGTTATATTTACCTTCTTTTACTTAGGAAGGAGGTTTGGGTTTGGAGGTTAGATTCGAGTTCAAGACTCGGGTGAAGTTAGCTGGCGACCAGCTGACGAGTTCAGAGGTCGTAAAACTGTCACAGGAGTCCAGGTAGCCAGTTGGTATACCTCCATTAAATTAAAAGAGACCACAACCAAATTAACATTATAAGGTTTAGTTCCTATATATTATCGATATGTAGGGGCAGATTACCTTCTACCTATCAGTGTTTTCAAATTTTTCCCGACATGTTAAGCCTTCGCAATTGAAAATCAAAGTAAAAAACGTTATTTCGCACGGTGAATTATCTGCTTATGAAGTCCCGCTACCACAGTTTAAATGTAACGGGATTAACTATTTGTAGTGAATAAACCTGACTTGGTTTATGATTTTTGATTACTGTATGTGAAAGATCAGATTCCATTCTATTATTTAGCATTTTCAAATTTCTCGACACTTTTGATCTTCGGTTTCAAAACCAAAGTCAAAAACGGGGTTTCGCATAGTTCAGAACTTGCTTATAATCAGCCGCTACCACTGTTATAATTACCTATGTAATCGATGTGTAGTGAATAAACCTGAATTGGTTTATGATTTTTGATTACTGTATGTGAAAGATCAGATTCCATTCTATTATTTAGCATTTTCAAATTTCTCGACACATTTGATCTTCGGTTTCAAAACCAAAGTCAAAAACGGGGTTTCGCATAGTTCAGAACTTGCTTATAATCAGCCGCTACCACTGTTATAATTCCCTATGTAATCGATGTGTAGTGAATAAACCTGATGAATTGGTTTATGATTTTTGATTACTGTATGTGAAAGATCAGATTCCATTCTATTATTTAGCATTTTCAAATTTCTCGACACATTTGATCTTCGGTTTCAAAACCAAAGTCAAAAACGGGGTTTCGCATAGTTCAGAACTTGCTTATAATCAGCCGCTACCACTGTTATAATTCCCTATGTAATCGATGTGTAGTGAATAAACCTGACTTGGTTTATGATTTTTTATTACTGTATGTGAAAGATCAGATTCCATTCTATTATTTAGCATCAAATTTCCCGACACTTCTGATCTTCGGTTTCAAAACCAAATTAAAAAACGGGCTTTTGATTCTGTTGACAGAGAAATCCTAATACGTAGACTGGAAACAAGTGGAGTACGGGGAGTTGCTCTTGATTGGTTTAGGAGTTACCTGTGTGAGCGTTTTCAAATAGTGTCAATTCTTGGTCAATCCAGTGCTCCTCTTCGGATTGATTACGGGGTTTTACAAGGTAGCACATTAGGGCCTCTTCTTTTCCTTCTTTATATAAATAACTTGGGTAGGGTTAATTTGGAACAAGGACGGGTTTTTCTTTATGCTGACGACTCAGCTTTACTTTTTGAGGGCGACAGCTGGGAGGAAGCGTACCGTTTGGCGGAGCGGGGCCTATCCTCTGTCAAGCGGTGGTTTCATCAAAGCCGGCTCTCTGTAAATATTTCAAAAACAAAGCATATACCTATTTCTCTGAGAGCCGACCACGATCCAGTTAACCTGTATCTACGTTTACATACATGTGGGAGTGACAGGGCGAATGAATGTAAAATCGTGTGAGTGTATTGAAAGAGTGGCCGAATATAAATATCTCGGCGTTATCTTCGATAATCGTCTGAAGTGGGCTGGACATATAACATTTTTAAGAAATAAGCTGCGTAAATTTATTTTTATTTTTTGGGATATAAATAATGTCCTTGCTCCAGATCTGGTTAAAATTGTATATTTTGCTTATATTCAGTCTTTGTTACAGTACGGAATTTTAGCTTGGGGCAGCTGTTTTCAAAGTATTTTAACGCCATTGGAAATTACCCAAAAATCTATCATAAAAGCGGCATGGAAAAAAATCGACGATATCCTTCGAACCTTTTATTTGATGAATTTAAAGTTCTCAGTATCCGCCAACTTTTTATGAAAAAATTAATTTTATACATCCGCAGTAATCTGAATTCTTTGTTTCGTCGTCTTGTTCATACATATTCTACAAGATCTGCTATCAATACCGGTATTGTTGCCCCTCGATTTAATAAAACAATAAATACTACCTCATCTTTTTATGTAGCTAATTCAGTATTCCATCGACTTCTGAATCATTAAATATCCTCTACCCTGTAGCAACCGCACTTATAAAAAAATTGTTGACAAATGGCTATTGAAGATAGGGCGAGATCAAATTAAGACTTTCTTTACTTCCCCGTATACCTAGGGTCAATGTCACAGAGCGATTGCAACTGCGTATGGGTGTGTGATTGTGAGTGCGTGTGTGAGTGTGAGTGAGGGTCCGTCCGTCCGTCGAACGCGTGTTTCCTGTGAATGTGAGCATGACTGGACCGAGATTCTCGGTTATTGCAATGGCGTTTTTACTTTTATATTACTGTTGTACTATTACTCCATAACTTCCGTCCTAAATGTAAACTATTGTCCCAGTTGTATTTGCGTGCATATTTTGTTTTTGTTTAAATTTATCTTTGTACTTTTATGTTTAATTGAAACTTACTATATTTCATTTTTTTACTAAAATAATTCCTCTAAAGTGGCTGATTTTTTACTCGTTCCCTACCCACAGGCTTTGACCCATGTGGGGAACTAATTCCTATTGATAATTTATATTATGTGAATAGTATCATTGTAAAGTTGTTAAAGGAATAAACGAATATCAATTTCATTTAATTTCAAATACACTACCGTATCCCTCTCTTTCAATTTTGCCGAGATTTAGTTTCAAGACTCAACCTCAACCACAAAAGGCAGCACGCTCTTCAGGCTTTAAACTATTGAGGTCGAATTAGTATAAACGCCTATAATTCACTTTGTAATCGATGTGTAGTGAATAAACCTGACTTAGTTTATGATTTTTGATTACTGTATGTGAAAGATCAGATTCCATTCTATTATTTAGCATTTTCAAATTTATCGACACTTTTGATCTTCGGTTTCAAAACCAAAGTCAAAAACGGGGTTTCGCATAGTTCAGAACTTACCTATAATCAGCCGCTACCACTGTTATAATTCCCTATGTAATCGATGTGTAGTGAATAAACCTGAATTGGTTTATGATTTTTGACTACTGCATGTGAAAGATCAGATTCCATTCTATTATTTAGCATTTTCAAATTTCTCGACACTTTTGATCTTCGGTTTCAAAACCAAAGTCAAAAACGGGGTTTCGCATAGTTCAGAACTTGCTTATAATCAGCCGCTACCACTGTTATAATTCCCTATGTAATCGATGTGTAGTGAATAAACCTGAATTGGTTTATGATTTTTGATTACTGTATGTGAAAGACCAGATTCCATTCTATTATTTAGCATTTTCAAATTTCTCGACACATTTGATCTTCGGTTTCAAAACCAAAGTCAAAAACGGGGTTTCGCATAGTTCAGAACTTGCTTTTAATCAGCCGCTACCACTGTTATAATTCCCTATGTAATCGATGTGTAGTGAATAAACCTGAATTGGTTTATGATTTTTGATTACGGTACTGTATGTGAAAGATCAGATTCCATTCTATTATTTAGCATTTTCAAATTTCTCGACACATTTGATCTTCGGTTTCAAAACCAACGTCAAAAACAGGGTTTCGCATAATTCAGAACTTGCTTATGAAGTCCCGCTACCACTGTTACAATACACTGTGTAATCGATGTGTAGTGAATAATCTAAACTTGGTTTATGATTTTTGATTACTGTAAAGTAAACGTCAAAGTCAAAAACGGGTTTTCTTACTGCTTGCCTCCGCTATAAAGGAATATACATGCAAAATTTCGTGCTTCAAGGTTTGGCCTGGGTGTTGATCGGATTTTCGCATTTAATTATATAGATGATGTTTTCATGTTATGTGTATTTCAACGCCAGTGATATTTTTTTACGTTTTGATCGAGAACGATCCAAACCCGGGTATTGTTTTATCTAACGGTGACCTTTTGTTAAATAGCAACATTAATTCATAGCCAAATGAGAAATGACAACTGGACCCAGTTTCGATCCTGTCAGGAATCGAACCGGCGACCCTCAGGTTATGAGGTGCAGGGGTGCCCACAGCATGTTTTGATGTCGCAAGTTGCGACATCAGACTAAATTTTGGGGGGGATTTAAAAAAAAAACTAGGGAAAATGGGGGGGATTTTTTAATACACCCCTATATGCTCAGTTTTTATCTGGATCGAAAATTTGTAATGGTCGAATAGCAACAATGAGTTCAGGTTCAATTGTCAAAAGTTAGACGACACGACTGTTGTTGACGTGTTACCGTACTAGGTAATCGGTCGGGTCGGGCTGTGCTCACACTGACACTGTTACACTGGTAAAATATCCTGTGGTCGCGTGGTGCAATGATCGTAATTCGCCGTTTCGCCGCTACGTCACGCCGGCGCCGCGCCGCCGCCGCTCAACTCCCGGCTCCCGCTTGTCAACGCCAACACCAATACCTACTTGTCTTTATAAAACTTATAAACGGGTTATAAAACGGGATATGATCTTTATAGCCAAGTGCACAGTTGCGTTGCATACACAGTCGAGTCGATGTGTTTTTATTTTGAGAAGGCTCGTGTAAACTTGTAAACTGTAAACTACCTAGACTTTATTTAAGCCGTAAGGCTCCTTTTAGACTAGGACACAGTTGCCCATAACTGTGCCCGGACACTGTTACCAGCAACTGTGTCTGCTCGGGCAACCGCAGCGGGCACTTTGTCCCAAACACTCTTCCGCGCCAATTAAGAAAGATGTTGTCAAGAGAAAAGGGGAGCGCGAAATATTCACGATCACCCGATGTCAACCAAAAAAGCAGATAAAGGACCTTATTATACCCCGCTTGATGAGTTGTGTGCCGATAAATGTAAAATTTTAACTACTTTAGAATGTGTAAAACCTCATTTGATGAACTGTTGGACCTTTGTGATGACATCAGGAAAGCTGATGCGATGATACGGAAAAGTATACCACCAAAGACACAACCGAAACACAGGTGGATTTAGGTCACAACATTTGGGGGTGCCAGCTCACTTAACGTTTGAAGTGTTGTATGCAAAAATTCAAACATCAAACTCCTACTTAAATGGTCCGTTTAAGGCCTATTCCAAGTAGGTACTTATTTTATTTAACAACAACCATTTGTAATCTACGCAAATACCACAGTAAAAGTTGAAATTTTCCCCTGTACCTGATAAATTGATGTATCGATACTTAGGCCTAATTCGAAATTTATGTCGTTTGTCGCCTGCCGGCGACGAAGTCATGGGCGGACTTCTGGGGGTGCCAGGGGGTGCCCGGCACCCCCTGATTTTTGCTGGATTGTTCGGTAGAAGATGGAGAATCAATTTTCTACATATCTTTGAATATCCTATTACAAAAACATACAAAAACGTTGTCACTCCTGGGTGGTCGTCAAATTTTTTATAAACACATTTCTACATTTATGTGGCACAAAAACGACACGAATACAAGACATAAAACTGTTTGGTCAAACTTAAAACAGAATTTACGATCCGGCGCGGGCGGAAGCGATGTCATGACTGGGGTCCGCAGGTGGACTTGATCCCCTCGTTGTTATAACTGGAACGCCGGCCGTGGTCCTGTTCTTTTTCTTTTGTTTACTTGCCACCCTATCGCCGCATCATAAATACTATTTGATTGGAATAATGATGTTTGTTCGTTTAAAACATTGCTGTGGTCCGTTTTCATAGAGCTGTACATTTCAAATTCTTGTAAGCAATTTAAGTCACTGTCCCTTTTGTTATGAAAGTGTAAAATTTCTAAATTTTTGTCAAAGCTAGAATAACTGTGATTTTTATTCAATAGGTGGTTTGCAAAGGAAGATTTGGAGTTAGAGCAGGACGGGATATGTTCATTAAACATTTTCTTGAATGAACGGACGGTTTGACCTATATAATATTTTGGGCAGTTTTTCACATTTATAATTTTGTAGACTCCGGTTTTGTCTTCGTTTCAACTTTATTATTTTTTTCGTTCCTTTAAAATTGAGCCTAATTTATTATTGGTTTGGAACGAGACTATGACATTATTTTTGGCCATTTCGTTACTCAAAGTGTGGTTTCAAAGTGTGGATGAAAATCACCACATCTATGTCATCTGAGTTGGTTTAATCTCTAGGATATTATTTTATTATATAGTCTTCATGTGAAAATTACTAGTGGGGTTAGCTTTTTGCCTCACCCAACCATGACGTGACGTTCTATAAGTATACAGCATCTAAAATTAGAAATGCTTTATTGTTCCACTTGGATACGAGGGTAACAATATCTCTCAAACCTCATACTATCCAAGAATTTAAGTAAGCCGAGGTATCGATGCCAATAATTAATTTTTGGGGGGGATTTCGCGACATGGACCATGGGGGGGATGGGCACCCCTGATGAGGTGAGCGCTTTATCCACTCATTGTTTATGATTTCTTTAGAAATTTTATGATTAAGTGATTTTCAGGAAAGATACAATTTGTAAAATTGTTAGAAATCATGATACATTCATAGTGTACCTTAAATTCGTCATCTTACCAAAACCCCTCGCCAAATCCGTCAGGCAGCTGCAGGGTCCGTAACATTCCGACGCGTTCTCAATAAAAGAATGCGGTGCAGGCGAGGCAAGGGTCAGGACCCGAGGTAATGACCCTCTCCTCAGGATAACGATATGTAAAATAGGTCCAAGTAACCAAAATATAAAAAGGAAGGAATCCAGTTATTTTTTCAAGCTTAATACGCAATTAGAAAGTTGATTAGTATATACACTAACTATTAAAACAATATAATAAAAGTATTAACTAAGGCGCATACAAAAGCACATTTTTTATATCTTCAACATAAATCGTTAACATAGTCATAAACCTATAAAGCATTAACGCTTCATGTAATACACAAAATCTAATAATAAATTAAATAAGAATATAAGTCAATTAATAAGATTTAATTCAACTCATTTATATTATTGATTATCAAAAATAATAATAATAATAATAATAATAATAATAATAATACCCGTGTTGGGCCGGGACAGAATGTCCAACAGTATCCCCTGCTTGTCGTAAGAGCCGACTAAAAGGGGAGGGGGGCGCACTGGTCCTTTTTCGCGTCTCCTTTTCATAACTCCATTCTCCGGTTCATTTCAATAGCCCGGTTGTTTTTTCTAAATCATTCCGGCCTATTTGCCGGGGTGACTCTGTGTTCTTCAGCCTCCATTGCGCTGGAGGTCTAGGACGAGCAGAGGGTACAGCTTAAAAACTGGGTTCTGCACCTCCCAGGCTGCCGGATAGTACAGGGGCCCGGGTCAGCTCAGCCAGCTGACCTGGCTGCCCTATCAGCCGGCGAAAATCCCCTTGGCCGTGGCGGTGCCGGTTGGCGACCGGATAGGGCCCTGCTGCGGTCACGGGGGGGCTCTGCCGAGGCCACTGCTCGTCTAGGACCGCCGGTGTTTTGGAGGCAGTCGAACATCGATGTAGTTGCTCTGGTGATGGGTCGGTTTGACAATCACATTGGGGCACTGTTTTGGGGGGTTACAAACGCCCAGTCTTGGGGGCTAATCCAGACACCATGGCTAGTTCACAAGATATAACGATTCAAAAGGTGCAAGAATCTTCCCGGGGTACCCTAACCCCAACATCAACAAGGGACATCAACAAGGCCGTGCGGGATGGGCAATTTCCAGAGTTGCCCGCCCCCACTAAGAGCCCTTTCGAAAGGAGTAGCAAGGTGTTGAGGTCCCCCGAGCCAAAAACGAGGGGTCAAACCTCTTCTCCTGCGGTCGCGCCGGGTTCCTCGGGTCCACCGGACCCAAAGACTCCGAGGCCAAGCTCGCAGCCAGATCCTGTACTCTCACCGGACGAAAAGAATGCTGCAATGGCTCAAGAAAAGGTTGAGGAGGAACTGAAGAGGATGAGGAACACTCTCCTCGACATGTCCGCCGCAACCGAGAGGCAGAAGAACGTGTCGATGGGCATCAAGAATGGGATAATCTCCCTGGACGCATCACTTGATGTCCTCGACTCGATGCTTGGTCTCTGGAAGGCATCGCTAAGGCGGCTCAAGCTTCTTGAGGAGAAGCAGCAAGCTCAACGTCCACCTTTGGAGCTTGCAGCGCCTGGCGTTGGTGCTAAGAGACCGGCGAGCAGCCCTCCGGCGCGTCCGACGGAGAAGAGGCAGAACACCAAGGCCCAAACTCCGCCGGCTGTTCCTATTGAGGAGACCAGAGAGGGAGCTCCTACTGTACCTGCTGATGGGGAGGGTTTTATCCAGGCCCTTTCCAAGAAGCAGAAGAGGAGGCTCCGGGCAGAGGCCAATGCCCAGAGGAAGCGGGAAGAGGCGAAAAACGCGCCTTCCCAGGCTCCCAGCCAGAAGGAGAAGAAGCCCAAAAATAAGGCCCGGCCTAGGAAGACCAGGAACCAGGTGGTCCTGATCAAGCCGAGCACCGGTAAGACCTACTCTGAGATCCTCGGATTGATGAAGAGGGAGGTCACGCCAGAGGATTCCGGTACTGTTTTCAAGCAGATCCGGAAGACGGCGGCCGGTGGTGTCCTCCTCGAGCTCTCGAAGTGCGACGATCGGGGGAAACTCCAAGAAGCACTTCGGAAAGCGGTAGGGGACAAGGGCGAGGTCCGTTCCATCATCCCGAAGCTGAGGTTAGAGATTCTTGATCTCGACACCCTGACTTCGGAGGCCGATGTTACCACGGCTTTAAAAAGAGACCTTCCGACAATCTCCGGCGAGCCTAGGGTCACCCTGTTCACGCCGAATAAGCGGGAACAGAGGAAGGCCGTCGTTGAGATGGAAGAGAAAGACGGGCAATTTTTCCTTCGGGCTGGGAAGATTAAGATCGGCTGGGTCGTCTGCCGCATTCGGCAGCGCCTCGAGGTGGAACGCTGTTTCCGGTGCCTCGGGTACGGCCACACACGCCGGAGTTGCTCTGGTCCCGACCGCAGCAATAATTGCTGGAAGTGCGGTAGTGGCGATCACAAGGCCACTGCTTGCACTGCGGCAGCTTCTTGCGTCCTCTGTGCCGGTACACCCGGAGTGTCTTCGGATCACTACCCGGGCTCAGGTGCATGCGGGGTTTTCAGAAAAGCCCTGGACGCCAAGAAGGCTCGATCTGCCGCGAAATGATCCGTTTTGTCCAGGCCAATCTGCAGCGGAGTCAAGCGGCTGACGCCATTCTGGAACAGCTTGCTTGCGAGGTCAAAGCCCAGATCGCGATCGTCAGCGAACCCTACCGGATCAAAACCAGTTCATCTTGGTTTTATGACCGGCTTGGTACCGCGGCTCTCTGGATTGCAGACAGTCGCGGGATCCAGGTGTTGGGTCACGGATCCGGTGACGGTTACGTCTGGGTGAGACTTCGGCGCGTCACCGTCTACAGCGTCTACCTATCTCCCAACTATTCCGCCCAGGAGTACCGGGAGAGGTTGGAGGCGCTGGAAGACGATCTTCAAGATGTCTCGGGGGGCGTAATAGTGGCCGGGGACCTCAACGCGCGTGCCGTTGAGTGGGGCATGCCCGTCACTAACGCCCGTGGGAGACAAATCCTGGAGATGGCCTCGAGGCTCGACCTGGAAGTTGCGAACAGAGGGAACACGCCGACTTACCGAAGACCTGGTTTCGGCGATTCCATACCAGACGTCACGCTGGTATCGGCAGGGTTGTTTCCTCTGCTAGCAGAGTGGGGGGTGATGGACGTGTACACTGCCAGTGACCACGACTTCATCTCCTTTCACCTGGAAGAAATCGGGTCGTCTCGTCAGTCCAGTACCCGAAATCCAGTTGGCTGGAACTCGGCCAAACTGGACAGGGGAAAGTTCGTCGAGCGGCTCAGTTGCAGCCCCGAGGCCTGTCAGACGGATCGCTTCGACTCCACTGACCGACAGCAGGTCGAGACTCTGGTTGGCTCCACCATGCAGCTGATCGAGCGTGCATGCGACTCGTCGATGCCTCGGAAAAAACCTGTCCGGGGTCGTCGCCAAGTCTACTGGTGGACGGACGAGATCGCGGAGCTCAGGAGAACGGCGCTGATGCTTCGCAGAAGAGCGCAGAGAGCTCGAAACCGACCGGAGGCTTTAGCCAGGTCGGCAGAGCATAAGGCTGCGAAGAAAGCTCTGGCCAGCGCCATTCGCCTGAGTAAGGCTCGCTGCTGGAAGGAGCTGTGCCGGGAGGTTGACTCCGATCCGTGGGGTAGGGGGTACCAGCTCGTCACGAAGAAGCTCGGGGGAATGGGGGCCAGCAGCGCGACTATGTCTGCAGGAACGGTCACGGCCATTGTCGACGCTCTTTTCCCAAGTCACCCAGTGAGGCGGGAGGAGAGAGTTGTGAGGCCGGTTCCTGATGTTCCTTTGTTCACGGAACAGGAGCTCGTGGCAGCATCGTCTGCCATGCACAACAACAGAGCTCCAGGCCCAGATGGCATCCCGGTTGAGGCTCTGAAGGTTGTGGTGGAAAGTCACCCACACTTGCTGCTACGCATGTTCAACGCGTGTTTGGCGGCGGGTGTGTTTCCGTCACGCTGGAAGATAGCTAGACTGGCGCTCATCAGTAAAGGCAAAGGTGATCCAGAGTCTCCGTCGGCGTACAGACCTCTCTGTATGCTGGACACGGCGGGTAAACTCTTTGAGAGGTTGCTGAAACCCAGGTTGAGGTCGGCCGTCGAAGCCGCCGGGGACTTGTCCCCTCGGCAACACGGCTTTCGGAAAGGCCACTCAACCCTGAATGCCGTAACTGAAGTCCTGGGCGCCGTCCAGCAGGCTGACACAACCTGCCATCTGGCCAGGCCGATCGTGCTGCTGGTCACTCTGGACGTGAGGAACGCGTTCAATTCTGCCCGTTGGGTGGATATGCTCGAGGCGCTGCAGCGTGACTTCAGGGTACCCGACTACCTCTTGGTCGTGGTACAGGACTACCTGAAGGATCGCAAGCTGGTGTACAGCACTGAAGCAGGAGTCCGTTCCAAAGTGGTCACAGCCGGCGCGGCACAAGGGTCGATCCTCGGCCCTGACCTTTGGAATGTGGCATACGACGGGTTGCTTCGCCTCGAGATGCCACCAGGAGTTTTTCTTGTGGGCTACGCAGACGATGTAGCCGCCGTCATCACGGCTCGGGATCCGGAGTTGGCCCAGCTTCGCCTCAACCAGGTGATGTTTCGGGTCAACAGATGGATGAGCGGTCATGGACTTGAGCTGGCGGTCGCCAAGACTGAGATCGTCATGCTCACTCGACGGAGGATCCGCACAGTAATCCCCATGACTGTCGGTGACGTCGAGGTCCAGACGAAGACTGCGGCGAAGTATCTGGGAGTTGTGCTCGACTGCCGTCTCACGTGGTGGGAGCACATCCAGACTGTCTGCGACAAGGCGGCGAGGGTTGTTCTGTCGCTCAGTAGATTGATGGGGAACATCGGAGGTCCGAGGGCTAGCAAGAGGCGACTCCTCATGTCCACCGTCAACGCCATTCTTCTCTACGGCGCAGAAGTGTGGGCGGGTGCCATGGGAGTCAAGAAACACAGCAAGAGAGTTCTCTCTGTTCAACGCAGGGCTGCGCTCAGGATCGCCTGTGCGTATCGCACCGTGTCTGGACTGGCTGGCTGTCATGGTTGTGGCTGGAGTGATTCCCCTCGATTTGCTCGCCGTTGAGAGGCAGAACATCTTTCGCCGCGCTCCGGATCTCGGCAGAGACCAAGCTGCTGAGGAGGCGAGACTCGTCACTCTGCGGGCCTGGCAGGAGCGGTGGAACGACGGACCAGAAGGGCGATGGACATTTCGTCTCATTCGAGACATCAGCCCGTGGTTGAGCCGTACCTTTGGGGAAATTGAATTCTTCTTGTGTCAATTCCTGACGGGTCATGGCTACTTCAGGGATTACCTTTTTCGCATGGGAAAGGTGAGGTCACCTCAGTGTAGGTACTGCCCGGAGGAGGTGGATGATGCTCATCATACCTTTTTCCGGTGCAGACGTTTCGCTGAAGATAGGAGGAGGCTTGTTTCTGCAGTCGGCGATCTATCCCCGGACGTCGTTGTGGGAGCAATGCTTCGCAACGAAGAATCCTGGAGAGCGATTGCGCTTTTCGTGCAATCCGTACTTCGGCGGAAGCGAGATGATGGATGCTTAGGTGACCTCTAAGTATCCTGAAACAGTGACTTGACCCGTCAGGGCGCAAGACACGCGGACCAGTGCTGAAGTTGTCCGATAAGGGTTCCGGCCTGGTTTTCCCCGCGGCTCCGTAGGAGGTTTAGTGGGTACACCTCGACCAACATCTGAGAGGGAGTCCCACACTGTTCCTTGGGTTCGCGCATAAAGCGTTCCTCCTACGTAAAAAAAAAAAATAATAATAATAATAATAATAATAATAATAATAATAATAATAATAAAATAATACAGGTATCATCAAGATTCGTCAATAACATGTGAATCAGTTCTCACAATGAGTCGATTGACGTGATGAATTACAGGTATAAGCAACTTTCACAGAGGTAAACAACTGATGTTAATTAAATCACAAATCATGTCTGGCTATTTAACAAGCGGCATCTCGGGTAAAAGGAGTCGTTTTGTTTAAACATGGCATTACTAATCTGTTTTTATATTCTTCTTAAAAAATAATTGATGTAAATTATCCAACCTACCTCATTTATACACTACAGTTACTTGTTGTTTTAAAAGAGACCATTGGCCAAATCGCCTAATGCATACAATGTAAAATAATTACACCATGAATACAAGCAGGGCTACCCACATTAGGGAACATATAAGTTACAATTCAATAAAATTAAGAATAAGAATAATATATATTTTCCAATAAGTCAAATATTACACACTGTTAATATAATGTGTTCTACTGATAACAGTTCATGTTTAGCTCTGTAAATTTAAACACATTTTTTAAAATAATTAAGTATTAATCACTAATAACTGTGTAATACTACTGTACTATGCTACCACTAATACTGTGTAGTTGTGTGTACCTCTAGTAACTGAGTTAAATTGGGAGATCTCCATGATGTAATTTAAGTTGACATAATTAAATGGCCATTTAGCATGACCACAACCTGGTCTGACTAAAAACACAAACCAAAGGTTGTTCATGCATAAATGGCCCCTCGGGGGAGAGGCGCTGGCAATCTGAAACAAAATGTTCATTAAAATGTTCATATATATATGTCTTATTTATTTGGGAGTTGTTGAAAATTTCGACGAACACCCTGTAAAAAGCATTTGTTGTAAAGCAAAACTGATTTTCAAACTTATGTTTACCATAACATTTTCAACATATTCAAACAAACCAATAACCAAAATATGAAAATGATATTTAAATTACACATCCTTATAATTACCATGCAATTTTTTGTATTTTATTTTTTTCGTGAATTAAAATTAACATTATGAGATGGTCCAAGGAAATAACTTTACCTAATAGGTTACCTGAAATTATTATTCTCGTATACAACACATAGCCTATAAATTACTCAATTGCCAACGGCCCTAGCTAACCTGCCCTACACAGCGTACTAGCACTTTAACTATCAGGCGGCTGGTAGCCTTATCCAAGGCCGTCAAAGCTCGGTCCCTGTATAGCCTAGCAACTAGTCAAACATTACGGAGCACGTCGGGGCATGCTGATGTATGACCGCTGCAGTACAGGTTCTGCTATGTGCCATCGGCATAGTAAACTGTACTAAATATATGAAAAGGACTAAGTATTTAAATATTGTTATGCTTTACTATGTTAAAATACACCCGTTGCAGCAGACCTGCATACTAAGCGAATTTCAAGTGCAAAAGAACATAATTCAATCCAACATAGCGATATTTGACATGTTTTTGTAATCTCTATAAGAATAACATGGGGAATGAGTATGCAGGTTTGCTGCATCAGGTATGTTAAAACTGGTTGGTTTTAATTAATTATTTAGTAGATCTTGACTAGAAGAAGCCGTATACCAAGTTTTATCAAGAAAATTTAAAAAAATAAGGAAGATATAGATTTTTTTTATTTCCCATAAGAATAACATGGGAAATGATTATGCAGGTTTGCTGCTTCAAAAATGGAAATTTCGGGGGTTTTAGACTAAAATACATTAGATATCATCTAGATGAAGCCACAAACCAAGTTTTATTAAGATATGTTGAGAAATAAGCGAGATATAGAATTTTACTTATTCCCCATAAGGTTAACATTGGGACAACGTACTGTGTTTACCACTTTCAATATCTCGGTAACCAATGGAGATAGAGCAATGATTCAAGATACTAAATTGTTTGTTTTTTTGAGCTGAATTCAATGGTGCCAACACAAATTTGATTAATTTTATTTTTCTATGTAAAAAACTCAAAAAACCCATTTTTGGGGGGGTTTATTCCCCTTTACCCCTCCTTCCGATGGTCCGATCGGGCTGGTTCACGAACTCGTCCAATCGATTACCACTTTACATGTCTGTACCAAATTGCATTAAGATCGGACCATATTTACGGCCGCTATCGTGCTTACAGACACATATATATATATATATATAGATAGATAGATAGATAGATAGATAGATATATATATAAAAATTCAAACGAATGGTGTTTTTTGCTTCTGGTGGCCCCAAAACGAAAAGTTATCATGGTCTCGGGCTTAGGTCTTACCATGAGACCTACGGTAATAGCTTCTTCCCTATAGGGGAAATTCGCTAAAATAGTAGTAACTCCATAAATCTTTTGTCAAGCTAGCATTTTGTTAACTTTTTTAAACCAGTTGTATTTAAATTGATTGTATGTGTTTCCATGTTTACAAAATCCATGACACTCATTCATAAACGCGCTGATGCTTCAACAAATAAATGCCACAAATATTGCAAAATAACTGTAAATAAAGTTAAGAAATAGTAGTAACTCCATAAATTTTTTGTCAAGCACGCATTTTTTAAATTTTTTTTAAACCAGTTGTATTTAAATTGATTGTATGTGTTTCCAAATTTGATCTCGTTATGTTTACAAAATCCATGACACTCATTCATAAACGCGCTGATGCTTCAACAAATAAATGCCACAAATATTGCAAAATAACTGTAAATAAAGTTAAGAAATAGTAGTAACTCCATAAATTTTTTGTCAAGCACGCATTTTTTAAATTTTTTTTAAACCAGTTGTATTTAAATTGATTGTATGTGTTTCCAAATTTGATCTCGTTATGTTTACAAAATCCATGACACTCATTCATAAACGCGCTGATGCTTCAACAAATAAATGCCACAAAGATTGCAAAATAACTTTAAATAAAGTTAAGAAGTAGTAGTAACTCCATAAATTTTTTGTCAAGCACGCATTTTGTTAATTTTTAAACCAGTTGTATTTAAATTGATTGATGTGTTTCCAAATTCGATCTCGTTATGTTTACAAAATCCATGACACAATCTATGAGTTCAAGATCTACTCTTGCGTCTCAACCCAGTGGATTCAGTAGTTTTTGCGTTTACCCGGAATAAACATTGTAAACAACCTTTATTGTAATTGAAAATGTATAATAGATAAAAAGTATTCACCTAGCCCTCGATGATTGCAAAGGCGCATAATGTCAGTGTTGAGCCACGGCAAGATGTTGTTGTACCGGTCGCGGATCCTCCTGTCGTCACTGGCCGCAAGGCGTGGAATTTCAGGGATTGTGCAAAAGAAAACCCTTTGGTACTTTCTTGCTGCTTTGATAGCGATCTTCCTCAAGGTAAGTCTGATGGGTCTCTTAGCAGCTTGCTGTAAACAATGAAAAATCCTAGTAAAATTTGATTTTGTCGATAAAGTCTATACAGTTTTATATTCTTAGGTTTGTCATAAATACCATTTATTGTACATATTTTAGAAATTTAGATTTTAGAAATGTATAAATATCTCAAACCGCATTTTGCAGCCGAACGTCACGGTCCGATAGTGTTAATACGCGCAATCGGTCTCCACGGCCGTTTGCAATCATCGCAAACGTTAATTTTTTAAATTTCAGGACAACCCCTAGATAAGTTTCATATATGTTTTAAAATATAGTCAAATCCCACAATCCCGGTATAATGTGGACCGGGAGGGGGCTAAGCTTGCAATACCCCCGTTGCAGCAGACCTGCGTACTCAGCGAATTTCGAATGCAAAAAAACATATTTATTATTAAGTTATTAAGATATGTTGAGAAATAAGAGAGATATAGAATTTTACTTATTTCCCATAAGGTTAACATTGGGACAACGTACTGTGATTACCACTTTCAATATATCGGTAACCAATGGACATAAAGCAGTGATTCAAAATACTGAATTGTTTGTTTTTTTTAGCTGAATTCAATGCTCAACAAAAAAAATTCTTACAAGAGGAGTGGGATCCGGACAAAACCGGAGGACATCGTTTGTTCCAATCATTATGATCACGGCAGGGTTGTTCTTAGGCCCAGTTTGAGCAATCCAACTCTCCCGCAAAAGCTCATTGGAAGTCTTTCCACTTTTGCACTGTCCCCAGAAAGAGGGATACCCTAAAAAACAAAAAAGGATTAGACCTATTAACAGCATTTTGCTTCATTGCACAAAAATATATAAAATGATTATATATATATATATATATATATATATATATATATATATATATATATATATATAGGCTCTGAAGATTCCCTTCCGATACGCCCGCGCGGGTAAACCCATTTATGGCTGTAATACGTGTTATCATATCCTGTGCATATCGACAGGACAATTACAAGATCTTGCGACAGAAATTTACAATGTTTGAAACTTAGGGCCAAATCCAGGCGGGTGGCAAAACTTGTAAACGCTCTACGTCGTCTGCTGAAATGCAGCTGAATAAAATATGTTAACTTGCACTGTACAATTTTTGTGATGCATGCTTATAATAGAGCAAAGTGCGGCGCAATGAAAGTTTTTAGTTGAAAACCCTGAAGCTGATATTTTTTATTCAAACTATATAAACCCAATGTTAGGTTTAATAAGATTAACTAGGAAGTTTCAGTATTTTAAAACTAAACTGAAAAATTATATGTTAGCACATGGTAGCCAATTCATACCATTAGAGGTGAAAAGGGAAATTAATGAGAAAACGTTTCTTCTCCTCATGCCAGTCTGAAATTGAGATGGAACCTTAATTCTAATTCAGCGCTTAAAAACGAATAGTTCGGATAAATCATTGAAATCATCAGTCTATTTGGAAATTTTTAAAAATTACACATTACAAATGACACATAATTGAACCAAACATTTGTTATCATTTCAGCGAGCGAAGCCGCGGGTATATCTACTAGTGTTTTATAAGTTTATAACTATGTTAACGTTTTATGTTGTGGATATAATAAAATGTGCTTTTGTATGCGCCTTAGTTAATACTATTGTTTTAAAAGTTAGTGTATATATTAAACAACTTTCTAATTGCGTATTAAGCTTGAAAAAATGACTGTATTTCTTCCTTTTTATATTTTGGTTACTTGGACCTATTTTACATATCGTTATCCTGAGGAGAGGGCCATTAGCTCGGGTCCTGACCCTTGCCTCGCCTGCACCGCATTCTTTCTTATTTACGACGCGTCGGAATGTTACGGACCCCGCAGCTGCCTGACGGATTGGGCGAGGGGTTTTGGTAAGATGATGAATTTCAGGTACACTATGAATATATCATGATTTCTAAAAATTTTACAATTGTATCTTAATTCTGAAAACCACTTAATCATAAAATTTCTAAAGAAATCATAAACAATGAGTGGATAAAACGCTAACCTCATAACCTGAGGGTCGCCGGTTCCATTCCTGACAGGATCGAAACTGGGTCCATAGTTGTCATTTATCATTTGGCTAAGAATAAATGTTGATATCTAACAAAGGTCGCCGTTAAATAGAAACAATACCCGGGTTTGGACCGTTCTCGATAAAGGCCCGCATTACATTATCAAATATTTTATTAAAGATCTTTTATAAAAGATTTGATTTGACCAATCAAAATTGAAACCAGCTGATTTTAAAAACAATAACGTTAATTCTGATTGGTCAAATAAATCTTTTATAAAATATTTGATAGTGTAATGCGGGCCTAAAACGTTAAAAAATACCACTGGCGTTGAAATACACATAACATGAAATCTTCTACTATATATTTGTCAAATAAGACTCACCTATCATCGCACAGCCCAAACTATACGACTTAGGACCTTGAAATTTTGCGTGGACGTTCCTTTTAAGGCGTAGGCATCCGCTAAGAAAGGATTTTACATGATTCGTAGTATAAAGGGGTTTTTGGCGAGCTCGAAGTTTTCAAATTTTCCCATATAAAAGTGTTATGGACGATCTTTTGTTTACATTTTCAAAGTTCATTCGATCAAGCAGCTGGAAGTTAGCTTCACAAATGTACAAAATACGCTGTTACAGCTGATTATAATTTGCTTTCTTTCATCACGGTTTTATGATTTTTAGTTGATTTATTTTACGGGACATAATTCTGTACTGTATAAAAGTTACATTTAGTTTAATCTTAAAACCTAATCTGTTGAATCATAAATTCACTATATGGCACCATCTTTATTTCGGCAGCGGGAGTAGTAATTATGCCTGATACGATGATTTGGCGTTTATACTAATTCGACCTCCTCTATAGTTTAAAGCCTGAAGAGCGTGCTGCCTTTTGTGGTTAAGGTTGAGTCTTGAAACTAAATCTCGGCAAGATTGAAAGAGAGGGATACGGTAGTGTATTTAGTCACCGACAGATTGTGCTGTAATAATCTAATTATTTGAACAATTTATATAGAAAAATTATAAACATCTCGAACTTTTAAGGGTCTGTTAGCGGACTCAAAGTTTTGAAATACTCCAATATAAGTGTAATGGATGATCTTATGTTTACTTTTCCAATTTCATTCAGTCAAGCAGAGGGTGATTACCCTGCACTATGCGAAACCCCGTTTTTGACTTTGGTTTTGAAACCGAAGATCAAAAGTGTCGAGAAATTTGAAAATGCTAAATAATAGAATAGAATCTGATCTTTCATATACAGTAATCAAAAATCATAAACCAATTCAGGTTTATTCACTACACATCGATTACATAGGGAATTATAACAGTGGTAGCGGCTGATTATAAGCAAGTTCTGAACTGTGCGAAACCCCGTTTTTGACTTCGGTTTTGAAACCGAAGATCAAAAGTGTCGAGAAATTTGAAAATTCTAAATAATAGAATGGAATCTGATCTTTCACATACAGTAATCAAAAATCATAAACCAAGTCAGGTTTATTCACTACACATCGATTACATAGGGAATTATAACAGTGGTAGCGGCTGATTATAAGCAAGTTCTGAACTGTGCGAAACCCCGTTTTTGACTTCGGTTTTGAAACCGAAGATCAAAAGTGTCGAGAAATTTGAAAATGCTAAATAATAGAATGGAATCTGATCTTTTACATACAGTAATCAAAAATCATAAACCAAGTCAGGTTTATTCACTACACATCGATTACATAGGGAATTATAACAGTGGTAGCGGCTGATTATAAGCAAGTTCTGAACTATGCGAAACCCCGTTTTTGACTTTGGTTTTGAAACCGAAGATCAAAAGTGTCGAGAAATTTGAAAATGCTAAATAATAGAATGGAATCTGATCTTTCACATACAGTAATCAAAAATCATAAACCAATTCAGGTTTATTCACTACACATCGATTACAAAGTGAATTATAGGCGTTTATACTAATTCGACCTCAATAGTTTAAAGCCTGAAGAGCGTGCTGCCTTTTGTGGTTGAGGTTGAGTCTTGAAACTAAATCACGGCAAAATTGAAAGAGAGGGATACGGCAGTGTATTTGAAATTAAATGAAATTGAAATTCGTTTATTCCTTTAACAACTTTAAATGATACTATTCACATAACATAAATTATCAATAGGAATTAGTTCCCCATATGGGTCAAAGCCTGTGGGTAGGGAACGAGTAAAAAATCAGCCACTTTAGAGGAATTATTTTAATGAAAATGAAATAAAAAAATGAAATATAGTAAGTTTTAATTAAACATAAAAGTACAAAGATAAATTTAAACAAAAACAAAATATGCACGCAAATACAAGTGGGACAATAGTTTACATTTAGGACGGAAGTTATGGAGTGATAATACAACAGTAATATAAAAGTAAAAACGCCATTGCAAAACCGAGAATCTCGGTCCAGTCATGCTCACATTCACAGGAAACACGGGCTCAACGGACGGACGGACCCTCACTCACACACACACGCACTCACACTCACACACCCATACGCAGTTGCAATCGCTTTGTGACCTTGACCCTAGGTATACGGGGAAGTAAAGAAAGTCTTAATTTGATCTCGCCCTATCTCCAATAGCCATTTGTCAACAATTTTGTTATAAGTGCGGTTGCTACAGGGTAGAGGATATTTAATATGATTCGTAAGTCGAGGGAATACTAAATTAGCTACATAAAAAGATGAGGTAGTATTTATTGTTTTATTAAATCGAGGGGCAACAATACCGGTATTGATAGCAGATCTTGTAGAATATGTATGAACAAGACGACGAAACAAAGAATTCAGATTTCTGCGGATGTATAAAATTAATTTTTTCATAAAAAGTTGGCGGATACTGAGTACTTTAAATTCATCAAATAAAAGGTTAGAAGGATATCGTCGATTTTGTTTCAATGCCGCTTTTATGTTTGATTTTTGGGTAATTTCCAATGGCGTTAAAATACTTTGAAAACAGCTGCCCCAAGCTAAAATTCCGTACTGTAACAAAGACTGAATATAAGCAAAATATACAATTTTAATCAGATCTGGAGCAAGGAAATTATTTATATTCGAAAAAATAAAAATAAATTTACGCAGCTTATTTCTTAAAAATGTAATATGTCCAGCCCCTTCAGACGATTATCGAAGATAACACCGATATATTTATATTCGGTCACTCTTTCAATACACTCACATGTTTACATTCATTCACCCTGTCACTCCCACATGTATGTAAACGTAGATACAGGTTAACTGGATCGTGGTCGGCTCTCAGAGAAATAGGCATATGCTTTGTTTTTGAAATATTTACAGAGAGCCGGCTTTGATGAAACCACCGCTTGACAGAGAATAGGCCCCGCTCCGGCAAACGGTACGCTTATTCCCCCCAGCTGTCGCCCTCAAAAAGTAAAGCTGAGTCGTCAGCATAAAGAAAAACCCGTCCTTGTTCCAAATTAACCCTACCCAAATTATTTATATAAAGAAGGAAAAGAAGAGGCCCTAATGTGCTACCTTGTAAAACTCCGTAATCAATCCGAAGAGGAGCACTGGATTGGCAAAGAATTGACACTATTTGAAAACGCTCACACAGGTAACTCCTAATCAAATCAAGAGCAACTCCCCGTACTCCACTTATTTCCAGTCTACGTATTAGGATTTCTCTGTCAACAGAATCAAAAGCCCGTTTTTTACTTTGGTTTTGAAACCGAAGATCAGAAGTGTCGGGAAATTTGATGCTAAATAATAGAATGGAATCTGATCTTTCACATACAGTAATCAAAAATCATAAACCAAGTCAGGTTTATTCACTACACATCGATTACATAGAATTATAACAGTGGTAGCGGCTGATTATAAGTAAGTTCTGAACTATGCGAAACCCCGTTTTTCACTTCGGTTTTGAAACCGAAGATCAAATGTGTCGAGAAATTTGAAAATGCTAAATAATAGAATGGAATCTGATCTTTCACATGCAATAATCAAAAATCATAAACCAAGTCAGGTTTATTCACTGCACATCGATTACATAGGGAATTATAACAGTGGTAGCGGCTGATTATAAGCAAGTTCTGAACTATGCGGAACACCGTTTTTGACTTTGGTTTTGAAACCGAAGATCAAAAGTGTCGAGAAATTTGAAAATGCTAAATAATAGAATGGAATCTGATCTTTCACATACAATAATCAAAAATCATAAACCAATTCAGGTTTATTCACTACACATCGATTACATAGGGAATTATAACAGTGGTAGCGGCTGATTATAAGCAAGTATGAACTATGCGAAACCCCGTTTTTGACTTCGGTTTTGAAACCGAAGATCAAAAGTGTCGAGAAATTTGAAAATGCTAAATAAAAGAATGGAATCTGATCTTTCACATACAGTAATCAAAAATCATAAACCAATTCAGGTTTATTCACTACACATCGATTACATAGGGAATTATAACAGTGGTTAGCGGATTTCATATGCAAGCTCTGCACTATGCGAAACCCCGTTTTTGACTTTCGTTTTGAAACCGAAGACTGTCGGAAAAATTAAAAACGATAAATAATATAATGGAATCTGATCCTTTAGGTACAAGAATTAAAAATCATTAACAAACGATAGTTTATTCACTACACATTGATTACATAGTGACTTAAAACAGTGTTAGCAGGGTTTTCAGAAGTTAATTACTCGTTTATTCAGTTAACTCATTAATTAATTTCATGCAAATATTAGTTTTCCCTCAAGTAATAAGGTCTTATACCGTCCAAGTTGCATCTCTTACACCTTGTCCCGCCTTGTCTCCCCTGCCTGGTATTTCCCATCGGTCATTGGACCTTCACTTCCTGGGTTAATGTGCGGGTGCATTCCTGCATTCTCATCTTGGAACACTTGGGGGTGTCATGCCTTCTTTTTCTTATAGTTGTTTTCAAACTAACATTTGGGACGGATGGGTAAAATCTTGCAAATAATAGAATTATAGTCTATTTATAATTAAAACCATTAAGTCACACCGTCATGAAATAAAAATTAATAAATACAGTAAATATCAATAAAGTAAATTGCCATAGCAATGTATAATATTGATGCTTTGATCATTTATTGTAATTCTTTATTGCACACAAGGAAGGTCTATTTGTATTTGAAAAATAGGTACTCTCAACCCAAACAGGGATTAAGTCGTAAATCATTATTTTATTGCCACAGGGTCGTCAGTTAAATTCGTGAGCTAGCTTCACCCGAGTAAATTCAAGGTATGTAGAGAAGAAGAGAAGAGAAGAATAACTAACAGTATTCAGGCTATCTCAGGCAAAATGTAAATATGTCGTGACGTCTTCTGTATTCCAGAACCTAACCTCCAGCAGGGACTTTATTAATCTTGACCTTAGACCATAGACTAGGGACAATACGTTCATTATTACTCTATGACAATAGTCTCCCTAGTCTAAGTCTTGACCAATCGGAGGACACATTTCAATGAAACGATGATTATTTTACCCAATAGGCTAATAAATTGATAAAGCTTGCTAAGAGATAGATACTGGATATACGATTGACGTAACAAGTTTTGGGTCCACAGACTATGTGGGAATTTGGCAGCCTGACAGAATAATTTAGGTTATTTTTATCTATGGTATAATAATATTCTTGGGGGCCGTCCATAATTTACGTCATTTGAAAACAGGGAGGAGGGGTCCAGAATGAAAATGACGGCAGGATGGTAGGATAAATTTACGAATATTTTTTCTGACAGATATGTTTACAATTTCAATATGCTTTTACCAATAAAATCTTTCATCAACATAAATTCCCAAAATATTTAAGATTTAACTTTGTCCATGGTTTCACAGACACTAATGAAATTTGATTCATATCCACAGTGCATTTACTTCTATGATAAACAATTTCTCGGTTGAAATCAAAACCTCTTGCACCAAAATTAATGTAGGCCTACTATTTTGTTTTTGAAACATTTAACAATCATAAAATTTGCTGTACACCAGTTTGATAGTAATTTTATATCAGAAGAAAGTTTGTTTAAAATAAAATCACTGTTGATCTCTGAAAAAAATGCACGGCACTGAGCCTTGCGGACGCCCCTTAGTACCATTTTAGGTTCACTAACACCTCTTGATTCTTACACATTGCTTACGTCCAACTAAAAAATCTATACCAACCCAAAGCAACGCCCCTTACACCAATTCGTTCAAGTTCTTTTAATAGCAAATCATGATATTTACCATGTCAAAGGCCTGGTCAAAGGCCAGGTCAAAGGCCTGGTCAAAGGCCAGGTTAAAGGCCTGTCATGGTATGTCAATAAAGGCATGTCAAAAAAATCTATTAAAAGGGCAGTGGCTTTGATATTTAAATTTATATTTGTATACATTCAGGTTTTCAACAAACCCATTCAATGCATCCTCTATCGACAAACCATACTGGTTTTTGATTAACAAATTAATTGTCTTTTAAAAATTTTTATAATCTGTTGTTCATTATCTTTTGGGTCAAATCCTACTTGGGTAACATGTCGCCATCTTGGATTCCGGTCCATGTTGCTGTAAACATTTTTCTATTAGCACGAAAACTATAAGAGATATTAAAAAAAAGTAAATAGAGTTTTTTGTAGAAGATAAAATTTCCAATAAAATGAGTATAAATAATAATAACTGTTGATAGTAATAATTTTCTAAAATGTTATTTGACTACGCCTGCCTTAAGGAATACATGTAAAATTTGATTTAAAGTTCATTCCCAAGGGGAATCTCCGTGATCTTAATGAATAAAAATTATATCCCTAGAACCCTAATAAAAATTCTGGTTATTTGACACCATCGATGTAAATAAATACAACTGGATTGCTCGCTCCCCGTAAGGCTCGTGTCGTGATTTCCGAGCCAACACAGCTGTGCGTTGGGGTTACAGCCGGGCCGAATTGAAGGGGCTTTGGGGAAATGCGCGAAACTGTATTGTTAACCGTATTGAAACCGCACGGATTTGGGAGCAGTTTCATGGGCAAAGCTTGCTATAGTAGATGTATTGCTATAACTATTAAGTAATTACAATTAATATTTAACGAGACGGTCAGTATAATTTGGTCGGCAAAAGATGCGTTCCCCCAGCGCCCCTGCAAAATCTTAAACGCAACCACTGCCGGCGGCTCGCGATGCGGGGCCTGAATTACCAATCCAGTGTACTTATTTACATCGATGTTTGACACCTCAATCATCAAAATTGGTTCACAATAAAAGTGTGGAAAGCTCACATAAAATGATTCCTTATGGTAATATTCGTACACATTCCTTAAGAAATAGTGTTTTTGTGAATTTAGCCACGCCTTTATATATAGTGAACCAATTTTGATGATTGAGGTGTCAAATAGCTGAAATATTTTATCAGGATTTTATATAGAGATAATTTATTATTAATTAATTAAGGTCAAAGGGATTCGCCCCCTAAGGTATGTATTTTAATGACATCAAATTTTACATGAATTCTTCATGGTAGGGGAATTCATGGCATGGATTCAAGTATCAGACTCTGATACTTGCTGGCCAGCATGCATGTCAAACCCAAGTTCTTGTGTGACCAATTTTTAAATGTATTAAGTGTTTTAAATGTTTTATTTATTTTTAAAAAAAGTTGACAACTCTTAAAGAAGCTAAGTTTTTGTACAAAAGGATCTGATGATGGCATTTATGCCGAAATTGCAATAATCCATGAGATTATCATAAGAATCGAACTGGATTAATCAGGTACGTTAAACCACATTTTTGTGATCAGAAACTTGTTCTATGCAGATTAATTGGCCAAAAAAATATAAAAAAATTAATTTTAAAGTTGTAAAATTTTAAAATTGGGCATATGAGTTGTCATGATGGCAACAAAATAAACAAGAAAAGTGTAAACGAATAATAGTTATTTGTGTGTTGAGTGAGTAAAGTAGAACATTGTCTCACGAGTGAAAATGTTGGTGTCCGACCTTGCGAGGGCGACAATCTTCACAAGGAAGACAATGTGCTTCACTCTCAAAATACACAACAAAATTGTGACCTCACCTGCAATAATGAATATCCTGACCATAAACATTTGTTTTATTAACTTAGTAAGTAATGAAATACCCCAGTTGCAGCAGACCTGTATACTCAGCGAATTTCATATGCATAAGATCATAATTCAATCCAACATTGCAAGATCTGACATGTTTTTGCAAGCTCTATAAGAATAACATGGGGATGAATGAGTTTGCAAGTTTGCTGCCATGAAAATGGAAAAATCGGGGATTTTAGACCAATAAACATTAGATGTCATCTAAATGAAGCCACAAACCAAGTTTTATTAAGATATGTTGAGATATAAGCAAGATATAGAATTTTACTTTTTTCCCATAAGGTTAACATTGGGACAACGTACTGTGTTTACCACTTTCAATATATCGGTAACCAATAGACATAAAGCAATGATTTAATATACAAAATTGTTTGTTTTTTTGAGCTGAATTCAATGGTGCCAACAAAAATTGGATTATTTATATCTTTTTTTGTAAAAAATTCAAAAAACCCATTTTTGGGGGGTTTATTCTTCCTTAGCCCCCCTTAAGATGGTCCGAAAACCGGGCTGGTTTTCGAACTAGTCCGAATGATAACTACTTTACATGTCTGTGCCAAATTTCATTCCAATCGGACCATTTTTGCGAGCGCTATCGTGCCCACAGACACACACACACACACACACACACACACACACACATATATATATATATATGAATATATTGAAAAATTTATTATTGTGATTAGGGCTACTAATATGTTATAATGTTACATAATTTATTAACAGAGTACCCTCTTTTTAGTTTAAATG
This sequence comes from Flexamia atlantica, assembly GCA_035578135.1. Classification (NCBI taxonomy): domain Eukaryota; kingdom Metazoa; phylum Arthropoda; class Insecta; order Hemiptera; family Cicadellidae; genus Flexamia; species Flexamia atlantica. The sequence goes on along the minus strand of JAQJVK010000001.1, from coordinate 128,065,758 downwards.
TTTTTTAAACTAAAAAAGGGTACTCTGTTAATAAATTATGTATCATTATAATATATATATGTGTATATACCGGGTGAGTGCCATGCATTGTTCCGAAAGTCATAACTCCAATAGGCATATCTCCGAAACAAAATGTGTATTTTTTTAAGGCATAATTCCGAGAGGGCACAACTCCGAAGGCCATAACTCCGAAAGGCACTGCTCCGAAAGCAAAGTTCCGACAAAACAGATCTCCGAAAGTCTTTACTCCGAGATGTTTTCTGAACAGTGTCCTTCGAAGTTATGCCTTTCGGAGATGTGCTCTTTCGGAGTAGTGTTCTATCGGAGATATGCTTTTTTGACAATTTAATTTGTAACTAACCTTTGGAAATTTTTCTTATTTCTAACTTTATAATGTGTTTTCAAGAGCACAATTCCGAAAGGCACGACTCCGAAAGTCATAACCCGAAAGAGCAAAACTCCCAAAAGCATATCTCCGAAATAACAGTACTCTGAAAGCATATCTCCGAAAGAGCACAACTCCGAAAGAATATCTCCGAAAGAGCAAAATATATACACTCTAACAAATCGGCCATAGAGTTTGCTTAGGCGTCGAGGCGTCACTCAGTACGTCGTATTCCGAAAGGCACAACTCCGACTCTCATAACTCCGAAAGAGCAAAACTCCGAAAGTATATCTCCGAAAGAGCACATCTCCGAAAGTCATAATTCCGAAAGGCAGTGCTCCAAAAGTATATGTCCGAAAGGTCACAACTCTGAAAGTCATGACTCCGAAAGGAACTGTTTCGAATGAACTCGGTGTTAAGATTTTCGGAAATGTGCATTTTCGGAAATATGTTTTCGGAGTTTTGCTCTTTCGGAGTTATGACTTTTGGAGTAGTGTGTTTCGGAATTATGCCTCAAAAAATGCTTTTGAAAGTTAGAAATGAGGTCAATGCTGAAAAGTTATAAATACATTATTAGAAAAGCATATCTCCGAAAGGTCACTATTCCGAAAGCAAAACTCCGAAATAGCACTAATCCGAAAGCATAACTCCGATAGAGCACTAATACGAATTTTTTTTCGGAGATATGACTTTCGTAGCAATGAGGGCTTCCGTATACCGGGTGTCCCATAATAGTCCCCCCCTAACTTTTTCCTATATTTTTTCAAATATCAATTCCAAACCACCCCTAAACATTATTGGGTAGTTAATACTTCTTTTGAATGGATACCCAATTTTGGCCGCCATCTTGAATCCGCCATATTGGATCCAAACTATTTTTTTCAAATGTAAACGTGATGTTGTGACCCATCATTTTGAATTGGATTTTTTTACTGATTACAATGCCGCAATCCGTTTTTTAATATCTCAATTGGTTTTCAAGATATGGGTACTTTTAATTAATTTATTTTCAACCAATTTAAGCATTACAAATTGATAAAATAGGCCCATGGCCACGAAATAATGCTAGATAGTGACGAATAATCACCATCAGTCATTGTTTAGCGATTTACACTTACCTTTCACCAATGTAAATGTTTTGGCCGCCATCTTGGATCCGCCATTTGAAATGAGGTAAGTTATTTCAAATATGAAAGTGGTATTGTGACCCATCATTCAAACTAGTTTTTTACGCCGAATTCAATGCCGCAACCCGTTTTTTGCTATAAAACTTAGTTTTTGAAAAATTCATATTTTTTGAGATTTTTATTAGAAAATTGTCAATATCTTGAAAACTAAACACTATAATGAAAAACGGATTGCGGCATTAAATTTGGCGTAAAAATTTAGTTCGAAATGATGGGTCACAATACCAACTTCATATTTGAAATAACTTACCTCATTTCAAATGGCGGATCCAAGATGGCGGCAAAAAAAATTACATTGATGAAAGTTAAGTGTAAATCGCTCAACAATGACTGATGGTGGTTATTCGTCACTATCTAGCATTATTTTTTGGTTATGGGCCTATTTTATCAATTTGTAATGTTTAAATTGGTTAAAAATAATTTAATTAAAAGTACCCATATCTTGAGAACCAATTGAGATGTTAAAAAACGGATTACGGAATTGTAATCAGTAAAAAAATCTAAATCGAATAGATGGGCCACAACACCACTTTTACATTTGAAAAAATTATTTTAGATCCAATATGGCGGATCCAAGATGGCGGCCAAAATTGGGTACCCCTCAAAATGAAGTATTAACTACCCAATAATGTTTTGGGGTGGTGTGGAATTGATATTTGAAAAAATATAGGAAAAAGTTAGGGGGGAACTATTATGAGACACCCGGTATATATATATATTTATATATATATATATATATATATATAAATTCAATCTAGTGTTTTTTGCTTCTGGGGGCCCCAAAACGAAAAGTTATCATGGTCTCGGGCTTAGGTCTTTCCATGAGACCTACGATAATAGCTTCTTCCTTATAGGGGAAATTCGCTAAAATATCCATTTTGTTTCGTTCTGCTATTAGCGCATCCAGGTTGCCGCAACATTCATGCACCAGCGATCAGCTGATTGTGAATGTTGCAACGTTCTTACATGCTTAATTCTTAGAAGTTCTCACAGCTGATTTTTGTTTATGTTGTTATGATTATTCCTGCAACCAAATCAGCTGTTAGCCCTTGCATTCGTTGAGCTGCTACACATTTGCATGTTAGGGTAGAAATTTGAAGGCCATCTAATTTTTTAATTATTGATTTCAAAGTTACTCTTATGAGTATACTTTGTCACCCACCGGGAGACAAAGTAATCATTTTACTCCCACTGAGGAACAAATTATTATTTTACTCACCCATTACAAGGATTAAAAAGCCTCCATACATAGCAGGTGGGGGAATAGTTATTTGTGTATTGAGTGAGTGAAGTACAAAGTGGTCTCAGGAGTGAAAATTTTGGCGCCCGAACTTGCGAGAATGAAGATTTTCACGAGGGAGACAATGTGCTTTACTCTCGAAATACAAATACACACAACATTTTTCCCCCACCTGCAAATACCCAATCTTTAAACATCGATTTCATTAACTTAAAGGCCATCTCAGTTTAAGTTGAGGCAGGCTACCTGACCGGAGAGGTTGATTAGGACAATGGCTGGGCCGGCCCGGCTAGTAAATCCCATTAGTCACGCTTCGCCATACACACCACTTAAAAACGGAAATGTTAAGGGATAAACTTGAAAATTTAATAAATGCGTTATCTGAGAAAAAGCATTATACTGTATTTTTAGTCATCAAAAAACAAACAATTGTGTGTTTGTCCCATGTTAATCGGCCAACTTTAAGTGTTTAACTGTATGATTTATGATTTGTAGCACGGATTGGTTTTTGTCAAGATCTTAAATTATTTGACTTACGTCCAACAATCCTGATTTTTATTCTGGATGTACGCGTTTCAGCCTAGGCTATCATCAGCATCCATAAAAAATATACTTGTACACTAGGTTTCCTGCATTCTTCGCTGTTGTGATGTTATAACTAGCTGCGTCAAGTTTTTAAACAGTTCGCACATATTACGGCACACGAACACGACAAAAATACACATAAAACAGACAATGAAATTTACAAACGTGCGCACGTATTCGGGAGCGGGCGCGGAACTGGCTAGTTATCACGGTGGACTTCCTTGCTGAATCGACCTCTGATCTCTGACGTAGCAATTTGTCATCCTTGTCACTCTACTTGCTCTCTTTATTATGTCTTCGTAAATTGGATTGGCGTCAGATTGAATTCTTTCATTTAAAATATTCACACCGTCTTTTTTGAAACTTTGATATATAAATACTTCTTCTAACCTGTCCAGCCGCTGTCCTTTTTTCTCTCTGGCTAATATCTTTAAATTATCATTTATATTTGTAAAACTGTGTTAAGTCCAAATATGCGGAACATATAATTAACAAAAATCACAGTAAATTTCATTGTCTGTTTTATGTGTATTTTTGTCGTGTTCGTGTGCCGTAATATGTGTGAACTGTTTAAAAACTTGACGCAGCTAGTTATAACATCACAACAGCGAAGAATGCAGGAAACCTAGTGTACAAGTATATTTTTTTATGGATGCTGATGATGGCCTAGGCTGAAACGCGTACATCCAGAATAAAAATCAGGATTGTTGGACGTAAGTCAAATAATTTAAGAGTTTAACTGTATGTTTAAAGTTTTGGTCTATTACACCTTCTTCACCTATTTTTAATACCATTGTTTTTCTCAAATATTTAAAGTTTTTTATTATACTTTTACATATGAATACAATAGTTAAATGTATAACAGTTAACATGTAATTGATGAATGCAGTTGCATTAAATATTTATAACGCTACGCACTCTTATATGTAAGTGGTCAGAAATCATGGTCTGAATCTTCCACCATGATTTCCTCTTCTTCCAGCCAAAACGCCGATAATTTAGGAAGCGTAGTTGTCGCAGGGTATTCAATGATTCATTTCTGAATGCAAACCGGACGTGTGAACTATTTAGGTGCCGCGCATATTTTCGCAAGAGCGAATTTGTTGGGGTTTTCCGGCTTCTTAATCATTCTTATTAAGACAGGCACCTCATGGAGGACGTTACCATGAATATGAGTGAAGGATGAGTGTAATGATCGTCATCCAAGTGGTCGTTAGCAGGAAGAAGCCATTACCTAGACAATGTACCCAGGCTTTAAATACCACGACAAGTTATTTTCTGTATCATTGCTAGTCATGGCAGCTGAGACGACTTTGAGAGGACGCCACTGTGATTTGAATCCTATTGAACTGGCATGGGCATAAGTGAAGAACAACATCACACTGCATGGATGCTGGACTTCTGGTTTTCTCAAAAGTTCCGGGTACTGAAATTTAGGCTTTGTGTAAAGAAGAGTGGTTGAAACCTGATATTACATTAATTATAATGTAATACTCAACATTGTTTATTGCTTACGATAATTTTTTACTCTATGTTAACTGAATGGTAAACTGTCAAAATTAAATGCAAACCAGCTTTTTCAAATCAAATTTTGTGTTTTTAAATTTTGATGTATTTATTATTATTATTAATCAATTAGTAGACAACTTGCTTTTTCAAAATCATTAATTTACTGAAATTTGAAATTAGCTCTGTAGTTGTGATTTCTAAAATTGAAGATTTTTACAGGTACTGCAATGTTAATTTTTATTGTATTGAATTTAGTTGCATAAATTTTGAGGTTATTTGCAGTGACCTTAACTGTATATGAATTTTTATTCGTAGTTTTTTGTTAAGGGTTGAATATTTTGTGTACAAAAATAGAAAGTAGAAATAAATGTTGTTGAACTCAAGCAATAAAAAAATAAAATATAATCTTGTTATAACTTCATAATTATTATGGCATTGTTTACCATATTTTTTATCTTTATGTCAAAACCAAAAATAGTACAAAATCCTGAATTAATAAATGTAATAAATAGCATGTATCATTGGCTTTTCGGCTATAAATTAACAGTCCTGTCTAAGGAACATGTTGGCCTTAAGACTAAGGGATCGCGCCACAATCATCCTACACTCATCCTTCACTCATATTTGCCTTAAAATATCCCTTACTGCTGATTGGTGTCTTGGTATTGGTTTGTGTCTACACTAGTTTCATTTAAAGCAAGACACACCCAAAAAAGGTTTATGAAAAACTCCCTCAAATTATATTTTATTTTAAATTTTTGCTATAATTCATGAGATAGTTGATTCTTCCGGACTCAAATTTGACTATGATTTTTCTTCGACTTACGTACGGTATAGTTTGACTTAAAGAGTTCATAGTTCAAGTTAAAGAGGTAGGTAATCCTTCAATCATTTGGTTATGGAGAAATGAATTCTAGAGGAATTTCAGTAATGTGACATGGATAAAAAAGGTCAGGCAAAATCCTAGAACATATTATACAGTAGCATAACCATCATAATGGTTGTGTTACTTTAATCTCATAAATCATTATTTAGTTTCAAGATATTAAGTTCCATTTAGATATCAAATTTAATGCTCTTAAGTGTGTAGTTTTGGCTGCAACCCAACAAACTGATATTTAAATGTATCTGAATATAAAAATGTTACAATACACCTCGGATTATCCGGACCCAACATTATCCGGATCCCGGATTATCCGGACCGCTTATCCAAGAAATTAAAATATTAAAATTACGGCAAAACATTATTTTAACGAGTTTACGGGTGAAATGTGCCTTCTAAAAGTATAATGAAAATGTAATACATTACTGTACGCATTTGGAATTACAATAATTGTAAGGAATACAATTTGTAATTGTATTTGGAATAATAATTGTAGGAATTGCATTGCCTAAAAAGTAAATTACAGCATCTTCGTGAACGTATTTTTCTGGATTGCTACTTGAGGCGCTAGCAGTAATCAACAAAGGCGTGTAGCCTATACGGACATTTTGTGAGTTAGTTTATTGCTGTCATTTGATGTGTTATGTTATTTCTTAAGAAGAGTTATACAGTATTAAGTTTTGAGTTACTTTAAGTTTCGTCATTATTATGTCAAGTATGAGTTATTTTGAGTTACGATATCTTATAAATTAAATATTTTATTTTTGCGTTTTATTCCAAACCTAAACCGTGAGTACGGTAAAAGTTAACATTACATTTGTATGATTAATAATAAAGTTTATAATAATAATAATTATAATTTTTTTTTGGGTAGGAGGAGGAATGCGTTTATGCACACTGAGGGGTTCGTTGTCCCCTCAGTAGTGTCGGACTCCCACGAGCTCGATGTCCCGTGAACTACCGACTAAACCACCTCCCTCGGCACCGAGGACACTAGCCTGGAACTGTTTCACACATTACTTCGGGCTAGGCCTTTGATATTACACCACTAGGAAATAATACCCACCACTAGAAATAATAATAAATCCTAAGTGACTTAAAATCCAATTCATAGTGATATTTATTGGGGTAAAGGGCAACCTCCGTGGGGAAAAGCTGAGGATTAAGGCCGATCGAGGTCGACCTTTTTTGCCCGAAGAATGGCCTGGACGTAGTGCTGGACACAGTTCCAGTTGCCTGTATGTGTTGCTATGCTCCTCTCCCTGGAGCATAGCTCCGACGATGTTGTTTGGGCTGACGACCACGCCGATCTCAGATGAAAGCGAGGCTCGGCGGACGTGCCAACGGTCGCACTGAAAGAAGGTGTGCTCGGACGTGTCTGGGATGCCGGGGCAATACAGACAGTCCGGGCTGGCGACTTTGCCCATCCGGTACAGATAGGCTCGGAAGTACCCGTGCCCAGAAAGAAACTGGATCACGTAGTAATCTTCCTCGCCGTGCTGCCGTTCCACCCATGGTCGGACGGATGGTATGTGCTGGAAGGTCCAGCGTCCCCTCGGCTCGGCTTCCCAGTCGCGCCGCCAAGAGTCAAAGCTACGATCGCGCTCTTCCCTGGCAGCTGTTTCCCGGTCCGCTTCAGGCCTCCTCCGGTAAATCGCCTGCCTCTCCCTCGCGAGGAAGAGGATGGGGATGACTCCGGCGATCACCATTACAGCAGCCTCGGAGACTGTGCGGTAGGCCGAGGCAACCCGCAAAGCTCCTCGGCGCTGGACTCGGGCAAGCCGGTCTCGGAAGACTCGCTTGTCGCGTGCGTGAGCCCATACCTCCGCCCCGTACAGCAAGACTGAATGGACGGCAGTCATGAGCAGATGGCGCTTGCAGGAGCGAGGACCGCCGACATTGGGCATAAGCCTACCAAGAGCAGCGACACCCTTAGCGGCTTTGTCGGCGGCGCGCTGGATCTGCTCGCCGAAAGACAGTCTACTGTCGACCATGACTCCCAAGTACTTTGCAGCAGGCTTCGTCTCGAGTGTGACGTCACCTATCTGCACCGGGAACACGGTGTTTATCCTCTTTTTGGTGAGGACGACGATCTCCGTCTTACTAATAGCCAGGGACAAGCCGTGATCTCGCATCCACCCGTTGACCTTGGCCATTACTACGCTGAGCCTCAGTTTTGCCTGCTCGACGTTCCTCGCAGCGATCAAGGCAGCGAAATCGTCAGCATAGCCAACGAGGCGGGTCTCATCGGGCATGTCTAGCCTCAGCAAGCTGTCGTAGGACACGTTCCAGAGATCTGGTCCGAGAATGGACCCCTGCGCAGCCCCGGAAGTGATGGGAATGCGCCGCTGACCTTCGGTCGTGTCGTACAACAGAGCGCGGTCTGACAAGTACGCCTCGATCATACGCAGGAGGTAGGAGGGAACCTGGAACGTATGCTCAAGCGCCCAGAGCATATCGCTCCACCTGGCGGAGTTGAAAGCGTTCTTCACGTCGAGCGTGACGAGAAGGACCACGCGGCGCGACCAGTGGTGTTGGTCCTCCGCCCTCCGCACTGCCTCGACTACCTCCTGGATAGCATCGATGGTAGAGCGACCGGATCTGAAGCGGGGACAAGTTCCCCGCAGAGACGATGGCCTCGGTCAGCCTGACGCGCAAAAGCTTTTCAAGCACTTTCCCGGCCGTGTCGAGCATACACAGGGGTCGGAAAGAAGAAGGGGTCCCCGGTGTGTTCTTCGCCTTAGGGATAAGAACAAGGCGGGCTACCTTCCACGAGGAAAAGAAAACGCCTTCCGCCAGACACGCGTTGAACATATCGAGCGGAAGCCTTGGATTCACCTCTGCAGCGAGCTTGAGCACCTCCGCCGGAGTGCTCAAGCTCCAGTGCCGGTCCATCGGGACCGGGCGCTCTTCTGGGTTGTAGGGATCGGACGGCGGCGATGAGTTCCTCTTCCCGGAAAACTGGGAAGGCGCCTACCTCTCCGAATTCCCTGACTGGCCGAACTGGGTGGCTGGGAAACAGTGTATCGACGACGGCGGCCGTGGCTTGTGGTTCCATGACCGCAGGTGGTGAGCGAGCCCCTAGCTTCTGGATAAAAACTTGTAGTTTGTAGCCCGTCCCCCAGGGGTCGTTGTCGATATCCTGACACAGCTGTTTCCAGCACCTGACTTTACTCCGGTTGATGGCACCGCGGAGCTCTCGGCGGGCCGCTTTGTGCTCAGCCGATTTGGCATTTGCATCAGGGCGATTCCTGGCTCGCTGCGCAGCTCGTCGGAGACCAAGGCATCTCCTCCGGAGTTCCGCGATTTCAGGCGTCCACCAGTAAACCGGCTTCTTCCTGTGGCGGCGGGAAACTCCGGGCATCGACTGATCACACGCGGTCGCGATGTCGCATCGTTGATGCTGCCAGATCTTCGGCACTTGTGAAATTCACAATGCTCTGGTCTTTAATTACGTTTGTAAACGTTTCTTTGCTCAGACGACTGGTGTTCCAGCGTCGAGCCAGAGGAGCAGGTTCAGCGCGCAAGCGCGCACCCTCAGGAAGGACCTTGAAAAGGATCGCCTGGTGGTCGCTGGAGGAGTAGTCCTCGCAGACACGCCAGTCGGAGATCCGCTGGACAATCCCTTCGGAAGCAAGGGATATGTCAGGGATCGTCTCTCTGCACCTCGGACGGCGAAAGGTAGAAGTGCCGCCCGTGTTGAGGATACAGAGGCCCGACCTGGCAGCCGACTCGAGGATGTAAAGACCTCGAGTGTCAGTCCGCGGGGAACCCCATTCCACGGCTTTGGCGTTAAAGTCGCCACCGACTATGACCCCGCCAGAGGTATTCATGATCTCATCCTCGATGGAATCGACCATGTGGCGGTAGTCTGCGATCGGTTGGTTAGGCGTGAGGTAACAGGAGAAGACAGTGAAACCCCTGCTCCTCACCCAAACGAAGCCGTTGCCCGATCCGGAATCGAGAACAGGCACCTTCCCGAGGTCCAAGATCCATATCGCCGCAGTGCCGGAAGAATCCGAGAACCACTGCGCGGAGCGTCGATTTTGGTACTGCTCACTGAGAAGCAGTAGGTCAGCACCCTGCTCCGTGGCGAATTGGAACAGCAAGTCCCCGGACTCCAGGGCCGACGCCTCGAAGTCGGTGCCCGAAGCTACGGCGGTTGGGCCATCGGCGGAGACGGTGGCCATGGAGAGGTGACTCCAAAGAATGACGGAGATCGGAAGCGGCAGCATCCGAGAAGCCCGTGGGACGAATCACCGCCTCTCGGGCCGAATGACTCGGAGCTGGACATCGTCCGAAGGCAGGTTGACGACTGCGACCTTGCGGAGGACGAGTCCATCTCGGAGATCGTGGCGGCGCTGGGGCAGATCCGCGATGCGATGGCCATCCAGAAGAACATCAGCAATGGTGTTCGGACGGCCGTCGCGAAGATCGAGGAAGCCGTCAGCGTCATGAAGGGGACACGGACGGTCCGGCTGAAAGCCCTCCAGGCTGAACGCCGGGTCGTCGAGAGAGTGTTCAAGAAGTCTCCGCCCAAAAAGCGGAATAAGACTTCCTTCTCGACGCCGGAGGTGGTGCAGAAGTCTGGGATGGAGAGGTCTACTATGACCTCACCCCAGATGCTCCCCCCGACGCCGAGGGAGGCGAGGAAGACGGAGGAAAAGTCTTCTATGACTTCTCCTCCGAAGAAGAGGAACGGTGGGAAACCGAAGGGTGCCCAGACGCCTGCAGCTGCAGGTGGGGGCACCAAAGCTTCGGTCCCACAAAAAGCGCCCGATCCCCCGAAACCGGCGGATGATGGCTTTACTCAGGTGAAGTCAAAGTCCGCCCGGAGGAGGGAGAAGAAGAGGCGGGCTGCCACCCAAGAGGCGCCCCCTCGCGGTGCTCCCGCAAGGGCAAATAAGCCGAGGGCGACCGGCTCTGGGGCGAAGATGAGGCACGTCCTCATCATCAAAGCTTGTCGGACCTTCAGAGACCTTTTGGTCTCAAAGAAGACTGACAGGCGCGGACGCTGAGAGTCATCCAGGGAAACCTAAATGGGAGCATCGTGGCAAGCTCCCTGGTGGACCAAATCGTTCGGGAGACGGGGACATCACTCGTCTTCGTGAGCGAGCCTCACAGGGCTAAAGGTCCACTATGGTTCCCTGACCGCACAGGATGGGCTGCGCTGTGGGTGCCCGACCCGCGTGTGGTCCCCATCGAAAGAAGTGGGAACGGCGAAAATTTCGCCTGGATCACGAGCAACGGAGTCACGTTCGTGAGCTGTTATTTTTTCCCTGAATGACAGCATTCCACAATTCACGGAGAAGTTGGAGGCCATGGAGGACGCGATCCGAGCGATCGCCGGTCCGTGCTCCTGGCCGGCGACTTCAACGCCACATACAGACACCCGAGGAAGGTTGCTGTTGGAGATGGCATCCAGGCTGGGGCTGCTGACAATGAACGAGGGGGACACGCCAACCTACCGGAGGCCGGGATTCGGGGAATCGATCCCCTACGTGACCCTGGCATCGGAAGGGCTGGCTTCCCGAATCCTCGGCTGGAGGGTGATGGGTGATTACTCGGGGAGTGATCACGAATACATCACCTTCGAGCTGGCCGAAAGAAGAAAGGAAATCGCAGCAACAGCCGGCGCCCGCTCGGCTGGAACCTGGCGAGATTGGATGAACGGAGGCTGACGGAGGCTCTGCAGAACGGCATGGGGGACATCCCCCAGATGCCCAGCCGTGGGTTTGCCCCGACCACGGGGAGGTGAACTTTTACCTCACCTAGTTCCTGACAGGTCATGGCTACTTCCGTCTGTACCTCCACCGAATGGGCAAGGTCGACTCGCTCAGGTGCAAGTACTGCGGACACGACGGAGACGACGTGCATCACACTTTCTTCGTGTGCCGTCGCTTTGACGAAGAACGGACTGCCCTCGCCGACTCGGTCGGCGGTCATCTGACCCCGGACAACATCGTGGGGAAGATGCTGCAGGGCAGTGTCAGCTTGAACCTAGTGGCTGTCTTTGTCATGTCCGTCCTGCGCCAGAAGAAGACAGACGGGTGTCTCGAGTGACCCCAGAACCGAGGATAGCAGGAGATCGGTTGAACACCAACTGAGGAGTCCCGAAAGGGACAGCAGCGCGGACTCCTGAAAGGGACCAGAGGCCACGCATTGCGATGTCGCAATGAGCAGACGCTCGGGTCGATCGCAATGATGTGGTGACAGCACGCGAGGGTTTTTTTTAGCAGGTATGCCCAAGGAGACGTACAGACAACTGTACGCTCCTAGCCGCCTCGAGCCTCGAGGCTGGGCCTCTGACACTGATGCTGTCTGTCAGAGGTTGGAGACCCCTGCTCGTCGCTTTGCTCTCTTGCATTTCGGTGCGGGTAAGGGCTATTTTTAACCTCCCTTCCAGCGTGGATAAAATAAATAAATAAATAAATAAATAATAATAATAATAATAATAATAATAATAATAATAATAATAATAATAATAAATCTTGTTATTATCATCTCAATTTTTACAAATCATTGAATAAGTCGAGCTTACTGCTTAAAACTTAAGCTATGTCAGGAAGGCTATTACATAATAAATAAAAAAGTTACTGTAAGATATTATGATGACAAATATTTGTGATAATAAAAGGAAAACAATGTTAATACAAGGATAATAATAATTCCTACTACAGTACTTATTTTCTTAAAAAAACTAAAATTCAATATTCTTATAACTAAAAAATTCATTTAAACTGTAGAATGGGTTTATAAATAGCCAGTTGAAAAATTTGTTTTGGAAACTCCTCATAGAGTAGCAGTCAATGTTTTTTTTTCAATTTATTAAATATGTTTAATGATATTTCAGTATGACTATTTAGTGTTTTTGTCAACCGGCAGAAATTAATTTTGGATTTGGATTTATTCCTTGTGTTATGGTCGTGATCAAAAGGGCTTATAAAATCAGGGTTTTTTTGGAGCGTAATTTACTGTATCAAAGATGTACAAGTTTATTATGGTTTGAATTTTGAAGTTAATAAAAAGAGGTCTACAGTGTGATAAAGGCTCAGTTTTATACAGGATTCTTAAAAGTTTTTTTGAAGTATGAGAATATCCTCTACTCTTGAGCAGTTTCCAAAGAGAAATAAACCGTATCTGAAAATAGATTCAAAGTAAGCGTAATACGCTGTCCTTAGGTAACTATGAGGTATGTTGTCACTGAGTTTACTTAGAGGGTAGATTACTCTTGAAAGCCTTGTGCATAAATAATCTATATGTTGAGCCCAGCTTAGTTGGTCATCAATAAATATTCCTAAGAACTTAACTGATTTTGAAAAGTCATGAATTTGAAAGTGGTTGCCCATAGGTTTAAGAGAAAAGATCATGTTTTGGGTTTTATCTTGATTTAGCAAAAGGCCAATAGTTTTAAACCAATTAGATGCGTCTGTTAAGGTATCATTTGCTATAGCTACAAGATCGCCCAAATCTTTTGTAGAGTTAAGGAAAGTTGTATCATCTGCATAAAGTATTGTATTTGAGTTAACTGATTGAGGGAGGTCATTAACATAAACTAGAAAAAGCAGAGGTCCTAGGACTGACCCTTGTGGGACTCCCCAATTGACTTTTAACTCTTTGGACCAGGTATCATTAACTCGGACCAGTTGCCTACGGTTTAGAAGGTAAGATTGAAAAAAATTTAGTGAAGGACCATGGAAACCATAGTAACGTAATTTTTCTACAAGGATGGTACTGTGTACGCCATCAAAAGCCTTGCTCAGGTCACAGAAGGTGGCCTGAGCATATGATTTGTTTTCAAAAGATTCATGTACCTGTCTGACCAAATCATCCAGAGCATTCAATGTGGATTTCCCTCGTCTAAAACCATATTGATTAGAATTTAGTAAATTGTGTTGCTCAAAGAAAAAATAAACCTGTTCATAAACCAAGATTTCGATTAATTTACCTAACACTGGAATGAAAGAAATTGGACGATAACTTTTTGGCTGATCTTTGGGCCCTTTTTTATAAACAGGACATTCACGAGATAACTTTAATTGATCGGGGAATACACCCGTTTGCAGGACGCAGGAGTCCATTTATGCACAGAGCCAGAGGTTCAGCTATGGTCAATACTATTTTTTAAGGAAATTATTTGACATGTCATAGAAGTCTGTACTAACAGATGAACTCATACTCTTAGCAGCATTTAAAACATCATTTACTGATACAGTTGACCAATTAAATTGGGCCAAGCTTACACTGATATTCTTATCCATATAAGTAGTAAAAGGTTGGTTTGTAATAAACGTATTACACTTAGTCCCAGTCTTAATCTCAACAACAGAGTCGATGAAATATTGATTGAAAGAGTTAGAGCAAATTTTGTGATCAATTTTTTTGGATTTAAAATTATTTGTTTTTATTATATCCCATGCGGCTTTGCACTTGTTTTTATATCTTAAATGTCTTAAAAATCAAACCCCCGTAAAATTTGAAAGACTAATATGTTGTACTGTCTTGATATGCAGCATCAATTTAGCAGGGGCTAAGGTAGGCGATCGCTATTTAGGCAATATTAATGACTTCGGATTATCCGGATTTTTTGTTATCCGGATCAATGTTCCGCCACATTAATCCGGATAATGCGAGGTGTGCTGTATCTATTTCTTACACACTGATGATGACATTAAATGTTGTAAGTTTAATGCTTTGCATTATAATAATTTCAGATCATTCACTTCAAAAGATGGAAAGTCTTTCTAAACCTAAAGGGAAGGAAAAAACAAGGAAAGAAGTTCGTGAGAATTTATGTGTAGTTAATGAAAATGAGGTAAATTGGAGGTAAAATACAATTTGGTCTTGTGACTGGATTGTTGACATTTTCACTCGGAATTAGGTAGTTAATCCTACGACTTTTGTTAAGCTCATTAATATACATCTTTAACATTTTTAACTCTCTTGCACTATTCTGGTAGGTTGATCTGGGATGTCTGGATTCACTGGTAGGTTTTAGTGAATTACCCTTATACGGAAGAAGCTAATACTGTAGGTCTCATATATATAACTAGTAGATATACCCGCGGCTTCGCTCGCTGAAAGGATAAAAAAATAAAGTCTGGTTCATTTATACGTAATTTGTAATGCGCAACTTTTACAAATTTCCAAATAGACTGACGATTTCAATAATTTTATCTGAATTGTACATTTTTAAGCGCTTGATTACAAACTTAAGGTTGCATCTCCATCACAGATGGACATGAGATGATGGTACGTTTTCTTGATGAATTTTCCTTTTTCGCTCAAATGTTATGAATTGGCTACCATGTGCGAACATAATCTAATTTTTTAGTTTAGCCTTAAGAATACTGACATGTCCTAGTTAATCTATAATTTAACCTATAAAATTGTGTTTCATATAGTTTGAATAAAAAAAGTATCAACTTCAGGGGTTTAAACTCAGAACTTTCATTGCACCGCCCTTTGCCCTAAAACCTGTCGGGAAATTTGGCATAAAAGAATAAGAGGCAAGTGATGTATAACTGATGTAAATACCACAAATTTAAAGGCCGCAAATTTAAATACTGCAATAGGAGGACTCTAAAGACCTAACATCAGAATTAAGTATGTTTATTAATATACCAAAAACTGTTAGAAAGTATATAAAACTAATGTGAAGGCCAAAAAAATGACACCTAATTCTCCAATTTTTTCAATCATATTGGAGATTGGATAACGGTTGTAGCAGCCTGAGGTGAAACATTTCGGTACAAATAGTATATTTGATTGAACACAGCCTAAATCGTTCTCGGGCAAAACGTAAACCCTTCTAAAATTTAGTTCAGAAAAACCCGGATTCTATAAAAAAATAACGTAATGATACTGTACTTTAGTTTGATTACTTCGGGTGATCCGTAAAAAGCGAGTAGCGTAGGTATGTGGTAACTGAAAAATACTTAATATAAGATAAGCGTGTTGTACAGTTTATTATTTTAGGAAATGGAATTCCTATTTTTTGTCTCTTTAAAATATATTCTAGAGAACGTGTACTGATATTTGTTAATCATAGCTCTAAAAACTAAAAAGGCCGCCATTAAAATTTTTTTTGAATTTATCTTATTTTAGCCTTTCAAGAGGTAGCAATTTAAAATCATCCATTAGTATGCATCTAGAGCCTATAAAGAATATTTGAGCAAAGATTCATGGCCCAAAGCCCAACATTGTTTTAGAAAATAAGCTTTCAAAACTAAAAATGGCCGCCATATTGAATTTTATAATACACCCTATTTTAGCCTTTTGAGATAAAATACCTTAAAACCCTTTCTTAGTACGCATCTAGAGCCTTTATAGAATGTTTGTGCCAAGTTTCATATAGCTCGTGCGTTTCCTGGTGAAGCCTGCTTGCCACTACAGCCCCTTATACCCAGGCTTCACGAAGAAACGCACGAACTATAGCCCAAAGCCTTGTAGTTTTTGAGAAACTGTGATCAGTGAGTCAGTCAGTCAACCGTTTTTTGCTTATATATATATATATATATATATATATATATATATATAATGTATGTATCTATACAAATTTAAACTAATGGAATTTTCAATATTTGAGGGCCCTAAAAAAAGTTATCATGTCTCAGGCTCCAGTCTTGCCATGAGACCTAGTAATATCTTCTTCCATATAAGGGAAATTCGCTAAAACTATCGAATATATTCATTATGTTAAGTTGTTAAGACATTGGCTGTGGATGTCTCCCTTTCAAGTCACCCTGGAGTTCAGAGTGGCTGCCTCGCAGCACACGAGTCATGGTGCAACTGCCAACAGGCTCTATTAATTTTATCATACATTGTTTGGAAAATTACCCTAAAAAGTTCTTAAATTACCCTAAAATACTCTAAACCCCAAAAATCATAATTTGCACCATTTTTAACCGACTTCCCCCACCTACCAACAAAAGGAGGAGGTTCTCAATTCGTCTTGGGATATGTTTTTTTTTCTAGGGATGTTCACCGATTTCTCTTCGATTCTTTTACCAATCAACGTGATTCTACCACCAAAATAACCGGGATGGTTTCCCGTAGGTCCCATACATAACATTATGTTACATTGTACTATTTATTTGGGAGAAAAATCCAAAAAACCTCAAATATTCGACATTTTCAAATACTTGTTGTTTACGAAACAAAGCTAAGGCAATGAATACACAAACGTTAAGAAGGTCAGGTTCTATGTTAAAAATTCTGATAGGTTTTTTAGTACCGATTCTGGAAATCAGACAGCGCTTGTGGTATGGAGAGAGAGAGGGCGATATAAAGCCCTCACTCTCCCACCCTCCCCTTCCACGATGGAGTTAGGGAACAGGAAAGGGGAACTGTTCTTTTCCATACGCAACCGCTACTAAGATACTTGTTTATAACTTAAACTGTGACTTCACCGATTACAGTTGCAACAGTTTCTTTTCACTATTATTTATCTTTAAGTCAGCTGTGCAACATAGCTGTGCAACATTGTTATGGCTTGTTATTTAGACCAACTGATTACAATCTCAAAAGCAAACAGCTCTAGCTTTTTTAACATACTATATGAAAGATTAATTTTGAATTGATTTTTTCACCTTTTAATAATTATTTTTTAGCGTTTATGGAGTGTGTGGCTGCTGAATAAATTTATTTATTTTTTTTATTTATTAACAATGTATAAAAACGCCCTTACATGCAGTGTCTGCTTGGGCAGTAGACTAGTCAAAGCAAACAAATATAAACCTTTTTAATTATACAAATTACCTTAAAACTACTGTACAGGTCATAGAATAAAACTTAAAACTACCAACTGGGAAACCCATTGGCTGAAAACCAGCACAACTCATCAATGCCCCTGCGTTTTGTGGCTCAGGTACTCAGAGAGGCTATAAAAGCAGTTATCAGACAAGTACCCAGTGACCAGTTTTTTTGAACTTTTTGAAAGACTGCTCCTCTTTGAAACAACTTGGGCAAGTGTTATAGATCTTTAAGCAGATGTATGATGCTGTTCCAGAAATGCTGTTCTATGAATTGGATACTGAAGAGTGTTTGAGTTTCTGGTGGAATACTGATGCACATGATTGTTGTTGAACAATTTTTGGGAGTTGGATTTAACAAACAAAAGGCATTGAAGAATGTATAAAGAGGGAAGCGGTAAAATACGGAGCTGTTTGAAATGTTGTCTGCATGAGACTCTGGGTCCTACACAAGATAGCAGCCTCTTCTGCATTCTGAATACTCTGATTGATTCAGAGGAGTTTCCCCAGAATAATAGTCCATAAGAAATTAGAGAGTGGAAATATGCGAAGTAGACCTGTCTTTGGACTTTCAGATCAACTGTCTCAGACAAAGAAAGCAGAGCATAATACGCTTTGCCTAACTTAGGAAGCAAAATGTTCACATGCTGATGCCAAGAAAAGGTTGAATCAATTTCTAACCCTAAGAATTTGGTAGATGTTACAGAATTGAAATGTGGAGGTAAATAAGAGGAATCAGACTGAGGTGTTTTTATGTTATTGACATGGAAGTCGATGAACTGTGTTTTAGAAGGATTCAATTTCAAGCCATTTGCCAGACACCAAGAATCAATTTTTTGAAGCATTTCAACTAGAGTTTGAGAAAGGATAATTTTGTTAGGATTAGAAACAAAAAGTGACGTGTCATCGGCGTACATCAAGATCTGTACGTCAGAAGCCAAAGCAGGAAGATCATTACAGTACACCAGAAAAAGAAGAGGTCCCAGAATTGACCCGTGGGGCACTCCCGAAGTTACCTCCTTATAACCACTCTGAGCACCTGCGTTCACCACCACTTTCTGCTTCCTTCCTTCCAAGAAAGATTGAATCCACCTAAGTGGAGTGCCAGCTACACCATAACTATTTAGCTTTGCAATCAGTATTTCAAAGTTGACCGTGTCGAACGCCTTGGATAGGTCACAAAAAGCACCAACAGTGTAGTGACCCATCCACGGCACTCGCAACCCGGTCCACCAGTTGATAGATTGCATCTACAGTGCTCCTCCCCCTGCGGAAGCCAAACTGAAAACAAGAAAGCAAGTCATTCTCTTCGAAAAATTCACTAAGTCTGTTAAACACAACTCTTTCAAAAACTTTAGAGAAGACCGGCAACAGAGAGATCGGCCTCAGGTTGTCAAGAGTATGAACATTGCTTTTCTTTGGTATGGGTTTAATAATTGAGAACTTAAGAAGGTCTGGGAAAATGCCTTGATGAAGTGAACAGTTTATAAGGTTTGTCAGTGGTTTGATTAGAAGATGAATACATTTATTCAGCAAAAAAGGTGAGATTTCATCCCATCCAGACGATTTTTTTGGTTCGAGAGACCTAACGATATTAGAGATCTCTCCCTCCGTTGCTGGCCTAAAACATACTAGTGAGCACTTTGTCTGGACATCATTACTCATCAATTTTATTGCATTAGAGAGATTTGGCTGTAACTTAAGCTTGCTCGGTACATCACAAAAGTGGTCATTAAGTAAATTTGCTAAGTCTGTCTGGTTTGAAATCACAGCATCATTAACAATGATTTTCTCTACTTGTGTTTTGTTATTCTCCCTGCCACTCTCCCTAGCTACCACCTCCCATACTGCTTTTACTTTATTTTTAGATCTTGTGATGTATTCATTGTTACTTTTCAAATTTGCTGCTTTTACACATTTTTTGAAAATGGTCTTGTATTTCTTAACGTAAGACAAAAAACCAGGGTCTCTATTCCATTTACTCATCCCATGCAGTTCTCTTTTTTTCAAACTTAAATGCGGATCCCATTTGTGGTCCAGCTTTTGGGACCTTTTTGTTGTTTCTTTGACTTAGAAACTTTAGGAGGAAAGGCCGAATTGAAAGCATTTCTTATTTTACACATGAACTGCTTATATTTATCATTAGTACTTGAATTATTGTCACTGCTAAAACCATCCCAACTTTCACCACGCAACTCAGAGAGAAAATTCTGGATATTCTCATCCGAGAAATAAATCACTTTTGAAAAGTACTAGCTTACTATTTTGGGCTCGGAGAAGGGCGAGCGTGAATGTATCTTTCTCATCGGCCCTTCTCTCTCTGCTTTTGGCTTGCCGGGATTATCATGGGCCCATCCCATACTGTATTGGATACCTACCTAAAACTGCAAACCTCATATGAGTTTTATCACTTTTATCTGTAAAATTATCTGTAGGAATTAAACAGGATTATAAATATTTGTCGATAGCTTTTATCATGTTACCAATTTACGATGGAAAGGGGAAAGGGCAGGGCCGTATTTTACAATAGGCCCAGTAGGGCTGGGATTAGAGACACAAACTGCCTGAGTGTGCACTTTCAAGCAAAAATTAAAATTTAAAGAATACTAAGGCATGAAGATTTTTATTCTTAACCAAGGGTGTGCGCAAAACCTATGTAAAATATGCGGAGGAATTGATCACCAACAAGAAAAGGGCGCCGGCAAAGCTGGTGTGGTGTAACGTCCGTAGCGGCGCTTGTGGAGCCCTTTCAAATGGTTCAAAATGGCAAACGTGTTTTTTGGCGGAGTTTGCCAGTGTCAGTGGGGCCATTTGCAAATGTTCAACGTGCAAAACATACGTTTAATGGCGTTTGCCGGTGCTCGTAGAGCCATTTTAAACGATTCAAAGTGGTAAAACGTGTGTTTTGGCAGCGTTTACCCACGCTCGGAAAGCCTTTTGAAATGGTTCAACGTGTAACATTGTCGATTTGGTAGCGGGCGTTTGCCGGCGCCGGTGTGACCTTTTCAAATTGGTCAAAGTAAGGGCAAACCTGGTGTGTCGTCAGCGTTTGAGGCACCCGTGGAGCGTTTTCAAAATGTTCAAAGGGGAAAAAAATTTGCTTTAGTGGAAAATTTCCAGCGCCCGAGGATCTTTTTAGAATTGTAAAAATTAGGTATAATTTGATTTCCTGATAAGCAACATAACATTATTCTTTACGAAATATTTACGGACTACCACACTCAAAACCTAAGGGCGCCGGGGAAAATATTTGGCCTAGAGGCGCCCACATGGTAAATTCGGCCCTGGGAAAATAGAAATAAATAGGGCCGCCGAGAGAGGGGGGGCAAAGGGGGCAGATTTCCCCGGGCCACAAAAGGAAGGGGGCCACATTTTGAGCTGAGAATATTTTTGAGGATTATTAAATATTAGAGTTTTTAAAACAAGGAGATCAAAATTAAATGTATTAGAAGTTATATAAAAACTTAGTACTTAAAAAACGTATATAATTAAAATTACTTAACATTTGTCTTATTTTGATAAAATTTCATTTGGTTTTCGGCCGTCGCGTCTGGCTCCCCCCCCCTCCCGAGGTAATAGGCCTGCACCAGACCTCACATTAACTAAATCCGTACCAAGCTCAGCAATCGTCCAATACCAATCGTTTACACCCTAAATTCATCACAAAACGTTTTTTGTACAGGCCTACAATGGACCAAGGAAAAGGATTCCATGCTTTAACTAA
This sequence comes from Flexamia atlantica, assembly GCA_035578135.1. Lineage (NCBI taxonomy): Eukaryota > Metazoa > Arthropoda > Insecta > Hemiptera > Cicadellidae > Flexamia > Flexamia atlantica. Next base: position 128,044,492 of record JAQJVK010000001.1, on the reverse strand, counting down.
ATGGTGTGTATTTTACAAAAGAATAATAGTAATAACAATAACATTTACGACTCAAGACGTGACATTATTTTTTTCCAATTATTAATAACTTCAGCTTCGTTTCTCCTCTGAGTTTGAGTTCAGCTACGTATGAACACAGATAAACGAATACATAAACGAATGTATTCGTTTATCTGTGGTATGAACCAAGGTCCAAAGAAATTCAGGTTTCCCCATACAAAAATTTAAGCAGCTCATGATGCCTTCAGCAGACCGAAAGAATGCGCTCGTCTGTTGCCTCAAGCTGGCACAATAAAGTATCTTGGCCAGTCAGAGAGTAGTTATTACTACATCTTCGACTTAAGCTATACTTTTACCAAAGGGCCAAGGGGGCCTTGCTAAGGCTAGGATACAACCGGTAAAATGGTGTCCTGGTGACGACACACGCACCACAGGCATTATGGGAGTTGGAAAACAGAAGGAAAACAAGTAATGTAGTTTATAGTAGTTAGGTAGTCCGTGAATAATTTGTATAATAACTTAAAACTGTTTCTTAAATCCTTTTTACCCCCAGGTACAGGCTTATTAGAAACATAAATTTTTTAGTCTCGTGCTTTTAATCCCAAGTTCTGTGTTATTCAGTTGCCGTATCTAAAAGGATTTTACCAGCTTTTACTGTTTATAATTTCTGAATTTTTTAAATTCATAAATCAAAAGTTTAGTACAGACCTGTGATGTAGTTGTTTTGTTTTGAACAAATTAAGATATTCAACATTTTTAGATCAAAAAGTTTGTAATCAGCAGATTTTACAAATGTAGCTATTTGACAGATAAAGGTATTTTTTATTTACAATTTTTTGTATTGCCTCATTCCCAAACTTTGCCCCGGGCCTCAAAATGTCTGTCGGCGGCCCTGGAAATAAATAGCCACTAATAGCACTAGTAGTGCAAGTTCTCTGCACCGCTTGTCACAAGCGAATAAAGCTGTGTCAAAAAAGACACGTTGAGGTGGGGGAGTAGGGATAAACAATCTTCACCTGTTGGCTGAACCTCTGTCCACTGCCATGTTTTTATTTCTTACTTTTAACATGTTCAATTAAATTATCGTAGAATAAAGCTATGGTCGATTATAAAATGGACACTTTACAATAACTACAACATAACCTAGACACTAGTAGTACGACAGGTCCACGCACTGTTGCTCGCATTATTTTGCTGAAACAGCTGTGATTCATTTATCTTTTGTTGAATTCTCAGTCTCGCTGGACATGTTATTAATAACAGTTACAAAGTATTAGGTTTAAGGAATATCATAGCTCTGTAACGTAAACAACAGCTGACTTGAAACTGTTAAATAAAAAAAAACAAAAGCAAAAAATTTGCCTCAGCCAATAGTGATCTGGCACGACGCTGGAAGGGTCTGTGATTGGTTATTACCCTCCCCTCTCAACTATCTCCATCTCTTTCTCACAGCAATTAAAATTGACTAGCCATGCTCAGGAGAGAGACGGAACGAAAACAGTGTTTATCTATCTCTCTTTATTTCGTGACGGCAAGCGCTGTCTGATTTCCAGAATCGGTACTAAAAAACCTATCAGAATTTGTCCATAAGACCTGACCTTCTTAACGTTTGTGTATTCATTGGCTAAGGTGAACAGGAATAAGTCAGGTTTATTTTATTACAGCTGTTACATCCTTCAAATTAAATTTATAATTATAAAGCAAATGATCAGCTGTTTCATGTTGATATAATGTCAAAACAGTTTGCCTTCATAGTTATGATTTATATAGATTCAAACACAGTCAATTCCATTGTGATTATTATTTAAATAAAAAAAGTGAAAACCAAAAAACATTAATGAAGAGGAGCAAGTCTAAATCTTATCGTTTTAGTGTGGCCTAGGTATACCTCAGAAATACATTGGAAACTTGGATCTTGTGGAAGCACAATTGAAATATACCTACATAACTTAAGCCCATCATACGCGTATAACACACCATTGAATTTTAAATGGTCATAAAAAATAATGTCATCGCCGTACAAAGAGGAATTTTTTAATATTAATGTGAGCGCTCTTGCAGTTTCCATTGAAAAAATCCCCAACAGGCTTTGCAAGTTGAGTTTAAGTTGCATCATTGACGTTTCTAATTCTGAGTTCGTGTTTCACAGGTTGAAACATGCGAAACATTATTTTTATATATATCTTATCAGACAACTTATAGTGCTAACATGCAAGCATCGCAATTTGAAACCAGATCGATCTTAATCACTTAATCACTTGAGTGAGCCCCTGGACAGTTTTGTAAATAAATGTACTTAAATGAACTGATTTTCCATTTTCCAGGAGCCAAGCTAATGGTTATCTTGTAATAAAAATCTCTGCAGTAAACTATCCGAGAAAATCTGTCGCCGAATTCGAAGGTTCAGTATAAGATTGTAATTGTGCACATGAGAAATTCATAATATGACCGTCGTATCAGAATTTCAGAAATGTTCCAAGGCTGTGCTGAAGCGATAAGGTTTTTAATGTTTGGGTTATCTGATTCCAAAATTGTTTTAAGTATTCCTACAAAATTACAATATGGTCGTGAGTTTGTAAAGCAAAAAAAGCGTGAAGACATGAAATCGCAAACTTTATCTGATATATCTGTTTGTGTCTTTAGGATAGAAACGCGCAAAAACTAATAAAAAGATTGAGCTAAGCACGGAGACAATCTATTCCAGTTCTTAAAATAAACCTCATATGCTTATAACTTGAAACTGTCCTAAAAATAAATTAGAAGCAGATGGATGTGACGAATTGATATTTTGCATTGAGCAGGATCAAGAGCAGCTCTTTCAAGCTGACAAAAAAATTGACTATTGATTAATCTACAATATATTTGTCAAATACCACTCTCCCATCATCGCACAGCCCAAAATACTTGACCTAGAACCTTGAAACTTTGCATGAACGTTCCTCTCAGGACATAGGCACCCACTAAGAACGGATTTTTAAAAATTCCCTCAGGGCTACGAACTATGATACATCAAAGTTTCAATGTTAAAGTGTAGGGAAGCTCATGTAGTTGTCATGGCAACCTTAACATTAAATCATGAATCCAAGAAAGTTTTTCGGTTTTTCCACGGGTAAAACCGTGTTGTTGATCAGCTAGTATATCTTAAATGGTCAATGTTGAAGAACTAGAACATACTCGGTGTCAGACAATTTTACACCCTCAACAATCTTTAAATGTGTGGTGGTTTATCTACGTTATATAGAACAACTAACTGTTTAAGTGATTTTTTTACCCACAGTTGTGAAATTTTGTGAAACATTTAAATATTGTTTTATAATGACCATATGCATAGCACATAGGTGATAGCTGAGGACTATAACAAATTATAATGTGTAGGCCTACTATATACATTGCCATTTACCTGGGACTTTGCCGTACAATAGACTGTTCTAACCTGTCCGAAAAATGAGTTCAGCAAATGCAGTAGTACAGTTTAGAAATCTATTAAGTGATTAAGTCATTAGCGAAATGGAGTAGAGTATTAATGGTATCTTATTACTGAATTACTATTACTGAACTATTATTGAATCAAATTAAATCAAACATAGGAGACAAAAACGTCCACTAAAAAGTATGAAATAGGCCTAATTTCTTTTTGGCACAAAAAAAAACACCGACTTCAAATGCTCTAAAAAGTATGAAATAATTTTATTTTATGAGTCAAATTTTGTAATATCCAAGCTCACGTATTTCAAGTCGGCGCGGCTCTATCAATACATGAAACATTAAACGAACTTCTGTAAACAAGGATCAGTATCTCAGCTTGATCCCAAACATAGATGTGGGATAAAATTTCAGTCGTCAACTGGAACATTTTCCTTTGAAATGCAAATTTTCAAATATTGTAGACCTACAAATAGAAATAATTTCTCCAGTCTTAATTTTAAACTCTTCCTTTCTCTGTACATATGAAATTAACACACATTTTTTTTAATGTTACATTCAAGTAAACCATATAATAAATACTAAATTCTCATAAATACGTTCAAATCTTACTAAGACTTCGAGCCATTCTGCCAAGAATATACTTAGACGCCTTTCTACTAAGATGCAAATATGGATCCGCGCTGACTTGAAATACGTGAGCTTGGATATTACAAAATTTGACTCATAAAATAAAATTATTTCATACTTTTTAGAGCGTTTGAAGTCGGTTGTTTTTTTACCAAAAAGAAATTATATAAATATTTTTAGTGTTTTAAAAGTTTTTATTCATACTGTTATAGCTTTATTTTTTTATTGTTAATGGCTGTTTTTGATCTTAATAATTGTTTTGGGTACATAAATTAAAAGAATTTTTTATTTAATAGACTAGAGTTTCCAAGTTTCCTTGCTAAATGTAGAGAGGATACTAAATCAGATATTTGATTCATGAACAAAGAACTTTTATAAAAAAGTTCCTGTAGGTTTTTATAAAAAACCTAAATAGGAAGATGTTTCCTTGCTCGAGTCCACAGAATATTTTCCTGAGGTAAAAAAGTAAAAAATAATGTTTACATTTCTTTATAAATATTTGTTTAGGACTATTTAATTTATTATTATGTGCATATTGATCAGTATATTCAACATGGTTTGTATTGTCTAACTTATATTATTAATTTTTATTTTATTTGTGCCTAGAATGGCTGCTATATTAACTTACTTTCCATGAGAATTGTTTTTATTAGTAGGGTTGTTTTTGCTAAATCATCATTGTGAATTTATTTGAAACTTGCTAAGGAATGTTTATTTGTAGAGTTTTCAGATACAGCTTTAAAAACTTAACATTTTAAAAATAAATGGATATTTATTTTACTGTATCAGATCTAAAAAATAAACAACACTCAAATTGTAATGCTTATTTTATAGTTTGTGTTTTATAAATGTTTGTATTTCTGCAATCTGGGGCATTTTTGTGGTTGGTTTCCCTGTTTTTTTTTCAATAAATTGATTAAAAGTCTGAGAAAAAACCAATTTTTGAATTTACCCTAAAATTACCCTAAAAATGTCATTAAACTAAAATTACCCAAAGCTGGTTTAAATTACCCTATACCCTTAAAGTGGAGATACAGCCTGCCACTGTAATGCTTCAGTGTGAGGTCTTGGTGGGGACAGAATACACACTGTTTGCTCATCCTATGGATACCAAGTATTACTTCGGTAGCATCCCGCACGGTGCGTTTTTGTAATTTTTACCATGTGTTTTATTTACCGCTGTGCTTTTTTTAGACTGTTTATGTTCTTGAAGAACAGTTTCCTAATGATGCCGGTTCAACAGACAATAGTTCTGAGAGTTCTGAGACTACTCTAATTTTTTTACATTTCTACTGTATGAGCAATTTGTTATTGAGTGAAACTATCATTTCATAGCGTTTGCGCTGGTGTATAACATCAGGAGCCGGTCAGTGAACTACTTCCAGGAGCTGCCGAGTGGGACTCGAGTCAAGGATGCTATGTCATCGCAACACCAGAAATTGCATGTCTGGTGATTTTATTTAGCTGTTAAGGTGCTAAGTGACATTTGAAATTTAGTTGTAGCAAAAAATTATATCCATATTTTTGAAAATTGTGGGTGGCCACAACGGGCACAAAGTTGGGGACATGATGAAAGCGAAAGCAATTTGTTTTCTAAATTCAAACATTGTTTAACATGAATGATGAAAAATTTTCAATATTTTTAAAGACATTTACAGAAAGTTAAGTTGCACTAACTTCTAATCTTGCTAAGATCACAGAGACACTTCAACGTCCAGAACAACAAGGAAATGCATCTGTGAGTAATATTCAAGCATTTTAAAACTATGATTCAAAAAAGGAAAAATTCAAAAACTACTTTAGTTCAGGTAATGAATGCTCGAAAAAAAAATGTAGAGGGAAATGCATGGAACACAATTTTTGACTTCGCAGCTTTGTTTGCACTATTTTCGAGGTGAACATATCAAAAGTCCCCGACCGTAGCCCTTGAGCGGGGGGAGGGAGGGGGGTCTGAAGGTACCATTTTTTGTTTTTCCTAAATATCTTGAAAACTGTCGACTTTTATCATTTCCTATCAAATTGAAAAATTAAAGAAAATAAAATTTCCTGAAAAAAGTATATAATAGGCTATGTCTATTTTGGTCCAACCATTTACAAGGTAAGCACTAATTTTATTAATTTTAATAAAATATCCCTTCCATAAGATATACATGTAAATTTGTGTGTGTATATGCCCAGTGGGGCAATGCTTTTTCATCTAAAGGAAAATGAACAACATTTATGAAATAGCGCCAAAATTCACAGTAATTTGATATCTTATCATAAAAATTGGTCCAAAGTTAAGGTCTTGGAGAGCTCATAAAAAAATGTTCAAGGAATTATTACAAATACAGGGGGATTTTTTTTAAACGCAACCCATTTTTTAAGAGTGATGCAACCTATCATTTAAGTTTGATCACATTTAGTTTACATTATGTGCTCAAACGGTCCGTCATTGGCATTTGTATAAAGTTATGCTCTCTCCTTCAAATTGCCGAACATGTGTTGCAAGGCACATCTTTGAATTTCTTGCATTAAATTTGTTATGTTTGTTTGAGGTGCTGAATATCTTGTGAATTGTTTTCGTAGAATAATACAGTACACCTCGGATTATCCGGATTAATGTGGCGGAACACCGATCCGGATAACAAAAAATTCGGATAATCCAAAGGTCATTACAATATCACTTAAATAGCGATCGCGTACCTTAGCACGTGCTAAATTGGTGCTGGAAATGGCGCGGCGTGTCAAGACTGTACAACATGCTAGTCTTTTAAATTTTACGGGGGTTTAATTTTGAAACAAATTTAAGAACTAAACTTTTTTTATCAATCATACGAATATAATGTTAACTTTGTAAACTTTTACCATACTTTACGGTTTAGGTTTGGAATAAAACGATGGATTAAAATATTTCATTTCTTAAAACTAAATAATCGTAACTCAAAGTTACTCAAACTTGAATAATCATGATGAAACTTAAGGTAACTGAAAACTTACTACAGTAACTCTTCTTTAGAAATACCAAAACTCATCAAATGGCAGCAATAAACAAACTCGCAAATTGCTAAAGACCACTTTCTTGATTACTTGCTAGTGTCCCAAGTAGCAATCCAGTAAACTACGTTTACGAAAATGCTATAATGTTAATGTACTGTATGCCAAGCGATTCCTTCAAGTATTGTGATTCCAAATGCGTTCATATTACATTCGCACTTTACTTTTAGAAGTCACATTTCACCCGTAAACTCGCTAAAATCATGTTTTTGCCGTGATTTTATTTTTTTAATTTATCAAAGGGACTGGTCCGGATAATCAGGGATCCGGATAATGTGGGGTCCGGATAATCCAAGGTTTACTGTACTACTTTACATGTCTGTGGCAAATTTCATTCAGATCGGACCACTTTTACGCAAGTTATCATGCTTAAAAACACATATCAAATCAAATCAAATCAAAATAATCTTTATTCGATAATTGTATAACTATACAATGAACAGAGTCAAGTAAGTACAAGTAATATAGTTCAAATATAAGACATAAATCTTGAAAGGTAACATAAAATATAAGGCCTGTATTACAACTTGTAACATTTTTATGTACGGGACTGTTTTAGATTTACCTATTATTGATTAGATAATCATCTATAGAATAGAATGCCAAATCAGACAAGTAATTTTTTGTTAATTTTAAAAATTTATTTTTGTTTTGCACAGTTTTGATATGCTCAGGCAAACAGTCAAAAAACGTTCTCCCTATACAATCTGGACATTTTTCATAAAATGTTAACCTTTGTCTCTCAACCATACGATTATTTCTTGTGTTGTATTGGTGTCTTTTATTTTCTAATAATGGATTGCTATTGGTAAACACATACTTAATTGTTTCAAATATATACAAACTGTAAACTGTTAAAATGTTCAGTTGTGAAAAAAATATGTTTAACTGAGTCAAAAGTTTCTAAATTAAACATAATTCTTAGAGCATTTTTTGTTGTATCAAGATTTTATCCATATTTTTTTGTTGTAGCCCCATAAATACTTATTCCATATGCAATATGTGAATGTATTAAGGAATAGTAAATTAATTTTAAACTTTCAAAATCACACTGATTTACCATGCGCCTTAGCGCATAGAGCCCACTAGATGTTTTACTAATAATTAAATTTACATGCTCGTCCCAAGACAGGTTCTCATCTATGACCAGACCCAAAAATTTTGTGTCCTGTACCTGGTCAAGGATTTCATCCTCATCAATAAAAATATTGGGAAATAGCTTAATTTTGGCTTGTTTTGTACAAAAAGATATAAAGTTAGATTTTTGTGGGTTTAATAATACATTTTAGCGAATTTCCCCTGTAGGGAAGAAGCTGTTACCATAGGTCTCATGGTAAGACATAAGCCCGAGACCATCATAACTTTTCTTTTTGAGGTCCCCAGATGCCAAAAACACTCTATACGTTCATTTTCATAAATATATATATATCTATATATGTGTCTTTAAGCACGATAACTCGCGTAAAAATGGTCCAATCTTAATGAAATTTGGCATAGGCATGTAAAGTGGTAATTATTTGGACGAGTTCGTAAACCAGCCCGATCGGACTACCGGAAGGGGGGGTAAAGGGAGGTAACCCCCCAAAAATGGGTTTTTTGAGTTTTTTACATATAAAAATAAAAATAATCCATTTTTTATTAGCACCATTGAATTCAGCTCAAAAAAACAAACAATTTAGTATTTTTAATCACTGCTCTTTGTCCATTGGTTACCGAGATATTGCAAGTGGTAAACACAGTAACTTATGTTGTCCCAAAGTTAACCTTATGGGAAATAAGAAAAATTCTATATCTCGCTTATTTCTCAACGTATCTTGTTAAAACTTGGTAAATGGCTTCTTCTACTAAATATTAAAACCACCCAGTTTTAATACACCCATAGCAGCAAACTTGCATACTATACTCATTCCCCATGTTATTCTTATGGAGCTTACAAAAACATGTAAAATCTCGCTATGTTGGATTTAAATATGTTGTTTTGTATTTGAAATTCGCTGAGTATGCAGGTCTGCTGCAACGGGGGTATTTATCATTTAAAAATTCTTTAGTTATTGACAATCCAATGTGAGCTGAAACTTCAATGCAATTTTGTGTTTGACCAGAAATAATGACACTTGTGTCATCTGCATACTTGCACAGAGAGTTGTTATTCCCCCAAAACACGCCTGGTAAACCCTTTAAGTGTCATAAAAAAAAACAATGGGCCTAAAATGGACCCCTGAGGAACGCCATGATTTACTGTTAATGTCAGAGACCTGAATTTTTCTTTATATGTAACTTTTGGATTGGTATTCTCCATATAGCAATCCATTTCCACAAACTGTTTCCTCCCTTCCAGATATGATTTGAACCAAATCTTTTTTTATATTTCAAATTTCTCAAGATTAAAATTTGTAAAAGTTACTTTATTCTATTGTTATATTTTTTGTTTTCTACAAGTTCATAAACAGTTATTAATATACAATCAACATTGCCAATTATTTCAATTTCCATCTTCCCTACTCCGAATATCGATCTCCAGGACTGCTCTCTGTTAACGAGCAGTGGTGGCAGCAATACCAAATTTCCCGTGACCGTAACAACTGGTTAACACACATTAAAACACAACCCAAAACTTTATTTTATCGGTGAAGGATTATTTCCCCAAGATCCCCGGATTTGACCCCACCATATTATTTTATTTGAGGATACATCAAAATTGAGGCCTACAAAAACAATTCACAGAATATTCAGCACCTCAAAACAAACGATAAATTCAATGCAAGAAATTCAAAGGGGTATCTTGCAACTCGTGTTTGGGAATTTGATGGAAAGAGCTAGGGATGTGTCGGTACCACTTTTTTCAAAGTCGGTACCGGTACCGGTTCTTGACAAGATCGGTTCTCGGTTCTCGGTACCAGATGTGTTTGTCAAAACATGATATATAATGTGATGTACCCAGAAAGAGCATAACTTTGTAAACTTAAATAGTAGGTTATATAAAATGTAAAGATCAATAAAACAATACTCATTTCATATTTAGATGTGCATTATTCAATCTTAAAAATGGGTTGTGTTTAAAAAAACACCCTGTATGTGGTTACTATACCCTTTTTGTGAGCTTGCCCACACCTTTAATTTAGACTAATTGTTATGATTGGGGTATCAAATTACTGGAAGATTTGTCAATTATTTCCTGAATGTTGTTAATTTTCCTTTAGGTCAGTGTTTCTCAACTGGTTGTACACGTACCACTGGTGCTACGCGAAGGACTTTCAGTTGGTACGCAAGAGATTGAAGAAGTAGTACAAAATAAAATACTAGGTTTACGGACGAACGCTGTCCCGTGAAACAGTAAAGTCGTACTTAATGCCTTAACTTTTTCAGTATCTGTGTTGGTCACAATAGTAATGTCGATCTGTTATATAAATTTTTGTAATATGCTCTAATATAAGATCATTGGCGGAAAATACAGTATACTTGAATGACTTTCAGTTGTTTATTTGTGTTAATTTTTCAATATAAAATATGAGAAATATATAAAGTTCCGAAAAATTGACAGAGAATATTTTTTCACCTTGAATCTAGACATTTGTTCACATTACAAAATTCATATTCAAATTCATACGGGTTTTTGCCAAATTGACTATTGATTATTGAGAAGAGCTGAGATGAACATATAATTTGTCAAAATGTCTCTATAATCAAAATACGATCTAAAAATTTACATTGACATGTAAAATAAAATAAATTTAGCTGACAAAAACAAAACCACCAAAGGGTACAGTTCGCGCATTATATCTCCGGCTATGACAGAGTCAGCTGGTTGCAAGGCGCGGGGGGGAGAGGGGGTACTTTTCTGAAAACATTGTACTACAGTCCCGCTGTATATCAAATGCTGTGTTTACCAAAATCATATGTTTAAAATATCATATGATACGGTTAATAGCGTACTAGTCATAGCCGGAGATATAATGCGCGAACTGTAACTTTGAGCAATGTTGGAGAGGATCCCTCAGTGGTGGGCAGAGGTACGGTGGTGTTTGGGGTTCCTTGCAATGGTATGTCCAAATATTGAAAATGTGGTAGGTGGTATGCGAGCATCAAAAGGTTGGGAAACACTGCTTTAGGTTAAAAAGCGTTGCGGCGATAGGCATGTATGTTACACACAAATTTACATATACTAGATAACCTGTTGCTCAAAATCGAGCAAACTAAAACCTTATAGTAAAAGAATAAAGAATGAGCAATTTACTTGGAATGTCATTTTTTAGTTTAATCCAAGGGCTAAATTTAGTACTGTATCAAAAAAATATGACTAAACCACTGAAAAATTTCAAGTTTATTCGATTTACCGCAGGAGTTCCTGTAAAAAATATTTTTTGGACACCTGTTCGGTTTCCTTTATTTTCCTTTCAGTGGCGGCTCGTGTGTAGGTTCAATGGTTCAGTGAACCCCCTAAAATAATCAAAAACAATACATTTTCTAAGTAAATAGCAGAAAACCCCAATGTTAAACTTACTTTCATAAACAACATGGCAAAAAAACTATTTTTGCGTCCGGGCGAAGCTCTCACGCAACGCCGCGCCGGCAGAGCGAGGTTCAGTTCGCCGAATGAACCCAGCTCGGCCCAGCTGGCTGGGCGAGGGGTGTGGGGGGAGCGGAGGGGGGCTTGCTTGAAAGCAATGGACCGACCGCTAATGCTCTATGCTAGCGGCGAGCCGAGCGCTGACGAAATTGGCCGACCTCTTCCGAAAGAGTAGTTTCTTTTCTAACCACTTCTGTTTCAGCAGCACGCGCGCTGTAAAGCTTGATAATGTTTTAATGGTTTGGGCGATGTTTAAGTTTATTTATTTAAATATTGTATGATTTCTATGTTGTTTTTAGTTATAAATACGTTTATTTCAGTTATGCGATTATGCGTTTTATTTTTAGCTCTGATTATTGAAAGAAAACAATCGGCGTAGCGGCCGCACCATAGCTTTCTGTAAGAACAGTAATTAAGCTATTGAGCAACGGTAATAACGCTATTGATTTAATTAATTTTGGATTTAACATTTTAATGTACATAGTAGCATAATACAATTTATCATCAAAGGTATAGTGCCTTAATCCTATAGACTATAAGCATTACACTCGTGTATAAAAGCAGGTATGTCAAGAATTTGCAGAAAACTACGATCTTGTAAGCATTTAACGTTTTTAAATACTGATTGGCTTAAGACAATAACTCTAATATAATACATTGGTATCATGTATATGTTATTAGCTCTGAACCCCCAGTACATAAACTCACGAGCCGCCACTGTTTCCTTTGTTCTCTTGCTTCTGAAAAGTTTATTTTAATGCCAACAAAAGATCAAGCTCTGCTTACAGCAACAACCGTCGAATGTTATCTAAACAGTGTCTGGATTTAAGTCTAATAGCCCTGTTCTCAGCTTGAGAGTTTTCTGTAAGATCTTGAAAATATAGCGAAATCCACAAATTAAGCAGACGGACCTTTCCTTTGTGGCTACAAAGGGTAAATTATGCGTTATCTCTAACACCGGTCTTTTGATTCTTGAAATGCAAGTCGCCGCAATGAAAACATTTTAGTTCATTGGTCTGAGATTGAAGGAGCACTTCGACGATCTAGTAATGCTGCTCTATATTCATCAAATGTTACATCTGGAAGGTGATGCCAGTGGACATTCGTGTACCCTCCGACCGATCACGGTCAATGAATGTCTTGTTCTTATTGGTGGCATTATAACTGCACCAAAGGAAACAAATGGCTCAAGTTGATAAAACTACAAAAAACAGTATGCTGAAATGTATTGATACATCGTAAACTACAAAAACGGTAGACTGGTAACTGCACTGGGTAAGCACTAACTGCAAGTAGTAACCAAGGCCAATATTACCAATATTACTTACAGTGATAAATCTGAAAAAAAATTCTAAGTGAAACTGTTGAAAACAGTTTGCAAAGTTATTTGTTGTCACGTTTGTAGCCAAAGCAATGGTAAAAAATAAAAACCGCTCTTTTTGAAAAATAAATTAGAAGTGCTGCAATCTTTAGTTACTTTAGTTTAGTTTACTTGTAGAACTATTTAAAAGCATGGACATATGGTCAGTATTAAACAAAGCTTGATCAAATGGCGATGAATGGTGCCAATGTTCTGAAACTTCAGCCCTTTACTGTACTTTAGTGACGCCCTTTAAATTCCAAGACATATTGACAAACCTACATAAAAATCTCTTTAATTTGACCTCTCAAACTTTGAAATCCGTCCAGTTGTTATTGAGGTTTGACTGTGAAAAGAAAACCGCTTGCGTTATTACTATATAGATTTCTTATAGAAGAGATATTTTTTTAATTAATAAAATTAGTGCTTACTTCATAAATGGTTGGACCAAAATATACATATTATGTACTTTTCTTACAGGAAATTTCATTTTCTTTCATTTTTCTAATTTAAAAGGGAATATTAAAAGTTGGTAGTTTTAAAGATATTCAGGAAAAACCAAAAAATGGTACCTTCAGACATTCCTCCCTCCCCCCGTTCTTGGGCTACAGACGGGCACTTTTAATATGTTCACCTTTGAACTAGTCCAAACAAAGCTGCAAAGTCAAAAATTGTGCTCCAAAATTTTCCCTCTATACCTTTTTGTTGCCTGGACTACTTAGAATGTTTTGAAAATTACCTTGCAGTCAAAAACATTTCTAGTGACAGTAAAAAAGCACAACTACTGTGTACTTCAGTTGACTCTATCCACTACCATCCACTCCTCTATCCAGTTGACTCTATCCACTTATCTGCTCTACTAGGACCTGAAAACCCTATTACAGACTTAGATTTCCCTACATCCCTACATTAGTCAAATCCTTCAGTGACATGCTTTCAATTGTTTCACAACATTATTAACACATATTAACAGGAAAATGAATCCATTCCTGAGTATTTCGCTTCACTTCAGAAAGACCTTTCAGAATGTGAGTTCACAGTTCAGTGCCAATGTACAAAACTAGTTCCTGTCTCAGACTTGTTCTTAAAAGCTCAGTTCATGAGGGGGCTCAAAGACGATTGGATTTGTGAACAACTTACAGTCCGATACAAATTCCTTCAGAGACATTCTAGCCAAGGCTTTAGAAGCTTCCAGATTAGAGACAAAAATTATTAACAATCATCCAAAGTTGACTTAAATAAACTTTCAAAGGTAGACAACTTTCAAAGGTAAATCGCTCTAGAGGTGTTCAAACAAGTTGAAGGCAAACACGAAAGCTCAGTCTTCAATCCTCGTTCAAAATCCAAGCCTAACTACTCCATTCTAGGGATTGATAATGTTTGTTTTCAGTGCGGCCGAAACAATCACCAAGCATATGAATGTAGGAATTTCATAGAATGGAAGTTTCCAAATTGATTGCTCCTAGACATGCAACTGCAAATGGACAGGCAGAACAAACAGTTCAAACTTTAAATCAGCGACTGAAGGCTGCCGAAAATGTCTCTCGACCTATGCACATCAAGGTTCAAGAGATCCTCCTCAGATATTGTACAACTCCACTTCCAGATGGACAGTAACCTGCTGAGAGATATCTGAAGAATTCAAATCAGACGCACTTCGACCCTACCGTCCTTCAAAAAATCCTCAATATATATTAATCCAGTGACAAGACCTGTATTTATAAAAACTTATTTACCTTAGTTTACCTGAAGGTCTTGTGAAGTTGTTTTAAACTCGATGTATACATTTCGCCGCAAGTTCAGCATCTTCATGAAGTTTTTCCTTCTAAACTACTTTACTAATATTATGTACATTATTCACACTGTTTTTGTTAACACACACTGTTTTATAGTTCACATATTCGCAGGCGCGAACGCGGTCACGGTGTTACGGCGACGGCGCGAACGGCGGGGCACGGGATTGCTTGAATTATCACTGACACTTTCATTGATAGTCAGTGACGGGACTGATACTGAGTGAATGAACTGAAGCACTCAGTTCATTCGATGCTGGCGGCATCGAAAGCGGGGATTGGTCCATTGTTTTAGAGTCACTTTCCCTTCTGTGGTGTTGCGATTTTGGTGAGGTTTTGCCCAGGGCCGCAACAAAGGATTTATCTGGGACATGCGATAGCTTACATTGGCGTCCCTTTTACTAGACTTACGTGTCCAGTTACCCACCACCTCTCAGCCTCATTTACAAAAGCTATCATTTGCAAAATAAAAAAGAATACTTTGAAATCACAGTGTTGAATTTTATTCATCACACAAGGCTTTGTATTGCTGGATACATTAAGTCAAATAAAATTATCTAAGTAAGAACAGGCACATTGCTAATCGGGCGATTCTTGCTTCAGATTGCAAAAAAAATAACATTAGAGCCCAGTCAAATTAGACCAATCTATGAACTATTATAATAAATGGCAAAAAATGGCTCAGTTGTTCGTTGCTCGGCCCATCTAGACCACTTGCTCAAAGTTCCCGAGGGCGAGTGTTGAGTTTGAGTTTCTAGAAGTTTTCAGTTTCCCAGGTCTTGGTTTTAAATCTTAAAATTTATTTTGTAAACCAAATTGCAAATTGAATTTCATTTTAAAGGTATTGCTAAAACAAAACTGAGGTGAAAACAGAACTCACTCACCTCACCAATTCATTTCAAATTGACAGCCGTTTTGTTCGTTATTGCTGCTACAATTCACATACCCAAAAATTTACACTTTGAGTTATTTTAAAATAATTACTACACGGTCGCAGGTTAACGGCCACCAAATTAAAAGTTTTGTGAGTTGAACACTTTTAAAAGGCTTCACGGGAGCCAGTATGCTCCAACAAAAACAAAACAAAAACAATTTGCTCTTAGAATAGTTTGAAACATCTCCAACAGCACTGGCAAATACCTCCGAAACTCACATTACACTCGTTGACTAATTTCAAAAGGGCTCCGGGCGCCGGGGCCGTCTAACGCCTCCAAAGTGGCCAAAACTTACATTTAACTTGTTGAATGATTTATAAATGCTCCTCTGGGAGCCAACTAAAGTCGCCAAATTAAATGAATTCCACCTTGAACCATTTGAAAATGCTCCAAGAGCCCCGGTAATTGGTGAACGCAACATAAATTAAGGTTTGGGAAGATGAGCAATTTTGAAAGACTCCCTTAAGTCAACTAACTCTACGAAACATTGATTTAGCTCTTGAACAGTTTGAAAAGGCTCCACGGGCGCTGAAAAAACGCATCCAAGACGAATATTTTGCACGTTAAACAAAATTGTAAAATACTACCCGGGCGCCAACAAAAGTCGCTAGGGGTGGGCGAGTACTCGACAGTCGAGTAATTACTCAAGTAGTTGCTACTACTCGAGGTCGAGTCGAGTAGTTAGTTACTCCCGCCGTTTACGCGGCGGCCAAATTTACGTGCGATTTACGTTTGTGCGACCAAATTTTACAGCCGATCGCGAGTTACGCAAAACTACATTTGCCGTTTATCCGCAATCGGCAGATTGTTTATCGCGGCCGCTCGCTTGTTTCACAATAAGCAGCATTTTCTATTCATTTGTGGCCGGCAAATACGCGTGACTGTTTTTTACGGCCGATCGCTAATTTCGCAAAGTTGCATTTCGTTTATTTACGATCGGCAAATACACGCGATCGTTTTTCGCGGCTGACTGCGACTTTTGTAAGGCTACATTTGCCGATTTTCAGCGATCGGCAAATACGCGCGCTCGTATTACGCGGCTGACCGCGACTTTAGCAACGCTACATTTGCCGATTTTCGGCGATCGGCAAATACGTGGAAATGACGCGATCGGTGTTTCGCGGCAGATCGCGAGTTTTGAAAAGCTACATCACTGCCGTTTATCCGCGAACGACATATGCGCTATCGTTTTTCGCAGCCATCCACGAGTTTTTCATAACAATAACCTCGACAATATTTCATTAACTCATAGAAGAATGGATTTTGACAGTTATCTAGAAATACCAGATTCTGAGAGATGTCTCAGAATTCTGAAATTGAAAACCTACAGATATATTTAGCTCTAACCTACACTTAACAACTTCAAATTTGTAATTATATTTTATCTTTTGAATGATACTCAGCCTTCATTTCTGTCTCATTTGATTTGTAAAAATGAGAAGAAAATTGTGGACTTCATCAGGGGTGCCCACAGCATGTTTTGATGTCGCAAGTTGCGACATCAGACTAAATTTGGGGGGGGATTTAAAAAAAAAACTAGGGAAAATGGGGGGGATTTTTTAATACACCCCTATATGCTCAGTTTTTATCTGGATCGAAAATTTGTAATGGTCGAATAGCAACAATGAGTTCAGGTTCAATTGTCAAAAGTTAGACGACACGACTGTTGTTGACGTGTTACCGTACTAGGTAATCGGTCGGGTCGGGCTGTGCTCACACTGACACTGTTACACTGGTAAAATATCCTGTGGTCGCGTGGTGCAATGATCGTAATTCGCCGTTTCGCCGCTACGTCACGCCGGCGCCGCGCCGCCGCCGCTCAACTCCCGGCTCCCGCTTGTCAACGCCAACACCAATACCTACTTGTCTTTATAAAACTTATAAACGGGTTATAAAACGGGATATGATCTTTATAGCCAAGTGCACAGTTGCGTTGCATACACAGTCGAGTCGATGTGTTTTTATTTTGAGAAGGCTCGTGTAAACTTGTAAACTGTAAACTACCTAGACTTTATTTAAGCCGTAAGGCTCCTTTTAGACTAGGACACAGTTGCCCATAACTGTGCCCGGACACTGTTACCAGCAACTGTGTCTGCTCGGGCAACCGCAGCGGGCACTTTGTCCCAAACACTCTTCCGCGCCAATTAAGAAAGATGTTGTCAAGAGAAAAGGGGAGCGCGAAATATTCACGATCACCCGATGTCAACCAAAAAAGCAGATAAAGGACCTTATTATACCCCGCTTGATGAGTTGTGTGCCGATAAATGTAAAATTTTAACTACTTTAGAATGTGTAAAACCTCATTTGATGAACTGTTGGACCTTTGTGATGACATCAGGAAAGCTGATGCGATGATACGGAAAAGTATACCACCAAAGACACAACCGAAACACAGGTGGATTTAGGTCACAACATTTGGGGGTGCCAGCTCACTTAACGTTTGAAGTGTTGTATGCAAAAATTCAAACATCAAACTCCTACTTAAATGGTCCGTTTAAGGCCTATTCCAAGTAGGTACTTATTTTATTTAACAACAACCATTTGTAATCTACGCAAATACCACAGTAAAAGTTGAAATTTTCCCCTGTACCTGATAAATTGATGTATCGATACTTAGGCCTAATTCGAAATTTATGTCGTTTGTCGCCTGCCGGCGACGAAGTCATGGGCGGACTTCTGGGGGTGCCAGGGGGTGCCCGGCACCCCCTGATTTTTGCTGGATTGTTCGGTAGAAGATGGAGAATCAATTTTCTACATATCTTTGAATATCCTATTACAAAAACATACAAAAACGTTGTCACTCCTGGGTGGTCGTCAAATTTTTTATAAACACATTTCTACATTTATGTGGCACAAAAACGACACGAATACAAGACATAAAACTGTTTGGTCAAACTTAAAACAGAATTTACGATCCGGCGCGGGCGGAAGCGATGTCATGACTGGGGTCCGCAGGTGGACTTGATCCCCTCGTTGTTATAACTGGAACGCCGGCCGTGGTCCTGTTCTTTTTCTTTTGTTTACTTGCCACCCTATCGCCGCATCATAAATACTATTTGATTGGAATAATGATGTTTGTTCGTTTAAAACATTGCTGTGGTCCGTTTTCATAGAGCTGTACATTTCAAATTCTTGTAAGCAATTTAAGTCACTGTCCCTTTTGTTATGAAAGTGTAAAATTTCCAAATTTTTGTCAAAGCTAGAATAACTGTGATTTTTATTCAATAGGTGGTTTGCAAAGGAAGATTTGGAGTTAGAGCAGGACGGGATATGTTCATTAAACATTTTCTTGAATGAACGGACGGTTTGACCTATATAATATTTTGGGCAGTTTTTCACATTTATAATTTTGTAGACTCCGGTTTTGTCTTCGTTTCAACTTTATTATTTTTTTCGTTCCTTTAAAATTGAGCCTAATTTATTATTGGTTTGGAACGAGACTATGACATTATTTTTGGCCATTTCGTTACTCAAAGTGTGGTTTCAAAGTGTGGATGAAAATCACCACATCTATGTCATCTGAGTTGGTTTAATCTCTAGGATATTATTTTATTATATAGTCTTCATGTGAAAATTACTAGTGGGGTTAGCTTTTTGCCTCACCCAACCATGACGTGACGTTCTATAAGTATACAGCATCTAAAATTAGAAATGCTTTATTGTTCCACTTGGATACGAGGGTAACAATATCTCTCAAACCTCATACTATCCAAGAATTTAAGTAAGCCGAGGTATCGATGCCAATAATTAATTTTTGGGGGGGATTTCGCGACATGGACCATGGGGGGGATGGGCACCCCTGGACTTCATAAAACAATTAGTAAAGGTTTTGTAATTTTTGTATTGGGGGGATATCTTATTCTTATCTGGTCGCAGCTGTGTCACTCGCTCAAGTGATCGGATGTCAAAAAACAACAGATCAGCAGTCAGGCAAGGGGGTGGGGTTGGGTTTAGACAAATAACTGGGCACAGCTCTCCTCCCTGATGTTTTTAATTCTTTCTTCCACAATTTCTTGGCTAAGGTTTTAATTAGAGCCAACAATTATGTTTAGGGAAAATATAAACCTGATTTTGATTGTTAAAATAATAGGCTAGTAATTAATAGTTTATTTCATTACAAGGACCTAAAGTGACGCTTTTCGTACAAGGTCAAGTTTTACAACCGAGGCTGTAAGCCGAGGTTGAAAAATGACCGAGTAACGAAAAGCAGCTTTAGGTCCGTGTGATGAACTATATTTTTCGTTATATTGCTCAATACAATACGTAAACTACTTAAGAAAACCAAAATGTTACAGCTTGTTTACCTTTAAAGATGCCTTCAAAAGATGCCACCGTCTTGTTCTTGCTATTTGAAGCAATCAGCTGATTGTCTGTTTCATTTGTGTTAGGGTAGACTGGCAACAATGAACAACTATCGACATATCGAACACATGTAATAATCGATTGGTGAAATGAGCGAGTTTCACAAATTGATTAAACTGACAACAAAGCATGTTTCGATAATAGCGATCAATGTTTCGATTATTTGTAATCTAATGAATATTGTTTGATTATTACAACGTACTCGGCACTTTTTGACTTTTATAGTCCTAGGACTATAAAGAGTCAGCTGGTATCGAGTACATCACCTTTTAATTCCTAGGAATAAAAAGAGTGTATTTAGGTCCGGAAAACATGCATTAAAAACATCTGTTTTTCAAGCAGTATAACGAAAATCTTGTTACTGCTTAAATTTTACAACTATACATATTCTAAATAAATTTATTTTGTGATCTTGTTACATTAAGTGATTTGTTATTTTGAGTGATTTAGCAGAGTCAACTCATTCATTTAAAAGTAGGGTTTATGCAATGTAGGGTTATTAGAATATCAGTTTTATTTTTACAAGAAAAATATAATACCCCCGTTGCAGCAGACCTGCATACTCAGCGAATTTCAAATGCAAAACAATATATTTTAATCTAACATAGCGAGATTTGTCATGTTTTTGTAAGCTCTATAAGATTAACATGGGGAATGAGTATATGCAGGTTTGCTGCTACAGGTATGTTTAAACTGGTTGGTTTTAATTCAATATTTAGTAGATCTGAACTAGAAGAAGCCATTTACCAAGTTGTATCAAGATATGTTGAAAAATAAACGAGAAATATAATTTTACTTATTTCCCATAAGGTTAACGTTGGGACAACGTACTGTGTTTACCACTTTCAATATCTCGGTAACCAATGGACATAGAGCAGTGATTCAAAATACCAAATTGTTTGTTTTTTTTAGCTGAATTCAATGGTGCCAACAAAAATTTGATAAATTTTATTTTTCTATGTAAAAAGCTCAAAAAACCCATTTTTTAGGGGGTTTATCCCCCTTTACCCCTCCTTCCGGTGGTCTGATCGGGCTGGTTCACGAACTCGTCAAATCGATTACCACATTACATGTCTGTACCAAATTTCATCAAGATCGGACCATTTTTACGGCCGCTATCGTGCTAACAGACACATATATATATAGATATATATATAGATATATAGATATATATATATATATCTAAAAATTCGAACGAACGGTGTTTTTTGATTCTGGGGGTTGCAAAACGAAAAGTTATCATGGTCTGGGGCTTAGGTCTTACCATGAGACCTACGGTAATAGCTTCTTCCCTATAGGGGAAATTCGCTAAAAACATAAGCTTCAATAAACTTATAAAATATAATTTTATAAATAAAATTGAAGAAAGATTTTAGTTGAAAACATGAAAATTTCATTACAAACAATTACTCGACTCGACTTGACTCGATACTCGAGTTTTTGGCTTAATACTTGACTCGACTTCAAAATTCACTACTCGCCCACCCCTAAAAGTCGCCAAAAAATACATGATAAGCAAAAAATACAAAATACATGTTCAGCACTTTAAAGGCTCCTCGGGCGCCGCTTTGCGGACTCAACACAGCGCCAGCTTCGCAGTCGGCACCCCATGCAGCCACATGTTCAGCATGGCCCTTGCGCGGCCCTGGTTTTGCCGATTTTATGTTGTGCTTCTTTGATGTTTTGAATGATTTTAAATAATACTGATTTATGGTAATCTTCATTCTTATTTAAGAGGGTGTCGGGATCATTATTTAGGTGCTTGTAAATTTCATGATTTTCCTGGACTATTGCAGTGGATTCGAAATTTGTCTTGTGGAGGATCTGTAATGATTCAGGATAAGTGACCATTATTTTCTTTCAGGTGTTTCTATTGAATTGGGGTTGGCATAATTTTTGGAATTGTCTTCTTTGAATCTTTTTATAAATGATCTGTTTGTGTATCCAATGTACTGCTCGTTGGAAGGGGATGCACATGATATTTTGTAAACGCCTCTTTGGTTTTCTGGGTTTTCTTTGTTACGATTGTCCTTGTACATAGGGATTGGGCTGGTTTTTATCCTATAAGCTGGAATATAACCTGCTTTATTAAAAATCTTTCCTACTCTTTCTGTTGTTTTATCAGTGTATTTGATTGCAATATATTTCATTTTAGTGTTCTGGTTTTCTGAATTTGATTGATTTTCATTTTCATTTTGTACGATGGTCCTAATTAATTTTTCTATGGTTTTTTTTAGATCATAGTTTCTATGATTTCTGGGTTTTAGCCATTATTTGATGGTATTGTTTTTATAATTTGATTTTTTCATATTTTTCTTGGTGGAGGTTGTAACTGAGGAGTTTGTATGTTAACAATCTAAAGGCTACCATTTTTTTGGTTGTAGGGATGATTCGATTCTAAAAGTATGCCTAGGTCTGTTTTTGTTGGTTTTCTGAAAATGGCAGCCTTTAGATCATTAACATTCAGACTAATTTAGTAATTTTACTCTTCTATATAGTCCAGTCAATGAATGACCAAAAAGTAGGTGTAGAGTGCGTGAGCAGGTAACTAAGCGATTCCTCCAGAAATTTGTTCAGGGGCCTTAGGGTGTTAAAATACCAAAAGTCCTGACACCTAGGTGGTGAGCCAAGGGGGGAGGGGGGGTTAAAGTGCGCATTTTGGGTTTTTCACTTATATATCAAAAACGGTGTATAACTCTCGAAAAAATGGTCCGATTTTAATGAAATTCGGCACAGACATGTAAAGTGGTAAATATTCAGACGAGTTCGAAAACCAGCCCGATCAGATCACCGAAAGGGGGGGGTAAAGGGGGATAAACCCCCCTGAAAATGGCGGTTTTTGGGTTTGTTTTGGGTTTTTGCGGTTTATCACGTATAAAAGTAAAAAGAATCCCATTTTGGTTAGCACCATTGAATTCAGCTCGAAAAGACGAACAATTTAGTATCTAGAATCATTGCTCTATGTCCATTGGTTACCGAGATATTGAAAGTGGTAAACACAGTACGTTGTCCCAATGTTAACCTTATGGGAAATAAGTAAAATTCTATATCTCGCTTATTTCTCAACATATCTTAATAAAACTTGATTTTTGGCTTCTCATAGATAAATTTAATATACTTTAGACTAAAATCCCGAAAATTTCAGTTTTTGTGGCAGCAAACCTGCACACTCACTCCCCATGTTATACTCATGGG
The DNA here is from genome assembly GCA_035578135.1 of Flexamia atlantica. Classification (NCBI taxonomy): domain Eukaryota; kingdom Metazoa; phylum Arthropoda; class Insecta; order Hemiptera; family Cicadellidae; genus Flexamia; species Flexamia atlantica. Next base: position 128,021,191 of record JAQJVK010000001.1, on the reverse strand, counting down.
AAATGAAAAAAATTCTATATCCTTCTCATTTCTTAACAGATATTGATAAAGACTTGGTATATGGCTTCTTCTAGTTCAGATCTATTAAAAATTGAACTAAAACCACTTAGTTGAACATACCTGTAGCAACAAACCTACATCCTCATTCCCCATGTTATTCTGCTTTTGAAATTCGCTGAGTATGCATGTCTACTGCAACGGGGGTGTTTCGCTTGTATCCCTATATATACAGCCTTGCAATATGCTAGCGAGTTGATCAAGCTTTCTCAGAAAGATGATGAAAGTAACCAACTTAGAGTAAATCATCACCTTTGGCCAACAACTATTCTGGAAGGCGCCGGAAATTATTGCTGCAACACCTCTTGACTCTCAGATACTGAGTCTCAGACGGACTGTGTAGTGCGTCTTGGTGGATTTCACTTGCTGGTCTTCTTTTTGGACAGTATAGGCTACTTAATGGCCGGAAGTGGCCTCAAGGAACTGTTATGCACTACCTCCTCTATCTGTCCACAAAATGCTCCAGGGTCACGCGTTCGCTAGAGCAGTAAGAGGACATTAGCTTGCAATGACACCATTGTCCAACAAAGTTCTTGACCAAATCTAACTGACAGAAGAAGAGGAGTGTACTGTCGCGGACAGTTTGTCTGGTTTCCTCGATGGACCCCAGCACTGAATGCCTTAAATCAGCGGTTCTCAAACTGGGGTTCGCGAACCCCTAGGGGTTCGTGGAGAGGTGTACGGGGGTTCGCGAGAGGTAAATCAATAATGGCGGACACGAAAATTGTAGCCTAATTTTATAAAATTACTTTGAAATAACTATAACAATTCTTCCATAACAGTCAAAATATTTCCAACTGTTAACAGTTAGAAATATTTTAAAAGTCAAAGACGTTTACAAGATCAACGTTAGGCCTATTTCATAATAGTTAGTCTGTCCAGAGACTTAACCACTCAGCTCATTGGCAACAACTTTGGAGATTTGGCAATATTGCTTGTATCTCTCCTCTTATGTTATTTTAAGAACACTCTTTTCACCTTTCACCGAAGCTGCATGATGGGAAATGGCTACAATGTTTGGCATACTTGTCCGACATTTTCCAGCAAATAAATAAGCTAAATCTCGGCCTTCAAGTCACTTCTGTTACTTTGTTTAGGGTCGCAGAGAAGATGGAATCTATGATTTAAAAACTTGATTTTTGGAGCTCTTGTGTCATGACAGAAAGCTGACACAAGAAGTGTGAGTTTGAAGTATTTGATACACATTAACATACGGATACATTAGTTGAGTTCTTAAAAGAAAATTAATTAGAACTGAACCGTGAAGTTAAGGAATCTTTCAACGAACACTTGCAAGGATTGAAATTGTCATTTGGGAAATATTTCCCCAAACTCAATGGAAACATTCTTTGGATCAAGGACCCTTTCTCTCAAAAAAACATTTTGAATCATCCAACATTAATTTCAAAGAAAATGAAAATTTTACCGAACTTTCCATGGACTTTTCTTTAAAAGTAGAATTAAAGAGAAAACATTTGATCAATTTTTGGTTGGACTTGAGTGACGAATATGTAAATTTGTCCAATTTAGCAATCAAAGTTCTGCTTCCTTTTTCAACTATGGAGCTCGTAGAGCGAGAATTTTCCTCATATGCGTATATTAAAAATTAATATAGGAACAAACTCGACGCAGCCCCAGATATGAGGATTTATTTATCTTCTTTTGAGTCCAACTTAAAAAACTAACTTCATCAAAGCAGGCCCATGGCTCACACTAAGACTCTTAACTTTGTAAATTCCAGTTCTTATTGTCAATTAAGTGTTTTGTTTTCAAATATAGTTTTAAAAAACTAGTATTTTTCTGATTCATAAACTTTTGAAGCTTCTTGTAAAAATTTCCATTGCCATTTTTTTAATAATTACATTACAAATGTATTAAAAATGTAGTTATAACTTGCAAATTAACTTAATTGTTAACAAAGTACTTAATTATTAGTTAATTTACCCCGAGCTGTAATAAACGCTATAGGTGAGCTAATACTCAAGTATTAAATAAATATGACCTAGGGCCCTAGGGCGGCCTAGGGGTACAATTCATGAAAATACCTGGGTTTAGGGGTTCGCAAGGTGAAATAGTTTGAGAACCGCTGCCTTAAATGATAACCCAATCATCAATATCTGGTGGTAAACTGAAACAGCTTCAAAACAATCGACCCACAGCTCAGCTATGGATCCAGTATTTCAACATGGTTAATCTAGTCAAGGAATTTATACCGTATTATACCGTATTTCATGCCTCTGGGCACTTCCCTTACGCAAAGTCCTGCCAATTGTTTATTCAAGATATGGAGAACCTACCATTAACGATGACTCCTGAAGAGTATCACAAGTTTGCAACCAGTGGTTATTTTGCTATGCGACGCTCTGATCCCTTTTGGTCAGGCGAGTGGTCAGATATGACAATTGAAACTACGTTGATGTGTTCCTTCAAAAGCCGTGGAGGCATAACTGGAGGCAGAGGTGTTTTGCTCAACATACTCAGCAAATGGTTTGTTGGTATGAGTGCAACTCATGAAATGTGCACTTCGCTTGAAGAGTTTTCTGGAGTCATATTTACTTCAAGTGAACAACACAAGGACCTTGGACAAGCTCGCATCAGTAAAGACAAAGCAGATATTGTCAAACCCAATCAGTGGTTTGATTCTCATCCTCCCTTTCCAGAAACCCCTCAAATCATGTCAATTTCGAATGGAATTGTTGGAGATTAGCATCTCCAACATGCTATGATGCTGTTCGAGTTGGTAAAAGGGCTATGAGTTCAATAGTTGACATTCGCAGACATAAAGTTATCCCTCAAAGATCGGGCATTCCCAATATCTTCTGTCAGCTCTTTAATAAAAGTTCACGACGAAAAAATAGTAGTTGATCCAACACTGCTATTTCAGCGGATATGTATAAGCAAACGATTGGATGAGGATTTGACGAAATATGTCGAGTATGAGCTTGTCCCATTTCCATTTCCCTTTGCACTGTTCAACGCAAGTGGCATGATGAAGACAAATAAATCAGTGCTGTACAGCTTGTTTGAGTCAACCAAGAAAGATATTCCTCTATCTGAAATGAACATCGTAATGGATGGAGGATTTCTATTACACAGAGTTATGTGGCCAAAAGATGGATCTTTTGCGACGATTTGTAATAGTTACATCACCTATCTCGACCACCATTATCCTGTAGCTACTCGCACCGTGTGTTTGATGGGTACGCAAACACAGCCAATAGTACTAAATCACAAGAACAAATGCGACGTTACAGACTGAGAAGGTCTGCAGACATCAACTTGACATGGAACACACCAATACTTGTCAAACAGGAGGACTTTTTATCCAATCCTACCAACAAAACTAACTTCATCTCATTACCACAGGCAAAGCTGCAGGAGAAAAGCATCCAAACTCTTCAGGCTACCAATGACGCTGATGACGTCTTGATCGTGAAGATTGATATTGAACAATCCACTCACAATTCTGCGGCTGTCGTTGGTGAGGATGTAGACCTTGCTGTCCACTCTTCCAGCTCGAGATATCTTGATACTGAACCCGGACGAGGGAAAACCAAAACAATGACAGTGTCCACCCAAGAGATGCAGCAACGTGGATTTGAAGACATCCTGTTCCATCGTTCATTTACCGAATGCGATACAACTTCTGCTTCATTCAGGAGAGGCAAGGTGGGCTTCTTTAAATTGTACTTGGAGTCAGAAATCATCAAATAAACAGCAATGACCTTTTCTAACCCCACCTCTACTTACGACCAGGTTGAAAAGGCTGGTGAGATCTGCTTCCTGAAATGGTATAAGGCGCCAAAAAGGCTAACCTCCCTTATGAGGTAAAATTCCAGTCGTTTACAAGGTAAGTTGCAAATATGAAGACTGAAATCAGCTCCCTACCTCCAACAGAAAATGCAGCAAAACAACATTCCCGGTGCCCCTATCACTAAGTGCAGCAGTGGCTCGGTAATGAGCTAATCCCCACAGAATGGGGTTGGAAACGTGTAGGAGACACCCTGGTGCCCATTATAATGGAAAATCCCCCAGCACCTGAGGTTCTTCTGAAAACTATATTTTACCGATGCACCAAGGATTTTGTAATAGGAAAATGTGGCTGCCGAAAAGCAATGCTGAACTGCAGCGTGCCTCCACTGCCAAGGGAAGTGCCTGAACAGCGTGCCTGTTGACGATGAGGAGGATGAAGACGACGATGTAGAGCCACAAGAGCCAACCACTACTGACGACGAAGATGCCATGGACGAACAACCCTTGTTTGGGCCTTCAAGTTCAAAGAGGATGTAAATTTGATGACATATGAAGTAGAGAGAATGAAATTATGTAATTTATTGAGAACAATGGGGTTTGCAATTATTGTACTGATGTAACGAAGCTATCTGTAAAATGAAGTGTGAAATTTGTTATCATAATTTTTTTCATTTTATAATTTGCATAAAAATGTAGCCTCATTTATTACAAAGTAGTTCTAACTTTAGGCGGGCTGGAGTCAAATTAGATATTCTAAAGGGGATTAAACCTTGCATATTTTCGTTTATGAATAGGTTTAGACAATATGATGCAATCCGCATGCAAAAATTATTATTTTGTTTTATTTTAAACTTGATTCGAGGGTATAACTTAAGTTGGTTGTAAAGGTTTTTAATAATGTTATGCAATCTACTTTATTGCTAAAAAATTCCCCAATGCACTATTTTCGAGATGTAAGCAAAACACCCCCGTTGCAGCAGACATGCATACTCAGCGGATTTCAAAAGCAGAATAACATATTCAATCTATCATAGCGAGATATGACGTGTTTTTGTAAGCGCCATAAGAATAACATGGGGAATGAGGATGTAGGTTTGCTGCCACAAAAACTGAAATTTTCGGGATTTTAGTCTAAAGTATATTAAATTTATCTATGAGAAGCCACAAGCCAAGTTTTATTAAAATAAGTTGAGAAATAAGCGATATATAGAATTTTACTTACTTCCCATAAGGTTAACATTGGGACAACGTACTGTGTTTACCACTTTCGATATCTCGGTAACCAATGGACACAGAGCAATGATTTGAAATACTAAATTGTTTGTTTTTTTTTAGCTGAATTCAATGGTGCTAACCAAAATTTGATTCTTTTTATTTTTATATGTGAAAACCCGCAAAAACCCAAGAGAAACCCATAAAATCCCATTTTTGGGGGGGTTTAACACTCTTTTACCCCCTTTTCGGTGGTCTGATCGGGCTGGTTTTCGAACTCGTCTGAATATTTACCACTTTACAAGTCTGTGCCGAATTTCATTAAAATCGGACCATTTTTTCGAGAGTTATATACCGTTTTTGAGATATAAGTGAAAAACCCAAAATGCACACTTTAACCCCCCCCTCCCCCCCTTGGCTCACCACCTAGGTGTCAGGACTTTTGGTATTTTAACACCCAAAGGCCCCTGAACAAATTTCTGAAGGAATCGCTTAGTTACCTGCTCACGCACTCGACAACCCATTCCTTGACTGGACTAATATGGTAATAGCTTATTCCATTAAGGAAATTTGCTAAAAGGTCATGTATCGCTTATGTTGTGTTGAAATGTGATTCTAAGCATCAAAAATTTGCTGAGTATGCAGGTCTGCTGCAACAGGGTAATTTGAATTTGTAGTTATGACGATTCACTAATCACATTGCCATATTGCAGTGTACCGGGAATCGTTTTCCCTGAGTGTTGTATCCTCTTCTTCCCCTTTGGACAGTTAAAGAAGTTGATGGTAACATGGATAGTTAGTTTGGGTTGCAACCAAAGATTCCAGGAATTTCCCAGAAGAGCTGTTTCCCTTGCCAAGACATGAATTTTTTATATTTATGCTTTTTTTGGTTGAATCCCCATGATGGAGCAGTCTCCGGCCATTCCCCAGCACCCTGATCTAGATTTCACACTTGAACCCAAGGATGGGTTACGGATGATTGCAAGCAAGTTTGTATGTCATTTGGGAAGATATATGCAACAGAAAGAAAGCCGATTCAGTATTAGACATCTCTGCATTGGTGAGATTTTACTCCTTTGGCTACGCACCTGGCTGTGGTGAGTGCGCCACTTCTCGGGCCCAGCACTGCAGGGGGCACAGAGTTACGCACCTGGCTGTGGTGAGTGCGCCACTTCTCGGGCCCAGCACTGCAGGGGGCACAGAGTTACGCACCTGGCTGTGGTGAGTGCGCCACTTCTCGGGCCCAGCACTGCAGGGGGCATAGAGCTACGCACCTGGCTGTGGTGAGTGCGCCACTTCTCGGGCCCAGCACTGCAGGGGGCACAGAGCTACGCACCTGGCTGTGGTGAGTGCGCCACTTCTCGGGCCCAGCACTGCAGGGGGCACAGAGTTACGCACCTGGCTGTGGTGAGTTCACCACTTCTCGGGCCCAGCACTGCAGGGGGCACAGAGCTACGCACCTGGCTGTGGTGAGTGCGCCACTTCTCGGGCCCAGCACTGCAGGGGGCACAGAGTTACGCACTTGGCTGTGGTGAGTTCACCACTTCTCGGGCCCAGCACTGCAGGGGGCAGAGAGCTACGCACCTGGCTGTGGTGAGTTCGCCACTTCTCGGGCCCAGCACTGCAGGGGGCACAGAGTTACGCACCTGGCTGTGGTGAGTTCGCCACTTCTCGGGCCCAGCACTGCAGGGGGCACAGAGCTACGCACCTGGCTGTGGTGAGTTCGCCACTTCTCGGGCCCAGCACTGCAGGGGGCACAGAGTTACGCACCTGGCTGTGGTGAGTGCGCCACTTCTCGGGCCCAGCACTGCAGGGGGCACAGAGCTACGCACCTGGCTGTGGTGAGTGCGCCACTTCTCGGGCCCAGCACTGCAGGGGGCACAGAGCTACGCACCTGGCTGTGGTGAGTTCCCCACTTCTCGGGCCCAGCACTGCAGGGGGCACAGAGCTACGCACCTGGCTGTGGTGAGTTCACCACTTCTCGGGCCCAGCACTGCAGGGGGCACAGAGCTACGCACCTGGCTGTGGTGAGTTCACCACTTCTCGGGCCCAGCACTGCAGGGGGCACAGAGCTACGCACCTGGCTGTGGTGAGTTCACCACTTCTCGGGCCCAGCACTGCAGGGGGCACAGAGTTACGCACCTGGCTGTGGTGAGTTCACCACTTCTCGGGCCCAGCACTGCAGGGGGCACAGAGCTACGCACCTGGCTATGGTGAGTTCACCACTTCTCGGGCCCAGCACTGCAGGGGGCACAGAGTTACGCACCTGGCTGTGGTGAGTTCACCACTTCTCGGGCCCAGCACTGCAGGGGGCACAGAGTTACGCACCTGGCTGTGGTGAGTGCGCCACTTCTCGGGCCCAGCACTGCAGGGGGCACAGAGCTACGCACCTGGCTGTGGTGAGTGCGCCACTTCTCGGGCCCAGCACTGCAGGGGGCACAGAGTTACGCACCTGGCTGTGGTGAGTTCACCACTTCTCGGGCCAAGCACTGCAGGGGGCACGGAGTTCCACCAACAATGTCATCCAGTTCCACCTGCCCATGTCTTTCAATTGAAATTTTAAGGTTAATGCCATATACTTGCCAAACATTAATAAACAAGCCGTTTTGTAATTTAAAATAAACACGAGTTCAGCAAGTTGTTCATATAAGGCTTCAGCAATAAATCCAAAATAATAATAAACAATGAGCTGTCATAGGTTTTAAAATATTATGGATAATCGAGAGTATAGGTAGTTTACTTAATAGTTAATTTTTTAATCACTAAGTCTTTTTTTAAGTCTGTATAAAGATGATTTTATACTTTCTTTTTCAAGGCAAAACAAAGTGTCTTTTATGTGCACCTAAAATACTTTCAAAGCAAGTGTGATTTGTGTAAATTTTAAATGGCCATTACCTGAAAACAAGAAGCAGGTCCACACATAAGTGTGCAAATGGGAGCTCCACTCTTTCCAGGAAGCATAATATCATAGCCATCTCTAGTAACAAGGCCGCGGCGCTAGTAAATGGCAACAGCACGCCTAAGGGTTCAGCTGATTTTTTTATCCATACTCTCTTATGGCACTACTTTTTGTTTACATGAAATCAGCTGGCTCTGTAAGTGTTTTTACCATTCAAAAAACCCTTGATCAGCGACGTTGTCAGGTCGAAGGCCGCGGCCTTATTACTAGAGATGGCTATGATAATATGCAATTAGATTGGGTATTATTCCTTTGATCAAATAAACGTGAACCAACATTTTGTTTCAGAATGGACCCGAGGCAAAATCTAGAGCACACCAATCAAAAAATAAGAACGAAAATGTACCACATTACTGTGCAGACCTGCCAAAGCATACGATTAATGGTTTGAAACTCAGTAGAAAAATAAAGTACAGGCATTTGAAAAACTCTAAAACGCTAAATGATGATTGCAATACAAAAAATGGGATTGATAACGAGGACTATAAAGGAAAAAATATAGCCAAAGATATGGAGAGACAAGATTTTTCAAAGGAAAAAGAAAAGAAGGTTCCTTCAGTAATAGTCTTACATAAATATAAAAAAGGCATATTTGGTACGAAAACTGAACCATACACGGAGGAACAAGCCAAGGCAGCTGTTAAGCCAGAAATGAGTGGAAAAAAGACAAATATTGAAGAAAATCCAATCTCTCAGACACCCATGGTACCAAGTAGAAAAAACTCTTCTGAAGGGTCAAAAAAACAAAGTAGGGAAATTAAAGTTGAAGGTAAACATAGTCTAGGTTTTAAACAATCGAAAGATCAAAATAGAAAAAAGCGTGACAAGAAGGTTGTTTACAAAACTCTTAGTACAAACCTCGACTCTAAACATCGAAAAAGGCTAAAAAAACTTGAGAGGCAGCAGATTTTAAAAGAAGTTGCAAGCACATTACACAAAGACAAAGATATTTATGACAAAATAAAAGCTCTTCCCTTAAAAATTGATGAAAACCAATTAATATTTATGCATCCATCTCATGTTGCAAAAGCTCTTGAACATTTTAAAACTAAAAAAAATCACCAAGAAAGAGTAACTATAGATAGCACATGCAATGATCTCAACGAAAGGGCCCTTAAAAGGACTAACAAGGAAGAAGAGAATACTGAGGCATCGTTGACTAAACTGGACAAAATTTCTTCAAAAAGATTAAGAGTTTTATCATCAGCACAGAAATTAAGGAAATCTGTTCCAATAGTGTTGGAAGAAAAATCGAATGTCTCGCTTATTAAAGTTTCAAAACACAAAAAAGACAACAAAAAAAGGAGAGGCAAACTAACACACACTGGTAAAAAAAAAACTCCTCCAGGGGAGCTGGATGTTGGCGAGGAGTCAAGAGAAAGTGAAAAATTTAAAATCATGAACAATCTTATGCCCAACTGTTCAGCAGCACACTGCTCCGTTATTAGACAAAATGTGTGTTTTGGAGATAATTCAATTGATGTAACTAATGTAAAGAATAAAAAATTACCAAAGATATTAAATGATAGCTTAAGATCAAAGACTAACAAAGTAGGCTCAAATTTAAAAAATGGCCCAGCTAAAGAATTAAACATAAAAAGAATTCATCAAAAAGAAATGGAAAAACTAAAAAAATTAGTGAATGGAAATAATGATTGTGAAAATCAGATCAAAATTTCTACCAGTGAAGATGAAAGTAAGTTAACTTTCCAGTTATTAAAAACCAATATGAATTCAAAAAACCTTGGTAGATTGAGGAAGAATGTTTACAGTGTTAGTGATAGAATGGGGAAAGAAGAGAACAATACAGGAATAGACAATGACAAATTATATGTTACGAAAAGAATGTTGTTTTATACCAACAAAGAATCATCTAATACATCAAAAGAGTCCTTGAACATTGCTATAAGACGAGATACAGAGATTTCACGAAGCGGGAGTTCTAATAATGTTTTGAATGTTGTCATAAAGCAGAAAAAAAACTCATCGACAAGCACTAAATCAATTAACTCTCCCAAGTTAGCAATTGAGAATCAATGTAGTAAACACTGTGATACAAAATCTCTTGAAAAAATGTTTGTTGAAAATTACCTGGAAAAAATGTATAATAATACAAAAATGATAAAAAACAAACATTTAAAAGAAGCTGAATGTCAAACTGAAGAGAATACGTTTGATACTAATGAACAAGGTAAGAATGAAGTCTCGATACCATTTTTTGATCCAAGCAAAGATGATGTAAAAGATGAGTTCCAACATTTTCTAAAATTTCAGTTGAAAAACATAAATCCAGCGATTTGGAGAAACAGTATCATAAATACAAAAAATGAAGAATTGAACAAAAAAGCAGCAACTCAACCTAGCACTGAAATAACTCACCAGTGTAGGTTTGAAGATCATTATCAACAGTTTCTGCAAGGAAATCTTGACTCTTTAAACAAAGACCAGAAATGTATTCAGTCATCGAGTTATGTTCAAAACAACCTTGAAGCTGTATCTTGCTCGAAGAATGATCGTAGGAACGATTTAAAACAATTTATTAAAATATTAGAAGACGATGAATTTAATCTGAAGAAAACAAAATGTGGGAATGATAATTGGGTTGGTGAGGTAAATGCCTCTGACAAATATCAACAAAATTTAAACAATAAAAGTGAAAACCAAGGAATCGCTCAGCTTAATACAATGGCATTTGACAATCAGTGCCAAAAATCAGAATCAGAAAAGATAGCAGAGAAATTAAAAAATATAGGTCTCACAGACAAAAAAAGTTTTGTAAGAGTAATAAAGTCCAGAAACAACCTGGAATCTTCTATCACCAAAGCTAACTCCCGCAATATCCTAAAATTTAAGCCTGTGGCAGGTCCTTATTTGAAAAAGAAAGATATCCTCAACAAACCTGTGAAAATTAACCTAAAGGAGAACCCTCAAAATGTGATTCCTACAAAACAAAAAATTAATTTACCTTTTCCGGAAAATGTAATAATCCCTTCAGAAGGAATTGTTAATGATGGCCTATCCAAATCATGTTTTATCAAAAAAGTAAACTCTAGTTCAGGAGTTGCAAAGGAAACAACTTTATTGGAGAAAAATAATAAAAATATACCTGTCTCCTACACTTTGAACACAAACAATTTTTGGGACTTGGAAAAAACTATCAATTTCCAAATTACAAGTGAAGACAATTTAAACTCAGCTAAACAAAATTTTATTAATGTTTTACCAGAAAATGAATATAAAGACAAAAATGAAATGATATCTGTAACTACAAGATTAATCAAAAATAAACTTGAAATAACTAATAAGCCCTCTTATATCAACTTCAGAGATTCAAATGTGACTGAAGTTGGGGTTCAAAGAAAATCCTGTGATCTTCCATCAGTTCCATACAAAAATGTAACTTGCATGAAGAACAATATCAATTCAAATTTCAACTGTAAAGATGATTTTATTAAAAAAGAATTGAATTTACCTTGGGAGAACCTGGAACAATGCAATGAAGATGATATCAGTAAATTAAATCATGTAGCCACTGTAAACATACCTCCACAAAAAAAGGGCTCTTTTGTTCACGTAATAAATAAAAAATATGACACTGATAAGTTTTTAGATACAAAAAGCATATTCATGGTAAATAACCCATTTCAAGCTAGTAACTCTGTTGGTAATATTGAAGGTAAAATTGAAAAACCAGTCTCCATACTCAACGGATTTCACAAGGAAAAACATGTCATTGATAAAATAAATGCTGTGTATGAGTTTCTTCAGTATCTGGATAAAGTGCTGAAAAGTAATTCTTCATTGAAACTAGATGCTAACATGACAAATGTGAGTAATATAGGGAATTTCAATAATACTCTTCGTTGTCTGTGTAATAACTGCATGGAAATTTTAAATAAAATGGAAGTGAACAAATCTAACAATCTTAAAGACAAAGAACCATATGAAAACCTAATGTCAAAACCTGTACAAGAAGCTTTCAAAGTTAAAAAGCCAATTGAAGCAGAAATAGAACATTTTCAAAATGGGACTACTTCAACACATGAAGAACATATTGTTTTAAACGAGTTAAAAAATATCAGTGCAATATCCAGTGATATAAAGTTAAATAAGGGTCAAACGAATCCATTTTGTGTTATTGTACCGGCAGAGGAAAAGCCTCGCCAACAGAATTACAATGACTTTTTTAAAAAGATTGATAAGAGTAAAGTTAGTAAAAATATTACTAGCTTTGAATTTAGAGAGAGATCCTATGAAGATTTCATAAAACAGAAATATAATGAGCTGGCAAGTAAAACACCTAGGAATATACATATCCGTAAAAGCGAGATAAATTCAAATAAAGTTGGAAAGGTTATAAACAGGTTTTATAAAAAGGTCCAGCAAAGGCCAATGACATCCTCTATTAATTATTCAAATAAGTGTTTGTCATTAAACTCGTTGGAAAAGCCCTATGAATCTGAAAGCAGATTGCTTATTGATGAAGGCAATCATATTTTTGAGAGTCACCCTCATGACACAGCAAATCCACAAATTGACTACATAAATAATGCTACTTCGAAGTTTAATGTGGATTCTCATTATAAAAAAAATGTGCAAAATTTTCCAAATGATTATTTAGCTTCACAAGGTCAAGGTGGTGATGACCCAAATTGTGTTCCCGATAACACTCTAAAAAAATTCTTAAATAGTGTAAACAAAGTTAATTCAAAAAATAAATTATGTTTATCTTGTCAGACAGACTTGGAGGCTAGATTTTGTAGAGAATTCATCATTACAAGTGAATCTACAAGAAATGTAAAACTCCCTAATAAAAAAGAAAAAATATTTCCAATGTTAAAATCTTCCTTAAGAATGATTTTCAAAAAGGATGAGAAGACTGATGGTTGGTCTCATTGCAAGACTCTACCATATGATAACACTCGCAAAACAGCACTACAGGAAAAGAACAAATTTGAAGAAAAAATAAGTCAAGAAAAATACAAAATAGAAAGTTTACAAAACCCTATCATAACAAAAACTCAATTTAATGTTGAAAACGACTCTCCCAATTCCTTATACAAAGAAGATATTAATCACTGTGCAAAATGTAAAAGAAGATTACTAATCAACAGTGATAATAAATATTGTACGAGAGAGTTAATTGATAAAAATGCTCTTACAGATAGCAATCAGAGTCTTAAAGAAATTTCCAAGAGTATTCAGATCCCTAATTCCAATAAACATTCTCCTCATGGATCTATAATTATTATGAAAAGAAATTCGCAAAAAGAAAGTACCACAAAAAATACATATAGAAGTAATTCTGTTGAATATTTATACAGCTCAGTTGAATGTAATAATGAAAATGAGAGTAGTCAGGAGGATAAAGAGTTGGATTCGGATGGTTGGGTTCCTCTTAACGACATAACAGAAATTGAAAATAATAAAATTTCCCTTGGTGTAGATATAAGGGATATGACTGTTAAACGTGTTACCTATTTACAAAAGTTTCCTAAAAACCTTTCACGTTGTTTTACAAAAAATGAATAAACATGATTTTCTGTGTAAATAATAGTTTTTATTTATTAATCCCTTAAGGTAGTTTCTCATTGGCAATGACAACACAAGACTTGTGAAGAAGTAGATCATGTCATGTTCTAATAAAGAATTGGCAAAAGAAGTTGTCACATAAATCCCACTTTTATCTGAAAGTTTGTTAGTTTTACTGATGCTCCACTAAGTGAGAATCCCATTGACCTGTTATTTGGTGGGTAGATGGATGATTCCCTCGAGTAACACAAAGGCCTATTTAGTCCATTAAAAATCCTTAAAAAGGAGGCTCAACTCGGTGTCACCTTTGGCATCCAATTGAGCAACTACCTGTTACTCCACTCTGATGCTAAAAGAAAGAAGTGCTATATAGTAAATAAACTGTATCTAAGCATTATAAACTGTATATAAACTGTATCTTAACAAGTATATAAAATACTTTTTCACTTTTAATTTTTGAACTAGAACTTCAGAGGCTGATACAATGTTGTCACCAAGGCCATTAGGAGGGGTCAGGGGATCGAGACCCCCCTGCAAGAATTGTGTTAAAATGAAAGGTTATAAGGTTTTTTTTCACTTCCCGTAACCGCGGAGTCCAAGCCCCCCAAAAATTTGTCCTGGCAACGGCTTTGCTTGTCACCGGTGAGCGCTCATGAACATTCATATTATATATATATATATGTGTGTCTTTAAGCACGATAACTCGCGTAAAAATGGTCCAATCTTAATGAAATTTGGCATGGACGTGTAAAGTAGTAATTATTCGGACGAGTTCGTAAACCAGCCCGATTGGACTACCGGAAGGGGGGGTAAACCCCCGAAAATGGGTTTTTTGAGTTTTTTACATATAAAAATAAAAATAATCCAATTTTTATTAGCACCATTGAATTCAGCCCAAAAAACAAACAATTTAGTATTTTGAATCACTGCTCTATGTCCATTGGTTACCGAGATATTGCAAGTGGTAAACACAGTACGATGTCCCAATGTTAACCTTATGGGAAATAAGTCAAATTCTATATCTCGCTTATTTCTCAACATATCATATATTTAATTTCGTAAGGTGATTCTTTGCGTCAAAATTGTGGGTGTCCGGCATGTCGTAGAAAGATGGGAGAGGGCTCGAATTAAAGGTCTCTATTCCGTGATGGCGGGAAAAATATTGAATTTGCGTGAAATTCACCAAAAAACAAGTAATAACGTCAAATATCTGCCACTTAAAAGCACTGGGATCTAAAAACGTCAGCTTTGTTTACATAAAACATCTGATGCTGATACTTGATTGAAAAAATGTGGTAGGCTAAATATCTATATAAGGTAGAATCATTTTGCTATGAAGGTATTTTGTACTATAATAAATAAGGATTTTTTGAATTTTCCCTTTTAAGGGTTTTTTAGCCCCTTCAAGCCACTAGTCTTCTTAAAACTTGGTAAATGGCTTCTTCTAGGTCATATCTACTGAATATTGAATTAAAACCACCCAGTTTTTTTTACAAATATATTTTGTTTCAATTTCTCAATTATTAGCATTAACAATATTTGTCTTAACAATTAAGGTACAAGATCAGGGTGTCCAGCAAGTGAGCATTGCCGAATTTCCGTACATTTCCCGACCACATTATATTTTTCCCGATACTGTTTTGAAGAAAATGCTATAGCCTAAGGTTGACCAATTAGGCATGTTTGGAATGCAATGTGTGCGCGCCCACATGCACGCACGCAAAACCCTGATAAACACGTAACCACATTCACTGATCAAAGTTCTTTCTAGTCTCCAGCATCCCAAGTCCCAAACCACATATTTTACGTGCGGTTGTATTTTGGTATTTAAGGGGAGTTTTATACATGGCATCCCACAATGCGTGTCTGTCGCAGCGCCGGACGAACGTGACAGGGGCGTGCTGACGGGGAGGGGGGGGGGGATGAGCGGGACCGAACCCTACCCCAGAGCTGTTTTTTACTGAAAAAATATGTTGGTGAAAGAAAAGCTCTTGGCTAGGATTTGTTTGTTTTGAAAGGAGGGATACACAGCTAACTCACCTGAAGATCTGGTGTGAAGTAGCACAGAACACATAAAGGAAGACAAAACACATAATATTTCGTCCCTACTAGGGACTTCCTCAGATGAGGTGGAGAGAGGAATTGTCAGTTATAACACAGTTTTGAATATTCACAGTTCAGTGATGCCAACACTTAAAAATCACTTAAAAATGATTTGTAGAGATTTTATATACATATATACATGATTGACACTATTGAGTTATTGCACTATTTTGAGCTCTGTGTTAGCTGTGAGTGGGAATGTGGATATGGAATGGATATTGGGGTATTTATCTAATGTTGAGGTTTGGTGGGGCTCTGGAGTTTGTGACAAACTGGTAGGCTAATTCCCACCTCCTGAGCATAGAACTGTTACACTGATTTTTGGGGAAAGATCTAATGGCTATGGTTGTGTAGCAGTCATCAAATTGAAGTTTATGAGTCAGAGCATGCTGTGCCACTGGTTCATCTTTGCTTGTTTTAACATCTTGGCGGTGTCCATTCATGCGTTTTCTTAAAGTCTCCGTTGTTATGCCTATATACTGTGCAGGGCATTGTGTACATTCTAACTGATAGATAAGATTTTCTGAGGAGCAAGTGTGGTGGCCTTGGATCTTATAGTCTTTTTTATGGAAAGTGCTTGAGAAGAATTCAACTGGAGGATTTATTTTACAGGATTTACATCTGCTTTCGTTACACGGATATGAGCCAGGGGGAGGTCTTTCTGAAGGTGGAGATGAAGATTCTGGTAGTTTTGGATGTACTACGATGTTTCTGAGGTTGGGGGGTTTTCTGTAAACCAAGGAGGGGGGTTTTTGAAGAAGATTTTTGGTAACACTAGATGATTCAAGAATTTTGAAGCCTGTTTTAAGAAGATTGTTAAGTTGCTGTAGGCCTGGGTGGTAAGTGGTGATTAGATTTAAATGTTCTGTTTTATTGTTCTTCACCTGAGGTTTCGGTTTCTCAGCAGCTGTCATTTGGGTTTTTATGAGGTTTTTAGGGTAACCTCTTCTCTCTAGGGCTTTTTGGAGTTGGTGGTTGTAGTTTTGCCGGTTTTCATTACTGGAAATGAGTCTGTTACCTCTTAAGGCCAGACTAGGGGATGGACCTTTTGGTGTTGTTCGGATGGCAGCTGGTGAAGTGAAGGTATTGTTGGTGATTGGTGGGTTTTATGTATATGGAGGTTGTGATGTTGTTATTGCAAACATTAAGGGTAAGGTCCAGGAAATTTACAGTGGATCTAGAGTACTCCCAGGTGAATTTTAGCGGTCCAAAGCTGTTGAGGTCTTCCAAGAAAGTCTTCAAGTTCTCTTCGCCATGGGTCCATATCATAAATATGTCATCGATGTATCTGAACCAGCAGATGGGTTGATGACTGTGTTTCTTCAAGAAATTCTCTTCAAACTTTCCCATAAAAAGGTTTGCATAAGATGGGGCCATCCTTGTCCCCATGGTGGTGCCCTTGATCTGCAGGTAATGTTTGTCTTGAAATTGAAAATTGTTTTTTTCCAGAATGAATTTTATTAGACTGGTTAAGAATGAAGGCGTCGGGAGGGATCCTTTGGGTCTTGTTTGGAGGTAATGTTCTGCAGCTGTCAAACCGTGAAGATGGGGAATATTAGTATACAGAGATGTGACATCTACTGTGGCTATGATTGTATCATCGGGAAGAGGTTGTTGAATGTTTTTTAGTTTTTCTAAAAAGTCATTAGAATCCTTTATATATGAGGGTAAGTTTTGTACCAGAGGTTGTAAGAAAGAGTCTACGTAGGCAGAGATTCTTCCTGTAGGTGAGCCACAACCAGAAACTATGGGCCTACCAGGAGGTGGTATGGTAGGATATAATCCTTGGTAGGATATAGATTTTTGGGGTGACTAGGTCTTTCGGTATAAGTAGGTTGGCTGTTTCAGAAGAAATATTGTTTGCATTGGCATGATGGGTGATCAGATCGGAAAGTTCTGTCAGGAATTTGTTTGTTGGGTTTTCTTTTAACAATTGGTATGTGCTTGTCTCATTAAGCTGCCGTTCGATTTTTGTGATGTAATCTACTTTGTTCATGATGACGGTGGTAGAGCCCTTATCAGCCGGGAGTATCATAATTTGGTCATTGGATTTCAGGTTGTTTAGGGCTTTTTTCTCTGGTATTGTTAGGTTAGGTTGAACCCCAGTATTTAGATTATTATTATTATTCAAAGGATGGATCAGATATGTTTTGTACCAGGAAATTTATGTATTGTTCAATTGGGTGGTCTGACGGTAGTGGAGGCGGGTCAAAGTCTGAAGGGGGCTTGAATTTATTAAGTGCTGGCTCTTCATTCATGGTTGCGGTTAGGTTTAACGAGTCAATGTGATGTTTTAGGCGGAGGTTTCTGGCTAGGCTCATAACATCTTTGATTAAATTAAAGTGGTCAAAGCGGGGTGTAGGGCAGAAACTTAAACCTTTTCCTAGAACCTGTTGTTCTGCTGGGGAAAGTTGGTAACTGGATAGGTTGCAAATCTGGTGGTCCATTGGTTCTTCTTGTTTGCTTGTAGTGAGTTTTTGGCTAGTTTCTACGGTGGGATGTTTGGGCAGAGTGGGTAGTTGCCCGACTGGTGTAGGTAGGCCTAAAAGTGAGGCTAAACTGGGTTTATCGGAGATCAAAGGGGCTGAGAGTTGTGTTTGTTTTTCTAGGCCTATTGAACTGGAATTCCTGAGTTTGATTATGCAAAGGTTTGATACTTTGCATAATATCCATACCCCAATATCCATTCCATATCCATTCACCACATTCCCACTCACAGCTAACTCAGAGCTCAAAATAGTGCAATAACTCAATAGTGTCAATCATGTATATATGTATATAAAATCTCTACAAATCATTTTTAAGTGATATAGTGTTGGCAACACTGAACTGTGAATATTCAAAACTGTGTTACAACTGACAATTCCTCTCTCCACCTCATCTGAGGAAGTCCCTAGTAGGGACGAAATATTATATGTTTTGTCTTCCTTTATGTGTTCTGTGCTACTTCACACCAGATCTTCAGGTGAGTTAGCTGTGTATCCCTCCTTACTGAAAAAAATAGAAATCTAAGAATATTAGCAGGCTCAAACACTTGACACTGACGTTCAAGCGATTCTCAACCTTTCAACCGTCACCGGTATCGTTACCACAACACGACGACTGCTGGCCAAACAGCAAACAAGTCAGTGTTTTTGCTTGAGGGTTCTCAATGTTAATCAATGCATCACATTAATTAATGCACTGAAAGAACAAAATTAATTACTATTAAAAAAATATATAACATCTTCTGTCATCATTTTAACCGATGAAACTTAGGTGTATCAGATATGACTAAATGAAATTGAGGTTAACATTTGACTAAGCTCCAGCTGGGGCAGGGCATATATGAATGAGGTAAAATGTGGCATGCCGTGCGCACCGTACACACCTTCTCGCATTCGCTTTGCCTCGCCCTGTCTCAAGCGAGATCGCGATGTATTCACGTCGCGTGTTTGGGAAACGAGCTCTGGCAGAAAAGACCGAATCTTTGCATGGCTGCTAGGCTAGAATAGAAATGGCGTCCGTAGTCTACGAAACTCGTTAACTGTTAAAAAGTATAAAAAATCTGAGGCATTGTTAAATTTTTATTTAATATGTCCTTGTTTTTGAATCAAATAACGATGATTAATGGATTTCTAAATAAGAATAAATTGCTAGCAGAATTCCCGTACAATACATCATATTTGTAAAATTTACGTACAATTCCCGCATACTTCCCGGCGTAATGTAATTTCCATACAATTCCCCGCTTTTCCTGATTTTCCCGGTCGCCGGACACCCTGAAGATTTAATTATTATTACTTTATCAATAAAAGATCAATTAAGATCAAGAAAATCATTGAACTTTGATCTTGATTTGATCAATTGCTCAAAGTGCAAAATGAGTATTTTGGTGGCATTAGCCGCTACTGTGAAACCTTTTAAACTTGTTAAGGTGCAAACCGGATGTTTGGTCAGCTTTTGATGGCACCAAGGATTATTTTCAAAATGTCCAGAGTGAAAAAGTGTGTTTTGGTGGCATATTGTCGGTGCAAGGGGGGCCTTTTGGTATTGTTAAGAATTTTTGGCAAGCAAAAGAAAGCATGAGCCTAGGATTCTGAAATGAAAAGCATTATGAAACATAACTTGAATATATTACTTTCATAATATAGCAAAACAGTACAAATTTTATTGGCGATGTCCTAAAAATTATTCAATTACTCTTAGATTACAATATACATGTAGAGAACAAAAAATGTACAAGCAAAAAAAATTGTTAAGAGCTCTGTTTCTCCTCTCCTTCCCCCGACTGGCGATCGCTTTCTTCATCGGAGTAGTCTTCATCGTGGTTGTGAGTGACACTCCTTGGCGTTTCTGGACGGACATGAACTAAGCTCTGTGATCGTTGCTCCAACATCTGAACAAATCATACCTTACGCATTTGAGTAATAATTGAATTACTAACATACTAACAAAATTAAACTTATAAACACTCAGTCTAAGTAATATTAAGATTTAGGATCTATTTGTAGACAGTTGCTTGTTAGGGACATCAAAACTATAAAGAGGGTCAAAGGATCGAGTGTCGAACTATTGAAGATTTACTGTAATCTAGAATAAACTTTCATGAAATATGATCGCAAAAGCTTCAAAAAAGCTTGCCAAGGCCACACTTTCCGCAAGTCTATTAGAGGTTATATTGTTATTTCTGGGGGTAATCCTAAATGCTACTTTTTTTTGCATTGCACAAGATAACTTTCAAAAGGACATTGCAACTGAAATTTTTTAGCTTGTCGGGCCTTGAAAACATAAAAATTATCTATACCTATAAAAGGCAAAGCCCTCACTGACTCACTCACTCACTCACTCATCACTAATTCTCCAACTTCCCAATAACCCAGAAGGCTGAAATTTGGAAAACTCATTCTTAAGGCCTTGAATAGGACAACTAAATGGTTTTCATCCTGATCTGACCCTCGGACTCCGCCACGGACCCTCTCAAAGATCCCATGTTATCCTTATGGCAGAATATAAATTGATGAAATGTTTATATCAAACAGATGTAAAAAGCAAGAAATTTAGAAGAATGTCAAACCAGCTGTCAGGAACAGAACATAAAATAAATCACTGACTAGAGATACTCAAAAGACCGTCCTTCCTTATAATAGATGTTATTGAAAAAGGTAATGTAAACAAGTTATTTTATCTACCAAATTTTCACATTTGCCGGGACGGCTTTGTCTTTTTTTGTTCAAGATAGACTTAAAAAACCTTACAATTTTTTTTTACATTGAATCAAGGCACATTTTATGGTCTACGTACATATACTTTGATAAAACTGAAAACTGCTTTAGGATTCGCTAAGTACACAATTTCTGCTGCGACAGGGGTATTTATATTCCTGCAAAGGGCCACTCTCTACTGCAAATACGAGCAAATTCGACAATATTGGGCATTAACCTTCTTAAGGCAATGGCACCTTATGGGCTTTGTCAGCGGGGCACTGAATCTGCTTGCATATGTAGTATAGGGAGGCCAAATAGAAATACCTCCTGCGGGGGCAGCAATAGAAATACTCCCGTTACAGCAGACCTGGGGATTTAACGGATTCCTAAAAACATATTTCTGGTTCATGAAAGTTTCAATTGAAGTGTCAAATACCACTAACCATCATCGCACAGCCCAAACTAATTGAGTGAGAACCAACCTTGAAACGTTGCATGGACGTTCCTTTTAGGGCTTAAGCATCAGCTATTCCGCTATCAGCTATTTTTTCAAAATTCAAAATGTTAAGCGGTTTGGTGGGGTGGAAGTTTTGAAATTTCACTAAACAAATATAATGGACGAACTTTCGTTTGAATTTTCAATGTTCATTCAATCAAGCAGTTGGTTCAAGCTCCACATACGGTTACGTTTTTATATCTGATTTATAATTAATTTGGTTTTTTCATAATGGTTTTATGGTTGTTTTGGTGATTTTTTGAGGTAATATGTACTACATAAAAGTTAAATTTAGTTTAGTGAGTAAACTAAAGTCATCATTACTTTTTGTACCTTATCTGTTCAATCATAAACTCAAAATGTGGCGCTATCTTCATTTAGGCAGTGGGAGTTATAGTTTTTATCGTGAGCAAAGCCACGGACAACTGCTAGTAGTTTCATACAAATATGAGTTTTAGCAGACAATTTGGTGAGTTTCAAATTGTTGCTACCTGCTGATTCAGCTGGCCAGAGCAACAATGAAATATGTTACATACATAAAAATAAAAATATGTCTCAATAAAATAAAAAAAAAATTTCATGGTGTCTGATTTGCGGACCAGATAACAGCGCAAGCTCTGTGGGCTTCCGGTTCTGTTAGTGCCCTAGTTGTTCACTGAATTGCTGCTGGGTTCTACTGTGGTTTGTTTCTGAGGAATATTCTGACCGTTGGACCAGTGACGGGTCTAGACTTACTGTCGCCCGGGGCAAAATCAGCGTTTGGCGCCCCCCCCCCCCCCCCCAGTCACCAATCATAAGAGCATATTTTTATTTATCTATGTATAGGTCATGCCCTTTTGACGCTATTAACATGCATCATGTATACAAATTACAATTAAAGATATTTTGATTTGATTGAAGAAATATATTACTGTATATTTTTTATGGGTCTTCGATGTGATAGATAAGCAATTAACTCGTATGTCACAATATGATTTTATCTTATGGGCGCAATACAACCCATGTTTGCAGGCCACGATACAGCCTAACCAAGAGCTGTTATTGCCATAATAATATGACCGAGAAAAACCAAAGCTAGCTAGGTGTCTACCAGATTTCACATTTGAAATTTCGACTTTTTTCCGGCCTTTCCCGACTATTTCAAAACAATTCCCAACCAGTAAAATCGGCCAAGTGTCCTCCTAGAACGAATACCTGAGCCCAACCTACGTAAAGTCAAATACACTACTATTTCATGGCCATAATTCGACCGAGAGATTTAACGGCCGCGATATGTCCAAAATATTTAACAGCCACAACAAGACCAAGGGATTTGCTTGCCACATAAACACTGAGGAATTTTCCGACCGCTATAAGACCGAGAGATTTCCCGGCCGTGGTATAAACGACCACGATTTGCCAGCCACGATGCAACCGAAAGGTGTAACGGCCACGAAAAGGGCAAGCGGTTTTAAAGCTGCAATGCCACGTAGAGATTTTCCAGCTGTGGTCTTAACGACAGATTTCCGGGCGCAATGTAGCCAACAAATATGTCGACCTCAAAAATAGCGAGAGACTTATCGGCAGTGAAACGACAAGGAAATATGCCTGCCAGCAACGACAGATTATCTGGCCAAGATATGGCCAATATATGCGATGGCCGCGAAAAGAGCGACAGTTGTCCACAATGCGACCAAGAGATCTGCCAGTCGCGAAACAAGCAGACGATTTACTGGCCGCGAGACGAGTGAGCTATCCTTCTTTGGCGAAACACCTTTATGGGATTTTACATTAACAGAAGCAGTAAAAATGCAGTTTGCACATATACATCACGTAAATTTAATAAATACCATGAACCTAAACCATTGTACACCTAATTTATTGCCTTTTATCGTAATACAGGTCCCGATAAAGATCACTGAACAAAATATTTGGGAGTCCTTCAATTTTTGTTTATGTCTGCCCTTTTCAAACTATAAAGAACGTCAAAGGATCAAGTGTCGAACTATATAAGATTTACTGTAACATGGCGGGTTCGAATCCTGCTACATAGTGTCATAGTCAAGTCATATGAGCAGTACTTGTGGCTCAGATGGTGTGAGGGCCTGTATACATTACGCAAAGTCCAGGTTGGATGGAAGTTGAAGGCATTTGTATGTTTAATAGGGAATTTATAATGTATGATTGCACAGACAACTGTTTTGTTTCTTTTACCCTCAAATAAAGGGGGAAACACATTTTTTACAATTTATTTGGCATATTGTTGATAAACTTAAGACTTATGAAATGGACTTAACCAAAAATAATAAAATAAAAATAAATTAAAATAAAAACAAAAACCTATGACATGAAAAAAAGCCAATGCCAATGGGTTAAATACTTACTCGATGGTTGCGTTTAGGAGTGTTATTCTCAGGTTCTTCGATGATAGAGAACGTCCTAGATCGAGAAATCACGGGAGTTTCCATTGCAAATCGTTGTTCATGAGCAACTGTTGACTCGTGAGGCATCTAGGAACAGAACGATTAATTTAATAAGTTAAGTATGTACGTTAGAAGTTAATCGAGTATGTGTGGTTAAAGAATAAAATACATTATATATGCAGTTTAAGTTAAAAATATCTAACATGTGATATTGCAACGATTACAAACAGCATGCTGACGTTACGAATTGCTGATGTTACAAATTGAATTTCAATTTCAGACTTAAAATGCCTACTTTTAGCCCAAAAACCTCAAAACTTGGTATATCCCCTTAGATGGAGAGAGGGGCTTCTGATTCATTCATACAACTTACACTTCAATCAGATCATAGATAATAATATCTCTACCAGATTTAAAGCAAATTGGAAAACGATTGCGACTACTAGAATGAAAAATCCCCTTAACACAAAAACCCCTTAATTTACTGTGTTTAGTAAATTCATGCTTTAATTTATAAATCAGTTATTTTTAGTGCTGTGACTTTAGGGGAAAACTTAACATTTTTATATTTTTCCTTTAATAACATATACATAAAAAATACCCCAAACTTATGACTTTGATTCCCCAAAAGTAGGGCTTTTAAAGGTTGACCACAAGGGCCAATACATATATATTCAGTGTGTTTATAAAAAATGTTTCAGGACTTCGGGATGCAATTCATGATTAAATGGTAAATCTAAAAATGACAATCTGGGGCCCCCAAAACACGTCAGTTGAGGGCTGGGCTTCATTCACCGTGGCTCATGTACAAATTATGTTTTAATGTTCCATCGATCGATCTTTTTGTCTATTCATTTTAATGTGCTTGTTGGTGTTAAATAAAGTGTTTGAGTGGAGGCAAGTTTTTACTACTAAAACAATGTCCAATGGACTCATTTACTACGATGTTCTTGACTGCCTGAAGATGACACAATTAATGTGTTGAAACGTAGATTTCAAGTTTTAAGTTTAGTTCTCAACTAGAACTAAACTGGTGGTTATAATTTATTGTAAAACGAAAAGTTTCGGCGACTAAGGCCATTTTCAAGGTATTAGTTTTTAACTAAACAAATTACAACCGCAAAGGGTATTGTGTTTTCACTATTTGCGTTATATATGTATAACGTTTATAACGAATGGGGCCTAAAGTTTATACCTGGGGGCCCCAAAAAAAGTTATCATGGTCCTATGCCTCAGAGCATTGATTATCCTCTTAATAGAGGCAAAACCTAATGGTGATTCATGTGAGCAAAGACGCTAGAGCTACCTGGCGAGAGCAGTCGGAAAACCAAGATCGGTAAACAGTATTGTGCAGCTTGTCGCCAGTGAGCGATTGTTGAATCAGAAAGAATTAGGGGTGTGCGAGTAGTGATTTTAGAAGTCGAGTCGAGTTTTGAAAAATACCTGCGAGCTTCGAGCTTTTTTCGAGTCGAGTTTTTTGAAAGTTTATAATATAATAGTCATCATGTTTCTACATAATGGTAAAACATTATTACCATTACTCAAATACAAATTACAATTTGAGGTAATTAAACTTAAAAGAGTTACTGAACTAAGAGCATATATACAAATAAATGATACCAAAAAAAGAAAGAAAACCTTTCACTAAAACTCACAATAATTCTTGATTTATTATACTTTTCAAGACTAACTTGTGTTTAAGGCTTACCTGGGTTTTAAAATTAAATGAAAACACTGACTGTAAGCCATGACCAATTACCTGACTATATACCTGACTCAATTCATGATTAAATTATTTCCTTTGAGTTATTCACACAGGTACATTTTTATTCATGTAACTGTGAACAAAAAACTAAGTTGTTAATTATTTTGAATGGTTTCTAAAAAATAAAAAATAATATTTTTAAGAGATCTAATAACAAATAACCTCAAACTATAGAAAAGATTGAGTGATGTAAAAATTTATGTGTCTTTAATAACTACAAAGAACTTTTTACTTCAAGTACAACAAACGAGGTTTCAGTCATATTCGTTAAAGATGGATTGACATTGTGAAAAATGGCCATAATATTCTATCACATGTACCAATTTTGTGTAAACGGCGGGATTAACTACTCGACTCGAACTTTTGAGTATTTTGCAATAAGTCGAGTAGTGTATACTCGGCTCGAAAAAAGCTCGATTCTCGAGTACTCGCACACCCCTAGGAGAATAAATTATACTGTTATCGCCAAAAATAAGGTGCTTGACTCATCTCGATTATTTCTACTTATAAAGAGAAGATGGATACGTGGTTTATTTTCAAAAACTGCGGTAGAAACTTAGATATGGTACAGTTAAATTTTAGGTTCTCAATAACTACCTATTGTTATAATTTAACTACACCTTGGCTGAAGACATGTGTTTACTGGTGGCACCATCTATTGAGAACTGTTAGAACTACGTCAAAACTTTGTGTCTATTCTTGTCCATTGGGCTAGCAGTCTACTACAGGTGTATTGTCAATGCTCAGAGTCACCATGCAAGTGATGCCAATGGTTTACTATTCCAATGAAAATTTGCTAAAACCTTTATAAATCTATCAGTAAAGCAGACTGCAAGCAGTTTAGTAAAGAAGGTCAAAGTTTAACTCCAAATCAGTCTTGCAAACATTAAATGATTCAGTCTAAGACATCAGCGCCTTTTTAAGTCAAAGAATTCAAATATTGAAAAAGAAGAAAAAATTTTACTGTGGTAATAATTTAACTGTTACTACCATAAAAGTAAAGATAACAAAATGCTTGCAAAGTAAAGCCTATATAAAATGAATGAATATATCATGTAACAGAGTTGAATTTTTACTGAGATCAGGAGATTTTCCAAAGGCTATGTAATATTTTGCACCAAGACCCAAAATGAGGTCTTGCCAGCTTGAGGTCGTTTCTCAAACTTGAGACTGAGTCAAGCCCTTGAAATGATTGAGAGTCAGTTAAACACTTTTGCGCAATGAGCATACAATATTTTCAACCATTTTACACTGTTAGATGTGTGACGGATATTTCCTGGTGAGAGAAAAGATGATCGGTTACACTGGTACACCGAACCGCAGGAAATCACGTCACGGGTTGTCAGAGGCCTTGGAATCGCTCAGCTCGGTCGCTGGGATAATTCCAGGGGTCGAGGATCGAAATCACAGTAGTTACCAGATATTCAAATATAAGAGCTCTGTTATATTCAATCTAGATGGCATTCAACTTAGGACAGACTAAATCTGGAAACACCTTCTAAGTAAAATGCCCTCTGCTGTTTTCCCTAGCTCTGTGAGATGTTCAGAGTTAACACTAGTTACCCATAGTTAATGTTTACCCAAATCATGAAACAACATTTAAACCATTTCGCTAGTGACCAATAGTTACAGGAGCAGGACAAACCTTACGCTTCTGTAGCACAGCAGGTTTTGACAAGACTAAGCCTGTTACAACAGCAGGAAAATCTAGGAATTAAACCAATTATGAAAATCACCAATTATGCTAACTTGGTTAAACAGAATTTGGAAAATATCCTAAAAGGAAAACTAAATGATAATCGGCACCAAGATAATTAATTTCACTAGTTTTGGTTACAGCCAAGAGACGAGCAGGATAGGTTTCGGAACCCTATCCTGCGACAGTTTCAACGCAAAGTCT
Source organism: Flexamia atlantica (assembly GCA_035578135.1). Lineage (NCBI taxonomy): Eukaryota > Metazoa > Arthropoda > Insecta > Hemiptera > Cicadellidae > Flexamia > Flexamia atlantica. The sequence continues at coordinate 127,993,826 of JAQJVK010000001.1, read as the reverse complement.
GAAAACTGGCATTTAAAATCAAAAAATCGAAAAACTTTGAGAACAGAACGCTGTCGTACCTTTAATACCACAAGGTATAGGAAGACGACGAAGTCAGCTCTCGAAGGTGGTTGAAGTAGTGGACGGGGAAGCGACGCAAGAAACGACTATCAATCCGAACACTAACGTAGCACCGACCAGAGTGAAGCTCTTATCAGGACCTCGTGGAGCTCACTTTCCGCTGGGAAAACCCACCAGCTGTCGACGTGAAGCTGGTTACAGGATCGAACTCTTCCGGGGGGCCTTTTTTTTCTGAGCATCCGCCAGAAAAACAGATTGGCGCGCTCGGCGAGCAGAAGAAGAAGCAGCGCACGCTCTGTCGTCATCTGCATAACGCAGTCGTGACGACGTCTTTCGAGGTTATGTACGTTGTTTACACACAACAACATTTCCACTCGCAATATCGCGTTTATTGGAAGAAGTGATCTAATTATGTGTCCAACTAAGTGTTTACATTCGATTATAGTCGCCGTTATACGCCTCAACACTTTGCTTTCCACATCAAAATCGGCGATCGGAATCGGCAGTTATGGGACCGACTAGGTTAGCCTTCCGATGGTGATAATTAGGGGTATAACCATCCACCCCAACGCCGTGAGTTACTTAATCACTCAAAGGGTTTAAGTTAGGGAAATTGTAGTGTTTATTTATAACGTCAACACTCCCTTCATAGGTTAAACATAGGCTAGATAGACTAGCCTACTGGTCCCATGACTAGGCCTAATGAGCCAATTCTTACCCCTGTGCAAATTAGGCTCATTACAGATGAAACAATGAAACCTATCAAGTAAAAGAGAAAAACATCTGAAATGAAACTTTGAGATTGGAACCTATTACATGCTGTATAGTTGTGTTGTTTACGCAAAGTTTCATAATAATTTTTCCTGACTTTCCCTGACCACAGGCCACTAATTTCCCTGACTCACGAACTTTTTCCAAGAATTTTTGGCAAACATTCTAAACGATACTATGTAGTTTTACATGTTATATTGGAAAAAAATCACTCCATCACTAAGAGTTTTTTTCTATTACATTGTATGACACTATAAACGACCCTAAACAAAAGTACAATTCTCTATTTGAAAAAACATAAAATTCCGGGTGCTTCGATTTCAAATAAGCTGTTTTCGGTTGTCAATGCCTACTTCAGAACAATGTGGGCTACTTCGATTTTTGTAGCCCACTATGGGTCAAGAATAAGGGGGTTTCAATTTTCCCATGTATTTCTAATGAACGATTCTTGTTTGGATTTTTAATTTTGCAAGTATAACACGTAGCTTTGCTGATCAAGACAGTACATATACTACTTTTTCATTTCCATTGTTGTACGTACCACACAACAATGGAATCCATTACACCATACTGACACCACACTTCACACCATACTTACCACCTTCACTTCACTTCACTTTCCTTACTTACTTACACCATTACTTTCAGTTTATGTTACTTTAAAAAATGTGTTACTGTTATATAGAATTTAAATACAATTTAGGCCTAGATATCCCTTGTGTGAATGATGGACACACAGCTAGTCCGAATAATTTAAAATAAATATCAAATATTTTGAAAAAAAAAAACTAACTTCCTCCTTCTCATAGCTGGCCTACTACCCCCCCCCCCCTTCTTTCTTATTCCTTCCTTGATTTTCTATATTTATTCATTTTATATCTATTTAAGGTACACATTGTTTTCAGTCTAATTTATTACAATTTACTCTTAAGAATGTTTAGAAATATTCTCTGAAAAAAAAATTCTCTAAAAAAATGTCTAGATATAGAATAAGTAAAGATGTTGTGACTTGAAAAGGAATTCCTGTTAAAGCAATAAAAAATGGTTAATTGAATCATAACAGTTGATCAGACTGATTGATTATTAGTAATTTTAAATAAAATTAACACCAATTACAAATAAATTCAAACAACTGAGAATCAATGGTAAATCAGAGATAGATAACATCCATCATTGATGCGAATCACCATCGTAATTTTTCAGCATAATTTCTTATTTCCCTGACTTTCCCTGACCAAATGTCAAATTCCCTGACTTTTCCTGACCAAAATCTATTTCCCTGACTACCCCTGACTTTCCAGAATGTGGTCACCCTGTATTACCTCATAGTGTGGTAAGTACAAATTTATAAACTGAGGTTGAACAACATTTTTGTAATTCACTTTTTAATGTAATACATTTATTTAATTTGTTTTAGAGACTAGACTAAAGTTCTAAATTGTGGTGGACAGTGAGCACAGTACATAGGACAAAAGAATGTACTATCTACTTGATACTTGTTTTGTCACTTAATTTAAATACCTTCCAAGATTTTGTAGAAAAAATCCCAAAAAATGCCACCATCAATAAAATTTGCCTCCCAGCCAGCTCTGACTTTTAGGTCTGCCTCGTTTTTGTTAAAAAATTAAAAAAAAACTTTGTTCTTCATTTTAATAATAAGCTTATTACTTAAAAGGCTTATTGTACTTGAAAACCAATTAAAATCTTAAATGTATTAAGAGAACTCACAAGCATCGGGGGTGCCCTGAACATGTAGCTGAAGGGGTAGTAGAGGAGGTTGAGCAGTGTGGCGGCGTACAGGTCCGCGTAGCGAACCACCTGTGAGGAGAAGAACGTCTGCCGGGAGCCGGAGCGGAACAGACTGCCGAGCAGCCCGTACGACATGTCCATCTTGTGGGTCACCTCTCTGATTGCGTTCCTCACTTTGGAAATATCTGGCTTTTCTTTTGTGCTACTGTCTAGGTTCCTGAAAAATATACCACATTCATTAAGCGTTTATCTTGAAACTAATAAAGGTTAAAAAATGCTTGTAACTTGCAGTTCTAATCTAATGATGTATTAGAATTCATTGTTTTTAAAAGTAAAAAAAAATCATTGATTTAAACACCACTCTATTTAATTCTTTGACTTTTTCATAATTCAAAATTGTTTACTATGCCTCAATTTAATCATTAAGACTGATTGAAAAACTCATTCCTTTTGTGCATAGACATTTCAATGAGGTTGAAGAGATTGATGGGGATGGGATTTAAATAATGGAATGTTCTACACACACAAGCTATAGGTTAAAGAATGTATACAATCAATATTTATTAGCTCAGCTTTCCAAGTTTGGATGGGTATTTAAAAACTTATAAAACTAGCTTTGCTAAATACATGATCAAATTGAAACTAGCGTATCAAATCGTGAGTCAGTGGTGCACTGGACTCAGGAAACTTGGCAGCAATGTCGAGGTTTCAAATCCGCACACCAGCCACTATTTTCTAAACAGTACTGTTAATTCTAGTTAGGGGTGTGCGAATATTCGAACTTCAAACTTTTTTGAATCGAATATCGTGATATTCGATTCGATTCGAGATTGCAAAGAAGTTCGATATGACCGAATCGAATATTTGAAGGACTGGCATAAAATCAAAAGTAGGTGAAAATAAACGTACCCATTTTCAAAATAAAATTACGTTTTTTGTAGTTGGAAACAACTACAAATCCATTTTCTAAATCAGAAACAGTTGTGTCCACACGTGGACAGACGACAGATGAATAGCTGCTGTAAAATAATACTGACTTCGCAGTTTTGCCACCAAATTCCCTCTACCGTGTTGATCAGTCGTGCAGTACTTAGGTTAATATCCTGCGCAATACCCGACGCGACAACGAATTTTTTCGTAAGATAAATTCTCGTATCACAGCATTAAATTATTTAACAAATAATAGTACATCCTTCATCAGTTCTGTCTCGACCTGTATCCGATACCAACGAAACAGTTGGTAAAAGAGAGAATTGCAATCAAGACCAATCAGAGTTCACCGTTCACCGATGACCGACAGTGTCCAGAGCCGTCTTCAATTGCCAAAACGAAATATCCCGTAAATACCCCTAAATAAATAGTCGTGTTGGTGTTTTGTACGACTTTTTCAGGCTTCCAATTTTGATACGATGAAGTACAATAATTTTAGGCTGGCAGAGTTGGCGGACCTGTTCATTATTTGTCTTTTCGTTTTCGAATGTCGTCGTCGTTCTAACCTTCGTCTGCTTTTGAAGTTTAGTTGTTGTTAATAACTCGAGAATGTCTATCGCGTCTTTGTTTCAATCGCTCAGATTTCTTTATTTTTCAATTAAGCAATTACGTAGACATAGAAACGTTGAATTATCAAAAATTGGTATTATTTTGTTGAAATCTGACGAATCAGCCGGAGCGTGTTTTTTTCAATACGTGATTAAAATGGTCATTTTTAGATAACGGTACAATGTTGGTTTGACAACTTAAGCCTAATTAATGAGTTTGCTTGCTGTTTATAATGTAAAATAAATAATCTTTGTTGTAAGTAAATGGCCAATGTAAATTATCTTGAAATTTAGGTTAAGTTTACTGGTCTGACTTAATATTATTTTATAGTATTACTTTAGGAGAATCAATATCTTTGTTCTCAGGCATTAATGCACAAATAAAATTGTAAGGCTTTCTTCAAATATGAAGTAGTTGGTGAACCAAGTTTTATATGTAATTCTTTGGTCTAATAGCTTAAGCCTGGTCCCTGATCAAATAATTTATTGGTTGATTAAAAGGAAAAGGAACAAAGGGACGCAGAGGCCTAAAAGTGAACAAATTTAGGTTGCAGTAGAAAAGGAATTGTTAAGTAGCCTAATCCTGAAATTGCTACAGCTAATAGGCTTATAGGCCTAATTAAGATTATTCAAATGAATATTACCTAGCTTAAGGGGAATCAATAAATTTCTAAATTCTTAATTGATTAGTTGTACCTTTGTGTACTTCAGTAATTGATAATTGACCTATATTATTTTGACATGTTATAATGCTATTAATATTAAATAAGATAAATAAATACAGGGAGGAGAGGAGAAAGTAAAAACAAGAGTAAATAAAATCAAGAAAACACAATAAAACAACACTTTTTTATAACATTATATTAATTATTGAATAGTTCCTAAAAAAAGCTTGGTAATTTTCTGAGTATACAGGTTTGCTGCGAAAGAGTATTTATACTTACATGCTGCGATTTAAAATTTGATCTCATTTGAACGAATAATCATTAACATAAATATTCGTTCGAAATTATTCGATATTCGGAATAGTTAAAAACTATTTGATTCGATTCGAACCAAAAAATCACTATTCGCACACCCCTAATTCTAGTACTGTACGGCTAACTCCTTGCTATGCTTGATAACGCACAGATCAGTAGTCTAATGATCTAGTCTAATGATGGTCTAATGAGTCTAGTCAAAAAAAAAAATCACCAGAAAATTAAATATAACGCAAAATATCTACCATTTAACAAGCATTGGACTGAAAAACGCCTACTTTGTTTATATTAAAACAAGTGGTGCTGTTGCTTGATTCAAAGTCATGTGCTCGATATTGACATATGGTGGATATCAACGCCAATCTATAAGTATAAAAGAGGATGTTGGTATATATATATATATAGTTGGCATTGATAAACTCAGACACCACTGGACCGATGGCCACGAAACTTGGTAGATACATGCAGAATTTCATGTATCTACCAAAAATTAGATACATATATGTAGCAAATTTTTCATATAGTTAGCATTGATGGTGGGTACCATCAATTTCGTGATAACTTTCAGGGCTTAGCCCTGGGACCGTCTTAAAGGTACCCATGTCAGGGATTTTGAAAGAACTAGTTGTTTCCAGTTAATAAAATTAACTATTTCAATGAGTATGAGTGTGAAATAAGAACAATCTGTCAAAATGAATAATAATTATATGGATAATTTTTTTTCAGAATTTGCACAGTTTTGTTGAGGATGTTTGTCACTAAAATTTTGGCCACTATATCTTGGGAATTTTTTAGGTTTTTTTAAAATTGCATATAGTTCTTCTTTAGGGTTCCTTATGAACCAAAATGAAGTCGAATGATTGGTTTGAGCTTTACCTCGAGGTATGTAATTGTTTCGGTGTTAATAGATTTTTATCTTTGCCAACTTCTTGGAGTTGTTTTTTAACTCCATCATTCATTCTGATTATGGCTACAATATTAATTTTCCTTGGTCTCCCTCTGACTGAGATGCGTATAGTGTCCATCTAATTCCCAGTTTTCTTTCTAGAGTTCTTCCTCAATGATAATAGTATGAATTTCATTGTGCTTCTAATTAGTGAGAAGTTCACCGTGCCCTCCAAGCTACAACAGATGAGCTAGAGATAAATATTCGTTCCAATATCTAAAGAAGTTTGTTTGAGGGCCTCTACAGTTATTAATAATATTAGAGGCCGTCTTCAGGCAATCCCACCACTCCCTCGATAGTCCATATTTCTTCTACACCATTTGTATTTGGGACTTAAATACTTCCCTTTTTGTGGATGGGTGGTTCACAATCCCCATTAAAACTCTATAGGTTTTACACACTTCGAAACTTTTGTTATTTGTCGCCCAATTTTTGACAGCTAATATGATACTACAGTTTGATTGAGTCTCTGTTGTTTGTGTAAGGGAATCTGTCAGGTATGGTCTTCTTCTGCTACCATACCTTCAACCTCCATTCCCCTCGTGATGTCCATATTTATTAGCAACCACTTGTTTGGATTTTGACTTACTCATACTTTGTTAATTGATTTTATTATTTGTCTACAAATTCTTCATAAATAATGTTTACTTCTTTCTTGATAAGGCCCTTTTCTTCTTCGTACGAATCTTTTATATACTTTTTGTAGGAGTATAAAACCCTTTTTGGAAAAAACTTGGAAGCTGTAACATTTCTTCAACTGAACCTCTTACATTAATGAATAATTTTCCTTAACTAATTTGATTTCTATATCGATTGAATTTTTTTTCATAGGTTATACAGTAAAAAACAATAAACATAAATGTAAATAAATAACTAAGTGACAAAAGGAAGAAGACTTTTCTAAAGACAGCTGATTATTTACAAAAGCATAATTTGGATCAACCATGTGTTGGGTAAAAATCTTATTCCATTTAAAATATATAGGAACTTTAATGTCCAGTGGGGCAAAGCACATTGAACTGAGGGTGATGAAAATTATTCCATGACTTCTGCAGGAAATTCCCTTTAATTTGACACCTCAATCATCAAAATCGGTTCACAAATAAAGGAGTTTTGCTGTACACAAGAAATTCCTTAGCGAATTAGTATAATAGATTGAGTTAGATTTGTTTACTAACAAAACATATGAAAGTAAAATTTAAAACAGGTGATGTAAATTAATGGTGTTTCTTTCTGCTATTTAATTGTATTTGTTTACATGAAGATTTGTTACTTGGAGCCAGATGGTTAATGAATTAGACTTTTGCATATATTTAAAGTGAAATACACTATATAAAATGCTGGTATATAGTATAACATAAAATAAATAACTGATTACTGAAGGACTTCAGTGATCACTGATCACTTATACTTGAAGGACTTCTTTTTTATGACAACTAACTGCTATTTAAAGAGGAAGAGTGTGCTACTGTAAAGTGTTAATTTTATCAACAGCACTTTAAAAAAAAATTGCCGGAACGGCTCATTCAATCTTTTTGTTCAAAATATAGTCTAAAAACGTAAGACAGCACTTTTTAATAATTGCTGGAGTGGCATTGTAATTTTTTGTTCAAGATAGACCCTAAAACCTTAGGAAAATGATCTTTTACATTGAATAAAATTTCAAGCCATATTCTAAGGTTCCTCTAAAACGTATGCCTTCATGAAGGAAAGAAATAGGATTTCTAATACGCAGGTCTGCTGCGATGGGGGTGCATAATAAAGTTCTAATTAAGGGTAACTTTGCTACATATGCGAACAGATTCAAAGTGCTGTCGAAAAAGCCAAGGGTGCCGTTCCTTATATCGTGCCCCATGATCATCATCAGGGAAAGCTCAGGTACCGTGCGTTAAGCAGAAACGACCATAAATGCTTCTCGGCGTTTGTCTCGGGTGAGCCAGTCTCTGTAAATTCGCTTCTTGAGTGTGTGAGCGCAATCCTATTCACCTGATAGCAAGATCGACTGGACAGCCGATACAAGCAAACAGCACTTGCAAGAGGAAGGACCGCTGATATTGGGCATGAACCTACCCAGGGAAGTAACACCACTTTCTCGGTGGGGCGCTGGATATGGTCACATTCTTTATGATCATCCCAGGCACTTTATGCAGGAATAGAATACCCCCGTCGTAGCAGACCTGCGTACTAAGAGCGAATCTCTAAAAACATTTTTTGTTTTATGGAAGTACATTTGATATATTTAAAGAAGTAGATTTTACAACAAGAAAAATAAATGGGAAAGCAAAACTATATAATTGATGGGTGATAGTGTAGGTATAGTTTTTATCGTGAGCGAAGCCACGGGTTTTTCTAGTTTACTTTATAGTAAACTCAATTTTGTATTGGTATTTTGTACAATGATAACGAGAATTATTTTAATCTAAATTTCCCCCTATAATGGTTAGGGGCATTTAGCCCCAGAAAACCACTCGTAAATTACTAATTTAATGTTTGCAATCTGAATGATGTCAGCATAGAATCTGAGTAGCACACATTTATATTTGTTATTTATTGTCGTTCCATCATGTAGTGCAAGGTTAAAAAGCAGCTGCCGACCTCTTCAAAAAATCAAAACCTTCTTCATGCTTATAAAATGAATCGGAAAAAAACTCCTGACATCTCTGACACTTTAAATCAGTTCATAAATTGAACATCATCACCAATTTGGACCTTACTGAAGCACTCGCTTATTAGCAAATTTCCCCCTTAGGGAAGAAGCTATTACCGTGGGCGACCAGGCGACACAGTGAGATTGTCACTAATCTAATCATTCCAATTTAAACCTCACCATGTGCCTATACATTATTGTATGTTTATGTAGCTGATGTTGAATACCATGTGGACGTCGTCTATTACATATTATGTGCAATGACCAAATAAAGAATCTTTGAAACTTTGAGACTTAAGCCCGGGACAATTTAATTTTCTTTAGGTCCCTAGACCCCAAAAATACTGTTCGATCATTTTCATGTTTATGCATTTATATACACTTGATAGAGCCCCAGCTTTGTAAAAGAAAATAAAGAGCTTCAATCTGTGGTTAACTAAATCAAACAATGTCCATATGATCAGTTGTAACAACGTAGGTAATTAAGTTTGATCCAATGTCAGTGAATAGCACCACTATCCCAAAACTTCAGACCTTTACTGTAATTAGGGAAGTCGTTTCTTACAATTCTGAGTTGTAATGGCAAATCTAAGTGAAAATACCTTCAGTTTGACACAGTTTGACACCTCAAACATCAAAATACAACCAGCCGTTATCTATTTACGGCTCCAAAAAGAAAACACTCGCTTATATAGACAATAGACATGTACCTGTCTGTAGCCGCGATAACTTTTGTGAAAAAGACTCAATCTCAATGAAATTTGAAACAACAGTCAACTCTCGAATATTCGGGGTTATGACTGGTTGAAGTGTCATGGACAACGCAAAACCGTGTTTAAAGCAATGGCATTAAATAAATTGAGCAAACTACAATGAATAATATTGGTTACTTTTTATTGTTACAACACATGACTAAATATCATTTAAGACACTTTCACTCAACTGTACTAAGGAAATCATAAATGAAAATATTACGTAATTATATTCTAGGTTATCTCTGTTTACAAAACATTAAAACAATAATATTTAATAGTATAAATCAAGAGGTGTAAACTGTCTTTTAAACCTGCAGAAGATAGTCTGTGTTTTTTGTCGCTCGGAAGCAGCTTCCTTCTTAATAGGGGTAGGCGAGTAGTGGATTTTGAATTCGAGTCAAGTAGTTGTTTGTAAAAGTAATGAAATATTCATATTTTTAGCGAATTTCCCCTATAGGGAAGAAGCTATTATCGTAGGTCTCATGGTAAGACCTAAGCCCGAGACCGTGATAACTTTTCGTTTTGGGGCCACCAGAAGCAGAAAACACCATTCGTTTGAATATATATATATAAAAATTCGAACGAATGGTGTTTTCTGCTTCTGGTGGCTCCAAAACGAAAAGTTATATATATATGTGTCTGTGAGCACGATAGCAGCCGTAAAAATGGTCTGATCTTAATGAAATTTGGTACAGACATGTAAAGTGGTAATCCCTCGGATGAGTTCGTGAACCAGCCCGATCGGACCACCGGAAGAGGGGGTTAAGGGGGATAAACCCCCCAAAAATGAGTTTTTTACATAGAAAAATAAAATTTATCGAATTTTTGTTGGCACCATTGAATTCAGGTCAAAAGAACAAACAATTTAGTATTTTGAATCACTGCTCTATGTCCATTGGTTACCGAGATATTGAAAGTGGTAAACACAGTACGTTGTCCCAATGTTAACCTTATGGGAAATAAGTAAAATTATACATCTCAGTTATTTCTCAACATATCTTGATAAAACTTGGTAAATAGCTTCTTCTAGTTCAAATCTATTGAATATTGAATTAAAACCACCCAGTTTTAATATACCCCCATGTTATTCTTATGGAGCTTACTAAAACATGTCAAATCTCGCTATGTTGGATTGAAATATGTTGTTTTGCATTTGAAATTCGCTGAGTATGCAGGTCTGCAACAACGGGGGTATTTAAAAGTAATTAGATACTTGAATAACAATTAATGAAAATATTTGATTCACTTTACTCATCAAATGGGTCTACTTTAATTAAGTTATCTTAATAAAATGTAAATCCTTTGGATGGTAGCTGAGTATGCAGGTCTACTGTGACGGTTGTTTTAAGATTAGTATAAACGAGCACTCATGCAGCACACTGACATGAGGGAGCCAATTTAAATTTCAAAAAATTAAATTATAGTTTGTCCGTTTTATCTTGAGCTATGGCCTATTCCATTGTTGGAGCTGTCAAATACTGTTTTGTTCCCAGAGATCTGGAACAATAAACAATGTAAAAATAAATTTCAACAACTGTGTTTGGTTACAAACTACAATAACTATATAAATGGGCAGCTGTTAGAAAATGTTAACATGTCAGGCTACTAGTACATTTTCAGAGATCAGCTGCGGTAGAGATCAGCTGTAGTGTTGTGATGACTTTCACTCCAGTCCAATTATTTCAGGTAAAAAGGGTCCCCATAGCTTAAGATGAAACGGACGAACTATAACAGTTTTAGACCCAAAAGTTCCCATTTTTAGGATTTATGGCCCCTAAAGTGGGTATACGGGCGTGGTGATTTACTAACTCAATCTGTAGGCAGTTTTAAAGTAATTAATGCGGTAATGAACACATTTTGAAAATGAGAAAGGAGCGGTTGGAAAAGAGCGTGCGCACTTACATGTTGCTGATACTGAAGTGGGGGGAGTCTCTCATCTGACGTCATCTCATCTGCTGACGTAGAGATGTAGAAGCGGGAATTTAAACTGCTTGATGTGGAAGCGGGAAATTTGAACTGTCATGTTGCAAGAGGGAAGATTTGGTTTGGAATGAGTGAATTATTATTATAAAAAATATGTTAATTGTGCCTGTATTAATTTATATTGTCTTTTATAGTCTTTAGTTATTGAAAATAAACACTTTTCACTTGTATAAAAAAGTATCAAAATAAATAAACATTTCTTGAGGTATCTTGCCTTAACATACCGCCCGCCAAACTAAATTTAATTTAGTTTCCTCATTAAACACAAATTAAAGTTCAAAACAAATATTCTTCTATGGCGGTAGCGGTTATTTTCATCTTCAATTTTCAAACGGTAGTGGGCAGAGCTTCACCACAGGTCTGACCAAGGTCTGTCCATTTTTTAGGCGTAATGAAACCACACGAACAATGCCGTCTGGGCCTGAAGTGACGTTGGTGATGATCCCCATTGGCCATCGAAGTGGCGGGAGATTAGGCTCCTTCAAAAGAACGATGTCTCCTATTGCAAGGTTAGGTGGTTTTTTGGTCCATTTAGATCTCTGCTGGAGGGTGTGTAAGTATTCATCGCTCCAACGTCTCCAGAAGTGCTGAGCCGCTTGTTGTACTAACTGCCAACGAGACAGGCGATTAAGTGGCAATGATGTCAAGTCAGGTTGAGGTGGTGTGACTAGAGAATCTCCTATAAGAAAATGCCCAGGTGTGAGAACTTCAAATTCATTTGGATCTGTAGATGCAGAACAGAGGGGCCGAGAATTCAAGATGGCTTCAATCTGGCAGAAGAGAGTTGACATTTCTTCAAATGTAAGCACTTGTTCTCCTATAATGCGTTTCAGGTGGTACTTGGCTGATTTTATGCCTGCTTCCCATAATTCACCAAAATGTGGGGCAGATGGAGGATTAAAATGCCACTGAATTTCTTTTAGGCTAAGAGCCGACTGAATCGCTGAAGTGTTGGTTTTAAAGAATTGGAAAACTTCTTTTAGTTGGTTGTGAGCGCCAATAAAATTTGTACCATTATCGGTATAAATATCTGAACAAAGTCCTCGTCGGGCAATAAATCGATTTAGGGCAGCTAAAAAATCATCTGAGGAAAGGCCAGAAACAGCTTCAAGGTGTACTGCCTTGGTAGATAAACACACAAAAAGGCACAAATATGATTTGAACAAAAGAGGTTTGCGTGCCTGATCAGACTTGGTTTGAAATGGACCGCCAAAGTCAATGCCCACATGAAGGAAGGGCCTATTTCTTTGCAGTCTTTCAGCAGGTAAGGATCCCATGAAGGGTTGAGGTGAAAGTGCCTTGAATTTAGCACATTGAATGCACAGCCTGATACGCTTACGAATTAAATTGCGGCTAGAAAGGATCCAAAATCTTCTCATAATTATTGATTGTAGGCTTCTTGGACCAATATGAAGATAGAGACGATGAAAATGATCTATGATTAAAGTTGAGAGATGTGCTTGCTTAGGCAATAAAATAGGATGTTTCTTGTCGTAATTTAAGTCAGAAAGTTTCAATCGGCCACCGACTCTCATAATTCCTTCTGAGTCAAGGAAAATGTCAAGTTTGGTGAGGTTTCCAGTCAAAGGAGTTTTGGAATGTAAATTATGAAGTGCATCTGAAAAGTAGGCGCTTTGTGTTTTCTTAACCCACAAGTTTAAAGATGCGTTAATTTCAGCTACGCTTAGGGGAGTTAGAACTCTTTTCTCAGGTGATGTTAAACAGTTATTAGAGAAACGAAGACACCATGCAGTGACTCTCTTCAGGCGTTCAAGAGATGAAAAACGCTCTAATATTGACAAGTTGTCAGGATCCAATTTAGAGACATTACTTTGAAGAGCTACCGTTTTAACTTCTGGCAATTGAGTGAGGGGAACTTGCACATAATCTTGTTCAGGCCAAAAATTAGAGTTCTTCAGTAACCAATCTGGGCCTTGCCACCACAACTCATGTTTTATTAATTCACTGGGAAACAACCCTCTTGATGCACAATCGGCTGGGTTTGTGTGCGTTGAGACATGAAACCAACAATTCGGGTTAGTTTTCTCTTGAATAACAGCAACTCGGTTGGCGATAACTGTTTTTAGTATATGTGGTGAGTTATGGATCCAGTTTAAAGTTATGGTGGAATCAGACCAAGCATAGATAGCTGGATTGAAATTCATGCGCTTGGACAAAATCATATTAGAATAATCAAGTAGCCTAGCAAGTAATACTGCAGTACAAAGTTCCAATTTGGGCAGTGAAATGGTTTTCAAAGGCGCAACTTTTGATTTTGAAAGAAAAAGATGGCATGACCATGAGTCATCTTCATGCTCCACTCGTAGGTAGACTAAAGCTGCATAGGCGTGAGTTGAAGCATCAGAGAATCCATGTAAAGATATTTTCTTAAAGGCAGAAGACAAAAGGTAGCGAGTTATTTTAACTTCACTCAGAACAGGTAAGTCGTTAATAAATTTCAACCACTCTTCTTGAATTGATTTATCAGGTAAGTCATCCCAACCTATGCCTAAAGTCCATAGGCGTTGAATCAAAATTTTTGGCCAAATTACAACAGGCGAGACCCATCCAAGAATGTCGAAAATACGAGCGATGTGTGACAAAATGTTCCGTTTAGTAGGAACTGCATCAGTAGTCTGGACCTGGTAGCTAAAAACATCTGAAAAAGGGCACCATTTAATGCCTAACACCTTTATTGTAGGAGAATTGTTGTGATCATCAAAAGTTAGCTTAGGTTCTCGATCCGCCTCAGCAACAGTAGATAAGAATTCCGAACTATTACTGCTCCATTTTTTCAGCTCAAAACCCCCTTTATTTAGAAGAGAGGTCAAGTCATGCTTCAGTGATAAAGCTTCGTTAAGCGAGGATGCTCCACTTAATAAATCATCGACAAACATGTCTTCAAGGATAGGTCTAATTGCTAGAGGAAAATTCTTCCCTTCATCATGTACAAGTTGTACGAGTGTGCACATTGCTAAAAATGGCGAGCTTGTTACTCCATAAGTGACAGTAAGTAACGTAAATTGTTGAATATGCTCATTAGGAGAAGGTCTCCATAATATAGTTTGAAATGGTTGATGTTCTGGATGAACTAAGATCTGTCGATACATCTTTGAGATATCAGCAACAACTGTGATAGGGTGAAGTCGAAAATTACAAATAATTTCCACAATGTCCTTCTGAAGTTTAGGTCCAGCGTGTAAATCATCATTAAGCGATTTGCCATTTGATAAAGCTGCAGAGGCATCAAAAACTGTGCGGAATTTAGTTGAGGATCTTGATTCCTTTAAAATACCATGATGCGGTATGAAGTACTTTGGTGAAGGGTCATTGTCTTGAAGCGGGCGCATGTGGCCTAATTGATGATATTCATCCATGAAAGCATTGTATGAAGTCCTCAGTTGAGGTTGAGAAGAAAGTCGTTTTTCCAACGAGCGAAGACGAGGAACAGCATTTTGAAATGAAGAGCCTAATTCTGGCGCATCTTCACGGAAAGGCAATTTAACAATATATCTACCACTTACAGTGTCTCTGGTATGAGTTTTGACAAAGTGATCTTCACAAAATTTGTCATCATCACTGGCGTGAAAAGTCTTCGGAAATTCTTCCAATTCCCAAAACTGCTTAAGGTGCATGTCGAGAGAATTATTATTGTCCAAAGTGCACAAGTGAGAAGTTTGGCCAAGGCCGAAGTCATGATCAGGTGCAACAGAAACTAAGTTAACATGAGTAGGTCCAATAAGCACCCATCCGAAAACACTGTGGTACGGGGTTGGTAATCCCACCGGAGAATGTAGCCGCCCGCCATCAAACGTGTGAGGGTACAAGTCAGCACCCAGGAGAAAATCAATTTGACCAGGTATATCAAATTCATCATCAGCAAGATCCAAGTTTTGAAATGCATGCCTAACTTCGGTAGGAATCAGACAAGTTGGGAGTGGAGAGGTTATTTTTTCTAACACCACTGCTGTAGCGGAAATATTAGGCTGATTTTTATTGTTAGGCCTGAGAAGACAGTTAACAACTCCTTTAGTTGCATTCACAGGCGTTTGAGATAACCCTGTTATCGGCAAATGGTACCTTTGACGAGGCAGGCCTAAGTCTCGAACACAATTTTCAGTAATAAATGACAATTGGGAGCCTGGGTCTACAAGCACTCGAAACAACTTAAAATTACCAAACTTATCTTGAATGTTGAGTTTTATTGTACCTAACAATGTCACAGATTGTTTTACATTAGGTTCATTTAAAGTTCCAGTGTTTACAGTTAGGCCTAAACCAGCGTGTTGCAGCTGAGAAGTTGCAAGATTTGTGTTGTCAGAAACTGAAATTGTTGGAGTAGGCTTATCAATATTAGCAGTTGGTTTTGATGTTTGAGAAGAGTTTTGATTTTGTGTGATATGAAGAAGTGTATGATGACGCTGGTTACAAACTCTACACATTTTGTTAGAGTTACATTTATCAATCATATGCGATGAGCTTAAACAATTGAAGCAAAATCTCTTAGATCGAACAAATTCCTTTCTCTGTTGAGGCGTCAGTGCGTCAAAGCGAGGACATCTATATACAGTATGATCTTCGGTACAGTAGATGCAAGAAGAAGAAGAAGAAGGCACAGTGTTGGAAACAAAAGATTTATGGTTCTGACCTAACTTAACCATAGAATTAGTTGCAGGTTGCGCTTTGTTGGAATTCAAATTTAATTTAGGGCCTATAGATTTAGGCTTCACATCATTACAATGAGCTGCTTCAATAGCTTTACAATGATTGGTCAAGAAAGACTTCAAATTTTCTAAAGTTGGAAATTCAACTTTAGAGTACTCCTCCTCAAAAAGTGAACGGGTTCTTCTGTCCAATTTTTTAATGACAGTTTGAAATATGATAAAATCACCTAGGCTATCTGATATTTTGATTCTTTCGAGAGCCGATATGTTTTCATTCACCGCATCAAGAAGTTGACTAAGTTTACCAGGGGACTCGTAAGTCGTTTTCAAAATTCATAATTTCATCTACATACATAGAAGCAAGAAGTCGTTTGTTGTCAAAGCGAGTCAACAATTTATTCCAAATTATACTGTAATTGGTTTCAGTGAGAGGTAGAGTTCGAACCAAGGCATTGGCTTCCCCCTTTGTAGCAGAAAGCAAATACTGGAACTTGTGTATGTCTGAAATAGTTTGATTTTCATGAATGAGCGAGACAAAACAATCTTTAAAGGCTGGCCAATCTTTAACCGTACCATCAAAATGTGGCAAGTCAATTCTGGGAAGCTTTACACTTGATTTAAGGTTAGGCCTATGCATAGATTCATCATGACTTTTGCGGTTAGTCGATTCATTAGGGAAAAATTGCCTATAAGCATTCAAAAGGTGAAAATAGCGAGTGTCCATATCAGTACTAAGTCTCTTTAGTTCTACAATAGCAGCTGCTTTATTTTCATCACCCATCAAGATTTTAACTTTATTATTTCTAAGTTACTTTTGTTAAAGCTAGAGTAATTATGCTCTAATTTCTCCATTTTGAGTTTAAAAGCATCCAATTGCTCTGATTCTATTGATAGACTTAGGCAGAGTGTGTATAATTCATCTACCTGTTGGTAGCACAGGTCTCGTTTGAAAATAAGAACTTCAAGTTGAGAGGAGTACTCTCGCTGAGATTTAGCAGCCAATGCCATGATTGTTGATAAAGATAAGTTTTCTCAAAATAATCTTCAATAATAATAAGTTTGAATAACTTGTAATCCTAGGCCTACCTTAGGTTGACACTCAAAGACACAATAGGCTAGGCTCCCTTGGACTAAAGGACATCTGCAATACATATTAGTACAAACAAGGAAAAATTCATAATAGTATAAATGTTATTTCAATTTTCTTCTGTCAATATATAATTGTAAAAGGATTCAAATATATTTAAGTCAAAATCAATATGCTTCAATAAATGACAAAGTAATCTAGGATAGGTTTGATTTAACCTCCAAAATAAATGAAGTCGGCATTAGAGACGACGCCTCTTGATTGAATCAACTTGGACAAGGAGAACGATGAGCTTGATCCTCTATGTTGTTCCTGTTTGCAGAGTTGCTGACAGCAGAAAACGTGACATAAGTGAACAATTTCCTTACTCTGTGTTCCTGAATATTCACTAATGTTCTCTATGATGTATTCAGACTTTCATGAAAATGGCTGATCAACTAACAAACTTGAACATGAAAACTTTAGCAATCCTAGACTTGAAAAAAAAATTGAAATTGTTACAATTGAAATATATCTTGAGGAATTATTATTTTATATTGATAAAATATGACTTTCTATTTGAAATTGATTGTAAAAAGAGATCAAAATTTATATCCACTGGAAATTAATTATTCTTGAGTTGCAGTTGAAGTATAACTTACGTCTTGAAGTCTTCACATAATAAATTTTCGAAAAAATTCACTTTATACAGGCACAAAATTGAAAAATGAAGAAGATCACTGGTTCATGTGGGGCGGAGGACCAACTATGTAGGCAGTTTTAAAGTAATTAATGCGGTAATGAACACATTTTGAAAATGAGAAAAGAGCGGTTGGAAAAGAGCGTGCGCACTTACATGTTGCTGATACTGAAGTGAGGCGAGTCTCTCATCTGATGTCATCTCATATGCTGACGTAGAGATGTAGAAGCGGGAATTTAAACTGCTTGATGTGGAAGCGGGAAATTTGAACTGTCATGTTGCCAGAGGGACTTCAATGTTTAGTTATTGAAAATAAACACTTTTCACTTGTACAAAAAAGTATCAAAATAAATAAACATTTCTTGAGGTATCTTGCCTTAACATAATCCACTAAAAGATAGTTAAGATCATAGAAAATAATACTTATCTATTTAAAGGAATCAAATTTAAAGGGAATCAGATAATTGAAGCTGCTAGGGTGCAAAAATGTCCCGTAAGTAAAATGTAGGACATTTTATACTGTATTTAGTAAGTTCATACTTTTGCTCAGAAATCATATTTTTTTGTACAGTTTAGGAGAGGGCTTAACATTTTTGCACATTTAATGTCTTAAATAAAAAAGTATATTCAACTTACATTTGTGGGTTATATCACACTGTTTGTGGCCAAAACCCCCAAATTTGGTTTATTTACCCCCCCAAAGTTAAGTTATTTTGTTAAACAAAAAACTAAGATATCATAAAATTAATGTTCCTTCAAAACTTGAAGGAAGTCGGACAAAATTGCTAACGCTAGAATGTTGACACATATATATCTATCAATTTTTTAACAGACGGTATTTTTGGCATCTAGGGGCCCCAAAACAAAAGGTTATCATGGCCCCATGCCTCAGAGCCACCATGCAGGTGATGCCAATTCCAGTGGCGTAGGTACGGGGGGGGGGGGGGGGATATATCCACCCCTTGGCCCTACAGTATGTAAAAAAAATTAATTATACTCAAAAAAATTAAAGTTAGGCTACGACTTTTAACTAGGAAGTAATTCTTTTACCGAAATAAGAAATAAAAAAATCTTCGTAAAAATATATAAATAAAGTTATTATTTATTTTGTAGTTGAAAAACTGCCAAAAAAATATAATCTTTGAGGTATTGCGCGCCAAACGAACGCGGCAGGATCGGTGACAAGAGGCTTAAAAATACAATACAGTATTTTGGAATATTAGTGGTAACGGCGAATGCGTAACTGAAAGTGGACTGTTACTGTAACAGAATCAAAGCAAAATTTCACATTTTCTGTTCCTTAGTCACTGATGGTCCCCGATTTGCAAATACCCTGTTATGAAAGACAGTCGATAAATCAGTCTGAGGACGCAACTGAAAACGTGCCATTCACAGCTGAATTGATATTAGATCAAAATTCGCCGCCTATAATAT
Organism: Flexamia atlantica; assembly: GCA_035578135.1. Classification (NCBI taxonomy): domain Eukaryota; kingdom Metazoa; phylum Arthropoda; class Insecta; order Hemiptera; family Cicadellidae; genus Flexamia; species Flexamia atlantica. Next base: position 127,974,533 of record JAQJVK010000001.1, on the reverse strand, counting down.
TACATATTACAGAAAAATTATGATGTTCATTTTGTCGTGAATGTTTTTAGTCCTATATACCAGAAAAACGTTATTTTGAACAATTATTTATATTTATCAAAATGAGTGAACCTGTAGGCTGTACAGGCCTACATTATTTCTCGTTGGACTGAAGTAGCCAATAAAAATACTAGATTCACCCACTACCTATATTCCCTCTAACGGCCAACAACGGAACTAACGCATCTGATCTCACTTATAGGACATATAGGATGCGTTTATAACTCGGTCAGTTGGTTCTGTGACCTTGCGTAATTAATTCGCAGCGACGCAACGCGACGTGACTACAATATGTTGTGATGTCGAAACAGTGCAACCTGACGGGGTTTTTTGCTCCAAAAAGGAAAAGTGAGAGTGAAGGTAACAGTAGTAGCGTGAAAAAACTATGAGATTTATTTGTTGTAACAATGCTGAAACAATATTTCAGTGATCAGTACTAGCAGAGAATGGAGTGGAGTGGACTGATGCAGATAATTCGTTTGTTATCTAGTCATTTTATTATAAAATGAAATAAAAAGTAATTTCTTAAAGCCTAAGTAAAATAAATGACAGATGGTATTTTTAATAAAAGCACCAAAATTACGTGAAAGCAACTTAACAAAATTATGAGAATGAAGTAAAAACGTATACATACAAAAAAAAAAAAGCAAATGTAAGATCATTATGACATCAAAACACAAACCACTCCCCCTGTGTTCAGCTCGTTCTTTTGGAGAACGAGCCAATGCCCGCTTCCGGTGTGCGTGCGGCGACCACGTGTCTGCATCAATTATTCCGTATAATATGAGTTCCACTATGCCTCATCTAGGTTGCATAAAAAGCTAGTTTTAGAGTTATAATTTTCAAAATTTTTCTGGGGGGGTGCCCCCAGACCCCCCTCCTTCTGGGGGCCCTGGTCATATCCCTCCTCTTTACCAAAGTCTATCTACGCCACTGGTTAATTCCTCATTATTCCATAACGAATTTGCTAAACATTTATGAGTATAGAATTTATTTATTTATAAGAATATAAATTATGAGAGTTTCTTGCCTCCACTGATAGAGACTAAGATTCATTGCTAAGGATCATTAACTAGAGGCCGAATGATCAAAGCCAGCAGAGTCCAGAATCAAACTTTTTCTCAGGATTGATTTAATTTAATAATCTTGAGACAAGCAGCACTACATCTACTCATTACCAAACCGTTGGAGTTGTTCCCAAGACATGGATTAGCAAAAATTAAAAGAAGGAATTTCAACAAACAAATAACATTTAGAAAGTGGCAAGTTATTTAATCAAATAATATTTAGAAAATAGCTAATTATTTAAACAAATAATTTTTAAAAAATGGCAAGTTATTTAGTAAAACACTCACTTGTACAGGTCTCCGAGCATGATGTCAAGACCCTGAAGCTCGGCAAACAACTGGCACTTGTCAGTCCAGACATGCAGTTCCTGTATAAGCTCTGGTACGATGAGGAATGTCCGCCATCCTCGGATCTTCTTGGACTTTAAAATATCGCCAAAAATGTGGTCCCCCACATACAAGACATCTTTTCCTTTTGCTCCAATCAGCTCCGTAAAGACGTCGCATGAACCTGAACAGTTATTTTTTCTAAATATTTGACAGGGTAATTTGAAAAAAAGTTATTATTGAACTTAATTTTTTTTACTATTATTGACCTTCTTGGATTTGCCTGCAATTATTTATTAATAACTCCAGTTTTAATTAAGTTATCTCATATTTTTTAGTCTTAAAACACTCTTCAAAATACAGTAGAGTCCCGCAAACCTGGAATTCGATAACCCGGAATTCTGGATAACTCGGAAAGCCTACCAGAGCAATAAAGTGCACTGAGATTAAAGGCCCGAGCATGGTGTGACATGTATAAAACAGTTTTGGTTTTTCTTTCAGTTTTTTTTTATAACTGTTAATGTAGTTTTTGTATTTTTTACTATGCAATAAATAAATGATTTCTTATAGAAATAACAGAAACTATTCTTATTTTTTCTTATTTTTATTCATTTTTTGATACTCGGAAATTTCACAAACCCGGACACCGTTCGGTCCACATTGGTCCACATTAGAGTCCACATTAGTTTGTGGGACTCTACTGTACAGGGTTTCAATTGAGCTCTTGATGGTTTGAGCCAGGTAAGTTTTAGGCAAGTTAAAAATTTTGAACTGGTATAAATTTTAATTTTACCAAAATTTGTTGATCTAGGAACCTTCACTGAAGTACTATCTTTCATTTGAATCTTAGTAATTGAAATTTGATGAGTTTAAAGTAAAAACTTTGTGGACAGCTAAAATAATTCTAATTTCTCCTGAGAAAACTCAGTAAATAACAGATTTTTATCTGAGGTTATCATTGGTAAAGGACTCTAGGTCATATTAGGATTATTATCTGAGTTATCGTTTAATTATCTCCGGGTTATGATGTGAATATGACAGCCAAACAACACAAACTTTAATTTTGCCTTATTCGGCCTTCAATTAAAGATATATAGATATATAGTTCTAATATGTAGTTGGTTGGATTGTATGTTATGTAGGCTAATATCTTAGCTTTTTTTAACTCAGGCAATTACTTAACACATTCAGGATGTGTCTTGTTATTAAAACACATCCTCTAGCAGCATGGATCCTCTAGTTTATTTATAAAATAAATTAGATATCAAGTTCACTGCTCATAAGAAAGGCAAGAAAGTGAATGAGATCGAAAAGTTTGATCTCAATTAATCACAATTAAAATCGTAAAAAATTTGGTACCGTAAACAGTAAAAAGTTTCTACTGAACATAAAACATCAAAGTAAAATTAACACATTAAGTTACCTCCAGAGTAGACTTGTTCCCTCTGCAAGGGCCCCATGTGCGTTCCTAGCCTTAGAGCACCCGTTGTTGTGTCTACTTGTCGCAGAATTGTGCCTTCTCCAAAGAACAGTGGTTTTCTAGCATCTACTACAATGACATCGAAATAGGTTTTCCAGTTCCTGTGCGGTTCTTCAGGCTAAAAGGTAAAAATCACTATGTTAAACCTACATGAATATAAATCATATAAATCACATTCTGATATATGTATGGATGTTCTGGCGTATGTATGTAAATAATAGCTGATTAGATATCAAAACTATATCAATGTTATTAACATAACTTACTGCATAGGCACTACGATTAACATATCAAAATGAGAGCTTTTGATATAAAAAAACCCTTCAATATAAATACAGGGCGAAAATTAAGTCTTAGGACGACCATTACAACATTGAAATGGAAAGAGATATCACAACCTAATTTGGCATGCTGTTACTGGTAATAGTAAGCTGCTTTTCTGTGTACATCGTGCTCCATTTTCAACTCTGGCGGACTTTACATGTATGGAGGAAGTAGAAAATCTGTAATGTAAGCATACGTTGATAATATGAAAATCAAATTAGGTCTAGTTGAACTAAAAACAATGCCGCAAACCAGACTTCAAAAGGTTGATTCAGTTGGAAGTAATTGCTGTTCAAAGTTTTAAAAATTTTTAGTACACTGTATTTAAGAATAACAGAAAGTTAAACAATCACTGAACTCCTTTCAAAGTGGTTGTTTAAAATGTTCCCATTGGTCTCCTGGCAATGTCCTAACCGGTTATAAAAGCTGCCTATTGCATTTTGTATTCATTCTCGTGGAAAACACAGATACAGATCTGAATGATCTTAGATACAGGAAAGCGCAGGAAGCTCAAGCTATTCCACGAATACACATGCGAAATGCAGTAGGAAACTTTAAAAACCAGTTAGATATTGCAGAAGACCAATGGGGAACATTTTGAACACCTAATTTGAATGGAGTTCAATAAGAATTACCTTCAACTTGTAACTTTCTGTTATTCATAAGTACAATGTACTAAAAATTTTTAAAACTTATAACAGCAATTACTTCCAACTGAATCAACCTTTTTAAGTCCGGGTTGCAGCAGTTTTTAGTCAACTAGATCTTTAATTTGATTACATATCAACATAAGCTTACATCAAAGATTTTCTTTCTACTCCCAACGGGCCGTCCCCCAAAGGTGACATCTGATCAACATGTATACAGAAAAGTAGTTAACTATTACCAGTAACAGTGTGCCAAATTTGGTTGTGATATCTCTTTTTGTCTCAATGTTATTAAGTCGTCTTAAAACGTTGTCACCATGTATAAAGATGTAAAAACAAAACAACAGTGAAAAAGTTAATTTCATTTCCTTAACAAACTCTAGCTTCAAGTGTAGACTCCTTCCATACACAAGCCTGAGGTCCCTCTTTTGTATTAATTTGAGGAAAGTTTTTTTTAGAATGTATGAGATTGATTTAAAAAAATATTAGTTTCTGTAGGTAAAATTGGAAGTATTTACCCGTGGACCATGTGGAAAATCAAACAAATAGGTCATAATGTGATCTGTGAACCTGTAGTCACTGTTTGTGAGGAGGAATATTTTAGCACCACTCTCCCTCAGTCGGCTCAAAAATACTGGCAGTCTTTCATCTTTCTTGACATACTCATCAAGGTTCTTCACTGTCTCAGACTTTAAGTCTCCCTAAAGGCAAAAATTTAAGTTGAAAAAACTAATAAATTGTTTCTTAATTTAATAATAAACTAAATAATTATCGAAGCCTAGAATATTCATTAATATTTAAACTGCACAAAAATATTGATGGGAAATTTAGTAATACCCCTGTTGCAGCAGACCTGTATACTCAGCGAATTTCAAATGCAGAAGAAATACTTCAATCCATCATAGCCATGTATGCCAATATGACATGTTTTTGTAAGCTCCACAAGGATAACATGAAGAAAGAGTATGCAGGTTTACTGCAACAGGTATGTTAAAACAGAGTGGTTTTAATTCAGAATTAAGTAGATCTGAACTAGAAGAAGCCATATACCAAGTTTTATTAAGATATGTTAAGAAATAAGGAAGGTATGAATTTAGTTGTGTAGACTTCCACGGTCCGAAGATACATTCTCGAAGTGGGTTTCCGGGTTTAACTGTGTGGATGATGTCGATCTAGTTTGCCCACGTTTCGGATATATTGCAATATCCATCTTCAGGGCAACGAGCGTCTTAGTTCACAGACTTACTCATTCACTGCAGCCCGCGCCTGACCTCCGCTCTTATATAGGTGCTGTGACCGAAGGTTGTAAACAAGTCGGTCCTGGGTCCCGGTCATTCTAGAAATTTCAGGAATGTCCGAGTCCACAGGGGTGGCACCGCCTTCGTTGTTGTTGGTGGAGGGATTCCCAGAATCGCTGTGAGGGGGCGGAAGGGCGGTGTCTCCACTTGGATTGTTGGTCGGGAAAATTCGCGAAGACCATATTCACGTTTTTGCACTTAGGTAATTTATTTATTAAGGGTAGCCAATTTTGGTTTAAACTGTAACCACTGTCCAAATTCATGTTATTCGGGTACTCCTTAATTTCTATTGCTTCGCGAATTTTGCGTTTATAGTTATCTTCTATCTATAAACGCAAAATTCGCGAAGCAATAGAAATTAAGAAGCACCCGAATAACATGAATTTGGACGGTGGTTACAGTTTAAACCAAAATTGGCTACCCTTAATAAATAAATTACCTAAGTGCAAAAAGTGAATATGGTTCCTGAGCAGGAAACTTCACGAATTTTCCCGACCACCAATCCAAGTGGAGACACCGCCCTTCCGCCCCCTCACAGCGATTCCGGGAATCCCTCCACCGACAACAACGAAGGCAGTGCCACCCCTGTGGACTCGGACATTCCTGAAATTTCTAGAATGGCCGGGACCCATGACCGACTTGTTTACATCCTTCAGTCACGGCACCTATATAAGAGCGGAGGTCAGGCGCGGGCTGCAGTGAATGAGTAAGTCTGTGAACTAAGACGCTCATCGCCCTGAAGATGGATATTGCAATATATCCGAAACGTGGGCAAACTAGATCGACATCATCCACACAGTTAAACCCGGAAACCCACTTCGAGAAGGTATGGATTTGTTTTATTTCCCTCAAGGATAACATGGGGAATGAGGATGCAGGTTTGCTGCAAGGAAAATGGACATATCTGAGATTTCAGACTAATATACATTAGATGTCAACTAAATGAAGCTACAAACCAAGTTTTATTAAAATATGTTGAGAATTAAGCGATATATAGAATTTTAATTACTTCTACTAAGTTTAACATTGGGACAGCGTAGGGCCTACTGTGTTTACTACTTTCAATATCTCGGTAAGGAATGGACATGGAGGAATGGTCAGAACTACTAATTGTTTGTTTTTTTTCAGCTGAATTCAATTATGCCAAAAATTAAAAAAAAATTATTTAAAATTTTTTGGAAAAAACTTATAAAACCCATTTTTGGAGGGGTTTTTACCCCTTCACCTCCCCCTTCCAGTGGTCCGATCGGGCTGGTTTATGAACTCATCCGATTGACTACCACTTAACATGTCTTCATTAAGATCGGACCATATTTACTGCCGCTATTTTGCTCACAGACACAAATATAAATACGAGGTTTGTCCAGAAAGTAAAGGACAATTTGCCCCAACTTATAGCCCAGTGGTCTCATAGTATGGCCTAACTATACTCATAATATGGCCGTGACTGATAGTATGGCCTAAACCTCCACTCCTTGTCACAATCTGAGCCAAGTCTTGTTGCCAACCGACCAAGCATTTCATTCTTACAGCGTTTCAAAATGGCAGTGTCAATTGAAAATTCCACTGAATGTGAGTTTTATGATTGTAATAGTGTTAAGCGGACGAAAACGTTTATTCCGTTTTGAATTTAAGCCTATAGGAGAAAAAAGTAATCCTGAGTCTATTGCAAGGCCTATGATGCCTTGAAATGTCATTTGAAACATGCGACATGGATAAATCCATTCGCAGGCGAGGGTGTTTGCGGCACCCACCCCACGCAGCAGCAGCAACTTCACAGAACTGTGCTGCCTCAAGTGAGACATTTTCGGACAAATCCTGTATAACCCATGCCTGGTCTTAAGCGATTACCTTTTTTAAAATGCCCCTTAAGGGAATTTTTAGGTAGGGAAGTATTTGCAAATGGTAAGGAACTAAGAAGCAACATTATTAGGTCAAATCAATTTGGCGGGATTTGAAAAGACACCGCCATTTTGAAACACTGCAAGAATAAAATGCGTGATCAGTCGGCAACAAGACATGGCTCAGATTGGAAACAGGAGTGGAGGTTTAGGCCACACTATCAGTCATGGAGATGAGACCACTGGGCTGGATGAAGGAACAAAACGTCCTTTACTTTCTGGGCAAGCCTCGAGTATAATATAAATTCTAACGAAAGGTATTTTTTGCTTACGGGGGCCCCAAAACAAAAAGTTATGATGGTCTTAGGGAAGAAGTTATTACCATAAGACCTACGGTAATAACTTCTTCCTTATAGGAAAAAATTGCTAAAACTAAAACTTTATAGTTTTAATTTATTTTAAATTGATTGTTGGTGATAGTCAAGTTATGTTCTGATTTTGATTTTTGAGGACATTTACCATTAGCAATTAGTACGAACAAGTTTCATGATGTTTTGGAATCTAGTATCTGATTTTTTCTGCAGGTAGAAATGAACATGAAACATATTAAAGATAGTAAACACAGCCAGGAGGACTTGAAAAAAACATAGTTAAAACAGAGAACCCTAAAAGAAATGAAGAACATTAAATGTTGAAAACAAAACAAAAACACAAGAATATGCAGATATCAGAAATTCACCAATCAAAACAGGGACACATCCACACCTAATCAGAGCTGATTAAAGACCATCTCAGGTCATCAGGTTTCTTTCCACCTGAAGACAATAGAATTCCATATCATGAAATGTTGTGAAACTTGTTTTTGCTTAGCAATGACGGCACAAGTCTACAAAATTAAAAATTAAAAAATTAACAATATTAGCAATTGAATATGCCTAACTTGGATGAAAAATGAACCAAAATTCTCTTATGGATTGATAATGAAATTTGATTGTTATTGTTGTCATTTTGTGTTCTAAAACAGTCGAGACTGAATAATGTTCAATTTTCAATAAACTGACAAACAATTCAATTTTCACATAAATGTGTCCTTTCCCCCTCATTTTAATCTGACATTTCTATCCATCAAGCATTTTGCCCAAGTAAAATATCTAACTTATCCCAACTGGAGAAAATTAGGCGAAAACAAATTGCGTCTCCTTTTCTCCCTTCACAAGTTTCTAATAAGCAATAACTTACTTTAGCTACTAGCATTTGTGATTTCAATAGATGTTAAAGTTATGTTCAAAATACAACTTATTAAAACAATCCCTACCTGTATATGTACCCAATCTGTGGCATTCCTCACATCTTGAAAGATTGATTTGAATGACATGATCAAATGTCCACTTTTTACTCCTGTTTTGTCCCTGTAATCATAAGTTTTAGATAACACGTTGTTTGAAATCGAGCAAAACAAAAATCATTCAGTGAAAGAATAAAGAATGAACAATTAACTTATATCTAACTATCCATACCAAAAAACTATCCATACCAATCTTTTGAGAAAATCATAAGCCCGTCATCCATCAGCCCCATACTTGGGTGAAAGGTTTTGGTGAGAAAATCCCAGGAAAACTAATACTGTTTTGATAAAATGTTTCCTTAGAGCAAAAATGTAAGAAGAAGGGCTGAATAGCTTATGCTTTTGTTTTTCTTTCCAATTGTTTGTATCCAATTAAACAGGACACCATCAGCTAGTACGGTAACAAAACATAAATAATGTTGGTCTTTAATCTCTACCAGTCTTTTCATTCTTGGAATGGAAGCCGCCGCAATGTTACAAATGTTACAAATGAGGGTGATGCCAGCGGATACATTTGTGTTCCCTCTGATCGGTTAATGTGTGTCTTCTTCTTATTGGTGGCATTATAAATGCACCAATTACAGAAAGAAATTGGCTCAAGTTAATAAAACTTCAAAAAAACACTATGTTGAAATTGAAATGTGTTGATCTATTGTACATCTATTTTAAACTACAAAGTAAAAGTTAATAAGGTAAATACATTGAATAAGTACTTAAAAACACTTCTAATATTACCTAAACTATTTGGGGAAACATTAAGTCTTTAAAACAATGATACAGAAACTGCAACTGTTGAAAAACATTTGTCACATTCTAGTAGCCAAAGCAGCTATAAAAACAAAAGCTGCTCTTTTCAAAAAATAAATTTTAAGTGCTGCAATTTGTGGTTTACCTGTAGAACTATTTCAAAGCATTACCTCAATGTATAATGCATATTTTCAGTTGTAAACAAAGTGAACTGAGCATAATCAAATGTCGATGAATAACACCACTGTTCCGAAACTTCACCCCTTTACTATACTTAAGCAACGCTCTTTTTTAAACCTCTTGAGAGGTATTTACAAATCTACATACTTTAATTTGACACCTTAAACGTTAAAATCCGTCAAGCCTTTATTAAGGTGTTACTGTGAAAAGAATTTCGCTTTTGTATTGTGCAGATTACATAATGAGTTGAATGGAATAAAAAAAGTCAAGATATTAATTTATTGGCGACCATCATAGATAGAATTACTGTACTGTACTGAGGTTTGAATGTGAAAAGAAAACTACTTGCGTATTAATATATAGACTAGGCCTAGATTACTCGGTTGCAGCTTCGCTTGTAAACACTGCAATCTGTGGTTTACCTGTAGAACTATTTCAAAGCAAGACCATATGTTCAGTTGTAAACAAAGTGATCTGATCTTGGTCAAATTTTGACGGATAGCGCCCTTCCGAAACTCAAGCCCTTTACTGTACTTTAGTGACGCCCTTTTTAAAAAATCTAAGACGTATTGATAGATCTATATAAAAATCCCATTAATTTGACACCTCAAATTTTAAAGTCTATCAAGCCATAATTGAGGTTTTGCTGTGAAAAGAAAATCGTTTGCATATTGTACAGAATACATAATGAGTTGGAAGGAATACAAAAAAACATTCAAGACAGTAATTTTTTGGCAACCATCATAGATAGAATTACTGTTTTGTAGGATGGAGCTTAATACAGTAAATGGTAAATTAAAATAAAAAAAGTAAAGTCCCTATGGTAAATATATTTATTAAAAAAAAACTGGGCCACAGCTTTACAGTGTTTTTGTTCAAAAAGAGATCATCACCCAATCATATTCAGGGAAACATAGAATTATTTATTTTTAAGATTTGGTTCACAGAGTTAAAGTAGTTGGATTCTGATAAGTGGAGCTTGTGCTCAGTTAGTGTTTAAACAAGAGGACTTTGCACAAACCTTTGACAGTAATTAATTATCATTTCCTCACTACATGCCCGGTACGGTAACCTAAAGATAGCTTGCGATTTCTCAAGTCAAATAAGGAGTGCAATAATATGACAGATTTATATATTAAATGATATTATGCAGCTGCCACTAAATTGAGCATATTTTGATTGGAGATGAATCAATTCTCAGTATCAGATCTCGGTACCTTCAGTTCTTGAGCATTAATAACCAGTACCAAAATTTGGATGTCCATTGCTGATACCAAAACATTCGGTACCCAGGGAAGGTACAGAATTCAGGTAAAGTCGTTGAGAAAATAACACTGACAAGAAGCTAGATTTTATTAATCAACATCTGACAACAGGGTAAGATGGTTTTGGAGGATTTGAAAACTGCTATCAACAGGAGACCAATAAATAAAGGGTGTTTATAAAAAATGTTGGAGTTTAACGATTTAAAAAATTTACTAGGTGAGGTAAAAAAGTCAGAGTTCATATTGTTCATAATGATGAGTATGTTTTTGCACCGAAATCTAATTTTTGGAGACTAAAGTTCCGAAGATAAGTTTCCACCTTTATTAGAAAATCAAGTTAATGATCCATGTTGACGTGATGTGACACCCAGCCCTTATGCAGAAATTTACAGATATTTACTGTCTAAAGTGGGATATTTGCATACAAGTCCTGCAGGGTGTCTACCAAATTTCTTATATGAAATTCCCGACTTTTTCCCGACTTTTCCCAACAATATAAAAAAATTCCCGACCATAAGAAACATGACTATTGCCTCCTATAACGAATACTTGAGTACAATATTTTTCAATAACTATATTTTGACGGCTGCAATGCAAGCAAAAGATCGCCAAAAGATGAGCAAGATGACCGCGATAAGTCCAAAAGATTTGCCAACCGAAATGCGACCGAGATTTCCGCCTGTGGAAAGAACGAACGATTTTCCGGCCGCGTTGTGACCAAGAGATTCTCCGGCCCCCGGCCGTGGTATAAACGACAGAGATTTGACGATGCGACAAAGAGATTTGCCGGCCGCAATACGACCGAATCATGTTACGGCTGTGAAACGAGTAAGCGACACAATACTATCAAGAAACAATCGGCCACCTGATAACCGAAAAACAAGCGAAAGATTTCCGGCCACAATAAGACCAAAAGATTTGCCAGCTGTGTTATAAATTACAATATATCTGGCCTTGAAAAATGTAGCGATTTTCTTGTCGCAATACGACCGAGAGATGTGACGGCCGCTAAAAGAGCAAGGAACTCGTCAGCCGCGAATCGGCCGAAAAATGTTTCATTCCTAAAACGAGTGAGCGATTTTCCGGCCGCAATACGACCGAGAGGTCTTACGCTCGCGAAAAAAGGAATGAGATCATCGGCCGAGATGCGACCAAGAGATTTGCCGGCCGCAAAACAAGCGAAGGATTTCCGATCGCAACAAGTCCGAAAATCTTGCCGGTCACGGTATTAATGACAGATATTCCGTCCGCGAAAAGATCGAGCCATTTTTATCGCAATACGACCGAGAGATGTGACGGCCGCGAAAAGAGTAAAAAATTTGTCTACCACGATTATTATGTCCTCGCTGGATACGACCGAAAAATGTTTTGGTCCCAAAACGAGTGAGTGATTTTCTAACCCAATTCGAGGTCCAGCGCTCGCGAAAAGAGGGATGAAATCATCGGCCGAGATGCGACCAAGAGATTAGCCGGCTGCAAAATAAGCGAAAGATTTCCGGCCGTAATAAAAGCGAAAAATGTGATTGCCGCAAACAGGGTGTCTACCAAATTTCATATATGAAATTCCCGACTTTTTCCAGACTTTTCCCGACAATTTAAAAAAAAAAATTCCCGACCATAGGAAACATGACCATTGCCTCCTATAACGAATATTGAGAACGATATTTGTAAATAAATACATTTAGATGGCTACAATGCAAGGGAAAGATCGCCAAAAGATGAGCAAGATGACCGCGATAAGACCAATAGATTTGTCTGCCGTAATGCGACCGAAATTTCCGGCTGCGGAAAGAATGACCGATTTTCCGGCCGCATTGTGACCAATAGATTCTCCGGCCGTGGTATAAACGACCGAGATTTGACAGCCACGATGCGACAGAGAGATTTGCCGGCTGCAATACGACCGAATCATGTAACGGCTATGAAAAGAGTAATAATAATAATAATAATAATAATAATAATCACTTTATTGTCCAAACATTCTTACAAAGCTAGCAATGCTAGCACAGAACATAGACTTTGTCAAGAGCTTAAAATAAGAAATCAATAACTACTACACTAAAAAATATGTTTACTAAGTACCTTACCACTGACAGTACAGAGAAAAAAAAACTCCTACAAATATAAGAAAAGTAAAATTACATTAAAAACTAACCTAAATAAAAATTCCTCAATTGAATAAAACATTTTATTTATCAAAAACAATTTTAATTCTTTTTTAAACTTATTTTCCCTAACCATAGATTTTAAATTACTTGGCAAATGGTTAAAAAGTTTTCTTCCCATATACAGTGGAGTTTTTTGAAAAAGTGTCAATCGGTGTCTTGGATATTGGAAGTCTTTGGAAAACCGTGTATTATAGCCATGTTCATGCTGAGAATTTTCTAAGATGTCAAGATTATTTTTTACGAACAATAAACATTTAAAAATATATAGTGAGGGAACAGTTAATAAACTATAATCTTTAAAAAATGATTTACAAGATTTCCTTTTTGAAGAAAATGTCATTATTCTTATAAATTTTTTTCCGTAAGCGACATAATACGATCAAGAAACAATCGGACAACCGAAAAACAAAGATTTCCGGCCGCAATAAGTCCAAAAGATTTGCCAGCCGTGTTGTAAATTAAAATATCTCTGGCTTTGAAAAAAAAATAGCGATTTTCTTGTCGCAAGACAACCGGGAGATGTAACGGCCACAAAAAAAAGGAACTCGTCTGCTGCGAATCGACCGAAAAATGTTTCATTCCTAAAACGAGTGAGCGACTTTCCGGCCGCAATATGACCGAGGTCTAATGGCCGCGAAATGAGTAAGGTTCTCATCGGCCGCGATGCGACCAAGAGATTTGCCGGCCGTAAAACAAGCGAAAGATTTCCAATCGCAACGAGACCGAAAATCTTGCCGGCCATGGTAAAAATGATAGATATTCCGTCCGTGAAAAGATCGAGCGATTTTCTTATCGCAATACAACCGAGAGATGTGACGGCCACGAAAAGAGCAAAAAATTTGTCTACCACGAGACGACCGAAAAATGTTTTGGTCCCAAAATGAGTGAGCGATTTTCTGGCCGCAATACGACCAAGAGGTCTAACGCTCGCGAAAAGAGGGATGAAGTCATCGGCCGAGGTGCGACCAAGAGATTTGCCGGCCGCAAAACAAGCGAAAGATTTCCGGCCGCAATAAAAGCGAAAGATGTGATAGCCGTGAAAAGAGCAACAGATTTGCAGCCGCAAAAAGAGCGAGATATCTGACGGCCCCAATGTGACCGAGACGTTTGCTGACCCCGAAACGACCGAAGAATTTGCCGGCCGGGTTATCTTGGATATTCTGGCCTTCATGTGGCCAACAGATGTGATGTGATAACCACGAAAAGAGCACATGATTTTAAGGTAGCAATACTAGCGAGAGACTTGACGGCCGCGTAAAGAGCGAGAGACTTGTCGGCCGTGTGAAGAGCGAGGTACTCTTCGGCTGCGTAAAGAGCGAGACTTATCGGCCGCGTAAAGAGCGAAACTTGTCGACCGCGTAAAGAGCGAGACTTGTCAGCCGCGTAAAGAGCGAGACTTATCGGCCGCGTAAAGAGCGAAACTTGTCGGCCGCGTAAAGAGCGAGACTTGTCAGCCGCGTAAAGAGCGAGAGACTCCGAGTACAGACCGTAGAGACTCGTCGGCCACGTAAAGAGCGAGAGACTTGACGGCCGCGTAAAGAGCGAGTCTTGTCGGCCATGTAAAGAGCGAGACTTGTCGGCCGCGTAAAGCGAGAGACTTGTCGGCCGCGTAAAGAGCGAGACTTGTCGGCCGCGTAAAGAGCGAAACTTGTCGGCCGCGTAAAGAGCGTCCGAGTACAGACCGTAGAGTCTCGTCGGCCACGTAAAGAGCGAGAGACTTGACGGCCGCGTAAAGAGCGAGTCTTGTCGGCCATGTAAAGAGCGAGACTTGTCGGCCGCGTAAAGCGAGAGACTTGTTCGGCCGCGTAAAGAGCGAGACTTGTCGGCCGCATAAAGAGCGAAACTGGTCGGCCGCGTAAAGAGCGAGAGACTCCGAGTACAGACCGTAGAGTCTCGTCGGCCACGTAAAGAGCGAGAGACTTGACGGCCGCGTAAAGAGCGTGTCTTGTCGGCCGCGTAAAGAGCGAGACTTGTCAGCCACGTAAAGAGCGAGACTTGTCGGCCGTGTAAAGAGCGAGAGACTTGTCGGCCGCGAAACGAGCGAGCGTTTTTACAGCTGTATTAGGACTGAGAAACTTGCGGCAGCGGAATAAGCGACAGATTTTATGGTCATGATATAGCTAAAAATTTGTCTGCCACAATTCGTTCGAGATTTGCCGGCCGAGACGATGACAATAACGAAGAAAACCGCTATTTCGTTTTTATAGCCAAATTCGAATTTCCCGACCAAATGTTGAAATTCATTACTTTTTCCCGACTATTCCCGACCTTACAAAATCCCCGACATTTTCCCGAGTTTTCCCGAATTCCCGACTGGTAGACACCCTGTCCTGATTTTTAAGCAGAAAAGTGTAAATGGTAAGAAACTGATAGAACCTTATCAAGTTGAATCCACTTGGCAGGATTTTCAATGGGCAACGCCATTTTTAAACACTAATAGAATAAAACGCGATCAGTCAGCAATGAGACTTAAATTGAGATTGGGAACAAAGCTTTAGTCTGCACACTCAATTGCCTAGGTGGGGCAACAAGGCTAGATGTGGTGACAAAAGTATACCTCCTTAAAAATGATTTTTTAACTTATAGATTTTTATAACACTGTAGAATTAAAAGCAGCGAAAGTAAAAATATTTAAGACAATCATTTTCATTATAAAAGGAACTGACTTGGTGTACTCGGCTGAGTTGGTAAAGAAGTCGATGAGACAGGCCAGCAGGTAGGTCTCGGGCAGGTTGAACAGAGTGTTGAGCACATAGACCCGGGACTCGTCCAGCTGCAGGAACTTGTTGGGGTACAGCTCGTACACCTCATTGCTGCCGACAAACACAAACACTGCTACAAACAACCCAAAATAACACCACTGAAAAAATCGTTGCTCCTGTAATCTGTCCTTACAGCAGCTGCGAGGTATTTTTTGCTTATCATTGTACAGTAGAACCCCTCATATCCGGCCTCGGTTTTACCGGTCCTCGGTTTATCCGGCCTCTTCTCAGAAGCCTACATCAAAATATACTCCTCATGCCTGCATATTCCCTCTGATTATCTCTCTGCTTGTGTACGTTTTATTATCTTTGTTTATGGCCCCAGTTTACTACCAACAATCAGAGTGATCTAGGCTACAAACAATTTAGACAACAGTTTAGAAGTTCCTAGGTGACCTTTAAAGTGACCATTTGCGTACATGCTTTGAACACCGTGCATTGCTCGCCATGCAATTCTTCAATATTGGTCTTATGAGTAAAAGCACGCCGTGCCGATACGTGTGTGGGCTTTTTTACTCATGGGACCAATGTTGTAGAATTGCACGGCGAGCAGTGCACGGCATTCAAAGCACGTCCAGGGATGGTCACCTTAATACGTTCGTCTACTGGTACGCTCAGCAAGACTCATCTACATCCCTCTCATAAGACCACACATGGCGAATTGCTCGCCAAATGTGGCAAGTAGGATCTACCCTAATTTGGCAATAGTGAACTTGAGCCAATAATTTGTACTGCTATGTGTACACAGTTGAGTTAGGAATTTCTAAACTGTTGTCTAAATTGTTTGTAACTTCTAAGTGTCGTGCGGTTATTGCTTGTTTTGTCAAATCTCATTTAGGCCTAAGACAAATATAAATACTACCCAGGTCCAGGCATAAGACGGTAGCAAATATGTACTACCGAATAGGGACTACCCTAATTTGGCAATAGTGAACTTGAGCCAATAATTTGTACTGCTATGTGTACACAGTTGAGTTAGGAATTTCTAAACTGTTGTCTAAATTGTTTGTAACTTCTAAGTGTCGTGCGGTTATTGCTTGTTTTGTCAAATCTCATTTAGGCCTAAGACAAATATAAATACTACCCAGGTCCAGGCATAAGACGGTAGCAAATATGTACTACCGAATAGGGAAATGATTTAATTAATTCAAATCCATGGGTGAAACGAGATCAATTAGTGTTCCAAGTGATGTGTAGTGTTGGTTTTACAAACATATGTATTTTTGAAATAATCCAAAGAGCCAAAAAAGAGGACTTAAAGCTCTTCTTTAGACTTAATTTCACTAGCTACGTCTTATTACTTACGTATAAATTATTGTTTTCATAATAGGTTGGATTATCCGGCCAAATCGTTATCCAGCCTGGGCTCGGTCCCGTGGAGGCCGGATATGAGGGGTTCTACTGTATAATTTTAAAACTCAATTTCCCTCAGAAAATGAGGGTGAGAAGAAAAAAGATTAAGTGAAGCTATTTTAGATAATAAAAATTCCAAGTTATATCTAGCAAGTCACTAATTTCAAATTATTAGTTTTCTTTAAATCATGTGCTAATGAGATGCCAGTGGTGGCACAGTAAAGTTGTTCACCCCATGTATCAAAGTTCTTAATCTAAAGCTGAACTCAAAGTGGTTAAAAACTCAAAAACAGGAAATTTTGTGGAGAGGCCCTTTCCATTTTCCGCTTCACAAACCCGTGTTGAAAATAGCTCTATGCTATTTCCTGTTTATAAAATATAAATTTTGCCATTACCTGCAACTATTTAAAATAAAAATAAACTATAGGTTTATTTTCCATTACTAATTTCACAACATATTTATTTCATGACACAGGTTTCAAACGTGAGAGTTTGCATATTTTACTTTTTCACGACATTGGCTGTCGTGGGCATTCTCCAAATGCTCACAAAACATTTCTGTAAACAATGGGTCACATGTTTTTGACTCATGTTGGTTTTCATATCTTTTAAGCATAAATTTTGTACATATCTGGATTGAAGGACAAGTCCTTCCCTGTCGTGGGTTGCACTGTATAAATGCCTATATATTTGACTCAGTGTATCGAAAGAGAACCTATGACACATTATAATACCTGTGACCGCTATTAAGGAACATCGCGTTTCTCCAGCGTCATGCGTTTGTGCATAAATGATCCCATTTAACTCAATAGAACTTGAAACGTGCTTAGATAGATGCAGAACGTCACGGCATTCTTTGCAAATTTATGTGTTTATGCATGCTTAAAACCTGCCTTAGAGGATGAAAAGAATCAGTTCTGGCAAATACAGTAAAACATTAGACAGACCAAAAAAATTTGTGCTTTGGTTTAAGTTTATTACTATATTTTCAATTTGTTGTTGATTGCTATTCAAAATTGTTCTAATGCTAACAATATTAATATTAAAAAACATCCGCTATTGCAGATTAAATTACACTCAAAAGGTAATTTTATAGAATTTGGTTGGATGTAGGCTGAGGTAAAAGGAGTAATAAATATGGATTTAAATGTGCAAAAAGACTAAATGCATATATACTTACTGCTTAAGAAACTTGAAGCCATGAACACAAACTAGAATATTTCCATATGCATCGACTTTTAATAGGTTGCCATATGTTGTATCAAACCACAGTCCTCTGAAAAAAAATAAAAAGAATTTTTTCACTGTGTCTAAAAAGCAAACTTTGTAGATACAAATCAGAATCCAGATCTTGCCCTAAAATCATTTTATCTCTTCCATTATAATATTTAGACAAATATTTTTTTAGAGGTTATATTATTGAAGCCATTGTTTTTATTAGAGCTGATATTATTTACAATACAAGATTTAAAAATAATTTTCATTACCCAATACATCGGCTAGCACTTACCTACTGAAAAAACTCCATCATAAATGGGGAAACTGTTCAATGAATTGTCGAATTGTCTGCTAAATTAAAATACTTATTTCAATCATTTAATTTAAATGTTCAAGGCAGTAATCTTGGGCCGGTCCTTTTTTTAATTTATATAAACAATATATCCAAATTAAATATTTTTGGTAAATTATTTTTATTTGCCGATGATACCCTTATTTTCCTTCAGGCGAAGACTTGGCCTGAGGTACGTGAAAAAGCAGAACACGATCTCATAATGGTAAAGAAATGGTTAGATCAAAACATATTATCCCTAAATATATCAAAAACTAAATTTTTGCCGGTTTCTATTAGTAAAACCACTGATTATAATCTCCAAGACCTTAAAATTCACACTTGTAATAATTTTCAAAACAGTAATGGCACTTGTGAAAGTATTGATAAAGTTATTTCATATAAATAGGCTATTTGGGTGTTATTTTTGACTGTCGACTCAAATGGACTGATCATATTCAGTTTGTTAGAAATAAGGTCAGGAAATATATTTTTGCTTTCAGACAAATGAATGGAATTTTAACAACGGGGGAAATCAAATTGGCTTATTTTGCTTATATTCAGTCTTTGCTATCGTTTGGGATTGTAGCTTGGGGTGGATGCTTGAAAAGTATTCTTGAACCTCTCAATGTTGTGCAAAAATCAACTTTAAAAGCAGGATTTGGTAAAAACAAACGATTTCCGACTGACGCTCTATTTCGTGAAACATCCGTTCTTTCTATTCGAAAATTTTTTATTAAACATATTCTAATTAACATTTACAAGAACTTCACTAGCATTTTTCAAGAAATTTCACATTCACATGATACACGTTATTCGTCAAGAGTCAGAGTTACTACTTTGCAACTAAACTATGCGTTTTCCTCGACAAATTCCTTTTATATTTCTCATATTATTTTTCGAAACATTCGTACAAACTTTCCTGAATTAAATCTGTTTGAATCACCCTCTCTTAATGTATTTAAAGTTTGTGTAAAAAAATGACTACTAAGTTTAAGTATCGGCGAAGCAGACCGGATTATTACGGCGGGTTACCGGCGCGCCAGACCTGACCCTTGACTTGACTGACCTTTAACCATGACCACCTCCGGCCAGCTCACGCTCCAACTTCGTCCCAGCCACTCTATTACTTTTATATCAGACCATTATAAAATAAAGAAGCACAAACCGTAACTTAGTTTTTAAATCATTCTTTTTTCTCTATTATTTTTTCAAAATAAATTAACTTTCCTCAATAAATTTCCTAATAATTATAACTTCATTAATTATTTTTATTACACACTAATTTCCAATAACGAGGTCAAACTTACGATATTTTTATACTGCAACGCAGCAGACGCACAGGCATTTGCCTATGTCTGCTGATTCCGTAAGACCATTCATTTTTTTTTCTTTAGCAGCCAATAAAATTGTAATAAAATTCTTAATATATTTTTTGCATTTGCCATAAACTTATGTTTTTATGATTATATTTGTAAAGTTGTATATTTCTTGGAATAAACGTTTCTTTCATTCATTCATTCATTCAATATTAAAATATTTTAATATTTAAATGACTAGGTAATTTAAAGCCAATTTTATAGATTTGTTGTAGAAAAAAAAACTATTACATTGTAAATGAGTACATATCAGATACAGAACTATGCACATAGTTTGCAGGATTGTACAGTTTATAGTTATAGCTATGGTTTGTCTGGTTTCCTATGTTTTTATCTGACAATATCACGGGCTTTACTAGCAATGCTATGTTTTGTGACAGTAACTGATTTGTTTTTATTTCAATTTAGAGCCATAAAAGGTTTGTGCCATTGGTCGATAATGAAATGGTTCCAAATAAATGAAAAACTATCAAATTGAAAATTGTTTTAGTGGTATTTTGCTTGAATTTAAGTTTGGTCAGTATAATTTTTAAACAACTGAGGTTTAGTAACTTATCTGTGGACCGTGCAGGTGGTTGCCCACTACCTTATCTTACCTACTTGGGTGAGTAAGGAATTATTTCACAATCTGAGAAAAAACATTCTCCATGACTTGAAAAGTTGCTCCTCAACATTGTTTATTTATACTACAAAACATTTTATTTTGGTGAAATTACTTTCATTATAAAAGTTTACTTTGCAGTGTTCAAATACTGTGGTGAGCTGACGAGTGTTGGTGAGATTTAAAGGCGCCAGGCAGCAGCATTCTATTATTATGGAATGTTTGAAAACAGCGGTTCTCAACCTATTTTATCATGTGAACCCCTCACACAAGATCTTTATTTAAATTGTACCCCCAACTGTACTATCCCATACTTTTTTAGGAAGAGGAGTTTTGTACTGTACCCCCATTGCACTACTTGACATGGAAATTACAACAATAAACAAATCAGGAGCGATAAGTTAATAAATAAGTTAACTGTACTATCCCATACTTTTTTAGGAAGAGGAGTTTTGTACTGTACCCCCATTGCACTACTTGACATGGAAATTACAACAATAAACAAATCAGGAGCGATAAGTTAATAAATGTAAGAAATCCAGTGTTATGGACAAATTGTGATAATAAAATTTCACGAATAATAATAAAAAAAGTATTCCCTTGATTGAGCAAAAATCTTGTGTTACCATAAACATATTTTATTTAAACAGAAAATTTAATTTGTAAGACTTTGACACTTCTTACAATTCCCATTCACAATCCAAACCTTGCTTTGATTAGCACATTTTTTACATTTAGCTTAAGAGCAACTAGACAGAGTTTGAGGTAGGATCTAAGTTGTTTATATACTTTACTATAACTAGTGAACGCACACTGCTCGGTAGCTTTTAAGCAAACAAATAATTTTGAATAAAAAAATGCATCAGCTGTTCAGCCACTTTCATTTTTATTGGTTCCCTTAGGGAACATTTTATAAACAAATAATATGTTTCCTACACAAATTTCAACGAGACCTTTTATTCTAGAACTGGGTTGATGGGTGACAGACTTAAGGTTTTTGCAAAAGTTGTAAGCAATTTGGGCTTATCAAAGACGCCAGCTATACAATCTCGCCGACTCTTGAAGCATAGGCAAGTGAGTGAGGTTGAACAAGAAATGTTGAGCACACATTGTACACTCCCTTGTTCACTTAGTTTTGCCTTGACTCCTGAATAGTGTACTGCTGACATAAAGGTAGATAAACGATTAAGCTCATTCTACAAGCTCCGAAGTCTGAAAGGCAACAATATCTTTGTCCAGCTAAGTCAGACAGATTTTGTACTAACGACTCAGGTCAATTCTAAGATATAATAAGGTTTTTAAGGGAGGGAGGTCTGTTTGGAGTAGAGGCCACGTGATGGTTTTGAACCAGTTCCATGAGCGTTATAAAACTACAGTGTAGATTTATTTCATTGTGCATAAATTTATTGCTTGCAGTTGATGTACCAGTGTTATATGTATCTAATATATTTTTATTTAATTTGATTTTTTTATCAATGTATCAGTTAAGAATCTTGACTTACTTACTAAAAAAGTGTTCAACTTGCCACTGCTCTGGTTTTTAATGGAATTGCTATCTGTTTACATTAAAAAAAAAACGATAACTGTACTGGTTATGGTAAATTTTAATGGGTATTATATAGAATTAATACAACTAACTATGAAGTGCGAGAGGGAGAGAAATTTCACTTATTTTTCATAAGCGCTAGGCATGTCCCTCCGTAAACAAACGAAAACCAATGAGTATAATTGGCATGATCCCGCTAAGTATATCATTGGCTGGAGCATTTTGGTTTTTCATTACGACGTCATTTCCTATTGGATTAATTATTTGGTTTGTTGTTGCTTATATCTTGCCCAAAAAGTTTATTGATTGTCCGTCAGGTAGTGATGCTTAGACTTTAGGATTTTTGGCTATTTCGGAATTCCTCGTGTGTTTTTGTCTACCTTCGAAGGGTTGGCCTGTCACTGGCAAATGATAAGTACATAAATTTCCCTTCCTCTCAGCTTCATAGCTGTATTAAATCTAGTATAATATGAAATGAAATGAAAAATTATTTATTTATTCAGACAAAGATGTTATTTTATATGTAATATGTTATTTTATAAAAGAATAATTCACATATCTATCATTAACAATCCATCTGTTGAAATGTAATATTCTATGAATTAA